>OX374634.1:11222500-12422500 GCA_947347705.1 Nymphula nitidulata | reverse complement strand
GTTGATAGCCTTTTTACTCGCAATCATAATACTTTTATATTTAATTTGGTACAAGTTATGTGCTATCCATCGTGTGTTGTATAGTTGCAGACAACAGCATATTCAGTTTTAACATCGTATTTTGGACCGACGCGACGCATCGATATTGAAACATAAAAGAAACAGGTTGAAACTTGTTTGCCATCAAGCATAAATCAATAACTCACCTCATCCTTGCCCTTCACGACGCACATTTTGACGTCATTCTCTGGAGAGTACCACACCAGTCGGCGCTGTTCCGTCAGGTCTGTGAGGCTGAGGTTATACACAACATTTCTGAAACAAAATTGAATATTTATTAAAATATATAATAATAATATTCTAGAACATCATTTACGGTTATTTTAATTAGATTTGTTGGTTTTGTAACTATATGAGAATAGAAAGAAGAGTGAATAAATATATCAAAAACTTAAGAGACGAACGAAATAGTTTCTTGTAATTTTTATGTAATGTGAAAACATAAACTTGTAAGTTTTTGTTTAATTTATAAATCAGATCTGGGACGGCCTTCGAAGTCCTGAATTCATAATAATAACTACATCCAGTTTGTAGTTACCACTATTCATTTTGCACTAATTAGTTCAAAGTTATATGGCTGGCTTTGTTGACTGACCATTTTAAAGCCTCCTTAGTCCCGCACCTGTTTGGTTTAAACTTGTACATCATTTTTATACTGAATAGCCGTGTGAAATGGTTTAATTTAGGTTGTCCAACGGTTTGTAGTTGTTAGCCTCTGGGCTGCGGTTTTAATCGTGCTTGTAGTTGGAATTCAGGTGAAGTTTGTTGGAGCGTTGGTTGGTTGGTCTTACGGGCGTTTGTCACAAACGGATTTTTGAAGTGAAAATGGGTTATTATAATATAGCGTAACCTATATTAATATAATTTTACATTCATGTAATTACATATTACCTACATATGATTGAAAACTGAAATTTTTAAGTATTCCATTAATACACATACCTATTTGACAGCAATCTGGCTGACTAATGGCGATAAAGAAAAAGCTACAGGTAGACTTCCCTACCAGGCTAGTGTTCCTTCCTATAACATGGGTTCCTTCAAAAGAGGCGTGAAAAAGCACCTTTCGGGCCGGCAAGGTGGGGGCGGCTAGAGCAGTGTCTGAACTGCACTAGCTGTCTTCGCATATGGACTCTTGTTACCGCTTCACATCAGGTGGTGTTGAGTCATTTGTCGTGCTTTGTATAAAAAAAAACTTAAACAACTCAAAATAGCGAACGAACTTTACCATCTTAATGGGTTATATTATATCATATTATTATAGTACCAAAGTTGAATAAAAGACATCAGACCAGTAGTGTTTACACTTAATATGCTTTAGACTATTTTAAAGCTTTGTTCAGTTACATATTAATCACAAACAATAGTTTTGGACATTTGACTTTGGACTACGCTCACTTATACAAAATTTTAATACCTACTTAATTTTAAGACCTACTTAGTACTCCTTTCCTTTGTTTTGATTCTTCTGTGTTTTTCTTTTGGTTGATAAACGCAATAGAAAATGTGCAATATGTGGGTACCTACTTTACAAATTACGAAAACATGAAAAAAATTGCTTTCTTAAATGTCTACATTTTGTGGAAAAGCGACATTTAAGTCATAGTCTGTAAGTTCTACAATTTTGCTATCTCCATTCCAATCTCCTATTTATTATTTGTATTTGGGACTTTTCAGTCCTGTTTAGACTGATCTTGAGCTGAAAGATCTATTGTGATTGTGACTTGCCGCCAATAATTTAAAGTAAAGCCTTGATTTGGGCACTTTCCATAAAATGTAGGATTTTCCCAACCTTAAGGGTTTTAATATCGGTCGATAATGTGTCTCCCCAGATGAAGACTTCGTTTGTGGATAAAGGGTCCACAGTTGCATAGGAGGTGCATTGGGGTTTAAGGATCCTGTGCACAAAATTTGCAAACTTTGTTTTAGGCGGAATAAGTGTCTGTTCTGTTTGCAGTGGCCTGTCAAAGCTATAATCATGGCACTGGTGTTACTCCTGCTGAGCTTTATCAGCTATTCAGTTCATTTACTATGGTAGCCATGTATCAGAGACTTTGAATGTATCGAGCCAGGTGTCCTTATCCATTGTTCGAAGGACTTATGTATGAGTTGGCTTTTGAGAAACTGTAATCGATCCTATTGTGTTTTATAAATTATACTGATTAGATATTTTGCGGACTAGACGTCACGCCCACTCATAATTCTATTCAATAGTCACTCATGTACTAAAATCAAGAAACAGTTGTATAGTATGTAGTTGTATTACATAACTAGTGCAGAGAAATTCGTCTGAATTGTACAGAGTTGGGCAATTTACACGCTGTAGCGGGCGAGCTTGCACACACCAAATCGCAAAATTGCACAGTAACATAAATTGTGCGGCAACCTGGCAACACTGTAGAATGTCATGCGGAAATGTAGCAGTTATCTGTTAGTTTGAAGATTTTAAAGGGATGACTTTTCTTCTTCTCTTTGCCTCGATTGTAATAGAAGTAACAGGTCTTATGGTAACAGGCTGGAGTTATTTATTTAATCTTTATTGCACAAAAAGTATGGGCGAACTTAATGAAAAAAGGTCTTGGAGAAAAAGAGGAATACTATACACTAGTCTTTGATTATGACATTCATATAATCAAAGACACTAGTATTCATGAAATTAATATTTTAAAAGCTACAATAAAGGGCCGGCTCTTGGACTTAAATAAATATTTTAGAGTTCATTATTATTAGTTATCCTTTTTAGATAGATAGAATTTATTTATAGAGTACAGAGATAAAACAAACACAATGTGCCAAAAAAGCCGATCTCACCGTTAGAAGCAATATCTATCAGACAACCATGAGATATAGATATGTGTATTGTATTTTCATTCTTTATAAAATGCTCACAATTTAAAATAGAATAAAAATTTATTCTTAAAAGAGATGTTTCAAAAATGTATGGAGACCCGGCCAGGTCTGTGTACAGCATTCTGAAAAACAGGTGAAAATATGCAGAACAGCGTTCAATGGTCCATTTTATTCTTATTTGCTTTGTTTCGTCGTACAAAACAAGAATTGTTATTTAAAAAAAACTGTAACACAGCATCGGTGACGTTTAGTCAACTTCCATGTCACCCGCCATGTTGCCATATTAAATAACGATAAAATTGACAAAAAATTTCAAATTTTGTACAAACAAACTGTGCATGAAAACTAATTATTAGTATTTTTCCCGAATTCGAAAGATTTTTCCTGATTTTTTGAGATATATACCTGGCCGGATATAAAACATCTCCTTTAGTATTAAATAGAAACCTATAGTGTCTGTCTGTTATGTGGGTCTTCACAGATGAAAACCATATTTTATATCTTTACTTGTTAGAACGGTAAAATGTTAAACCAAAAAAAGCCATGACACATTACCGACGTTATCTCATTTCTCGAGATTATGCTATTGCGACCGACATAATTGCGAAAGTCATCTGAACCGAGGCCCTTAATTAAGATATTTGGCACAAAATTTCATAAAGAAATTATGACGTAAAGTTTCCCAATTATAACGCGGGAATAACCGGTGTGGTTTACATAATGTTTTTGAGATTTAGGACTACAGGTCGGCCCATGCTCGAAATTAAATTGAGTAACTTAATCCTGCGCTCAAAGAATTAAGCCAAGTTTTAAATTTCCCATTTTTGATTCTCTCGGTGACTGAACCGAGGATTTTATGCTTTAAATAATATTCCGTTTCAAACGATTTAGGAATAGCGGATTCTTTAATTCAAAACAACTAGTCTGATATACATAGTTCCTTCTAGGATTGACAGTGTTATACAATATATTTATACAATACTAGCGACCCGCCCCGGCTTTGCACGGGTATTTTACATATAAAGATGTATTATACATATAAACTTTCCTTAAGAATCACTCTATCTATTAAAAAAAACCGCATCAAAATCCGTTGCGTAGTTTTAAAGATCTAAGCATACATAGGGACAAACAGACGGCGGATAGCGACTTTGTTTTATACTATGTAGTGATATTTCACAGAACCAATAACCCAGATCACTTCTCCATACCATGGCATTAAAATTTCAAATATTCGGAGAAAATCCATTAAATCTCAAGAGATTTTTATGTCTTTCAAAATGAAATTCTTGAAGCGCCATTATCTTGTAAATAAAGCGTTCGAACTGACGTCTTGCACGCAGATAATGCATTTCTTTGTGTAGGCAGGGGTGTGTGGTAAACGCCAGTAATTTGGCAGTGTTGGGGGAGCCAATTTGTGGGTCCCGAATATTTTATATTTTATTTTTGGTGGAAGGGGCGTACGCAATCCAGTTCGTGGACCGCACTCGGTAGGTGTCCATAGAAATAAGCTCGCGAAATCATTGTCATAACACCACCACGCTGGCCCAATGCGGGTCCAAAGCGGTTGCAGTAACAACCGGGACCAACGGCTCATAGCGTGCCTTCCGAAGCACGGAGGAGCACGAGATTAGAAATTTTGGTGGGCCCATCCCAGGGTCGACTATGGCGAAAGTTGCTTTGTTTTAGTAATCGAAACGATGGCGTAGTGGTTTTAGGGCTCTGGTCTGCTCAATGTTCCCAGTGGTGGGACGTGTACAAGGTGTATCAGAAATACGCAAAAAAAAAAGAAATTCTTTATCGAAAACTCAAAATGAAAATGTCAGTACTCTAGTAAGTAATCGTAAAATTATAAGAGTACAACCTAACCTAGTACAACCTAAAATTACAACAGGCCGATACACCTTGTATGTATAGTCTGGTGATGATGACGTAAGAGATATTAAACAGTACAATAGTGTTAAGCTAAAACAGATTTGATAAACGCTTATGAGTAAGAACGTTGATCACTACATTTTTTTGTTGTTTAGAAACGCAAAGACATTTCACAAAATAGAGCTAGGAACTACTTATTCCACTGTCTGACTAGACTAGATGATAATATTTGTTTGTTACGAATTTTCTCATTCTCAATAGTATGCTTCAATAATCAGCCGAGAAATTTATCCATACAATATCCTTACAAAAATATCAACGATACATAATAAATTCAAAGCATTTTCCCTTTGCTTACAAATTGTCATCACATATTTCTTGTAACGTGTTTAGAAATATGATCAAGAAATAATTTCGGCAGACAACGTTACGCTGCCTGGTCTGAGGAAGGAACAACACAAAGACTGTATCCTTTGTCAATTACGCGCTTCAGTGGTTCCCGCCAAAAGACGGCCATCTTGGTCTGCGATAGTCAGCGCCATCTATTGTTTGGACCCTTGACCATTTTTTGCGTCGGATTCGGGTCCTAGCTTCCTGATTGATGGCCCCAGGATACAATTATTGCTATGTCAGCGTAGTTGTGATTAGTTTTTCGCTGTCGTGTATAGAAAATAAATTTGTAAAATATTTTGTTTGATATTTTTTGGTGTTTACGCTGAAACCAACTTTGAGCAAAACGTTACCTTCGCTTTTATGATATTCTGGCAGATATATTTTTTAATGTAAAATAATGATTTTACCCACATTTACTTCATGGGTATTAGTGTAAATTCGAAACGTATTTAAAAAGGAAAACTTGTAAGTCCTAAAATGTATTCATTGCTAAGTAGTAGCCACTACTTAGATTCAATTCGCCTATTCACGAATAGAACAGAGAAATGACTGATTGAATTTTGAATATGTGTTGGCATACAATAACTAATATATTTTTAATTTAAGTGTCAGCTTTATTGCAGTTAGGTAAGTGATTACGCCCGAATACGCAAACGTTTTTTTTCTAATTTTGAGGCCCCCTTAAATATTTGAAGTTGTGTTCAAATGACCACTCTTTATAATTTTAGCAAGAATAAAAGTGAAGTATGTACCACATCCATTTAGCCAGAGCCAAATTCATCAATAAACATGGCGGACAGGAACAGAATGATGGAATCGAAATGACACATCGAACGTGGAATCAGTTGTGAAACGGGATTTACATATTTAATAATGTCATTGGCTTTATTCGGACAGCTGGACAGCACCCCAAGGCACTTGTTTTTTATTATATATTGAAAGTACATACACGTCATCAGTCATGAGCAAAAAAAAATCCATTATTCTTATTTGGACGATAATGGTTAAATTAAATTTTTACTTACGACGTAGGTATTGCGTTAGAGAAATTGAAGTAAATAAAGTACAATATTGGTGTAATATTGAGGCGGTCAGCCATAGCTTTTGTCGGTTGACAGTCAAAGATTTCCCAGAGGATAGACGGGTTTGTTCGATTTTGTTCTATTCAATGCACTTTGAGATTCTCTTATACAACTGTGGCAAACAATACTTAACAATTTGATAAGTAATTTGTAAAAACAGAAACGGATACATAATTATTAAAAATTACTTAACCTTAAAACTAACCAAAAACATTTTCTTCATTAACTGTTTTCTATATTACTTATCCTTTGCAAGATTTGTTTTGAATACACACAGTACAAAGAATAAGATTTGCAGTACGGAACAAACAAATAAATAATTCAGAACCTGGAAGGGGCATATGCGAATACATTTATTTCATTTCATCGCCTCGGAATCTATTGAACCTACTGTATGATAGGAAGCGCCTTGGATCTGGAGGGGTCCATAAAACGTCTCTTAACTAGACGCAGTAAACCAGCTAAAACATTGGGGAGATGGCATTGTCGTCGGAAGAATAAATTATGATAGTGCAGCCGAGTGACTTTATCACGGAGGAGCTCCCCTTAAATTGTTGACATTTGTAATCCACAAAAACAAGATAAAGGAAAAGTGGACTTTTTGTTTCATTATTAGCACATGATTCTTGTATAACATTTTATACTTGAAGTTCACTATCATAAGGACTAGAATCAGAATTAAATTCAGGATTCTTGTCACGTGTGTTCTTCGTTAATTCGTCATTAGATTACGATATTACAAGAAGCGCAGAATTGTCATAACTGGTTTATAAAATTCAAAATTTCATAACTTATGTTGCCGTTGTATATTATACAGTGTATTCCAATAGTTTGAAATAAAATTATTAGGGGTGGTTGTGTTCCCTGTAAAGAGTTACCTCTGAAAGTTTGACACCTTTCTGACCACTTTTATTTTCCAATTAAATTAATAAAAAAACGTTGTCCTGCTAGTAACCACTTTAAAAAATGCGTAGTATAGGTAGTATCGTACGACAGTTATACCACACACACATGAGTATGTACTCAGAACCCGCGCACATGCTACGATACCGACCCGCCGCAACCCCCGAATTCTAAATTTTATTTCGGAATTCTGTAACACTTGGTAGGTATAGATTACAGTTATTGTATTTTGAAAATTGTATTAATTATTTATTTAAAAGAAGAAAATATAGAGTACTATACTCATTGGCGTATAAAATAGCAGCAACTCTAAACCTATTTATATTTATAAGTATATCTACTGTTGTGGTTGATGATAAGGATGACACACTTACTTTATCTATAATTGATACTTTATTGTATCCACTGTTTTTTAACCAAAATAAATGAAAAAGAAACCGAATGGCTATGTCAAAATAATAATATGTTGTTTTGTCTGTTGCGTTTACATGCATAGTTGGTGCTATAAAAGATGTTACTAAAAGTACAAGTGATTTTAATTATTTATAAAATATATTTTATTTCGCCACGTTTTCACCACTTAAGAAATATGTAGGTAGGTACTTATACTTTACAAAACTTTGTTGATTTATAATAGCCAACATTCCTATTGTCAAATAAAATGTACACCTTTGTTGGACTTTGCAAAAAGAATATAGCATAGCTTTTAAGATTTCATCCTTCATTTAAAGCACTTCTTATTCTATATTCATAACCCCAGCAAGTTATAAGGATCTCTTAAATCCGTGAGGACGACGTTCGTCATCAGCGTGTGACGATAAAATTGGCACTCAGGTGGATTGGACGGAAGTCGCGTTTGGCGTTTTTACATGGCCCCGTCACGTCAATATTGGAAAACTTCTGGCGTACCAGAGAGAAATTGCGATTCACATGTTCGAAGATTTATTGCAATTGTTTCTGAACAACATTCATCGTTTATTTCATCGGTACCATGACGTTTCCTCGAGGCTGCTATTGTGATGGCGCAATTTTACTTGGCTGTGCGGTTGTTTGATTGATCACCACGAGTCGTGGTCATTTGTTGGTGTAACTTAGAGTTGTGCTCTTATTTTTGTCATTGATATTTTCTGTTCGCTTACATTTGGATATTTTGTCGTCTTCATAGATAGATTTATACAATTCCAGATCTATAGTACGATCTGTGTACAAGTGAGCATGCTAATGACAGCATGATAATTCTTACTAATTGATTTATCTTACTGATTGATTCTGCTAAAGTAAAAACTAGATACTTTTAACAAATTTTTCATACAGGTAAAACGAATTGCGGAGATCATGAAACATCGATAGGACATATTTAAAAAAAAACTTGACCGGTGTGCTTGCGAAAATATAAGACAATACTATGGATAGAACATGAAAAGTAAATAAATTATGACTATCTAACTCCTGAAAAACATTCGTTTTATGACATTATTATTTTGTTTTGAGTTGTTTAGTTATCATTTTCTTTTCTAAGGTACCGTAGACCTAAATTGGAAAAATGTAGTCCTTATAGTTTCCGTCATCTTTACATTAGGTAGACGTTAACTATCTTATCAACTGGGGTATTATTCATTAGGCATCATTAATTAATTATGTTTATTTTAAAGCAATATTTGAAAATATCCATTTACAAAGAATAGCTCTTGAGAGGTTTTCTTTTATCTAAGTCTTAGTTTATCTCTTAAATTTATTGAGTTAGTATTTGAGTGATTTATACTGCGATTACAGTTTATTTTTGAGAATAATTACGAAGAAATCGTATGCACAAGCGGTAAGACCGTGTCCCGCCGGAGCAAATGTGTAGTGAGTCAATATACGGCGCACGTGCTCGAATGTCCTATTGATATTGTTCTAAACGGAACTCGTAAACTTTTCCAATATCGGCACCGTGTCGAGTGCATGCAAACAAATTGCATCTGCCGATAGCTGAATTCCTTTATTCTGGCGCGAAATTTGAATTTTTGACAAAGGTCCGATTAAAAAACCGATCAAGTATGAGCGTTAGCATGCACCGCACCCATAACTGGCCATTTCTACGATATTGGCTAACGCAGTCACAGGGATTTCTTTTTATGAATGACGCTGGTTATTCCCCAGGATTGCATTTTCTGACGTATTGAGCTTCGAATACGGAGTATTTTGCAAGAGTCATTAATCATATCAGATAAAACGTTTTAGACATAGCTAGAACCAAAACAGATTATAAGTTTTCCGGCCACGCCAGCACAATATGCCACTGCGTTATTTTTAACGTAATTTTATGTCAGCAAAATATACCGTATAAAAGACAGTATACTGGGTATGGTGTTTCTTTAATGGTAGTACTTACATAATACGTATTATCGTAATCATTCACGCTTAGAAGCCAGGCTTAAATACACTTCGACACGGAATCAAATCATGAATTATCTAAAAAGCAAATAAAATAAATCAATATGTATGTTCACTTTTACTTAGAAAGAAAGTGTATATAATTATTTGATAATTATTACAATAATTTACTGTAGTTAATTCATTATAATAATTTTACTTATAATATTGTCTCGATGTTTTCTCGTTTAATAACGTGGACCTTCTGTGATGTGATATTGTTCTTTCTTCCCTTACAATACGACTCTCTTTTCTATAGGTTTTTACCAACCACGGCATATTATGTATACAAATTCTTAACATTTTAATTAAAATCGTTCAAAATGCCGACCGCACTGGGCTTCTATTGTTGTCTCTGTCTGAAACCTCGTGATTTATGTTGCGCAAATGAGAAGGGTTATAACGCCGTTTTGTCCAAATTCGTAAAATTAAACTTGTCATTTTTGTGGTGAAAGAGCGGGAACAATTAGCGTATTGCTGAAAGGTGATTCCATTAAACGCCCGTGTTTGCTATTATTAATTGCCTTATAAGCATAAGGTCATAAGCGCTTTTAAACGACTTTTTCTGGTCTAAGTGTACAGTTTAATATCGTACATTGCGAACAAGTAAGTATAACATTAAAATATGTTTATTTTATGCTACTAGGGTTGCAAACGAGCAGGCCCACCTGATGGTAAGCGGTCATCGTAGCGTAAATCCTAATTTGTGTAACAAATGGTTACACACTCGGATATTAGTTACTCCCCTGTTGCTCTCTCTTTAACATCAAATAGATAGAAGTATTGTGTCCCTATGCTAGCAAGCATAGGGAACAAGCCGCCTGTTTCTGACACGATGAGGAATGGCGACTTTATTCAACGCTGGAACACAACACTCCAAGAGTGATTACCGTACACCTACATTCAGTTCCTCAGAGTTGATACTGAGAAAATAAGATCTCTCTCTATCTTTCTGTTTCTTAAATCAATACTAAAGTAATATTTCTTCGTTTTTTCTTTACTGCTCTTTGCTAAGTACCTATAAGTGAAAAGTCACTTGTTAGCACACTACTGGATACTTCTAGTAGATGAAATACAGGTAAAGTTTTTATAAGTTTAGACGTCATTACGGAGACGTCTACATACGTAACGAAGACCAAGTAGGTATGTCACCTTACGTCATATGAATTTGTCCACATATTCCGTGAATTATTCACACCTACAGGTGAAAGTTAAACAAAAATGCAAAAAAATATGATACAAAAGTAAAATGGTATATCAAAATAATGTTTCTTGCACTATAATTGAAGGAGTAAAAAAATGAAGAGAGAGAGAGAGGTTGTGGTGTGATTTGTTTTGATAAAACATACAGACACAACACTCACAATTATACAAGGCAGCTAGCTAGACGATAAATTGAAAAGAAATATAACTAAAAATCGTGAACAAAATGTTCGTTTTCATTTCTTTTGGTTCAGCCTCCTTAGTTATCTACAGTGCGTAGGACACTTTTGCAGTGTTTCCTTCTACTGATGGTTTTCTTGACTTGGTTTTAAATTTATTGTTTCTGCTTAGTGTAATTACATTAAGATGCTTAATTTGGGCCAAATAATTGGTGTAGTGTAAGAATATCACAATTTTCGGTATATTCTTTACACAGGTTGGTGACAATTATACGACAATAAAATAAAACATGGGCTATATTAATTCATAGAAATGTTTTTTAACTTTCAAATACATCTTATTCATTTGATGATTTCAAGATATTTCTATGAAATAATGCAGTCAGTGCTAGATAGAAATGTCATCAAATTATCAAATGAATAAGATGTATTTGAAAGATGCAAACCATTTCTATGAACTAATATCACCCCATGTTTTAATTTATTGTCGTATCGTCATCACCACCCTGTATACTCAGCACAATGAAGCTGGTAGTTGCGGGTCTTACGGATCAATAAAGTTTAACCACAGGATTTTATGTCCCTAATAATATACTGGCTTAGTTTTGTTTCACCCACAGAAAGGTTAAAATAGGTGAGCAGTTTTATCAAGTGACGTTTTCACCAGAACCAGTGTCGCCACTCGCACACATGTTTAGAATTTGTTTTTATTTTACTACATTTAATACAGTTACGCGATTAGTTATTGAAATGCGGTATAAAAATGTAAGAAGTGAAGTACCGACCATTTGAATACACACCTTATTTCCGCCGCATAAAAATTCAATTTGCTTGTGCACATATAATGCAGTGCTACCAAGATAAAAAAATGTACAGTTTTGTGAAATTTTTCCATGATCTGCGACTATGAACTTAAATGCAGTGAACTTTAATAAACATTCACATAATAATAAATCATTAATTTACCTCTTTTACTGTGTTGTGGTCTTTTACCCTTTGGTTCGAAATAGCATAGACTACACCATTAATGTAGCACGTAAGTTCCCTGGCTGTGGTGTAATAGCTGATTTGGGATTATCCAGACTATCGAGGAGCTGGTCAGAATCCTCGACGCCTAATGAGTCTCTCAATCAACACTTTGTCTTTCTGTATGCTGTTCATGAAAACAACCAAAAAATGCAAAAAAAATCCGGCACTTGACCGTTTTTATTTAGTAGAATATATCAATTTAATTGTCAATCTTTGGATGATATCACATACAAAAGAAACAACGTAATAAGAGTTCATTTTGTAGAGTGACTGTTTCGCCTGATGTAGATTTAAGTTCCAGTCTGGCGCGTTGATTTATATAAAAAACCAGTACACGTGCCCTAGTCCCTAAGTACCACCCACCGCACCAACTCTCTAAGCGATTGCGTAACTAACCATAAATAACTGGGGAAATTTCGGCGAGAGTGTCCATTAGCAATTTATCGTATTTTGTTTTACTTAACAAGCTTATGTAAGACAGACTTCTACACCAGACACTTGGCTCTATTGGATTCGGGATCGGGGTTTCTTTAGCGCACTACCTCGCGATCAATTAGCATTTTCAATTAAGATTTATGATCGTTTTTACTAACATTTGCTTAGAGTTAAGAGTCTCTAATCGATATTTAGCTCAGTCTCTATATAGAAGATAGAAAGAGACAAGTGTCGATAAGCATAGGGAATGGTTAGTGAAAACATACATTAATGTGATTTTTTCTACTCCGGCTGTTCTGGTTTTCAAATATGTCAGAGTTAGTAAGGTATTTTTCAACATATTTACTCAAAAAATGCATTTATGAAGCCTGTATACATAGTTCGAAAGTTAAATATTACGCACCATACAGCGAAGCTTGCGGTAAAATAGGCAAATTAGAACTTTCTCTTTTATTTTATTTTTCTTTAGTAATTTTAAGGAAATTTCAATTTATTTCTTGTAAATTTTAAGGAAATTAAAAAACCGTAAAGAATACGCACGGTGTCAAACAAACGGAGCTTGCGGTAAAACAGAGTACTTAGGTGTGAGTACTTATTTTACAGCACGATCTGTTGTACGGTGCTTATATATAGAGGCTTCGTAAATGCATTTTTGAGAAAATATGTTGAATAAAGTTTTTTTTTAATTCCGCTTGATTTGTGCCATAATCGAAGTTTATTAGGAAACTCGATTCTTTCAGTTGTCTAACTCATACTATTTGTAGTAAGACGAATTACAGGACACTTTATGAGCTCATGTTATGTGGCATTCTGGTAAACCTACGATAAAAAGATTTATTTCTCAAAATTCCGCGATAATCAATGTTTAAAGTAACTCGATTCTATAGGTTACTTATCTCATACATACAAATACATCTTTCTGATTCGTATTTCATTGTTTCGTGTGTTCCCGAGGTAAAATGTACATTGTTTTGTGTGTTCCCGAGGTAAAATGTACTTATATTAAGGTTAATTAGAGTCGCAGAAAACCTAAGGATGGAGAAAAATCGATGATTTTTGTTACTTCCCACTAAGCTTTCACATAATCAGTTATAGTATCGTCAATTTAATACTTGTTTACCATTTTGTTTAGTACCTACACTCTTGCCAATGGAATCACCGACCCATTTCATTGACCTACTATCGGATTGTGTCGTAATAAAAGGCTCTATTTGATGATATTAACACGAGAGGTGCTGTATTAGATTACAACGTCACCTGGAGCACAGATTTGGCTTCAATATTAACGACAAACACGTCACTCGGTTATTGAATTACTCGGTGAAGGAAAGGTGGCTAACCTTACTACCGATTGATAGACGTTTCTAGATAACTTTCAAATTTAACTCAAAACTTTAATAACATTCTACATATTATATCTAGATCATTGTAAAGTCTATATAACTATACTGTCTTAAAAATACCATTATAATAGGTACCTATCTTGCCTCTCTCTGGTTTACTAGAATTTGAAAAAGTGTGGTAATCATGGACGCTAAGACAATAGTTTGTTGTTGGACTAAGTCCCTTATACTATGTAGTACCATTGCTGACACAAACTTTTCGTAAAGGGGGAAACATTTGAAGAGTGTGAACCATAACACTGGCACGCTGACCAATTGCGGATTGGTATACCGTTTTGGATGTCTTGGTAATTTACCTGTGACTAGGGTCATGTCAAAATATTGAAATCTAAAACTAATTACTACTCATTACTTAGTCACAATCATAATATAAATCTATCATTACTAACCAAGAAAGTGTATAGTTCTTTACTCTTAGACGATTTTTAACATGTCAAACCACTTAAACAAAGGCAATACTAACATTAGTATTTGTATCTTAGCGTTCTTTTAATTAAACAGTAGGTACAAGAGTTTGTCCCAACCGGTGGAACCCAAGAAACTTCATGTGGAGCACCTATTTGTTGAGGCCTAAACAAATAAAGTAGTTTTGGGAAAACAGATCAGCTAACTAGTTAAGTGCGAGGGCACCACCTCCCCATGTGCTATAAATTATTGTCCTCTTGTTAAGGAACAAAGGCGTTTAGGAATGTTTTAATAAAAAAACCTAGATGTAAAATGTACAACTGTTAAATAGGAATCGTTAAGTCATAGGTACTTTATTTTTTATTAGAGGCCACAGAAAAAAATGAGATTAAGCACAAAGCATATTATGCACCCAATATATCAAATAACATGGTTTTAAGACAGTGATTACTTACATATCAATTAATTCGATATGAATGGCATTTTTACTAACACTATTGACTAAGTATGTTGTTCGATATTAAAGATTTTTAACTATTAAGTTCAAAAAGTAAGAAAAAGAATAAAAAAAAATACATTCTATGAGAGTTTACAACTAACACACTCAATAAGGGTAACTGGTTCGTGACCACTATATGACCAGAATTCTTTAGCATGGAAGTCAAGCTTAGAAAGTACCTGCCGCGATAGCCTGTGGTTAATCGTCGCTTGACAGATAGTACCTATAAGCAAGGTTATGGTCATTATTATTATGTGGATATGAACCTTGATTTACCAATATTATCATAACACAACATGGGTCCTGACCACTATGACTGCCCTAGACCACGTCTCAGTTCACTTTGACCGTTTGGGATCTTTTGTACCTTTTGTGTGTTTGCACTCTTATTGTGTCCAGAATATATGCCGTTAGGTGGCTTTAATATATCTCTGGGCAGTAAGCCCTTTAGTCTTCTGGAACAGACATATTTAAACCCTGAAGACCACTATATATTTTTGTGTATTTCCAAAGATCGTGCCAGATCCGTAATTGCCGATTCATGTGAATGAACTTCGGTTGTTTCTATACCTATGTTTGCGTTAAAGGAAACTTCAGATAAATATTTTCATATTAATATAAACTGTTTGACTTAAGCTATCAGTAAATTGTCGGATTGTTCTACAAAATGTAAGCAATCGCTCGAATTAATGGAACAACGCAAATCACAAGAATGTTGTTTGTAGAACTCTCACTAAGGTGCATGAATAGGAATTGGGTTGATTTATTCTACTTGCCGCATTGAACAAGAGTTTCTATATAACCCTTTATTTAGTCAATTCTAATTGAAGGGCGAAGGGGACTGTTCGGGAATTCACACCCTTTCACTGTTTGTTTGATAAAGTTATTTCAGTGCATACACATACTCGTATATTTCACATATAGGAACATGGTTTGTATATCTGGCTTAAATTAGTTTAATGTATTTTGCAGAATATATTGCCTCTCAAACACTTACGTTTTTCAAAACCAGCCAGTGCCAGTTTGATATACTATTTAGGTGAATGAATATTGATAATTATAATATATAAATTGGCTTTTATTTAATTGCATGTTATTTTCATGAATATTTATACTATCAACTGCCACTCCGATATCTTAACATTTATAATTAGGTGTCCTCAGAAAAGGTCATAACACGACACTGCATTGCTATCTGGGGATGAATAGAATTTGTAGAGATATGTAGCGTTCCTAATCAAGGCGCGAATCTGAACCGAGTCTCCCAATGGGCCAATTGAGGCTGCCCCGGAAAATAGTGATGGATACGATCATTACCATGACTCTTCATTCAGTCTCTGTTGTTCTCTCCAAGTTTCATTTCCGTGTGGCGTTTGGGAGACTAATTTTGGTAATGAGATAGAAGTCTAAAGAAAGGAAAGATAAGGCACACTGGGCGGATTGGATTAGCAGTTTAGTGTGACATCATTAATGATATAGGTTACTTTTGCATTATAAGTCATAATAAACAACATTAAGTAATTTTGGTAAAAAAATGATAACTTTACGGCTTATCGAACGGAAGCATCTTCAAATCTTGTAAAGCGTAAACTATTCATAATTATGAGTCACAGTGACATTCTCCTGTGATAAAACCAAAGTTTGTACATAATCAATTTCATTAACTTGGTTTTATTTACATATTTTTTACTATTAAAAAAAATTCAGCACAATTACAATTTTTAATAGGATATTCTTCGTTAATGTTCTGATGAGCTGTTTTTATAAAAAGCGGTTTAACAATAACTCTGCTTTATTATCTGGCTTTATTGCGATTTTCATGGTCTTGGCCCAATGAACTTAATGAAAAGCGGCCCGTAATTGAAAAGGGGTATCTAACCAAAGTTTGTATAAACATGATAAGGCAGTTCGAACATATTCCGCTCACGGGGAATACGCGAAATATTTTTTTTCGTTCGCTAAACTGTTTTCGTATCCCGAATTGATTTTCCGACTGCGAGCCGCGTGAATATGATTAATTAAGAACAGATTTATTCATTCGGTGTTTCCGTCCGTTCTCGCTTTGTTGTCCGAAGTAAAAATGTCCGATATCGAAAAGAATTACGATTGTGGCCGGTCCAATCTATCGGCGTGTGGGTGGAAAATAATTGGGAGCGTATACAAAATACACACGTCAGATATTATTTGAGAGCTTGCAATTTTTACTGCTTTTTGTTTGTGGTCGTCAATTTAGAGATGGGTTTGTTGTTTTAACATTTTTTTGCGAGATTGGGAAACTGTAACTCTGAATTAGGCGAGAATGGTTTTCATTTTTTGTTTTAGTTTTTATAAAGGTGTTATCTCCAAAAAACATTTTAGTAAGGTTTTTACTCTTTTTGTTTGATAGATAAATACACAGTTTTTGACAAAGAATGAGGAGTAAACATGATACATGTTATAGAATAAAAAACAATCTCATATGTTATACGAAGGGGGGAACACATGTGCTGGAAAAAATTCCAAGCTTTGGAAGTACGACAAAAAACTGAGTAGGAAGGGGGAAGGTGTGATAACGTCGGAAAGCTCTTCAGAACACTCTCCATGATAAAGACGATAGAAGGCGCTAAGCGACGCAATGTCACGACACAATTGTAAAGGCTCTAGGCTGATCGTGACTTCTACATCGCCAATGATATGGACAGCACGACGTTGCAATCTGTCTAGTGTATCGAGGAGGTACTTGGCGAAGCCATCCCAGAGGTGTGAGCAATATTTCACGCAAGACCGGACCTGAGTTTTGTAAAGCAGGCATTATTGGTCAGGCATGAAAAATCGACGCACCTTGTTCACGAATTTCACGATATAGAGCGTGCGTGAGGCTGTTTTGATCACGATATCAATATAATTCCTCTGATTCAGATCGCAACATATCTCCATCCGAGCAAGTTGATGGAACCTGCGCCGAAAGAGTAAGTAGTGGCGTGAAGAGAGGGAAGGGGAAGGAACGGCGACATTTTGGCTGTGAACGCGCACCTGTGTTTTCTTAGAATTCTTAATTATTATCTTTCAACACTGAACAAGTACTTTACAAATACGTCTACGACGACTACATATTAGAGGTAAATAAATACTTTTCCTTATGACATTTCCTCAAACGGGTTTGATACGGATGGTCAAAAACAGTTGCATTATTTGAATTGACAAGTTTGGTTCAACATTGCTTAAAGAGCTGACATGTTTTTTTTATATGTCAAGGAGAAAGCCCCGCCAATTACCAAAGCAAAATGGCAAAGACAAAACTAACACGGTCGGTGCTAAAGCGGCCTGTTTACGTGCGGCAAATGATACACTTTGATAATATCGTGGGCCGGCGCGCCTGAGCCAAACAACGTTAATTTTGTTAAAAGGGCACAAAAGAGGCTCACACCCTCTATGGTAGAATAACATTAGATGGGACGCGGGCCGAATAACGTTTCCGCACGGTAAGGGACCTTATAAAATTAAGAGTGGAGCTGCGAGATAAGCGGTGCGACTGAGGCAATATGTTTCGGCGGGCTATCCGACGCATCAGACGCTCAAACAAAATGGGCCTCCTTAATGAGCTTTAAATTAGAACGTCATTTAGTACCGCTTTGTCATGACTCAAAAGCCTAAAGCATGATACTATGAACCTACTTTTTGGGGAAATAAAAATCTTTTTGAGAAGCTTTCATCCAGTGACATTAAACTGCTAAGTTAATTTTTTATACCACTAACGTGGCAATCAAGCATACGACCCACCTGATGGTCAGCGGTTATTTATATTCAGATCATTATCTATATTACTCCATTTATCCATAACTCGATGCTTACCTAATTTACCTTACCGATGCTTACCTAATTTGGACTAGATAAAAGGTGTAATAAGTGTAAGAATATTATTAATAAATACTATAATAGCTGTACCCACCATGCTTTGCAATATCCTTTAAGAGAAAACTATTAGGTTTTATGATAAAAAAAATAAAAAAGTTTTTACTGTCCAGGAACCTTTGCGGTTGTCCTCAAAACACCCTACCAAAGTCTTATCACAATCTGATTAATGGTTTCGGAGCGCATAGGGGACAAACATATAAACATTGATATTTATATAGATGTATTCGTATACTATTAAAACTAATAACTGCCAGTGTCAAAATTTGCAAAAGCACTTGCTTTAATAAGTGCATAAAAGCTTTGATGCACTTATTACAGCAAGTGCTCACTTCGTGGCTTCACTTGAAAGCTTGCTTATATTTACAATGTGCCAACGATTTTGCAGATTTTGTCACTTGTGTCGTTTAAATTTTATCAATACGAAATTGAAGTTGGCGGCCGTTAGTTTAATAGTTCATTTAGCGTTAGATTTTATTATAAACACCAAAGACTAGCTTTATAGAATCTGCCTTATTTAGATTGAGAATCTCTAACGTAATTTCACAGTGGAATAGGCTGTGGTAATAGTATGAGCGTGTTACATAATTGAGGATAAGTGTCATCATGCCTTTATTTGTGCCATTACCTAGAGATAGTTTTACGAAAGCGCAAATGAGGGGATTTAATAGAAAAATAAATGGTTGAAATAAGTACTTTAAAACAGAACAATTATCAAGCTCTCATTTGATTCATAAGATAATGTGACAATCCCAAATGCCTCCACAAAAAGCAGTTCAGTGTTGTGAGTTAAACTAAAGCTACAGTTTTTTTTATAGATATCACGGCAAATGACTCAACATCACCTGATGAGAAGCGGACAGAATTCATATATGTGAAACACCTAGTGCTGTTTACACACTGCTATAGCCGCCTCTACCTGCTATCTTTGTGAATTCGCCCGAGATTACAAAAAGTCGGAGAGGAATCACAGAATGATCTAGTATTTTCTGTGATTTGTCTAAGGCATTTGATTAGGTCCATCAAGATACTATAGTCAGTACAGTTACTTATAAACTTATTTTATATTTCTAAATACTTACTAAGAACTGTCTCTTGGATATTATTTATAATAATAGTATTAAAAGGAGCTTTCAACACCCGGCTATTACAGAGAATTCAAATTTAATTGAGTCAGAGTTTTCGACGGTTCACACAAGTTTGAGTAAGTTGCGTGTCGAGTTTCATATTTTATACCCTGAGGTATAAGGTTAACCAACTTTGCGGACAGCACCACGTCTGACTGTAATTTATATACGAATCAGTTCTAATATTTACTTTAAGTAGCGGGGAATTACCCTATTTCAAACAATACTATTTTTAAATGAACATTAAATTATATGGGAGTGTTTTTGGGGTGAAGATCTCAAGAAAAAAATGTAAATACATTTAAGTATAATATTTGCAATGCCCTTGCAGGGTTCATGCTATATACTTAGTTTACGACCTAGCTTTAAGACCTTTATAATACAACATGAGGAGCTCGGTGGCGTAGTGGTTTGAGCACTCTGGTTTCGATCACGAAAACAAAGCAACTTTCGCCATGGTTGGTCCCGGAATGGGTTAGTCAAATTTATAATCACGAGCTCCTCCGTGGTTTGGCAGGCACGTTAAGCCGTTGGTCCCGGTTGTTACTGCAACCGTTTTAGCCCACCAACCCGCATTGGGCCAGCGGCGTGGTGGTGTTATGGCCCAAACTCCTCATGTGTTTCTCCCATGTAGGAAGGCCTGTGCCCAGCAGTGGGACGTATTAGGCTGATGATGATTAATACAACATGATGCAATAATAATTATATTAATTTTCTATAAAGTAATTCAGAAAACAGTTTAAATTTCTATTTATTGACCAAAAATTTTTATTTCGACCATGTAGGTAGAT
This sequence comes from Nymphula nitidulata, assembly GCA_947347705.1. NCBI lineage: Eukaryota > Metazoa > Arthropoda > Insecta > Lepidoptera > Crambidae > Nymphula > Nymphula nitidulata. The sequence goes on along the minus strand of OX374634.1, from coordinate 12,401,960 downwards.
AGTAGATATACCTGTGAATAGACCAATCCAATAAGTTATTAAAAATAATTTCCCACCCAAGGGAGTCGTCAAAAAAGACTTATAGTGATGAGCGCTTGGTTGGTTGCAGTTGATTTTTCCCTGTTATTGCAGGTGTCTGTAGGGGAACGGTAACCACTTACCATCAGGTGGGCGTCAGCTTGCTTGTCATTTAGTTTATGAGTTACGAGCGCTAATACACTTTTGACGTCTTGTATGTCTTATTGTCTTTGCAATAACTGTCACTGTCTGTCAAAAGTGTACACATCTTAGTGGTTGTTACTGTACCTATATAAAAAAATATTCGCCGAAAGTACCTCCTCAGACAGGCTACCTCCTCCTCGAGCGGCCTTTTTGCTTCTTCATACAAATTCCATAGCGTGACCATTGTCATGTAAATCTGATTTGAAAAGAAAGTAAACTTCCCCGGCACGAATGAATATTTCAAATTATACGAGCCTCAACCATTCTCATTATATTTCTGAAGTCATGTAGTGTACACCATTTAACTGGTTTTGCAATTTCTTTAATACTGCGGACGGGACAAAAACAAAAGAAAAATATCTTTTTGGATCATTGTATTCTGATTAAACAATTTAGCAGTCATCGGCTACAAAACACTGCTAACGATTTATAAGTAATTCTTACAAAATATATTCTGACACAAAGTAAAACTAGAAATTAATTTTTAAAATAAAATGTAAACCAAAAAAAAATCTTCTAGATATAATAAAGAGCAACAAATTACTACACAATAATATACAACGGAGGCTAGGCAGATGTGTCGCATTGACTAGTGATGGGATATCCCCGTTTTGTGAAGTAGCGTATCGACATTTTGAATAGCCTTTGAAAATTACACTGAATACGATATGCTAATGTTGCTAAATTGTCGTCGTATATTGCATGAATTTTTGGGAATCATAATTTTGATCTACTTATTAGCTGTTTATTTAAAATAACACTAAGGCAACTAGCTGTAATGTAAAATTTATTTATGACTGATTTAACAATTTGTAAATAAAATTATAATATTGTCTTAGAAAGTATCCATATTTAGAAATATATTATGTTGTAATTTACAATGTGTTGATACACTTAAGAAGTTGAGAATTGTTTTGCGATAGTACTTGCTATGGACTTAATGTACTCGCCGAAATACACGCTGGACGACATCTCCATGCCAAGAAGATGCAAATGGTCGGTCACCGGAACGAATACATCCCTAAAAGTCGGAATCAGATGGAAAGGATTCCGCTTAGCGGAAAACAGACACGCCTGAGTTTTGGTCGCATTGAATTTCACATGATTAGCATCGTCCCAGTCAGAGACCGCCTGTAGACTCAAAATCAAGCGTGCCTCACGACAAGACGGAACATCTTCACTGGTGGCCCTTGCATTGCTGAGGTATCTGTCCGCAACGGTAATATGGTTTTGTCTCGGCAATCAAACAAAAACATATTACTGAGGTTTTTATTGTTATTTGTTGTATTTTTTTATTTGCATAATATTATTTGTATGTATTTACTCTAGTAAACAACATATTTTGTGTCCGTTAAGATGAATTTCAACGAAATGCCATAGCTAGGGTGGACACTTAGTTGGCATTTTGTTAAGTTCAATTGCATAATTTATTGTGTGATATTGTTTTGCTGTATGTTTCCCTTACATAAATAAATAATATTTCCATGTTATGACTATTACATCTATTATACCTTCATAATGAGTTTTAAAAAAATAGTTTACCATCATTCATCAGTTTCAAACTATCGATATTATCGCTACCACCACACAACTGTAATAAAATGGCGACTGTAGGCCGGTGGGAGGGGTGTTTTTAAGTCGTCTTGCCTCCATCCAAACACAAGCCAAAAATCTTTATAAATGCAAACGAGATGGCGCTATACACCGCACGATTAGAGTAAAAAGGACGGCTTTAGGTGCATTCGCGGTGTGGTCTCGGGTAGATACAGCACGTTTCCAGACTGTGGTTAAGGGCGCCTACAAACTTCACTGGAGTGTAGTTGAAAAACAAATAACTAAGTATCTCATTTGAATAAATAACTTTGGCTTTTAAATACCGAATAGGTGTGTGTTTAGCTTTAAAGAGCTGTTTGTCATGAGCGACAGAAAGCATTTTATAAGGTTGAGCAGCAATATACCTATGCAACTTGTATGATAATATCTCATATGGGTGTTAACGAAAGGCTGTGTAAGTACCTACATGATATTAGAAAAGGACGGTTGATAGTCTATTTCTGACTCGTTACATAGTGCTTTAAAAATCATAAACTCATTATTTTCTTTGGTAAATATCGAAAGTTTAATTGTATGTGTCGAAAATTTTATGCAGTGAACTTGCTTAACTTAAAGTTCAAATATTTATTCGAAGAATCCTTTAAGCTTTAAATTATGTTAAGATCTCAACTTTTCTTTATTTAAGTTATCTCAATGTAACTGAAAAATGGACTAATAAAATAAATTACATTTGCGTGCTGACTAAAACGGATTATTCTCAGTTCGTTTTAAGTGCAGCTGTGTTGGTATCTTTTTGAAATATTAATGTTTCTCCACCACGAAGAGGGGCAGCAAATGTTTTTGAAAAATGATTTTATATTAACCACGATAGTAAAGAACACTCTTCTTTCAAAGCCAAAAACAAAGCACGATGCTTAATTTTTTAAGAAGACATAGTCGGATTTTTTACATGAATTTATACTGCTCGACTGAGGAAGTAACCACCTCCAACTTACGCAAGATAGCAGCTAAATGATTTGACTTTGTAGTGTAGTGTCCCTGAGACGATTATCATAACGCTTAAGGGGGTTTATGCCCCACGGTTTCTTTCAAATGATTTTTCGCAAAGTCTAATAATAATCGAGTAACAGCCATTTTTAGCTTTGCATACAAATCAAAAATCGCCAATAATTTCATTATTATTAGACTTTTCGAGAAATCCTGTTATGACTTATTGGACTAGACTGACTCGCTTATGCATGGCAAGTTTTGTTAGAATCGGTTAGTTCGTTTCCAATATTTTCGACTTGAAAGTTTGTATGAAAAGTCGTGCGGCGTAAACGCTCTTAACCCCATCACAGACAGCAGCTATAATGTATATTATAACTCAATACATTGACATAAGACCCTTTATGAGACCACACATCTGGCTCGACCGAAAAGTCGGTCACGGTTCTCGGGTAAAAATGGTCGAAATTCTCGGCCGTAGCCGAGACATTGTACGGTATGGGATTCACGTCGTCGCTGGCTGTCAGTGCGGAAGTTAGCTGTCGATTGTGACATTATGCAATAATCTTGCATATTACTGAATCAATGAAATGCAAAATTTCATTTTTTCACGATTTATCTATTATGCCGAGATTTAACTTTATTCTCGGTCTCGGCCAAAAAACGAAAATCCTGTCTCGGTCGACCCTTTCCACACACGATAGCTATAATGTATTCTATACCTGCCCACGACAGCTATCAGGTATTCTATACCAGCCGTCTGTGATGGGCTTAACTTAACTCTTAGAGCCTATTATTCACACGATGTTTTTTAAACGATTAGTTCCTCTCGCTCGATACTAACGCGCGTATATAGCGCGTCTCTTTTGCGTTTGCATTAATACAAAAAGCGCGTCGTCTGCTTGTTTATAAAACTTCGTGTTGTGAATAGGCCCTTGATTTCTGTTTATACCCTCTGTTTCAGTTCGCAACTTATGCATGTCAATCATCTATCATTTCACAACACTTAATTATTTCACACAGCAGATTGCTTTAGGTTGGACAAAGCGTGTATGTATCTATTTATTTATTCTGCAGTGTGATTCACCAACAGAAATATTTGACATCGAGCTTGACGTCTGACAAGACGACGAGCTTATTGATTTTGACATTTGAGCACGGCGCTGCGCGTAAGTGTATTCACTAATCTCTACGTCGACCTCATGGCTGTGTATGATTATCGCTGTTTTGGAAATACGACATGAATTACAATCGATACTTTTTGACTTCGCTTTTCTTGTGTTTGAACTGTATCGCAATGACTTCATTCAATATTTGATTGATTTTTACATAAAGATATAAAAAAACTAATGATCCGGCTCACGCCGTGCTCGTCGTCGGAACGCTGGTGTCGCCAACGGTTGTCATATGATTACAATTAACAAACGCCAAAAGGTGAAAATGAGACAGCGCTGCCCACAGCCACGAATTCAAGGCTGCTGACTTTAGAGAATCGCATAGCTGTGGCTGTAATCGCTTACTATGGACTGCGCTGTATACTTGTCCACCAACATTAAAAAACATCAGCTCTATTCTGTCGGACCACGGATTCGAATCGAAAAGCCAAATCCTGTCTCGCTTTGACGTACTGCGATAAAAAGTGACAGCGATGGAGTTTCCGATATTCGAATACTTTCCGACGGTTGAGAATAAGGGGACTGCTAGACATTAAGCTGAAAATTATAGAGAAGGCACCGCATACAAAAGAATTCTGTTTCGAAATGATAAGCTATTGTTTATTTGCGACCAATAGGTTGTAAGTGCCGCCGTGATGTCTAGCAAGCAACCGAGTAAAGTATAGCCAAATTTTTTATTTTTATTTTAGTGAATTGCCTTACTTGAAGGACAGACCAAATATCTATAATCCTTGCTTGAATGGAACATAGCGTTACTGTTCAGTTTATGTTATATACTCTATATCTCATTGGTTATGAACTAGACTCACCTGCCACCCACGAGTAGATAATTTCCATCTCTTAGTAGTAATCTGAAGTAATCTGTGTGTGTTTCATTGCCTAGGAACTTGTGCGTGTCATCGACTCCTGAAACAACGTGAAAGATATATTAGACATGTATAAGGTATAGTTTTCATTAGTATACTTTTTTTAAACGCAGTTAGAAGAAGATTTAAAGGGACTTTAAGATCTACAGAAAAAGTATCGCGTTCAAAATACGGTTTCTAATAATATTTTTAGAAGTTAATATTTTTATACCATCATCACAGCAGCATGACACATGTGTCAACTTTAATGTCCTGTAATGTGAAAGGTAAAATACGTCTAAGGGTAAAATATTGTACACGAATTTGTAAAAGAATAATTTATATTATAATTACATTGTTACAAAAAAAAATATTGAATAAGATAGAAAGTCTTCAATTAAGTAAGTATAAAATTATGGAATTTAGCACAAACAATGTGCGGTGAAACTTATTTAAAATCTAATAGTGGCATTTTGATATCTACCATTGTTTCCATACATGATTATTTTTAGCTACTTCTTGAGGTCTCAAGAAAAAAGAAAACCTTTTCACAAACAAGCAAACAATGAAGCTCTCACTTCCATGAGGTTAGATATCGATTTTGTAATTAAGCCGCAACAGGTAAGCAAATAAATTCCTCTGTAATATTAAGTTATCAATTACAATCTCTTGTATCCGCCCTTTTATGATCCGACTAAGTCCAGACAACATCATCTACACCCAATTACGTTAAAAGCTCGCAAAGTTATATTTTATCGGAGCGTATAGAGTTACGTACGATATAATATGGATTCGAAAAGTAATTTACATATCCATTAGTAAGTACGTCGGCGCACGTTCGCGTTTTTGAAGGCACGATTCAAAATTCAAAAGCGTTGCAAATGCCGGTTTGTGTTGCGAGTTTTGTTTACTTTGTCTAGATTTAATTTAATTTTAGTATTACCCATTGACTTATATACTACTTTTACTTATTTGATATAGTATTTTCAAATTACTAAATGTTATGTTGTCAAAATTTGTTACTGTTACCAGACAATATTCGAACTCTTCATTATACTCTTATACCTAAAACCTTAGAAGTTATTTCCTAAAAATTGATATTTATTTCATCATCACTATCCCACAACGTCCCGCTCGGTACATGCCTTCCTACATACCTACTTCCTAAGTACATATCCATGGAAGAAACACATGAGGAGAATATTTATTTACTTGACTATGATATTAATAGAAGACAATTTGTATCATAAATAATTTGTGTATCTAACTGAAATTATGAAACATCAATATTTTATAATTTGATTTCCAAAAAGCAAATATATTTTTCTGTTCACAGACTTTTTGCTAAGATTTCGAAAGCTCTGCCTAAGGCGATAGACTTAAACCTGTAACCAATTGTCCTAATGCGTATTTATTATCAATCTTTTCTCGTTATAAGATCCAATGAAAATTATTTCTTTTTACAGAAAAACACTAGTAGAATAGTATAAAAAAATGTTAAGCTCCTCCAAGCGGTATAATTTCGCTTCCCTTGAAAAATCAAAACGAAACGATCTTTTAATCCTACCCCGAAAGGCTTAAACTTCTGCCTAAACTGAAATAACGGGTGTGCCCTCATTAAAGTCCTTTTGTCATTAGTCGTTTGACATTCGACCCGTTTGTGCTTCACAGATATTTTTGAACTTTATACCATTTAGAATTAAGACGTTTCTCTGTTTGTGAAACACGACCCGATTATTTGAGATAACGTCCAGATTTGCGAACTTTTTATACGAAACCGTGTGTTTTATTTCATCTTAATTCAATTTCAATTGTTAATTTAATTTGTACAGCTCGGTTCTGCGTATTTTTCTTGTAATGTTTATTCTTGGTTCTATGACAGACGCGTTGATAATGATCTCCGAATTATTTATAAAGCTTTCAAACTTTACTGCGATGGATCATTTTCAGTGAATCTTATTCAAAAAATCTAAAAGAATAATAACAGGTACTTAAATTCATATTTTAAGTACAGACCATACAGTAAGTTGTTACATGTTATTTATTTACTTTAAACTTTAAGACATTTAGATTTGTCTACTAAACAATTTAAAACATTAAATGATTCCAAAATTTTAAGGGTGATAGTGATTATACTGTTTCATTTCACATTTTGAATAGATTTTAAGAAATGTACTTTAAGTATGGGTAATATAAAGACGAAATTTCTTTGTGAACGTGCAAGTACTACAAAAGGCAGTGCTACAAATACGGCCTTGACCTTCACAGTGTTTCAGCCGAGGCTTTGGCTTTGTAACACGTCAGTAACTCCAAATAACAGAACCAAATAAAACAAAGAAACGGCTCGTCATTCTTGTAATACAGGGTTCTAGTCGTTTTATTTCTCTTTGAGATTAATAAGAGTAGTCGCTATAAATTGGTAGTGTTTTCTTGAAATGATAAAGAATGGCTTAGCATAATATTAACGTTCTTTATATAGGTACCTATACAAAATAAGTCAGTCAGAAAATGTAACAGATAGAATATTACTTTCGCATTTAAGTATAATAATAGTATGATAAAACTCGTGGCGACATAGTAGAAGCATCTATACTAATAATAGTGTTACGGCCCGTTTCACTATTTTATATAGACGTACGCTAATTACAGTTCAGTTGTCTGGATTTTTTGTAAAATTTACAAGAATTACAAAGGTTACTTGGCAACTAACCTTTCGTAGACTTACTGTTGAATCCGGCGGTTATAGCAGACCAATGTTATTAGCACCGATGTACTCTAAAGGCGGTATTTAGGTATATGTATAAATTTTGTAAGGGTTGGTTTCTGCATAAGAAATTTTCCAGCTACCTCAAACAATATGTAATTTTGCTAAGATTTTTGGTTTTTGCTGACGACACGGTTTTTGTTTTTTGTTTTTTTTTGGGACGTATTTGTTACATAGATATTGTCTTGGATCATGCCGTGACTAATATTTAAGGACTCTATTTCAACTTGTGAAGTGCTCTTTCTTAGTGACGTAACCAACTTGAGCTTAGATACACTATTGATTTTTATTGCTTTGGCTAATGGCGCGTCTAGACACGAGGGGTTTGTGTAATCTAATTGTAAAGCACTATTTTTCTAACTACAAAAGTAGAATAGCAAAGTTTTCAACTAAAGCTCTCTGGTTTTGTACCTAACATTTTATCCTCGAGTGGGATAAATAAACTTTTTTTTATTGATAGCGTTTTGTTTTATAAATGTATTCATAAGTTTTGGGACGCGATGTAAAGGTTTTCGATATTCTTTTGTTTTGTTTTGTGTATTTAATGTCTGTTTTTATGTCACAGTTTTTGTTTTATGCTACTATTATGTTGAGCTCTCATCAGAATATAAGACTACTTCGCCTGAAAGTAGAATATATACGTTCCATAATATTGTCATAAAGTTCAGTTTGCAATAACAGGAAGGAACACATTATTGTGCGTTCACTGAAAAAGCAAGCGAACGTGAAAACCAAGTTCATTACAAAAGGCGCTTCTTTCAGAATCACAGCGAGCGAACATTAAAAAAGTTAGCGCGTTATACTCATCAAAGCCGAACGTTTATCCGATTGAATGGGTAATAAGTTCGATAGCGATTTTACATGTACCTGAAACATGAAAGTGCTCAATTATGCGCGAAACAATTTTCATAAAAACCTACGGCGTTTCCTGTTTGGGGTGTTAGGTCGCCTTAGAGTGAGACAACTCGGAATTCTTGTGATAAAAGCGAAGATTACTCAAAAGGGCTTCTTTATTCACGACTTTATTTTACGGCTTGTCTCGGATTGATCTGAAGAACATTTTCCTTAATATGTCTTATACGTTACATTTGCAACTTTTGTAGCGAGATGTGATGGTTGTTATATTTTTTGTTTTGAGCTTTCTACGGATTTTGGAAAAAAGTTTTTGTTGAATAACATTGGGTAGTACTTTATCAAGATACTACAAAGTCTCTAATAAAAACTCTAAAAAATTTTCTTGAATAGTTTGATAAAAGTGAATTTAACGTGTGACAAAAAGCATACGGTACGCCTGGAGGTAAGTTTATTGAATGGTTATATTATAGGTAATAGCATAGCATAGTAGGTAATACTCACGCGTTGCCACCCCTATAATAGCAAGGTAAGTTAGTACCTAACTACCTGAGGCGTGGTTAGTCACACGCCTTGCCAATCCTATAAAAATAAAAAAGAAGCGTAATATTGATAGCAAAGTATTATATACAGGGTCCTCTGGATTCAACATGACACTTTCTCCATGAGCTCTGATGACCTTATAGACCGCAGTACAAAGGATTGCTAACTAGTGGTTATTAGGCAATACACGATATTCGTAAGATGTTGGGTTCGAGGATATACCACTATACATTATATAGCTACCCTTTTAATATTTGAATAGTATTTAATTCAACTTGGTCAAGTTATTTCAGTCTAAGTGTTTTAAATTCAACTACATTTCGAATTTGTGAAATATACCTACGTGATGTATTGAACGATATAAAAAATACCTTTTTTGGAGTCGATTCTTTTAAAAGTGTGGTATAATTTTGAAAACGTTTGAAACCAGGGGCCTTACCACCACCTTTATAAAAGCGATTAAAATTCCACTCGGTTCAGTATAGGTTCCTAAACTGTATCGTTGAATTTCGTACCATCATCTTCATAAAACTGATTAGCGTTTACAATGATGATTGAACGAATGAACGTTGTCGCTGGTCTGTTACGGAGTGAAAGATAGAGCGCTTCATAAATATGTCATAAGGTTGGCTCAGTCTATTGATGCCAAAGAACACACTTCGACATCAATATACTGCCTATCCAATATAATGTATATCCTTTAAAAACTTGTGCATTTTTTCTTACAGGTTATTTTTTTTTCCGCATGGCAGATGCATTCAGACATGCTGACACTGTGCTATTGCCGATGACCTTGTCTGTTGAGCCAGAGAATGAGCCTTAAACTACCAATTGGCCTTTGATAAGATCTAGTGGCATAAAAGATAATGCTGTTAAAACCTAAAATAGAAACAATTATTTTGGGGAAAATTATTTAGAAAATTAAATTTTTATTTTATTTATTTAATAAGTAACATTTTTATTCCATGTCTTTAGCGCAGACACAATGAACTGAATGCTACATGTATAAAATTTTAATGTGGCACGACACGTTAGGCAGAATCAAACTTTGACCGCCTCATTATAAAATGTGGTCTGAAATTTAACCGGTTTTAAACCTGAAGCCATCGTCAGTAGTTTTAAGCCAGGTCTTGTACTAAGACGTTGAGCCTTATTTTTCCATGGAACCCTAAAAAGCAAATTAGAAATAACAATGGTTGTAGACTCGTTATACCGACAAAATACTCCAATTGTTATTTATCTTACATTTATTTTACAAACGTATGGTAGCAATAAAATATGTATGTGTTCTACATTTCACAGCAGCAAATGCGATTTCAGTTTTATTTTACTAGAACAAAATGGTAAATTTCTCGGCTCAATCTTTGTAGAACTGCCACTAGGGAATGATTGAATACGTTTTTTTATGCTACGGAAATAGATTGAAGCTTAATAGCACCGATTTGTATTAAAGGCGTAATTTTGAAAACCAATTTCCCACTAATTTATATTATGTTTGAAAAAATAACCATAGAGATAAGAAAATTGCGGCAATGTGATTAGAAGTGGGTATATATTCAAGAAAATTATGCTCTTTTTCGACATTATAAGAGTCTGGTGGCAGTTCAAATTAGATATGAAAACTAATTGCTTTTAGAAGAAATCAATAACATTTTCGAAGGAAATGAAATCACCAAAGCTATGGGAGCTCGAGCATGCATCTGGGAAGATAAAAAAGCAGATAGCAAAGAATTTGCAGCGTCAGACCCGGTAGTACGGCATAAATACAGGAATGATAGTAATGGAGAATAGTTAAAAGATTTGGATGAAAGTACCGTTGAAGGTTCTGCGCGAATTAATCACGATTCAGCCATTACAATCGGAATATTGGCATGGCTATGGAAGGTGGTAGGTAACCCACGAGTGATCAATCATAGCGAAAGTTGCTTTTTTATAATTGAAATCAACGCGCTCAAAACTACAACGACAGCTCCCGTATTTATTTATTTATTCCATCAGAAGAAATGTAAACGTTAGAAGATTAAAAGTAATAACATGGAATTTCCAATTAAATAGTTATACAAACAGAAGATGTGTAAATTAAAAACAACGAATATCGCACCATACGCAAAAGGAATAAAATAAATAAAATATGAAACAATAAAGCTAAGTGGGTCCCACTAATCGAGCTCTGAGGGGACATTAAAAAAACTAATTAGCATGACGTCATTAAAATGTATGTTACGATCCGTGGCGAGGTTCGAATGAAATGGGGTCAGTACACATTAGCTACATTTGGGATTATTTTTTAATGTTTGTCTATTGTTTTGACATCGTGGTAGGTATATACATAATTTTTCATGTAGGATTTTAACATTTATATAATGATTGCCATTATTTCTGAAAAATTAAGCCTAATCCGAGAACCATCGCACCCAAATGCTCTGAATAAGCTTAATGTCGAAATTTGAAATTTAGAAACTTTTATAATACACCAATTTTATCTAGCATAAATGTGCTTAAGGATAATAACTAAACTTAAATAACCCTATTAATAAAAAAGTGTAAATACTATATTAAATTATACAAATTAAAGCGCCGTAGGCCGCCACGGCGCCGACCAAGACATTTTGATAAATAAGTTATTTTCAGCTTATTGTCTTGTAACAACAAATTTTAGTTGATATCGGTGGCTTTCTGAAATGAGAATTTGTGAGAATCTCACTGGCCCTCAATAACGGATACTATATTCATACACTCACACCTATTTATTAGCCCAAAGTAACCATCAATAAGAGCTTGTGTTAGGAGAAATATCGCTCGAAGAAATATTGATAATAGTATGTTATGTTATGTATGATATTAGAAATATACTAAATAAACATCCATGACTCGTCAACAAAGGCTTGCACTCATCATCTGCTGATGACATATGCAATTTTATAAACAAAAAAATACATATTTTGTGACTCAACTCAAATAAGTTCATCTATGATAACTAAGTTCTCTTAGAATACCTACTCAATTATGAAACCAGCCGTACCTATGTCTATGCCGCAATATGTGATTCCGCTCAACAGTGACCATGTCCTATGGTCCCAACGGAGTCGTTCGACCAACGGCGTTCCCGCCATGAATACATTGTACACCCGGCTTTACAATTCCATAAATCTACGGGAATACTAATTAAAATGGGACCGTTCTTAAATGTGATATCATTTCGTGGTTGCACATTATTTTTATCTTTATATAAAGAACATCATAGGAGGAAATGTACTACAGAAAAAGAAGACGACTGTTATAGAAGAGTATGTACTAGAGTATTAGTGTTTTAATTTTATTGATTTTTGAATTTACAGTTAGATTGTTAGGTTGATTTCATCCAATAATTGTTACAAATTGACTGTATTGAATACGTATATTTTTATCTTATTCTCACATACTGACATGGTTTATTTAATTTCAATGAATCGAATTATTTTGTGATCTAATTGCTTAAAAAGGTGAAATTATCATATATAAATACTATTAGTCTATCGACTTTAATACACATAATCGGTTTGACATATTTTATTGATAATTGACACGCATAAACTAAATTTAGTTTTACCAATAGGTTTATAATGTAGGATAATTTCTCAAACAGACAATAATCTTTAGTAATTATCATTAATTACCGTATCAGAAATTTCGAGTTTTTTTTTTCTTCTGCATGCATGCCACAAAGATTTCTTGTCTTTTAAAATGTTTGTACGCCACAATGGCTAAAACACGTAGGGCAATGACTATTTTAAGACATACATTGTAAAACTATGTACACTCGTGTTTTCACAAATAAATGATAACTTACTTACATAATCAGTTACTTTCATTAAGGTCGTAGAAGTATTGGTAGATTTTTACATTCGGTCATTTATGTGATGTTGAAAAATCGTTATGTCGGGAGCTTAGACTCGTTTTCTATGCTGTCAAAATAATGGTTTCAGTCGATTTTCACAGGGTAGGCAACGTGTGCTGGGCATGAGCCTGACAAAATTTTATACGAGATCTGTTCATACGAGAAGTTAGCAGCAGGCTCAGGCGTGAGCATCTTAGGCAGGGGTTTCCCACAGCCCTGTATTGAACCCCCCGATGCAGAGAATGCGCACTTTTTTCCCTCCTAAAAAGGGTACAGGGCACGAATCGACCGACCGTTTGTTGGTTTGCCACCCTTGTAGTATAAAAACCTGTATTTATTACGTCATTAGTGTTATCTTGTTTTGTAACGCAGCAATTGGTAATAAACTCCAGATATAGCTCATTACCATTATTATGTAAGGTGGATAATGTTTCATACTCTCGTGATGAATTGGTGAAAGGTCAAAAAGAGATTAGACTTTGCATACAAAATAAATAAGAAGATGAAGGAAAGATAAAGGAATTCATAAGAATGGCCTGATATAAAAGATAAATAAAAACAGTGTTTCTTTGCGATTTTTGTTTTTCTTGGCTAAAAGTTTTACCCGGTACTTGGCTGTACCCTGTATGTATGCCATTTAATTAAACATATTGTATACATTTATATCATAATCACCAGCCTATATCCGTCCCACTGCTGGGCACAAGCCTTCCAACTTGGGGAAACACATGAGGAGTTTGGGCCATAACACCGCCCCACTGGCCCAATGCGGGTTGGTGGGTTAAAGCGGTTGCATTAACTATCGGGACCAATAGCGTGCCTTGAGATTTTCATAATATAATTTCTCAATACAACAACATAGAAGTCACCATTCTATTTACCATCATCTTGAATTTGTATGTATAAACATTGACATATAAAATACATTTACAAAAAAAAAATATGAAAATTTTCTTGTATATTACAATTACACCGCTCGCAAGTTAATAGACTTGAATAAATGGCTAGAACAAATTAAATAAAGCTAATCCAACGAGTTTTAAATATAACGGACCTTTTCTGTCGTCTTCCAAAAGGGTTTGAGGATAAATTTAAATTGAAATATCTTTTGTACAAAACGAATTAAAGGGGCTACAAAAAAAATGTGACAAAAATAAGTGTGTTTAATGCTTGTAGCCGTTAGAGGTTCGACGAGGAAAAGGAAATAAAAAGGTATTTATCAAAAAACTCTAAGCAATGGTCATTTGAATTTTGGAACGGTTTTACACTTCACAAAGTTTGCATAAGTTTTTTACTCAAAAACTTTAGTCTCTTTTTGATGTAAGCTCTACAACTTTTCTTTCAATTCTTTTGGTAACGATAATATACAAGTTCATATATGTATAGTATAAAGTAAGGCACTTAAGTAAGCTATATCTGTTAGACATAATATTTTTATGACAATTTGAATTTTAGACAAAAAATGGTTAGTTTTGTATCAAAAAGTCATTATTCACAAATCTTATGCTATATACTTACGTACAAACATAAGATAAAAAAATTTCAAAATTCAAATAAGTAGGTACATGATGCTTAGACTTTTTTCATTTGTTTAAAATTATTTAAGTAAGTTCTAGGATCACAAAAGGCCGTCAGCTCACTTTAGCGATACAATCTGCCTGCAAAAGTTATCATATAAAAAAGCTTCAAGTTACGGATCTACGGCTTACTAGAGTTCGCAACTCGCTGACTCAATTGATAACAAGGCTTCGGAGTTGTGACGTCATTCAGTTTGGGATTGCCTACTTAGTGGAGTTTTCAATGTTACAGTTTAAGACTGTTTAATGTAAAATGAAATTTAACGTGTTCTTTATACGACAGGAACCGTAACTCTCCGGTGAAGTTAGAAGGTTTTAATTAACGTTATGAAGGGTATATTTTATAAAGAGGTACTTATAAAGATTGCATTACTTTTTATTCAATATTGTCAACATTTCTGATACTAGGCATATGAGAATGTAACATCTGACAGTGAAATGAATTCATAAGATATTTTGTCTGGTAATTTGAATGTTCATAAATCTTCCAATAAATATGTTAATAAACAAACCTATTAAAAATATATTCACTACCAATGATTCGGAATGTCAAGATATTGTGAGCATGTGGAATAGGTACGCTGTATTATAAGGACATCGTAACAACTCATTTAGAAAAGACATTAGAATCAAATTAGTAGTTTGGAAGTTACGATAATTATGTAAGTCCTTTTTCAAATTAAAGAGATCACCAAAAAAAGCAAAATTCTGAGAAAAATAATTAAATGATCCGCGAAAATTCTATAAACAACATAAACCATCTATAATTTAGTATGATGAACAGACTTTTACTAGGTGGTAGACCCATATGTAGGGTCGCTTGGGTAGGTACCACCGCCTTTCTTATTTCAGCCGTGAAACAGTTTGCTGTGTTTCGGATTGAAGGGAAAGGTGTAATTACTGGGCATGGACGGCATTTCATCTTAGGCCTCAGGATGACAACGCACCTGCAATATCAAGTGCTTTTCCTTGTTATTGCAGGTGTCTATAGGCGGCGGTAACCGCTGACCACCAGGTGGGTCGTCAGCTTGTTTGTCATCTAGTTGTATAAAAAAAAAGACTGTACTGATGAATAAAAGCCTATTTTACTACATATACTAATCACAATTAGCTTAGAAAACTAGATATGTTTACGACTAAAACAAGGCCCGGATTATTTTCGGACCACTAAGTACTTACATGTTCAGGCGATAAATTGAAAAAAAATGCACTGTAAGTATAATGTCATAGGTCGCTGAAAGATCTTATGGATCTGAAATTCAGAAATACATTTCTTCAGATCTTTATTTAGAGACGTGTAGAATCAAAACACGATGACAGGATTTTGCCTCGATACATGTTATTTCCGAAAAGACCTCTTAAAAATTAGAAAACTTAAGATTATTGGTAAACGTTTATTGTATTCAATAGAACATTAGTTTTAATAGTGGATATCATTGATATTCACAACCGTGTAGAAGCGTTTTTTATTGTAACTCATGGAGTTATTTTTTCTTAGAGGAGCTCAGCGGCGTATTGGTTTCAGCGCTTTGGTTTCGATACGAAAAACAAAGCAACTTACGCCATGGTCGATCCTGGGATGGGTCAATCAAAGTTTGTTATCTCTAGCTCCTCCGTGCGTCGGAAGGCACGTTAAGCCGTTGGTCCCGGTTGTTCCTGCAACCGCTTTAACCCACCAATTCGCATTGGGCCAGCGTGGTGTGGTGGTGTTATGGCCCAAACTCCTCATGTGTTTCTCCCATGTAGGAAGCCCAGCAGTGGGGCGCATATAGGCTCGTGATGATGTTTTTTTTTGTATTTTCGCTTACTTTACACGCGTGATAGCCATTTTGTCTTTTTTCCTCCCGCTGAGTCAGTCATATCTTTATCCCATTTGTCTCGGCTTAAAAGAACGTTACGATAGATCGACATAAATGTATATCAACAATATATGGGCCATTCTGTGTAAACAAGTTATAAAGGCAACTCTTTCGAAAACAAATAGCAGATGGTAGTGCTGGTGATCTTAAAAAAGGTCTTGTTGAAAAAAAAAATCGCGAAAAATTCACAAGCTGTTTCATACTAAAAATAGCTTGAGTTAACCAATGGTGATCTTAAAATTATTGAAAGTTGGAGTGAGTCCTTTGGCTGTAAAATTAATCCTGATAAGAGCCAAACAATTATTATTGGAAGCCCATACTTCATCTCTAAGATCGATTTTGAACTTCTGCCTCTTATTAATTCTGGTAGCACGTAATGTAGCATGCAAATAGCATGTAATAATAATACCCACATGATCTGTTTGTATGGAATAACTGATTTTTATTTCGCATTTCAATTTTTTTTAATAAGTCGTGTTTGGAATCCCTGCATGCCATCTTTGCCTTTGTTTCCGAGAGCGTTTCGAGTATGACGTCACAATCCTTACACTGTATATAATTTTATAAAAGCAACTAAAAGTCTACTTTTCTTTCTCTTTGTACGTGAGTTACTGCAAATAACACGGCCACAGCACATAAACAGCTGCCTGCCTCCGGGACCCTCCTAAATTAGATCCTAGATAGCTTCATCACATGATGCATGCTGGCTTTATCTCAGGAAATTAACTGGCTACAACGTGCAACGGGGTTGAGTGCTTGCAAACTATTTGGTGGCCACTTAGATTAAGTGAGGGCTAATCTGCTGTTAATGCGTTAGTTTTTTTTTATACAAAGCTCTGCAAATTATACAACACCACCTGATGAGAAGCGGCGAGAAGAGTTCAGAAGAGTCCAATGCGAAGAGCGCCTCTACCGTACCGGCCTTTTCTTTCGGGGTAAAATCTGATTGCAGACCTACCCGCCGCTGGCTAGGCCACGGGTGTGTGTGAGGGGCGCCCCTACCGTACGGGCCTAAAGAAATGTTTTTGCCAGTTTGAAATTTGGGTTCAATAATATAGCAATTGAATTAGGGTAGCTAATTCAAATGGTAATAACAATGAAAGTATAAAGTTCTATATCGTATAGCAATTACAGCATAGAAGAATCACAACCCAAACCTTTGTTATACACAGTTTTATAAAAATATAGTCACTGTTTGCCTTTTGACCTTTATTGCGATGTAAAATGATATGTATTCAATTTTAGATTCTTTGAACATTCGTAATAGCCTAAATTATACAATCTTTGTGTTACCTAAAATGGCTACAAACTATGGCAGTTACTTTATTTCTATCATTTAATATTACAATATACGCCACAAAGGAACCACAAAATGAATTATTAGTTAAATGAAAACACAGTTGGAAATAAATTTACCGAAGCTATTTTAATCGTTTTACTTTTATCGAAATACAATTAAACATTTTGCGTCTGTACAAAATCACTAACAGAAACATTGTTTTATAATAGTTTTGTGTAAATAGTTTTTAAGTAAGTACACCTACACTTTTTTTGGTTTTTCACTTATAAAGTACCATTTACTTTTTAAATACAGCCATTTATTAAGTTTTGCAACATGTAAATAAATTGACCTTTTGTTATTCGCAATGATCTATGCGAGAAGTTTATATCTGGCTGTTTTGTGACTAGAAAACTATCTGCTCTGATTTGGATACGCGCCATTTTCGACAACACAAACTAGAAGAAACGCATAAAATGGAATAACGTCTTTTCAATGTTATGCGTATGCGTGTGCCTGTGAACGGTTTATCGTCGAGCTGTCCGCGGAATGAAAATATTTTTTGTGAAACGGCAGAGATAACACGTTTTATGATATCCGTTGCCGTTTGCGCTTGGTATCGGGTGATGCGAAAGTAAATATCAAATATTAAAGCTATATTTTTTACGATAAAACATTTATTTATAAAATATTACAGTATATTATTATTTTATTTGTAGTTTGTTTTTTTTCATAAAATTAAAGCTCACAGCTCCAGCCCAGAAGATCTTTCGTCGTATAAGTTTAATTATGCATTGATGCTTTATTAGAAAGGTATGGCATAAAGGTATTTATGTCGCCTCCATCTGGGTAAATTCGCTGCTTAATTGAATACCTAGCCTAGCCCGTTGATTAAGAGCCGGCATCCAATGAAACGCCTAGCCCGATAGTTAATTGAACTATACTTACTTACATTATATTGAACTACACTTAACGTTCAACAATTTGGCGTATTGAAAGGATCGTCTTGTACCGATGAGGTTTGTTTTGATTGGTAGGATATTTTTTTATGACCACTTGTAATCGTAATCGTTTTGGTTATATGTGTAAAACTCTTCAGTACAAGACGATCCGCCTAGGCATCTAATTAAGCGGACTTTCAATACGGTATGTTGTTAAACGCGCTTTGAGTGAGTCTAGTTCAACGTCGATATTTGAACTAGACTCACAGTTAGTTGTTAGATAGTTGGACTAGGCATCCAATTAAATGCCTAGGCCGATGCCTGAGCATTTAATTGTATGCCGGCGATTAATCAACGTTCTAGGCATCCAATCAAGCGGCGATTTAAACTAGATGGCGACGACAGATACACTAGTTTTACGCATATTTCTCGCTTATTGATACTAATGGCTTATGTACCGCTGTGACGTGGTCGCTACATTGCTTAAACAGAACTAGGTTAGGTTCCTTATCAATAAGTTTGAACAAAGGAAACATAATAAGTAGTTTAACTTTAACACGGTTTCATACAACACAGATTGCGAAAGCACACAAGTAATATAATTGCGGCGAACAAACAAGATAGCAAAGAGTGCTAACCCACTATATTATCGTTAAAATCTTGTTACACAGCCGAGTAGTTTTCTTGAAGGGAACAATATAAAAACGTAGCCACAACGAGTTTGTATCTGTCTTCATTAGGGAGCCATGTTGGTTGCGATTCGTGAATGTTTTTTCTTAGTTCTGGTAAAGATGGGAGCGTAAGCTGTGTCATATTTATTGCTTTACAGTCACAATTCTCTTTTAAAAAATAGGTATAAGTAGTTGAAAAATATCTGAACTAGAGAAAAATATCCTGGGGCGGGAACCTAACCCCGGACATTTCACGATGCGCGTGATTGGTTTGACCAAGGCCAGAAGTATGATTTTTTTCTAGTCATCTGTATTGCGTTTTAAGGTAACAAACAATACCCTCACAATGTCTAAATATTCTATATCAATACATGATTGTCTTCCCTCCTTTCTATATCATGGGTTCCTTCAAAAGAGGCGTGAGGAAGCACCTTTTGGGCGGGCAATGTGGAAGCAGCTAGAGCAATGTCTTAACTGTACTAGCTGTCTTCGCATATGAACTCTTCTTACTGCTTCGCGTCAGGTGGTGTTGAGTCATTTGCCGTGCTTTGTATAAAAAAAATCGACAGTCGAATGAGACTTTTTTCAAATATCAATGTTGCGATTAGTCTGGGTATTGCCGAACTTGGATTGTGAAATTTCGCGTGTTCCGTTCCCGCTCTATGACATGAATTTTCCGAGTGTAAATATTTTTCAAACAATCAAAGTATTCAAACACATCATCTCAACACACACAACACATCATCTTAATTCATTTTATTTTTCAAACAAAAAATTAAGAATATGATACTTAAATGTGTGGATTTGTTATCACGTTTCATTAAAATTTGTCTATTAAGTATTGTGTTTCAAATTAAGTACCTATGTTATTATACAAACAACATATCTGTAATTTAAAACTGCTTTGTTTTGAACGTCTGTTTTTATCGACTTTGTCTTACTATGTACAGACGGCAGCACATCAAGTGTAGCATGAAGCGCAATAAGAGCTCAAGGTCAAACCGTTACACTTGCTATGATGTCGACTGTACATATTTGAAGCTGGTGGTCTCCTATTGAGATAAATAAACTATTAAATATATTTTAAATTACGCTACAATATTTCCTAAATTTGCTTTGTGTTTGTTTCATTTTAAATGCTTAGGTATTAGGTCGTGAAAGTCTTAGAAAACATTATTTTTTTGCTATTGAAAAAGTGTACATTCGATACGTTGCACACAGAGTGCAAAGTATTGGACATATGTGCTCACTACTGTACAGATGACTATACATGCTGTCATTAAAAGTAGATAAAGCTTCTATTGTTGCTATTGTCAATACGTGACCCCTTCGATATCCTTTGTGTTCACATCTTTCCAAGGTATTGGACCCGTATGTTTTCATCACTTCTTTTTATTTTAATTGATGTCCAAGCAAGCTTCAATTAAATTGGTGTTCGGAGCTACTGATTCAGGGAATTTGGGAGCGCTGACGATAATTTATATAGACCCTTCGTTAGTATTTAAGATGAATAGGGTTTTTTAAAACGTTATCTGTAATTATCAAAGGTAAGCATTATAATTTCAACGTCTGAGTTGTTTGTCGGAAATTATTTGAATCCAAACTTTTTGGTCACTCTAATTGTGTTCCATATTTTCTCTAAATGTAGCACTTTTTTAATCTGTGTAGTTATTTATGTCTTTGACGTATATGATTGCTATTTATTTTTAAATTTTCTTTTTAATTCTCTATGTTAAAAAAGTATGTCAATTAATGTTCACCTTTGAGATCATAACTCGAATTTTGAAACATGAGTGTAAAAAATGTATTATATTAACTCTAGAATGGAATATCGTAAATTCCTCATGTTTTCAATGTGGTTTTATACGTTTTATCAAAGGTTATGAAAAATCAACGTGGTTTTATGCGTTTTATCAAAGAACTATTTCAGTATTGATCTTTCTGAGCCATTTCAATGGATAGACTTATCAATTTAATCTATCTTCGTAAGAGGCTTCTACGTTCAGATATGGCTCTGAGATTTTAACCCCCGACACAAAAAGAGGGGTGTTATCAGTTGACGTGACTGTCTGTGTATCTGTGTGTCTGTCTGTTGCATCGCATTATCGAAAACGAACCTAACTTAAACGAATTTACCGTTTTTTATTCAGTTTTTTTCGTTTGAAAGTAGACATGATCGTGATGGTTCTTAGCTATATCATCAGCTCATTTTCAACTTGACAAATCGGTCCTACTAACTTTCAAAGATCCGGTTGATTTGAAATTTGATTTACTGTTACGAAAGTGGATTTTATTTTATATATGTTGAGTGGAATATATAATTACCAGTCTCAGAAACATATTAATATGAAACACAATTTATTGATTTGAAAAGAAGATCTATCGTATATTGCTATTTTCAGACTTGCAACAAAATAAAGCGTCCGTCTTCCAAGTTGATATATAATACTTATTATAATACTTCATTATTTTTATTTAAACTAACTAATGGATACTAGATTATTGTTGATATTTCTTTTTAGTAAAAGCACTACGACTACGTCACAATATTAAATGAGGTAAGATCACGTTTACCTTATTAAAATAAAACCTACATTTACCTATCGCCAACTTTTTTTTTGTTGCCATAAAAACGTTAAGAATGGCAAAAAGAGGTGAAGAAATTGGTAGGTTATACCAAGTGCTCCGGTGGCGAAGCGGTTATCGCGCCTGACCGGACCTCAGGAGACGCAGGTTCAATTCCGGCCTGGAGCATACGATTTTTTCATATATTTTTTTATACAACTAGATGACAAACAAGCTGACGGCCCACCTGATGGTAAGCGGTTACCGCCACCTATAGTCACCTGCAATTACAAGGAAAAATCATATGATATTGCAGGTGCATCGTCATCCTGGGGCCTAAGATGAAATGCCGTCCATGCCCTTCCCTTCAATCCGAAACACAGCGAACTGTTTCACGGCTGAAATAAGAAAGGCGGTGGTTCCTACCCAGACGACCCCACATACGGGTCTACCACCTAGTGAAAACCATCTAGCTAGTGTATTTGTATTTCTTCCAATAAAACCTGCATTTCTAACTCTTCGATCCCCAACAAAACAAAATAAGATTTTGTAATCCAAACAGTGCAGTGAATTTTCTTTTCTGAAAGGTGACTAACACTGACTTATTTACTACCTTGGATTACCACTATTACTAGCATAAAAAAGTGTAGGGTACATAAAAGTGATCGAACGCACAACACACGTCTTTATCGTTGTAATGTAGCTCTACGTTTTGTAAGTTAAAAGCTTCCGAGGAGGTTACGGTAAAGAGGCTCGTTACGATAACCTTACAAAAGGCTCGATCGATTCGGGATAAATTAATCTTAAAATATACTCAAAGGACCTTCGGAGCAACGGAGAATTCTGATGAAATTTCTGAACAGTTCATCGAAACAAATCACGTGAAAATGCCTACTAATTTTGAACGAGAATATATTATGGAATGTGTACACAATGAGTTAATGAAAGGCTTTCGGGCACGTTCTTTTAATGGCCCGTTATTTGGGATAGAAATACATGATTTTTGATGGAGTTTAGCTACGATTGGTATTCAAATGCGGGTCGGAAAATTTGTTCGATAGCAATATCCCGAAACGGATTCTTTTGTCATTCAAGCCTAACATGAGAAGATATCATATTTTCAGATTTTCAGATATATTTATTGAATAGGTATAGATTCAATATATTTATTATTGTGTTTAATATACATGTATACCTCTGGAGGTCTATGACAATTGAAAAATCAATTGTGTCTGGAATCTGATGCTTGACGGGTTTAAAGTATACCAGCAACGTAACAACCAAGTGTCTCCTACCAGTGCTGGTAATAGTGTACCGAATGATATGAATGTGATTGATGTCAATTCGTTTTAATTTTTAGATAAAGATAGCAATTTAAGTATCTAATAAAAGTATAGAGTGCCATTATAATAATATTAAACTGCATTTCCCGTACAAGATTTATAAAGTACATCGTATTAAAACATTTAGTTTAGGGTTTAATACTGAACAGGATGGTTTTAAGTGATACAAATGTTTTTAGATAGGTGCAGGTGAGGGGCCCGCGTTGCATCTAAATCATTGCTATTGCAAACGTGTTCTGCTACGCCTTGAAGCGTTTTATAGCGATTTCGTTTCTGGGAATTAATGAGGAGGGAATTGCTAGCAGTTTGAGGGTGAATTTAAAATTGGTTTTATTTTGTGACGTTGCTTCTGGTTTAGAAAAGAATAAAGCGTTAAAAGACACAGTCTTTTTGGGCTTTTATTCCAAATAATTTTGAAGAGCAAAGTGATATCCCTACCTCTTTACACAGGTAATTAGATAAGCTACTTGATTTTAGATCATTAAGATTTTTCGAGCTGACCGTTTGTCTAAAAATGTAAATAATGTAACAGCAGAAACTAAACGCAGATTTACTTTTTTCCCTCGTTTTTCAAGTCGTAAAAAATTTCAAGTGCACCACCTATTGTTGTAAATATTTGAAGCTTTGAACTAAAGTTTTAGCTCCAGCTCTGTATTATAAAAGTAAAAAGTAATGGGTGTTATACTTATGCAATAATAAAACGCAAAAAGCAACTATGGTATGGCATTTTCATATTCGTCTTAAAAATAAACGGGGGGCTATATAATATTTTTATTTGCACTAAAAATTCTAAATAATTATACCTTTTCACCCCACATAAGTAGGATTGCTGTTCAAAATTAAAATTCTTTAAAAGCCAGGATTCATACATTTTGTGGTCCTTTCCTTTACGGTTGTTTTTCCTATAGTTAAATAGAGACGAGAAATATTCTAATCATTGAAATAAATATGACATTACCTACTTGTTGTGAATCACGCTGAGAGCTTCGAGCTCGAAGTAGTATCTTTCTACATTGCAAACACACAGGGAGTTTTGGGCTGCCCTGGCCCAATGTGGGTTACTAGGTGAAAGCGGCTGTAGTAACAAACGGGTGCTTTCCGAAGTACGAAGATGTTCAAAATACTGATTACCCATCCAGGAAAAACCAAGATGAAAAAAGGCTTTGTTTAGTTACTACATAACCAAAACATTTAGATTATTATGCTATTCAAGTGAGATAATCGATGGCGAAAGTGAGAGCCATTTTCATGAAAATCATGATCAAAGGATTTAAAGCTTTAGTCTGACGGTACAGCATGTGTGTATCTTCATTTAAAACTCCATAATATGTCATCTATCTTAAAATATATTCGCATACTATGTAATGCATTTATTTCAGATTTCTTTTCATCCATTCTTTAGGTTAGTTGGTTAGTAACAGTTTGTACCTAGAGCATAGTTAGTTAGATAAAATTATCACATTATTTGTTACAATTCAAAATCATTACACAATGTGCACATTTGTCCAGTGTATCATAAAAGCACAATCTACATCTATCCTGTCCGCTATAAGTTTCAGGTAACTGTTGGCGCTGCCCCGCACCCAGTTCATCAATCTGTCAAGCGGGGTTACCTCTGGAAGTCTATGACAATTGAAAAATCATCTGTGTCTGGAATATGATGATTCTGTTCAACTGCGAATAATCGCGTAAAAGTCATCAACGCGCGCTTCTGCGAACATACCAGACGCGCTGCAGAAGCGTGGCAGTCCTTACTGAGGTAGCAGCTCCATCAGAATCCAGAAAGCATTGTTAAATTGGGCACGCAGGGCATTCCAGTACTGCTGTGTGTAACCGACCCATACTGTACTGTTATAACCTTACTGAATATGTAGTAAACTGCAGTAGTAAACAATTCAAATTAATATATGATATAATTGCGCCATGTGCCCACAGTTCAGTTGCTATATTACATCCTAACCGCGTCCGCGTAACCAAAGTGAAAGTGAGGTCCCTAAAAGTTTATTTCGTGAATATTTTTCTTAAATAAATTTAGGTAGTGAACTTTGTTTTTTTTAAAAAGACTACCGCGCCTGACCCTATAACAGTACGTATAAAATGATTGGCAGTACGCCCGAAATTTTACGTTGCAGTAGATCTGTTGAAATAAGCTTCTTAATAATAAGAATATTTCAACAGATCTATATACTGCAACGTGGAAATCTACGGGCCAGCTTGTTCGCCCTGACTGTTATCAGTAGGGCATTATTGCCCTACTCTGTCCACATCTACATCGTCACTAAGAGTCTCAGAGGCCCAGGTGGCGCAGATACTATTTTGAATGTTGTTTTTAACAATAATTGATAACTAAATCACCTCAGTAGCTGCCGTCATATAATAATACATAATAATAATGAACATCGCAATTTACATATTATTATGTAAACTGAAACCTTTTACTTGCCGGCAGGGTATTGGTTTAATGTTTGTTGTAGATAACAATTGAGTAGTATTATAATTAGCTTTTATACGGTCTCTCTATTTTGGTTGATAAAGTTTATGATAATTACGAGTGTTATAGACAATGTGCTATATATATATCGATCCCAGTCCTTGGCAAAGGTCTACTCCAACTCTATTCATGATATTCCTTTCGTGCTCCACACTATGGTGTGACCCAACACAACACAAGGCAAATCAATAATGACATTCACTAATATTGACACGTAAGTCAAGTCATAATTGAATTTAATATGTCCAATATGAAAATGTGACGTCATAAACCATATCAATGTTCATATCTTTAATGTTAGGCAGCCTCTCCGCCGGTCACCTCGCCGCGTCCTCCGTACAACTCACGTGTGCGTACGTTCTCCACCCACT
Organism: Nymphula nitidulata; assembly: GCA_947347705.1. NCBI lineage: Eukaryota > Metazoa > Arthropoda > Insecta > Lepidoptera > Crambidae > Nymphula > Nymphula nitidulata. The sequence goes on along the minus strand of OX374634.1, from coordinate 12,376,044 downwards.
GTATTGTGACCTTCGCATACGGCTTATGTGATTCGCGTAATCCCACTTGAACCTTACTGCCCACGACGATGCTAGTCTTTGAGCGCAGCGTGGTGTTGCTTATCGTCTGATCTTTTTATTCCCAGTATGCTGTGAACTATTGCTCTTTGGCAAACCCAAGGCAAGAATTTTGCGAGTCGATGAGTGATTAGGCCTTCGCTCCATAGGTAGGAAGAACCGGCGTAGGATAGGATAAACACATCAATGTGACTTCTCTATAGAGATATTCGAAGATCTCCCTTCATAATCGTCCTCATGGATAGCTTTTTCCACGTATTTTTGATACGACGATGGTTTTCTTTGCTGCCTCGATTATAAGTAAAATAGAAAGCTTATTAGGAAATGTGGCTATCACTCAGATTAATAACCTTTTTATTTAGTGTCACTTTGTTAATTAAGACCGATGTGAACTAAAAATTTAAAGAACTTTAATTCATACAATTACTTTTAAGTTATTACAATACACTTACTTGTTTATTATTTTATTCTCAAACCGTTTGTATATAAGTTATGTGTAATTTGCATTTTTAATCTTACTTTATAATGATTTTAAGTTTATACATAGTTTCAAAAAAACTGCAAATGTATATTACAACAAAGGGCATACGAATTCTAATGCATATAAAGAATGTACAGCCTGCTTACGCTAGATAAGACGAAACAATTTTATACAAAACATGATGGCTTTGATCTGCTCCTTCACAACTTCACAACCTTCAGATTTCGCAATTTTAGGTACCTTAGAACATTCTAGAGGTGAGACTTATAAATACTTAATTGTGATAACAGATTGCGCAAACTCGCCAAATTTTACTAAAATCAATTCGACTTCTCTAAAATTAGAGAGCTCTAAGTGGTATTCGGACCAGTAAGTGTTTATGTTGTCGCAGTGTTGGAATTTGTACTGGACAGCCATTTTATTAAAAATTAAAAGCGGAAAACCCACTTTGATCCACTCGAAATGTATTCCTAGATAAGTAATTTACCACTTGCTGTTGGTATTTCAAATATGATGCCTTTTTTATCGTAGGGCAAATGAGATTCGGACTTTTGGACTAACATTTTCGTGCACACCGCTTACCTGCGACCGCATATCCATGTGGCGTTGCAAATGCGCTGCCGCTGCTTCCGCAGCTAGCTTGGCACACAAACTAAATACATATTTACCGGGTGGAGGCAGCGGTCGTACAGTGGACATATATGGATGCGTTTCCGCCAACACGGGGCGGTACTGTCGATTAATCTTGAGCGGAGTACATCGCAGCAATGTTGGTCGATGAAGGTTCGGCTTCAGTTAGGAATTCTAAGTGATATTGGTGCCATAAGTCTACTATTTCAATAAGTTTTCTCTGTTGTGTTGTTTTATTTATAAATTACGCGCACGAGAATTTAATATTGGCAAGAATATACCCACGGGAGAGGCTTTTTAGATACTTAACTTTATGATTGTTTTTTTCTAAAAAAAGTTTCTTATTTATAATTTTAAAATTGTCTGTCATTGTAAATTAAGAAATTGAGCCGAATCTAATGAGTGGCAAATATTTGTGACTGAAAAGCCATTATGCTTTGTAATGTTATGAGATCTGAAACACTATAATAATATTGCATACTCTTATTCGGACAGTAAATTGCGTTAAGTTACAAAAGCTAAAATAACTTACAAGATTTGCTGCAAACACACTGGTGAAGTTGAATAAAAACTTTTGAAACTTATTTCGCATACTATCACTTTATTTAATTTATTTATCAAACAATCTAACAATTATTGCGCATCAATAATAAAACAATGGAAAAGATATTTGAGAAAAAATTGAAGGTACTGGTTTTTTCTAAATAAAATCTCTTTCAGCAGTCCTGCCACAGAGAAATGAGTATGAAAAGGTTTGACCTTAAATATAAATACAAAATATACACATAATGTTTGTTTATAATTTATAAATCTTTATTGTACACTCGACAGCACATCGAGCGTAACAGTTTGACCTTGAGACCGCCCGTACGCCGTTCCTTCGGCTTTCGTAGTGCGACTGTTTCGCTTGATGTGCTGTCGACTGTACAGCCTCGTTCAAATTTAACCCCGCGTTCGGAATTATCTTACTTTCCCCCAGTGGTTGTGCTACTTTCAAAATTAATATGATTAAATCAAAACGACCCCGATGTTTTTCGAGGATATCATAACTAAATCAATTTCGGTATCAATCTCACTTAATATTATAAATGGATTAATGTACTACAGGGAAATGTTGTTATTAAAAAAAATGTATATTCCCAAATATTCCCATGGGTCGATTGACTCGAATACCCACGCGAGTATCGACAATGGTTGTCGAAAAAAATTATCAAATAGTACCTATTCGAAATCCAAGCTCTGTGAAAAGTAATATATTTATTTTTTACTTTTATGAGTAATAAATAATTTTCATTTATTAGATTTTTCTTATCTGTATGCGTAGCAAATACCTTTGCTTTGTAAATTAAAAGCTTTTGGATTTTTAACCAATGCTCCATTTTTTATACCACTAAGGTATCAAGCATACGGCCCACGTTTAAAACACCAGGGGTATCACTTGCGCATTGCCGACCCTGTAATAGTTATTTGTTATGTATGTATGAAATGTATTTTAATTACTAAGTAATTTTTCAAACATTTATAATAATGTTAAAATCAAAAATTAAGAATATTTGAAAGCACTGGCCCAACTTAACCGAATCGTAGGTATTTGTAAAAATACTCGTTTCGGATGTTGAAATAGAATATTTCGACATTGTAGGGTGGACCCACGTCTGGGATTACCCAAGTGACTCTGGGTAATCCCCATCGGCGCGAAACCTGGCCGCAAGGCCGGGTTGCCTGGGGGTGGTTTGGTGAAATTGCTTCGGCAGAGCCCAGGCTACCTCCGTGAAGGGCAGTGGAGTTACCGGGGAGTTTTAGTGGGTATTCCCAGTGCCTTATAAGCGCTGGGCGACCCCCACACACGCCCGTCACTTAGCCAGTGGCGGGTAGGTCTGTAGTCGGATTTCTCCCCGAAAAAAAAAAAAAAAAAAAAAGGGTGGACGTTAGCTCATAAACGCAAATACAGATAGACTAGAAGAATTTCACAGGGATATCCCAAGTCCTGGGTGGCTCAGTGGTCAAGGCAGTCGCCCGGATTGCGAAAGGTCGCGGGTTCGATTCCTGCCTCTGGACGTGAAATTTTTCTAGTTTTATTATATTTTAATTACTAAGTAATTTTTCAAACATTTATAATAATGTTAAAATCAAAAATTACGAAATTGTTATTCACTCTTCCTAAAAATTTTATTCCTAAAGTTTTCAGTCATTACAATTTGTTCGTCAACTGACGATTTTCATAACACTCATGTTTCCGAAAATTGTAATTAATAATATTACTAATGTTAATTTATTTAAACTCCTACTGTTGTTTTTCATCATAACGTTTTTATCCGTAAACATAATTTCCATAATATTTTTACTCATATTCAGTAAGAAAATAATCATTTACCCAGTGTATGCTTCACTTAACGCACTGAGCCTTAGAGTAGCCTTGTCTGCCTGGAGTCGTGGGTTCGATCCCCATCCAGGACAAATATTTATGTGATGAACATTTGTGTTTAATCTGTGTCTAAAGTGATGTAGGTATATTAATGTGAGAAACGCCCTAAAGTCGCTGTATTTAATCAAACCTTACCCGCTCGTCGCTTCGCTCCTCGCTAACCCAAGTGAATTTATTTTGAGAGTCGCTTCTGGCGCTCGCATTGGTTAACGAGGAGCGAAGCGACAAGCGGGTTAGGTTAGGTTAACTAATCATCCGGACCTAAGCCCCATCCCCGCTAAGCCTCGGCCCACATCCTCGTTTTGCGTTGTACAGGGACGGTGACCCTTCGGGGTCAGGGAATGGCGGGCCTTTAAGGCCTGCGGCATGGCGATGCTGTAGGAGCGCTAGAAGTGAGGCCACCTGTCCTAAGTCCTCCCAAGCCTTTTTCTCCTACAGTGTCAAAGTGCACAAGGGCCCTTATCAGGGCCGGCGGAGCTGCGACGTGTGGCTGCAGCTCGTGGATTGCCGGTCTGCTAGACCGGCGGTACATCTATGGTTAGGGCTCCGGGCATGGTAAGGGGACTATGTGCGGCTTGGACAGCCCGGTCCGTGCGTCAATGTATCGGCATGCGGACCAACCGAAGTTTAGGGGGCGAGCCCCCACGAGAGGGGACTAACAGTCGTTGGTCGTCTGCTTGTGACGGTATAGCGGATGTCTTGCTCTTTGCGTCCCCCGCAATACCGTCATTCCGCAGCAAGCTGGGTACATCGCTGAGGGGTTTAGTGGGTGAGAGCCCCACACCTCTTCCATCTCCTCTCCCGAGAGTTGCGTGTTAGGCTGGTAGAGCTTCCCCTCAGCGAGAAAAAAAAAAGTTGACATAATCACAAACATGTACCTACTTGTAATGTAGAATAACAATGGTTATTTATACAAATTATTATTATACATATGCTAATCATGCTAAATAAAAAATAACCAAAAGGGTAAAAGTTACTCACAATTAATATAGTTATGTAATGTTGATTATTATCAATAAAAACACATCTAAATAAAAAGATAGAACTTTGAATAATAGCGTAAAAGACGGTTTTGTTGAGAAAATATAGGAAAACAAATAATAGTATAATAGATGTTTATTGCCACTGAAATTATGAAATTCAATGATACGGAATTACTTATAAACATAAGGAACAGAGCAGTTAGGAATTGCGATTGTTAGGATAAAAATTGTTACGAAGAACATTGTCTTCCGAAGCACGGGGGAGCTCGAGATGACAAACTATGATTGACCCATCCCGAGATCGACAATAGAGAAAGTTGCTTTGTTTTCGTATCGAAACCAGAGCGCTCAAACCTCTACGCCACCAAGCTCCTTCTAAAATAATTCCTTCTCCTCCAAATAATTCCTCAAAGTAGAACACACACTCGGAAGTAAAATCTCTTCTTATCTCTATCTCTCTCTTCAATTGCGAATAGCGATCAATGTTTCTAGTATTTTAAACTATCTTATATACAAGTCTTTTACTATTTTATACATACAATCATAATATACGTCTAAGATATATGGTGAGTTCTGATATAAAGCGGCAGAGATTAAAGACCTTGAGTAAAACTAACATCGGAGTATGAAACTATTAATTCTGAAGGTCGCGTTACACAAATGCGAAACCGTCACACTACAAAGACTATATTATGTTGAATTTGAATCCACCAGAAGAAAAAAAACAAACGGATCGGCATGAGGCGCACTTTTGGTATAAAGAGTGAAGCAAACACACTAAGGCAAACTTGTTTAGCAAGTAGTTTGTTATTCGCGGAATCTTTTCTTTTCAAGTTAATATAAGTTGGATATATCTTTACTTAATGTTTTTGACTCGGTAAATTAGTATAATGTTGTATTATAAGCACAATATTCTACAGGTACCCTTTTTCATTACTTATTAAAAAAAGGAAAAAATTAGTAAGTTAACTTAGATTCTGTCCATAATTGTATAATAATCATATATTGGTCGCCCGCGGCTCCGCCCACAAAAATGTCGGTCGTCGCATTAAAAAGTAGTCTATGTCCTTTCTCAGGATGTAATATATCTCCATGTTAAATCTCATTTAAAACAGTTTAGCGGCTTAGGAAAGAAAATATATCAGACACAATTAATTTCGCATTTATAACATCAGTATTGATTTGTTTCTAGTCAGTCTTCAGTAAGTAAATTCGCTATTACAATTTGTTCCAGCATTGGCCCTTTTATATATCTATTGTTTAAAAAGGATGGAAATAATTTTTAATTTAGCTTGTTAGTTAAATACAGGAATAGACAGCTAATATTATTGAAGTAAACAAGTTAATGTAAACGAGACATTAACGAGAACCGACTGTTTCAATTTACAAAGGCTGTCAGTTCTCAACCCTTGTAGTAATTTCGCAGGTACCTATCTTTAACAATTCATAAAGATCATAATTTTATCAGAAAGGCATTTTGAATAATATTTATCAACCGAAAATATTTCTGAGACCATACAATATGCTACATTCGAAATGAGATTTAGAACGCAACTTTGTCAAAAATGTGCCAATTTAACTTCGTGCGGTTCAAATCGAAAATATTTGCCCAGACTGATTCAGGTTTGCCGTTCGACAATCGGTTCGTAGTGGCGGTGCAAAGTTTCCCTATGAAATCTATCAAAACGCAATGACTGCGATGCTCAAGTTTTGACTCGGACGGTTTTAAAAGTTGGAGACTTTAGGATAGTGCGGACTAAACTTATTTATGAGGGAAATGCTTTGTTGCTAATAGTATTGGACGGTGCAAAGTGGTTTGTGAGTCTGCTCTTGGCCTCCGTAGTTGGGGTGTGGGAGGTTTGCGCTGTCATTTGCAGCAACTTTAGAGCTGTCGACTTACGAAAGTTGTTACCAAGCTTTATCTTGTTGCAGCGATCTTTTTATACGTTGTCGGAGCGATAGAAGAGTTGATTAGCGTTGAGCCGTATATGAGCTTATGTAAACTGAGTTAGCCAGCGATCGCTATCTCGTGTGTCTACTAAGATTTGTAAGCAGATTTTGTTGTTCACATAAGAAGTGAGGCAAGACTTACTTTTATTTTGAACTAAATAGTTTATTTTACGAGACGGTAATAAGAAAAAATATAGGTTATTTTACCTGTCAAGCCACACATTCCTGACACAAAAGGTTTTTAATTGTCAATCATGCTCTCGGAAGTTTAACGCAGCTTAACAAATTCAGTAAATTTCATTTAAATATCTTTAAGTATGATATTGCCGTTTTATGAAGTAATTTTAGCAAACTGGAATTACCATACTACTTATGTTTTTTGTGAATAATTTGAAATCGGCTTAATGGAATATTTTCAAAGTAGATCATTTAAGACACTTATTATTAAGTAAATGTAGTAAAAATAATAATTATAATTGAAAATAATTACAACAAATCTAAACATTGAAATCGGCTACATATTCTGCAAGCTCTAATTGACCCTCATCTCATTTTCAACTAATAAATTTTATCAAAAATTCATAATTCTACTCATAAAATCCTAATTGTATACTGCACTTTTAATAGAAACTAAACAATCATTTTTTGGCAGAAATACCCTAAAATATCTTTTAGTTTAGTTTAGTTTTTAGTTTAATATATCTTCGTGCATTTCAAACATACACATTTTATGTAGCATCACGTAATAACTTAGAAAACAAGCAATGCGTTTGCACAGAAAAATAGCACTATTACTACATCTAACACAAAGCGTCCCATAAAGTATTCGATACATCGAGTATCTATGGGCGGAAGTACGAAATAGCAGCGACTAGCCTGCATGGTTACACTTCCGGTGCAGTGCTGCCCTCTCGGCGACAATTAATCTTGTGTACTTCGGTACTTATTTTGCTGAAGAGGACCAGTCGAACTTCCTGCATTCTTATTATGAATTTTGTATATCGAAGATATTTGCCTCCCTCCATTCCACTGCAGTAGAAAGGGATAAAATGATTTGTGGAGACTTCAAAGCTGAGCCGTAGACTTGATTTATTTTCTATACAAATGGGGTTGCAACAACTGATGGTATCTAAGTGTTAGTCACTCGTAGCATCTCTGGCACCACTCAAGAGCTACCTATCCTGCCTTACAGGGTAGGTAGGTAGTAATCAAAAGAAAGCGTCTGCATAGGATATGCCCTCTTCTTAATGAGCTCAAATATATTAAAATAGCATTTTACAATAATTGTTAAGCTGTTACAGCAGCCTTTAGACTCTTGCAGCTAATACAACCACTCTGAGACCTGGCGCTCTAGCGACCTTATACACCAGACCTCTGGCGACTTTATACACCGCAGGAGCTCCACCACTACATAATATTTTTATTTGGCGCCATCTTCTGTAAAATGGCCTCCATTTATTCCCTAGTCAATACTGAAACCTGTACCTCTCTTAAACTAAACTGACGGACTTAGTCAATTTAAATGAAATTTTCATAATTACGTAAAATGGGACCTACCTACTTAGTACATTATAATTAACATTTACCTGCTGGGTTTTATTTTATGACGGAAGTTATTTTTTACGCGTTTAATTTTAATTAGTTTTCTGGATAGCGAAATGTTTTTTCAGGACCGGCATCATTGACGTAGGCCATAAGGACTTCTATTATTCAATTAACACGTAAAAGTTTTTACAACACGTCTGCTTTACACTTTACAGTTTACAGTAACTACTTTACATAACCTACAAAACAAACTTGACTTAATTTGGATTGATCTATTACGTTTCATATAAAAACAATATTAGTGTAGTAACACTATAACCAAATGTAGTTATATTTTAACTGTTTCCTTGCGGTATTACTACATAATAGCCATTGCATAAGCCTTCGGTATATGGTTACACGTCGTTTTATCTCATTTTTCTAAATCTAAATAACATTCGAAGGAACGTTTATAGAACACCGTGCATGTCAGTCACATCTCATGATCATCATCATCATTTCAGCCGAGAGACGCCCACTGTTGGGTATAGGCCGCCCCAAGGATCTCTAAGCCGATCGGTCCTGCGCTTTCCGAAATCGTTGCAGTCATATCTGCTGAATTCAATGATAGCCTGTATCCTCGGATGTGGCAAGTTACATGTTTGTTTAATGATAACACACTGCCATTTATATTAAAACTATATTAAAAGTCTAAATCTAATGGGTGTTAATGTAATTATAAAAGAAAAATGTGATAATAAAATATCGTTTAAACATTTTCATAAATCACCACTATAGTTATTTGTAAAATGAATTTACCAAAAATAGTTCAATGATCGTATCGGCTAACGTTCTAAATTCAAAAGTAAATTCGGATTTGAGAGTGCCTGTATCCGTGAATATCCGTGATAGGGATGCGCTAATTCGTTCGTTACCTAACGTCTACAAACTTTGCACTGTGTTTTGTTTTATCTTTGATCGTTGCTTCGTGATTTCTTGTTGCACTCCATTGGAGGTAACAATGGAATAGCGTTTACTGGCAACTTAAACAGCATTTTGTATTTTTAGCGAAGTTACACACTTGGATACTAATACTGTCTGAAAAAAGATATAATGTTTAACTTGTTAAGTGCATCTTATCTGGGACACACCCCCATAACAAACAGAGTAGGATTTAATGGATCTTTTTTTATACTTTGTATAAAAAAAGATCCATTAAATGGCAATCAATCCAACACGAAGATGTGAAGCAGTAAGAAGATTCCATATGCGAAAACAGCTAGTGATACGGGAAAGCTTAGAAAATCTATTTAAATCCTGTACCAGCTATCATGTTACTTTAACAAATTATTTAATTACATACATGTTTTTATATTTAGACCAGGGAATCAGGTCAGAGCGTCATTCGGTTGTGAAAGGTTTTGGTTCCTGCCCCAGCATGTGACTTTTACCTATCGGAGAAAATTTTCTATACCTATATATATTTAAATATTTATTGTTATACAACAAATTCAAAACAAAATTACAAGAATCAATAACAACCAATTTTATTGTATTTGATTTTTTCGTTGGAACTTTTGCTTTTGTGTCTAATTATGATAAATAATACTAGACATTTTATTCTGAACCACGTGACCCAAAATAACATTGATATTTTAGTTACTCTTACTGAATTCGTAATCTGCCAAACGGCGCTATCCCTCCGGAGGGCTATGACAATTGAAAAATCAATTGTGTCTGGAATCATTAAGACTTTGATATTAATAGGAGTTTACATTACTTTAAAATTTTATGTTGAAGTGTTGAAATTTTAATTTACGACATGAAATCCTAATGTGACGTAACAGCCAACGCAAGTACCTAACTTAGATTACTTATTAAGTTTCTAACAATATTCTAGATTAGAAACGGAATTAGTGCTCTTACACATTTGTTATTTAAGCAGCGTGCATTTCGAAGGTTTATTAAGGCGCTACCACACCTGCATAATCCATGAGTTGCATCCCAAGCCCCTTATATTTTACACCAACGTGATGTTCCTCCAGTGCAAGCTAGTTGAAGCTATAAACTTTTCAATTTACATAAACCATATTTTATAAGCCAAGGCGTTGATTAGTGTTAATTTAGCTTCTTCTTCTTACCTTTATGCAAAATGCGTAAAATCTGTGGAAAAAAACTTAATGAAATTTACAAGTGTGTAGGATGCCTGAGTCTGCCACAATAAGCAATAGTGAAAAATACTCAAGAGCGATGAATCGATAAAAACTAAAATTGCATAGAACTGATAAATCCGTCATCGAATTCGATTCGGATTTGGAATACGATGAGTTTTCGATTTTGAAATATAAAACTCAAACTCTGTATTACTGATAGTGTCGCTAATATTATACGGATCTAGTCTATGGAAAAAATAATAAACAGCTAACTAAAGGAAAGTATTGATTTTTAATACGTACACTACTTTATATTATTTTTAAAAGTTTCAAGACTAGAAAAAAGAGACATGACCTGGGGTGGGACGCAAACCCACGACTTGTCCCAATCCAGGTGACTGCTTTAACTAACCTAAATTTCTTCATATCTTTATTATTTCTTTTAATAAACTAACGTACCTACATCTTTGAAATGTTGACATTATTAGAATTCGATTTGATTAAATTAGTAATTCATTTTTAATCTTTTGTTTAATCATACAAGTTTGTATTGTATAATGGTATGAATACCACAAATTCAATACCATGAATTTGTTTTCAAATTCTTCGGATATCGGGTATTTGTAATAGATTTATAAGTATTGTTTGGGAGTACTTGATAGCACAGTATTCTCAATCCATAAAACAGACTGTGAATAATAATTTGTAAATTACAAGTGGTACGAAAATATGTTTCTCAAAGCTCAACCAACTATTATAGTCGTTTATACATATATTTCTGTCTGTATATAGACAGTAACAAGTAAGTTACAAAATGAAAAATATTAAACTTAGATGCTTTGATCCTTATAAGTGTTTTATAGCTTTTTACACAGCTTGTTTTTGTTATATCGAAGGAAGACAATCCTAACAAAAGTAGTTTTGTATCTCAAGACTTAAGAACCGCAGCGAGGTAGCATATGGCGCCTAGTGTACGCGTCGAATGTTTAATGTTACAAGTTCTCACTATTATTCCGCTGGAATTTTCTCGACTGTGGCGGAATATTCTCTCAAATGTAACGTTTAAATATTAATGGATTGACGAGTAAGTGCATCCATTAACTAAGTAAACAGAAAATAATTACTGAATTACTCGAAATAAACTAATATAACTATACACTTAAATAGAGTAATGACAATAGCTTCTAAAAATATTGAAAACTTTCCTGATATAAACATAAATAAAGAATTAAAGTAAATAAGAATTGTATTTATATTGTGTACGTATGATTTGTATTTATATTATTTACGTATGTATGTATGATACGTATATTAATTATGTAAGTATTTAAAACTTTTTCTTTTATATTTTTTTTCTTTACTACCCTACCTACCTATCAAAATCACTCTCTGAACTCAATTCGTTGTTTGTGAAAGAAGTTGCTGCACATTATTTAGTATGACTAATGCGAGGTTTAGCAGGCAAGGCTGCGCCCTGAGAATTATCACTTCCTTCGCGCCGCTTCGTATTCATTTTCAGGCATTAGACGAGAATAAGGACCAGCTTAGAGCAGCTAAAGTCTCTGCATTAGTTAGTATTCAGAATAAATCGTGACTATTTATGGAACGCTGGCGATTTGATTTAAACGGAATGTCACGCAAGTGGAAGCTACGGTGTTTTCTCATTAAGCATCATTTTCGATTCCGTAGTATTCTATTATTTTCAGAGAGTTTTAAATAAAAAATATCTTTCAATTGTCATGCCACGGTCAGCTTGTATATCTAGAGCTCCCGGGACTTTAAAAGTAATATATAACATTAAGTGATAAATAATTACAAAGGTTCTTGTACGGTCTGCACCACACATTGCACGTGTCAACCCTTCACTTTAATTGCATCGCACTAAGTCACGGTTTGATTTGTAAATATTGATTAGCTCAACTAAATTATCTTAAGTGCATAACCATGAAATGAAAATAAAATGAAAATATCTTTATTTAATTAGGCCCCCCAAGAAGCACTTTCGAATCGTCAAACAACCCTTATGTCTATCACATAAAATAATATTAACTAACAATGTTGTGTTTGTCTTTATGTCTTGTCTGGATCTACGTAAGCTAACAATGTTATAATGCCAGTCTGTCGATCTGTCGGTCAGTTAGACAGTCTGTGTCAGTCAGTCTCACTCTTGTTCACTGTAACAGTGAACAACGATAAAAGAATAATCACCGAGTGGATTTTCTTTGAAGACACTTCACAACTTTAGGCTACCCAACTTCGGCCTATAACTTCAAGCCTATAAGCTCATGGTGTACCGTATCAGTTTGGTCAACTAATCGCTGCACCGTAAAGCCCGTCACAGACGTAGCTATAATATATATTAATATATCGAGATATATATTATATTATAGCAAACTACCACAGACGGGACCTATACTATAATATATATTTTGCCCTCACTCGGTCTGCGGTATAATATGCCAAAATATACCGAGATATATTTGTCGACATATTTTGATGACGCCATAGAAATATATATTATAGCTGCGTGTACGGTCACTCAAAAATTTATATTGAAAATATGTTGTAATATGCCTTGCTATGATTCATATTAAAATAAATTATAGCTACGTCTGTGACGGGCTTTAGTTCTGCTTGATTTTAATATACAGGTTAAGGCCGGCAATACGACAAGAAATTGAAACATGGGGTATATTAGTTCATAGAAATGGATTGCCACTTTCAAAAAAATCTTATTCATTTGATAATTTCACATTTGTATGACGTTTTTGAAAGTGGCAAACCGTTTCTATGAACTAATATACTTAGCATATGTTTTAATTTATTGTCGTATTGACGGCACCAATCTGTATGTACTAAATTACTATTGTTATTCAGTTTATTTATTGCCTAAAATATTATTGTTTTAAAGCTATTTAAGTACATACGAAGTAAATTACCTAGGAAAACATGGGAAGTTACACAAATACATGTGTTCGAATTCTTCGCGAGTAAACAGGTGGGTTGCGTTAGTTGCCTGAGGGGGTAAGCAAGGGTAATATTTATTTACACAAATATATCGCGTCGTCAAGTCGTGTGGAGGAAATTAAAATCGGCGGCGGCAGCTGGGTGTAATGAGAACACCATTAGTCGCAGTCTGCGCACCTTGGGGATTTCTGGGAAGATTTGGAGGAGATTTTCGCTTGGGAATTTATTTTCATTCTAAGGTAGCATGAAGTCTGTGTCGTGGAAAGGGAGTACGATATTGTGTAGGCATTGCTAATAGCGATATTGCTTAAGTTTCAATATGGCGCTATTTTCAATAAATTCGTAAAAATACGCTACTAATACCCATTAAAACAATTCAAACTTAGCAGGATATCCCGATTATAAATGTTGGTTGACCCATCCCGGGGTCGACCATGGCGAAAGTTGCTTTGTTTTCGTATTCGAAACCAGAGCCCTCAAACCCATACGCGACCGAGCTCCTCTCGCTTTTATTTACCCACCGATATTTAATTTTTGTTATTAATACAGCATAAATGATAAACAATGTTCTATACAATTATAAATTAAATATCCTTATAAATTAATGATAAGCAAAAACAGTACACCCACTAATTAATAAATTTAATTAGATTTTTTTTTGCCAACACAATAAGTATATTAAACAGGGTATTTATTATATACTGAGGCTTTTTCTCAGAATCTTCTAATAAGTTTCGCCGTAAGTCTTTTAAGGTTTCATCTGTGAAGGACCTAAATATTAAACACAATTGATTTTCTATTGATAAAGAAAAATCTCGAAAGTCTTAAATTAGTTCTACAATTTCGCTGAATTTTTTCACATTTACGTCATCTGTGTTATAAAGTGTGGGATAAATCGGATGAGAATATTTACCGAACCGTGCCGGCTTTCAGGCGAATAATAAATAATAGTTAAAAATCGCTCATTTCGTATATCGGGGCGCGTAACCGTTAATCGAGTTTACACGATAAAATCGGTGCATATTCAACATTCGTAACCTAATTTTGGTTATGGCTTGTTTTATATTACGAACTATTAATCTTTAGCTTTGAAGATTTATATTGTGATAGAAGATATGAAAAATTACTCTTTTTACCTTGTTTTTTCACAAATAGTCCTATTGCTGACTTTGTGGATTTCAACGTTTTTCAAACAACTATCAATGAAATGCAACAAGGAAGGAAAAAATATTGCTGAGTGCTTATTCTTCTCGAAACAAGAGTCAAGACGTCCTGAATTTACGTTCGGGTGGCTTGAAGTTGACGATATTTATACTAAAGTTACATTTACAACATTTTTCATTTTATTTACTGTAGTGACAGAGAAAATGGAACATTCTGTCTTTGAGCCGTCCGTCGTTATGTTCCTATACTTGGGAGCCACAGAATTATGTCAAACGCGTCAGCTCGTGTACAGGACAGCACATCAATTGTAACAGTTGCACTACGAAAGCCGCCTTTATTACGAACGGAGTAAGGGCGGTCTCAAGGTCAAACTGTTACGCTTGATGTGCTATCGACTGTACATGAGCAACCCGAGAAAGATTTTGTCTACATTTGAATGTCATTTTGCCGGGTCGAGACGAGGCATCTACTTCCATACTAAAGTGAAAAAAATACTGCGCTAAATAAAACTTGCCTCTCATGCCTCTCATAGACTCTTCTTACGCTTCTTACTACTTTGCTAAACTGAAAGTTCTTAGAAAATAAAAAACAAAGCCAACTAGCAAGTTATTAGTTTACATCACTACATCCGATGGAACCACGGAAAAAAGCACATTGCGCACTCGTCCTTAGGGGTCTCTTCGACGGCCTTTTCAAACGCAGCCTTTGCTTCCTTGGCGTCCATAACGTTTTCCACAATTTTTTTCTTTTATTTCCGGGAATAAATGAAAATCGCAAGGCCGAGACTATACGGCGGGTGACCCAGTAATTCTAATCAAATAGTCGATCGATCGCCTGGCGGTGTGCGACGAAGCGTTGTCGTGGTAAAGGAGGATCCTACTGCGAGGTCGTTTCTCCCGAACTTTTTCCAAGACAAATGGCAAAAAAATTGATAATGTACCACTTTGCAGTAACTGTTTTTTAATCCTCTAAAACAATTGGTCGTGTAATGACCTGTCCTTCCGAAAAACGACGCCACCATCTTTTTCCAATGCTTCGTCCTCTCTTAACTTTAGTTGGCAACTCCTCGGAAGAAAACACCCACTGAGCAGGCTGACTTTTGGTTTCAGGTTCATAACAGTAAATCCAGCTTTTGTCACCTATAAGTATGTTAAACACAGCCTTTAGGTCAATATTTGAACCATTTTACGGCACCAATCAACACGACGTAGTTTTTGGGCCTCGGTCGAATTATGAGGTATTCGTCAGGCACAAAGCTTCCTGACCGCTAACTGCTCATGGAGGATTTTGTGTGCTTGACTTATGCCGATGTCTAACCTTATGCTGATCCGAATCTACTGACAGGTCGCTATTTTGTCAGTCTCTACGCAGTCTATACGCCGCACAATACTGATATTATCTCCAGACGTCGCAGCAGAAGGCCGTCCCTCACTCAGATCATCATCAAAGATCATCGGTAAGATTAGTGCGAGCACGTTTAAACTCATTAAACCAGCTGTAAACAGTGGCATGAGACGAGGCTTCATCATGAAAGGCCAATTGAACTCTATCATAACTTTCTTGTTGACTTACCTAAATGACATCAAAAGTCATAAAAAACCATTGCACGAAAATTTTGTCGCGCTAAATTCATGCTGATGGAATTTGCTGCTAAATAGTAAAACAAATGACAAAAAATGAATGTAATCAAATATATGCTCTATAATATTGAGAAAGAGTTCCATCAAAATTTAAACTTATTCGTCTAAAAACTTTCAGTGTCGCTCTCGTATCAGGTAGTGTTTTCGTAAAAAAAATATATGCAAGGCACAACAAATTACTCATTTCCACAGCTAAGCGGAAAGTGGAATCATAGTGGCCCTGCCGGCAAATTAAGAGCCTCATCAGGCCTCGTTAGAAGGAATCCATTTCGTACGATGGAATCCATAAAGTGGAGGCAGTGTGTATGGATAACTCTGAAGACCAGCACATGAAAGAAGGGGGAAGGAGGAATGAGGTTGAAAAGCTCTTCAGAACACTGAGGTCAAAGTCTAGCATTGTTTCTTGAGAAAAATCCCGTTGAATTTCAGATTCAAGCTAATCACTCGTCACACAACTTTTTTGTCATTATTAATACGTCGATTATTTTTGATGCGATAGAATTTATATCTGTATTATTCCAAGTTTAATGACTCTGTATCTATTAAAACAAAAGCAGTCCGATTTGAGAGCTTCTAGATATTTCAAAGCAAGCTTTAGAGAACTATCTGAGAAGTTTTAAGCTTGTTTTAAACGTAATTTCTTGTGCTATAGAATAGTTCTGAATGAAAGAAATCTATAAATTATTAATTTCTTGGACTTAAATTTATCTACGTATAGGTATCTAGACGGGTTGGATTGAAGTCCAATGAAAGAGAATATTCTTACACTAACATTATTCTTAAGCCTAAATGAAGCATCAATTAGAGCTTGTGTACCTAATGTTTGTATACCTGCTGGATAACGGATACATTTAGGTTAATTAAATCCATACTCCCGTGTTATATCCAGATATAGACTTGTAAATAAATGTGTGTGTTCATTACACAAACCTTTGTTCATTCTTAGAGACTTCTGAATAAGTTTGATTGAGGTGTGAGAAATATTTTTATTGCTTCCTATTTACATCCAACTCGGTAATGAAATATTATATAAAGCTGGACTTCTGCTTAAAAAATTAAGACTAAGTCTTCAAAAGTATGTTCACCGGAAACAAAGTTACCGGAAGTGGTAGTTTTGAGTATGCTCAGAAATTTTCTCAGTAAAAAGCTGCTAAAGTAGGCCTAAAAATTAACACGTTCTGTGATTTGGATTGCGATATCGGACAGAGCTATAATTAGTTGTAGTAATTAAAACACTTTAAAATAAAATACGTGAAATGAATTTCAGTATAAAGAGTAAATTATTGGTTGTATGATATTTGTAGCTTAATTCTTTTGCCCAAATTCGATAGACTTCATTTTATATTCTTGCATCTTCAACGCGTCAATAAAATTAGACTCTACAGGAATTGAAGACGGTAAGGCTCAAGTAAACAGTACTTACGCGTTTCTTCTGTAATGAGTTGTTACAATTATTATGAACTTTTATATGTATAAGTTTTGGCGTTTAATATTGTAACTTATAAAATTATCAAAACAACTGACATCTTCAGTCTTCCCGTGTCCATAATCGCTCTAAAATAATCGAAACGTTGGGTGTATATTTATTAATAATCATGTGACATATAATTAAACGCGAGTGAAATCCGGTAAAGTGGTTCTATTGCGCAACAAATGTAACAGGCTGCGCAAAAAAACTGTATAAACACGAAAAAAGGTACGAAAAAAGAGTCCGTAGTGTTAAATATTATATTTAAAAAAAGTGGTTTTATTTCATAATCTTTTAGAGTCGATAAGTCTCATCAAAATGTTCTTACGTAGCTTAACTAGAAAGCACTTCAACTCATCGCAAGCGATCTTGAATGACGATCCTCACCTTGAGGCTATTGAGTCTACAAAGTAGTACGTACACAAAAATAAACATTATGTACTAAAAAACAACCGTTGAACAACGAAATAGATAGCATTATTGAGCTTCTTGGTAACAATCGCAAGATCGCAGGAAGTTGCCGCGAGCGGCGGAGACACAGCGACAGTATCGAATCGAACTCTCGTTATCGACAATCGATTCGTATTTCACCTCTTTCGAAAATATCAATATTTATTCACTCGTGAAACTTGATTACTGAGGCAATTTACCTTTCGTTAGCAATCTCTTTTGTGGTCTGATAGAGGACTTATGGTGTGCCATCGAAATTAAGTCGGCTGTACAATTTGATTTTCATTAAAAGTATTTTATATTCGCCAGAGCTCAAGGAAGCTTGTTGTTAGTTGTGTTGCCAACATAACACTATTATTTTTTGATTTTACAGGGTGGGCAACATGCAAGTTGTATGCTTATGTTACAACCGTCTCTAAGATAGCCAAGGGAAAGGTAGCCAGTGTAATTACTGGGCCTGGACGGCATTTCATCTTAGGCCTCAGGATGAAAACGCACTTGTTTGCAATATCAAGTGACTTTTCCTTGTTATTGCAGGTGTCTATAGGCGGCGGTAACCGCTTACCATCAGGTGGGCCGTCAGCTTGTTCGTCATCTCATCATCATCATCATCATCACCAGCCTATATACGTCCCACGGCACAGGCCTTCCTACATGGCAGAAACACATGAGGAGTTTGGGCCATAACACCACCACGCTGGCCCAGTGCGGGTTGGTGGGTTAAAGCGGTTGCAGTAACAACCGGGACCAACGGCTTAACGTGCCTTCCGAAGCACGGAGGAGCTCAAGATTATAAATTTGATTGACCCATCCAGGGACCAACCATGGCGAAAGTTGCTTTGTTTTCGTAATCGAAACCAGAGCGCTCAAACCACTACGCCACCGAGCTCCTCTCATCGTCATCTATTTGTATATAATTAAAAAAGAGATATGGTACTATTCGCTTACCAACAGGCAGACCGTATGAGTTATACACACAGACAACCTCAGGCACATTTACCTATACCACTTAATATAGAGAGTGGTGCCGTCAATACGACAATAAATTAAAGCTGCTATAATAGGTCATAAAAATGGTTTGCCACTTTGAAAAACATCTTATTCATTTGATCATTTTATGACATTTCTATGAAATGATGCAGACAATATTTTATAATTACATACAAGTGTCATGAAATTATGAAACAAATAAGTTTTTTTTTAAACTGGCAAACGATTTGTATGAACTAATATAGCCCATGTCTTAATTTATTGTCGTATTGACGGCACTACCCTGTATAATCTAACTTAAAACTTATGTAACTTTAAACACATTCAACAATAAACAAGCCTGTGAGTGCACATCAACAACCATTGTGATTGTTGTTGCTATGTCTTGAATTACTTGAAACCATTAACGTGTAGGTAAGTATCCTAGTACGATCCTTAAAAGATCGGGACGTCCTGACACAGGTTAATATTTTTCCAACTAAATTATATGTTATTGTTAAAGTTGTTGGTGTACGAAATGAAAATATGTTTTTTTTACGAAATTAGAACGAATAACATTCAAAGGTTGGCATTTTAAAAAGGTCTTTATGAACTTTATTCTGTTTCAGATTATAAAAACATCATCATCATAAAAGCCGACAGAAGCCCACTGCTGGGCATAGGCCTCCCCCAAGGATCTCCAAACAAATCGATCTTGCGCTACTGCATCCATCAGCTTCTCGCGACCTTCACCAGATCGTCAGTCCACCTTGTGGACTACTTGTGCCTACCAACGCCATATTTTTTTTTTGTAATATTTATTAACAATTAAACTTTGAGGTAACAAAGATAAACATTACCGTACTCTGATATAGCTTTTTGTGTGAATATCTCTGTAGTGCTTTTAAATTTATTACGGTGACAGTAGTATCTTAACTTCTTTTGTGGTACGAGAAACGCCATGCATGCGCTGTCCTCTCCTCTGGGAAACGTAGAAAGGGACGTGTGGAAATTCCACGTACCACGTACTAAAACCCTTGCCATATTCCTTCTTTTTTGCCAGCCGATGGTAGAAATAGCATACCTACCTCAACGATATTAAATATCCGGTTTCTATGATACTTGGGACACGCTCAAGTGCGTTTCGAGTAAATCCCAATACAACTGTCTACCTTCGATTTGAATTTCCACTATCCGCTATATTAAAAGCTGATGAAAGTCAGAGCCGAAGTTTGCGCCGATATTGGCGAAACTTTGCCGTTAAGTGTTGTTGATTTGTGTGAAACTATTTTTAATTTCCCAGGGGTTAGAGCGTTCATTAGAGAGTAGTCACTTTGACGTATTATTCGTAGAAATCGGTTAGTGCACCGTCCATTGCGTTCTCGTTTTATCATAATTAAACTAAAGCGTGAGTGTAGCTGGTAATGGGTGCCTCGTTGCTATTCATTACTCAGTCATTAATTATTTATTGTGCCTCATTACAAGCGACCTATGTATGTCACATAGGTCGCTTGTAATGAAGTTTTAATCTACAGTAGGTATTCTCTTTATAGTTATGATTATTAAAGGTTTTAATTAATTGAAGTATTTTCTATGTAATATTAAAATGAAGAAGTATACTTTATTGTGCTTAAATTTGGGTTTTAGATACTAGGTTAGCTGAAGTAGTTTGATTCTGATTTTATTTTTGTGATTTCTTGATTGTATAGAAATAACCGTTTAAAATAATGTTTTATCAAATCAGAAAAAAATAGTTACATCCGTCCTGTTTGAATACAGTCGTGAAGGATTTTAACCATTTAAAATCTTATTATTCTACATATTTTGCAAAGAGTCCAGTCATAAGATTAAGTAGAAAATTTTCCGAGGGCACATTCTATTCCAGACTTAATTTTACCGAGATCTGCAACTCGCCAGACATCTGTGCCGTCCGGCCAACAGATGGCTGTGTGGATAAATATAAAATGGCCAACGCAAAAAATATGGACGCGCCAGCAATCAGAGCCGGCTGCAATTTTTTCCAGAGCGAGAGAGGTAATAAAAATTGTTCGATTTACGTGACGTAGATAAGTTACTGTTACGTGCGGGATGTTTATTGCATCAAGAGGAATTTAAGCCTTTCGAATTTTAACAGATATGAGGCATTAAAGTTCGGTGTTTGTATTTTAATTCGATTGCTTTTCTAGCTGAAAAGATATTATGCAAGGTTTTATGGTTGTTTCTTTTACGTGTTATGGTTGGAAGAGACATTGCTGAGTTTTTAGGCCGTTGTTCCTTACCAGCCCGCTCGCGCGGTGGTGCTCACAAACAACAGAAAATCTATTGTTTCTGATACACTTCAGATTGGCCGTGAACCAGAGCCGTGAAACTTAAAAACCTATCTTTAAAGACCTTTTGCTGAAGCCTTGCTCTTTCTTTTTAGAACAAAGCTTACGGGTGGGTTACAATTGACGTTCATTAAGAGTGTAGTGTGAGCTCGGTGGCTTAGTGGCTTGAGCTTGGCCTTTTGAACTTTCGCCATGGTCGATCCCGGGATGGGTCAAACAAAATTTCTAATGTTCGAGCTCCTTCGTGCTTCGGCCGTTGGTATCGGTTGTTACTGCAACCGCTTTAACCCACCAACCCGCATTAGGCCACCACGCTGGCCTAATGCGGGTTGGTGGGATAAAGCGGTATGGTCCAAACTCCTCCTGTGTTTCTCCCATGTAGGAAGGCCTGTGCCCAGCAGTAGGACGTATACAGGCTAGTGATCATGATGAAGAGCAAATTTGTTTTTGCAATAGATTACAGTGGTTTATAATCTTTTTGTAGTATACCCAAATACCTATTTTGAATGTTCCACGGATATATCGAAGCATATCGTACGGCAGAAAGTGTTTAAGACTTCTGGTGCTATAAGTACCGGCTCTAGGAACTCATCCCGTTGTATCCTGGTAATATATCTATGTAAGTATGTCATTTGTTTTAGGTGTAGTTTATTTCACGTCAAAGAAGAGAGCCCTTCAAAATGTTTGAAATTGTTTCGCCAGATTATAATTAATGTTAAATAGTGTGATTTGCGGTTTTCTTTGTGAATGTCTCCCATATCGCGTTTCATCTCAACACCGTTGGTATAGGCAACTTCACCCTTCTAAAACCTTAGCCAAGTGTAACTGTTAGCGCGCATAACGAGTTTTGTTAGCAGCCGAAACAATTACGAAGTTTTGTAATTTAATTCAAGCTTATAATAGAGAGACATGTTGGAATGTGTAATGATATTAAAACTTCAAAACAACGTTAGTTAGGGACGCCGCAAACTTCCATTCTTTCGGGGTATGAGAGTCGAGATCCATTAGCGGCCATATTAAATTGAGATTAGCAATTTTTGACTTATGAATTCATCTGGTATGAAATATTGGATTAAAAAAAACTTAATTTTGTAAATAGTAAGTATTTTACCTCAATATCAGTATTTTCTTCTAGATGTTTTATAATTTAATTGAAGATTTATAATGTGATTTTTTTATCGAATTAAATTTTTAACATGAATTGTAATGAGATCTCTATGAAGTTTCGTTACTCGATATTCATGGATGTAATAATTTGAAATAGTCACACAAATATTTTTTTTTATAAATTATCTCTTCAATGAAGTTAATATTTAAAATAGATAAAGAGCGCTAGTGCGAGTGGGGAACATTTTGTTATCATATCAGGCATCGGGCGATGAATGCTGCCGCGCTTACTGCGGGCCGCATGCCAAATGTCGTCTCATTTGGGCCAATGTCGCCGATCCTATCGCACCCACTGCCATTTTGTTACTGACAAACGTGTGCGGTGCACCTTTTATTTATTTTTTTAACCTACATTATTTTAGTACATGATTTTAGTACAATATGCACTTTAAATTGCAATTATTTTATTTAGAGTTCAGTTACGAGTACGGGTGTATTTTAAGCGGAGATTTTTCGTGTTGTGTCCAAGAGGTTTTCAACATCAAGACGTTGGGCGACTTTTTGGAGGAGATGAAATAGTTGGTTGGCGTAACCCAGCTTGCAACCTTAGATGGGTAAAACAGGCGCAACAGTCGTCTATTTGCAGAGACGTCCAAGGAGAAGAGAGGAAAACGTTATTTTATTTAGAATAATCATGAATTCACTTGTTGATTATACAATACTTTTTGTTTGACCTAAAAAAATAGTGACTTAGGATTTGGTACCACTGCCTTTAAAAAACTATTCGATAAAAAGTTAGCCCTTTGTTTATTGGCTTAGTACAAATGGGCATTGTTTAAATGTCTTTGAGAAATTAGAAAGAAATCCGCAGTACATCGCATTTGCATTGCATAAAATCATTTATTGCATTTAAACTCTTAAATGCATTGCTTTTAAAAGTCTGAATGCAATAAATGATTTTGGCTTTGATCATAATTTATAACATAACACATAACAACCCTAATTTGTTTGCAATAAAGAAGTAGAAATAAGGTAACAAATATTCTTCAACTTCGTAAATCAGCCTATTTTTCAGAGTCGCTATAATAATTGTTTTCATATTTGAAATCCATTGCTGCTACAACAAAACAAATGCAAAAGCACTGATGGACATAGGCTGAATGATAAATTCAAAGCCTGCGATGATTAAGAATAAGAATAAGAATAACTTTATTTGTCATTTTATAATGATGCTGTTACATAATATTAACATTAACATAAAAACAGGTCACACTCATAGATGTGCTGAGTAACAGAAACAATGACAACTACCCTCCGCACTAGTTATAAACTGTATTGCGGCAGCGCAGTATCACCGCAGCCGAATGACCAATTTAATTTGACACACGGTTAATAAAATGCTCACAATGGGGACAGATCATGACGAACTGGTTTTAGCATACATTAAATGTAGTATATTTTAGGGCAACCGATACACCTTAACATACCAACTAATTACTTTCGTAGTATGATTAAAAACTAAATTACACAATAGAGGAGACCTAGTAGGATACCTACATCTCAGTATTTAGGAAATCTAGGAAAGAAATAAAAAAAGAAACATGTACTCAGTTGTAGAATAAACAATATTTAAATTTGATGTAATACGTAGATTTTATAAACATAGATAAATACACATATACACATCTTCAAAATATTACATTGGCGTATATTTCCATTATAATTAAATTTGATTTACTTCCTTAATTTGATTACGAATGATATTGGAACTGAAAAGGCCAAATGATAGCTGGCTGTTCGAGTACTGCTAATCAGAGGTCCCAAATTCGAATCTTGGTAGGAGCAGATGATTGTATAAGTAGGTACGAACAATTGTACAGACGACAACACATCAAGGGTATCAGTTGCACTACGGAAACCGCCTCTGTCACGAACGAAATAAGGGATTTGTTGTCGACTGTACAGCAGTCATAAATGTTTGTTTGTTTATTTAGAATATTATATGTAGTAATAGGATAATTTACTATCAATATTTTTACGTTATATGTACCACAAGCTGATCTATTGGGATTGTGCGTGTGTGTGTGTGTGTGCATGTGTGTGTATGTATGCATGGGTTTGTGCGTGTGTGTATCTAGTATAACAGTAGTGTGTCGTACGATACGCGATAGTAGGTACACATTTTAGGGTTGTCACGAACTAATACTAGTTCGTACAACAATGTATGACAATTAAAATGTAAAACTAGATAAAATTCACGTCCTGAGGCGGGATTCGAACCCGCGACCTTTCGCAATCCGGGCGACTGCTCTAACCAACTGAGCCACCCAGGACTTGGGATATCCCTGTGAAATTCTTCTAGTCTATCTGTATTTGCGTTTATGAGCTAACGTTCACCCTACAATGTCGAAGTGTTCTATTTCAACATCCGAAACGAGTATTTTTACAAATACCTACGATACCTACGGATTTTAAAAAGTAAAACATTTTTCATTTTAATCACTAAGTAATTTTTCAAACATTTATAATAATGTTAAAATCAAAATTAAGAATAGTATGACAATGTTTTTATTGATTCAATCGGAAAATAAAAGTGGTCTGAATGGTGTCAAACTTTTAGAGATAACTTTTGACAAGGAACATAGCCCCTTAATTTTAATTCGGACTTTTGTAGCACACTGTACACGTTCCACTGCTGGGCAAAGGCTTTAAGCGATAAATTGGCAAAATATAGTAGTAGACTGTTGTTTATTAGTTCATTATTAAGATGAGATAAAGGGTATTATTTCATTAGTGTTCGCTCAAGTATTCCTTGCAGAAACTCTCAAGACCCTTTGACTCCCTCGTGTACGGGTGCTTAACCCTTTTATTTGACAACTATGATGTATCAAGAGAGACAACCCTTTTATTATACTCGTGTCACTTATTCCACTTGACAGTCAACTTTCAGAAGCAGTAAGGTTTGTACAGTCACGAAATAAAGATGTATACGTTTTCGACAGTCAGTGACTCTTATTACAAAGAGGAGTAGGTAAATGAGTTTGTGTCTAACGAACGACGAAAAAGAATACGCTTCTGACATTACAATATTATACTATGCTATGTTTTCATAAAACGGATACATTATCATTGATCAATTTATTGTTTGAAATAGTTGTTGACATTTGTACAAGTTTTTTTTAGCCCAAAGTAAACCTATTATTTAGCCCAAAGTAAGCATCATTAAGATTTTGTGTTATGGATACTAGATAACGGATAATTAATTATGTATAATAATATGTATATAAATATTTGAAATATATTAAATAAACATATAAACATCCATGACTCGTAAACAAATGCTCGTATTCATCATACAAACATTTGCTCCTACCGGGATTTGAACCAGGGACCTCTTTACCAAGTAGCCTGTATAGTAGGGGGTATAGGCCGCTCGACCAGCCGGCCGTCATTCACAGACGCCAGTTCATTTTATGTTTACTAAAATATTTCTAATTTTTATCAAAATTTTCCCAATTTTACGGGGTTTTTAAGAGTGTGGGTAACTCTTTACATGAAAATGAAAACTCAAAATTGACACGGCACGGTAGCCATACACACACAAGCGTGTGACAGGTAGCCCGTTTCTTTCTTGTGTTTAGACATAAAGATAATGTTTTTTTACGACTAGATGATAAACAAACTGACGGCCCACCTGATGGTAAGCGGTTACCGCCGCCTATAGACACTTGCAATAACAAGAAAAAATCACTTGATATTGCAGGTGCGTTGTCATCCTGAGAACTAAGATGAAATGCTGTAATTTCACTGGCTACCTTTTCCTTCAATCCGAAACACAGCGAACTGTTTCACGGCTGAAATTAGAAAGGCGGTGGTATACGACCCTTCATACGGGCCTACCACCTAGTAAAATCAAAGCCTCTTTATAACTGAGTTTGATATTGTACTTCTGCTGTGAACTGTACTATGTCTGGCGTCAGTTTCCGGGTCACGATCGCGTAGGATCGATTTTCTATTTGTAGAGCTCACCTGGATTCTTTTCAACGCTTTAAAGTGAGCTTCTTCTCTATTAAACTGCGATGGTATTCAATCTGATATAACTGTATGCTTTGTGAATATAACATTTTTAATTTTCCCTTCTCTAAAGCTCAGACTGAACGGTACCCCTAGCACGAACATTTTTAAATTTCGAATCGTAATCGTATCGTTCACGCACGCTTAAAATTTCAAACAAAAGCCTAAAACTAACGTAAGTACTCGATACGATGGTGATTCGAAATTTAAAAGTGTTCGTACTAGGGGTACAGTCCTTTGATTAATTTATTGCTTTAATTAAGCAATGATTTAGATAAAATACTTATTACTTTTTAATTTCCAACATTTGCTGTAAGGTAAAATCCTAATATGGCGATAATAAAATCGGCTTAATTACGGCGGTACTGTTATTTTGGGGTTTTATTATCTTAAGCGTGATATTCGCCACTGAAAAACATCTTGTGAGCAGGCCTTAAGAGATTTTTGTATGGGTGAATTTCAGTTTGATGTTCGAAAATAATAATACGGACGTGACGGCATCACGGCATGATACAGGACATTTTATACCTTTGTAGGTAATAGTAATATGTATAAGATTTAAACTGCTCAATTGCTTAGCAATTATTTTCAAGTTGTGAAGTACCTACTTACTAAAATTTTTAGACGATATTTATTTTCGGTTATGTCACTTTTGAAATAAGAAGGCAGATATCAAAATGTGAACTTGTGATTACTTTGAAGATTGAATGATATTACTTCAAAGAATTGAGATTTGAGACAAAAAGATGTCGGCGTTCAACGGCATACCTATTTATAGTAGAAAAACGTGATAGTCATATGATTGCAGATACATAATATGTGATGTATTGATATTGAGTGAATCTGTAAATTAAAACCATGAGAGCATAAAATATATATTCAAAGTAAAATTATTGAACAAAAAAATGATTTTTACGACAAATCATACTAAAAAGGTTTGACTTTTGAAAGAAAGAAAAGAACGACCGGCCGGTGGAGCTGTCATAAGTGGTGAAAGAGTAATCTTCAATATCAGAGGTCTCAGGCCCGAGTACTGGATGGGCATTTGTTTCACGAACATGCTTAAAAGAGGTTAGGTCAAAGTGGTACGTCATCTCTATTCGAATCTAGAGCGTTCAGCCCCCTTAATCGTTAATTCAAATGACAAATGTCGGTGATATATTGATTTTTCACAACGTTTGGTTTCATTGTATCGTGAAATAGCAATGTATATTAAAGTTGGTAGGCACCGAAACTTGTCAATTTCAGTGAAAGGGGCAGGTCCACCTTTCAAGAGTGTAGCCAAATAACACTACTTTATAGTCTTGTGTTATTTCCACAGCGAGTAAGGTCGCCAGTTTTTTTTGGAAACATAGTGTTAGGGAAGGAGGATTTGTCTCCTACGGTTACAGTACTCGTAGCTACTTTCTATCGCACCGTACGCTTGGTTACTCTCGTAGAGTCTACATTGCGTCTATTTTGTGGGTACTTTCACAGTTGCTAGTGTAAAATTCACTGAAAACTTTTACAAAATGAGTATAAAGTTGCGTTCCTGTAAAAAATCTCAATCGAGAATCGATATGTGTGTCGTGGGGCGCGGAAACGGTTGTGGCGTCATGAATCCGCTGTTCCAGCCCACCCGCCCAACTTCCGAGCGGAAAATGCGCGCTCAACCACAGCAGGCCCTTTTACAACCGCTCGACTTTGTAATGATTTACAAATGATAATTAATATTTAATATCAGTCAGTTCTGTAATTATGTCGGATACGTTGTTTTTTTTGGGACTTAAGAGCGTTTCGTCGTCGTTCATACAAAGTTTCTAGTCGAAAATATTGGACACGAACCAACCGATTCTAATAAGACGAATAATTTCATAAATACTTTTTTTTATATACAACTAGTTGAAAAACAAGCTGACGGCCCACCTGATGGTAAGCAGCTACCGCCGCCTATAGACACCTGCAATAACAAGGAAAAATCACTTGATATTGCAGGTGCGTTGTCATCCTGAGGCCTAAGACCCACTCTAGCCCCACTTCTTGATGTACTTATCCCCTTATTATAAAACGCGGACAAAAGTTAGTCCTGGTCTCAAACAATCCTGGTCTCAATCAGTTTTAAGCCAGGTCTAACTTTAGTCCGCGTTTTATAATAAGGGGGTATATGTTCACCAAGGTAACAGGATGGTAATTAGTAGTTCAAAAGTTTAAACAGTGCTCCGGTGGCGTATTAGTAATCGCGTCTGGCCGGACCCCAGGAGACGCGGATTCAATTCCCGCCTGGAGCATATAATTTTTTCATCGTTTTCGCAATTTGCAAACGCATCAAAAACATTAAAATGTGAGGATTGTAATTATTTTATATATCAGTTTTCTAATAAGTATTCATGAAATTATTGAAGCATTCTGGAATCTTTTATTCAAGCATTTCGCTGCGCGTCAAGTTGAATTTAGAAAATTCTGTCTCTCTCTGTCACGTAATCTATATCTATGCCAATTTTCATCTAAATCAGTTCAGTAGTTTAGGAGGGAAAAGGTAACAGACAAACAGACAGACAGTGTTACTTTTGCATTTATAATACTAGTATGGATAATAGGGTTTGACTATGTGTCAGTCTATCGGCGGGCTAGTAAGGGACGAAAGGAAGAGTGAGTTTAGAAATGGTTTAGAATTTGGATGAAAATTTACTAAATAAATAATTACATTTCATGAACCTCTTCCCTCTATATTTATATTATATGATAGAGTACGCTTTGTGTCAGTTTCAAATATTAATCGATAAATTTCATTAAAAATTCAACAATTGGAGCTATATTTGAGAATGTGCTATACCCATATAAATGTTTAAATGCCCTTGAATACGATATCGAACCATTGAAATTCAAGACAAAAGCTAATTGTTACCACACACAATGCTCAAGGCTTTGTCGTTCTCAATTTCGTTCTCAATTCTATAGAAAAACAAACCCTTTTACCTCATTTGCTCTTAATGTCCCAAACTCCGACGCGATAACACACCGAACGAAGATTGATTTGGCGCTGAGCTCGCCATCCATCATTCACTCCGTAAACACGACTTCCACTTGACAATACCAATAAGCGTCAATGTATCTATAAATACTTGTAGCGTGAGTGTCGCCTCTTATGAAACTTGCAACGCGTGGTGTGAATGCCAAACGCGACTAGTTCCAGGGGTCGTCTCGCTGGCGTCCGCCGGCGACGACAAAATATACAATTTGTTTCTATTTTTTGTTTATGTAAGAAATGCCATTTTCTTCCATACATATAACTTTGTTTGTTATATTTTTGCGTTATATTTTTAACCATAAGAGTACTGCCATATCTCAACAGACGTTGTTGTAAAACTAGCTTTTGCCCGCGGCTTCGCTCGCATCAAATTCGGGGTGATATTAAATTTAAAAAAGCCGGAGTTTTGCGCACAGCAATGAGTAAAATTCAAGATCAAATTCAAACGATTAAACTCTATAGATCAGTTATTACTTGTCTTCTGACTGATGTTTTACTAAATCATTCTATTCTGTATTGTGATTGAATTTGAATGAAAGTTGTTTGAAGTTTACAAGCTTTTTTAAGGCTTTGAAACAAACATAAATTGTTTGGAAAACCATCTTAACATATGAATATACACTTTATAAAACAGTTTTATATTTAAAGCTCCGCTGAGTACTTATAACGCCATACATGACCCATGACCTAATTTATTCCTACCCTTTAAAATATATTTTGTTGATAGGTCTTTTTTTATTAATATAAAGCTCCAAACGGTTTATCATAAAGCTTATTCTCAGCCCAAACACAATATTGCGATATTTTTTTCATGGAACCGAAGCTTTTGCTACTTGGAATTCAGAAAACAGATCTCATACAATTTTTCGTTAGGCCTGTATCATGTTAAGTATTCGACAAGGGTTTAGACACAGTGTTAGTTTCGGCGTAATGGAAAGAACAAAAAGCTTTCTCGCAGCGTGACGTGCGCAAAGGCGTGCGAACTAAATCTGCTAAAACATATGGGCCGGTGCTCCGTTCGGATGACAGTGCGAGTTACTGTAATGGAATATTATGGCTTTAGCTTGAATAGATAGTTGCTGGATAAAGTTTTATGTAAATAAATGGTCATTTATGACTGGGAAGTTTAATAGAAAAAATGCGGCACAAGCCTCGGCCAATAAGGGTCAGACACGTAATAAGAATTATCACTGAAAATTTAGTCAATCTCAACTTAGAGTCATTACAGTGGTCTTATTTTTTAAGTATATCTATGAAAGTAATTGCGTGAATTTTT
Organism: Nymphula nitidulata; assembly: GCA_947347705.1. Classification (NCBI taxonomy): domain Eukaryota; kingdom Metazoa; phylum Arthropoda; class Insecta; order Lepidoptera; family Crambidae; genus Nymphula; species Nymphula nitidulata. The sequence continues at coordinate 12,345,392 of OX374634.1, read as the reverse complement.
GTGTGATAAATAATGTATATTATTTTCTCTGCAAAATTTCAGGTCGGTTATGGCCTCAGGTTATAGCAAAGATGACGGATGTTATCAATCTGTTTTCATTGAACGGACAGTCGGACGCAGACCAGAAAGGAAATATTGCCGTTATTTTACGGAAAGTAATTTTCATGCAATAAACATCCTAACTTAATCATAATTTTTAACCTTTTACTAACTAATAACACATAAAACTCCAAAAATATGTATTTTGTTTAATTTGCTACATGATCTTTTAATCACAAACGTTATTTTGCTTCTTTAGTATGGCCTCTGTGACTTCCTTCCTCTGTCCTTCTTTAATATGCCTACCTGCTAGCGTACTCCCGAAAGTACGACGCGACAACGAATTCGTTGACGCAGTCATCTAAGAAGGTTGCGCGTCGAAGCGTCTTTAACTCTTGCTACGCGTATAAAAGGTAGGTAGGTGGCAGGTATTAGTTATACAATAGTACGCTTTCATAGCTATGTATTCGCTTTTGAATAGGAGTGATGTATTTGTTACGTAGTTACTATAATCTAATCTGTGGTATTATGACAAAATCAAGTGATAAGAATCGTAGCCGACTACCTAATTAATTATATCATAATGAGAGTACATTATCTTTTATCGGCACTTACGTCAGTACTCACCCAGTTATAACGCTCCCCCGGAGCCTAAGGCCGGTCCGGTATCTCTAATTCCCATCTCTTGGTACAAAGCTCCGTTGATTACAACGTGCCGCGGGCACCAGAGCTAGTGTGCGCGCGGCCTAATGCGTGCTCCCTTCCTACCCGCTTTTATTCTACGATCGATGACAGAGATTGTACTTTTGAAAAATGAAAGAGAATGATCAGAATAAAGAGGAATAGAAAACCACCTGCCCTTTCAGGAACAGATTCTTTTGAAGTTAAATGTTACCTGTGAAAATTGTAAATACGGACCAAATTTATTTGGACCGCATTTTATTTTCCAGCAATCGATTCGATGTAAAATGATTACTGACTCTTCAATAGATTGAAAGTGAACTCTAAAGAATTGAATTCTGAAAGGTCTTTATTCTGTAAAGAGTGACTAAATTTAGTAGTATAAGTTTTATAGATTACGTTAAACTATCAAATTGTATAAAAAAGACAGCAGCGCAGCGCTGGGAAGTATTTTTTCATCATAAGATCGAGATGTTTTGATTTGATTAAAACCTACAGACGCGTAAGCGCCGGCGCCGCCGGGGGGTAATAGGGGACGAAAGTTAATTCACTTGCTACAAATAAAATTAAGAATTGGACTGAAATGCTGTTTAATCAACCACCAAAATGTACGAAATCACCAAAAAAAACAAACCAAATTACCAATAGTGTAAAGTCATTTTCAAATCCGAAAAGTATTAAAAGACTATTTTATTGGAAGAACAGTATTATTTAACATATTTCACTTTGTTTATGGAGTTTTCATGTCAGAAAGTTTTAAAGGTTCTTGTTCATGTGTTATTACAAGCCACTGAACTCTCTCTACGCCATGAGTTTTCAATTTTGCTTGTTCTTCATCACCATGAAACATTGTCTTTGTGAAAATTCTGATGTTTGAGTTCAGCAGAAATCGACATTGCCGATGTTTTCCATTAAAAACACAATCCAATTGGCAAGTTACATCTATCAAATTTTTATTTCCCAATTAGAAAAAAGTACACGTTTGATTCGCGTGACCTTAATCGATGGAATCGGTAAAAAACGTACGACCATAACACAGCTTTAATTTTGACGTTTTATAGAAAAATGTCGAGTTATTTGATTGCGGGATTCAAACGTTTGGATGTTTCGGTTAAAATCACGCCTAGGGATATAAAAATAATATGCGTACGAATAATCTGGAAATGTTTGAAGGGCGGCCTGACCTAAATTATTCTTGAATACATTATGATGGAAGATTAAAAAGTCCGAGGAAGTCATTTTTTCCTCTGTCAAGGCGTTTTGTCGCTGTTATTATTAATGGCGGGAATGATCAGTTGCTGTATTGTCTTCGAGGGCACTACCACTGATGGATGGATTGTGCGTGTATCAATCTTCGTCCCAGTCATCGTTCCTGATTTCTTTAGCCAATCCCAATGGATTATTGTATTTGGATTAGTAGTTAACTGCGCTACTGAAAAGGAACGGTTTTTTCCTCTTAACTATAAACAAACTAGTTTATTTATACATATATATACTTAGTCTGGCCATAAATACTGTAACAATTAAAAATAAACAAAATATTACATTTGAATTTGGAATCTGTCATTTTTATATGATTGTTCATTGAGTTTTCTCATTTTGGCGCCAATACATTGTACAATATTTTGCGATATTAAAATGGAGTGGGATGATGAAGAGAATCGAATCGCTGTGATGGCATTACACAAAGTAGGTATGGAGCCAAATGCAATTTTTAAAACTCTCTATGTTCTTTATTATCTAGGATAGAAGTACTATGGCCGGTAAAAGATTACTTACCGATGATCGCATCAATTAAGTAAGCTTTGGAGAGGTTGGTCAGTATTAGTAGTAATAATTATTATGATCCATTAACAGATGAACAAAAAACAAAAACCGAATGGAATAAACCGGCAAAACTGTTATATTTCATTTGACTTTGGTTAAAATAAGAATCGAAGACTTTTATCGTACTTTTATAGGCCCAAGGGGAACGTGCCGATGAGATAAAAGGGAGAATTTTTGCATTTTCGACAGAATACAAGCCTAAACTTATAAATAGCAAGCAGGCAACCACCTTCCTGCAGCACCTTGAGTTCTACTAATTACGGATGCTGCGAAACTTCCCGATGGCTACTCCTCCCGTCTCCCCACTCGCCGGCCGCCCGCGCTCGCCTAGGTACCGATTGACGGCAATCGCGTAGATGGCACCAAATACAAATTTCAAAACCTATTAGGATAACGCGAATCCGGTGCCATAATACAAAAAAATAATTTAGCCCTTTGTTAACTTATTTATCAATTGGAGTACTTCCGTGACGTTTCAAATAAAATAGTTTAACTAATCTTGTTTCCCCATACAAAATTAGGACCCCCGTTTCCCCATCTCGTATGGTGAATTTTGAAAAATCCTTTCTTAGCGCACCCCTAGACCTCATAAGTAACCAGTGTGCTAAATTTGGAATCTCTAGACCCAGCGGTTTAGGCTGTGATATATCAGTTAGTAAGTCAGTCTTCCCAGAAAAAATGGACATTAGTTTTAGATTCATTTGTTCAACTTCGAGGTCTATACTTACCTACCCTTGGTATTACTATTAACCAGTATTTTCTTTAGTGTTGTGATTACGACGCGTGGCAATACTATCAGTGATGGATTGTGTCCATATCAATCTTACGGAGTCATCATTGGAAATAATCACGATTGATTACCTCTTTGTAGTTCCAACGAATTATTAAGGATAAATATTATCGAAAAGGGATAATTACGGTGTAAATTCGGATATGACTGATAGACAGTTCAATTCAATTTATACTTTGATGGCTTTCTGCTATGATTTAGACAGCATGAAGTTTCTGCGTATCATTGTTATGCGGACAGGCAGACAGAAAGGCAGACATCAAGACATTATTAGTCAATGTAAATTCTGACTTATTACATATGCAAATAGACATGACATTTTTTTTCTGTGATAGACCTACATATTATTGTGGGATTTTTGACAATTCGAAAGAGCTTCTTAGAGCCAATTTGATCAAATAAAATTTTGAATTTGTATAAGTAGGTGGTAGACCCATATGTAGGGTCGCCTGGGTAGGTACCACCGACTTTCTTATTTCAGCCGTGAAACAGTTCGCTGTGTTTCGGATTAAAGGGAAAGGTAGCCAGTGTAATTACTGGGCATGGACGGCATTTCATCTTAGGCCTCAGGATGACAACGCACCTGCAATATCAAGTGCTTTTTCTTGTTATTGCAGGTGTCTATAGGCGGCGGTAACCGCTTACCACCAGGTGGGCCGTCAGCTTGTTTTTCATCTAGTTGTATAAAAAAAAAAAAGTAAATTACATATTTTAAGGACTTATTAAATTTCACTGTTCTGGTAGCCACGAGATTACTCTCAACAAGCAAACTGCTGAGATTCGGAGTACTATATAGTTTTGAGTTTTTGCACTTGTTAAGCCGCTTAAGATTCCCAGAAGCAAAGAAAATCCCCCTTATTATAAAACGCGGACTAAAGTTAGTCTTGATGATCTAAAACTGGTGCTGTCACTTTTATTTGTTAAAAGAAAAGCAGTGAGAGCATTAGTTTGAAGCCAGCCCCTTATTCTCAACTGTCGGAAAGAATTTGACTATCTGAAACTCTATACCTGTCATTTTTTATCACTGTGCGTCAAAGCGAGACGGGATGCGACTTTTCGAATCAGATCCGTGATCCGACAGTTGAGAATGGGGCTGGTCTAACTTTCAGGGGGATTGTGTCTAAATTGTGTGGCTTACAAGATAATATGATGATTTGCAGATAAAATAAACCACTGAATTTAGAAAATCATTAGGTAATTCTAGTGTACTCAAATAAAAATCTAGTTGACCTTGAAACATGGTATATGTCTTTTTTGAACGACTAATCAAATACAAGGCTATGTGAACATATTTATTTATTAATGTATATACACAATATTTAAAAAATTATAAGACATTCTAAGATAGTTAAAGTACAAAGGCACTGCTTATTTATAAATAAATTCATGCCAGCAGACCAGTGATAAGGATGTAAACTATGATACATATCGAAATAAATTTTATCGTCAAAATTTTATGAATCCGAAAATGTCTAAACTCTTTGAGTCCAGGTAAACCAGACACAATTAAAATTTAATTGTCTATGTCATCTATTGATGAAGATTGGATTAATCAAAACTTTTTCGCCTCTGTAGGGAAATAACTATTGAAATCCATTAAAATACTCGCAAGTGGAATAAAAATAAAGTACTTTAGTATGCTAACACTGTTAATAATTGAGGGTTAGCGTTATACACGAGTTCTCACTCAGTGCGTTAGATCGCCCCGGGCGTACATGCCCTTGTGTCTGGACACTGCCCAGTCTGCAGTACAGGGTTAATAGTGATGGGTGATTGCAGCGAAAAGTTTTTGGGGACCACATAATTTGGTGATGAATTCTATAATTTTTCAAATTAGAGTTCATGGCGGGCGTTGACTGGCTTATAACGGATCTTGGATCCTATTGGAACCTTAGCGTTTTCATAAGTGATCTAGCTTGCGCTTAGCCAGCAAATGGAACGGCCCTTTAATATAGATATGGAAATTAATGTTCTTGGTTTCAAAATGTGTTACATTTTAAATAAAAAAAAATATTTTGCCACCTTTTATATCCTTTCTATGTAATAGAAGGTATTTATGGTAAAGTACAAACAGTATTATCATATACCACGTAAATAATTTTTGATAACTATTATGTCACTGCATTTAAATGGTTAATATTAACGTCAACCATTGCTGCGTAGTGGCCAAGATCAATAGCTTCAATGTGATTTCTTGAGAAAAAAAAAATTGAGGAATAAGAAACAACTTATTTTTGTATGTTTGCATCCGATACTGCGTTACATTTACGAACGTGACGTGCCGACATAAGTACCAAACTGGGTGACATGTCGCAATATGTTGAGTCATTTCCGATGATTTTGCAGAAAAAGTCGTGATTGAATATCCCTTAAAACTTTAGGTATGGGGAACGTCACTAAAATGAATCCGACCACACTATTTATAAATTCACAAAGGCGGAATTTTCGGGCGATAATGCGACAGGTCTGCTCAGTTCGGCTGCATCTGTAATGTATGGCCTATCCGCTTCGCTATTAGACTTGCAGATACTTTGTCGCGCCACCAGTACGACGCTAGCAACTTCTGAATTATAGTTTTCTGTTGCCGGTGAGGTGTTATTTATTGCTTTTAAGGCTTTGCTTTGCGTGCGCTGGTGTTTTTAAGTGTAGTAGTTTTTGTTCAGTGTTTATGTTTGACATCCTTAAAAAATTAAATCCGTAAATATACGAAAAGTCGGATTTCTCCCCACAACTTTCCCCTCACTATAAGAAAGTACTTAGGCTGTCAAGCTGTCCATATTATATTGGTTGCGTCTACGATTGAATGTTCTTTATAGTACTCGTAACAGTTATCTTTTAAACAATTGAGAGCATTGTAAGTCTGTCAATCTTGATAAAAATTAGGACTAATGGATAGCAAAATGTCAATACGATGGGCGGTGGGATGAAGTCTGACTCTTTGTTCGAATTGTCAATAGCAATATTGAATTTCGTTTAGTGGAATGTGAAAAAAAAATGTGATTCAACAGCTGTATAAGCTTATTTAGTTTATTAAAAATATGTCATTTTAAATAGGTTCTAATTGTGAGTGAAGTGCTAGTGATAGTTAGAACCTTCCGTTAAGTTACGTGCTAGGGTTATTACTATTGTAACCTGTTAAGCCTACAAAAAAAAAACAAAAATGACAGACACCAATAAACGGACCCATTACTCTGTTCTATACATCAAAGCGATCCGCTAATAGCTTAAAAAACCGATTCCTATTCAGTATCGCCCGCGAAACATAAATCACGGGGCGGCGTCAAACAAAAGACTGTAAATGAATACTTTCCAATTAAATCAGGCCTTTTTTAATTAAACGAATGCTCGGGCCGACGCGGCTCATGAGTTCCAACCGATGTTTGGCGCCTTCGCCCCCTAATACCGATTGACATTTTAACAGCGGCGCGAACGGCAAAAATATTTTATTAACCGTTCGATCTTTCAATAGGGATTGTGATCTCGTTCAGATTGATTGGGAACTGGGAATGGACTGTGGTTAATGGACTGGATTGAGATATCACCCTCACTTAACAGCCATTTGATTATATTTTTGGTGTACAAAACGGTTATATAACTCTTTAGATGTGTAGCTAGTTAAATTATACTGCAAACTCGAAACTTGATAAAAAAACGCGCTTGTATTTGGGATTGAAATACTGAAACAATATTCTTTAACTAATATTTCCTTTTATCGATATATGTCACGATTGAAAGCCAACAGTAGTCAATAGTTTGTGATCCAATTTACATTTTGGTCTTTGCAGAGGAAGTGGCGTTAAATGTTCCATACTGATTAGTGCTGCGAATGGATCGGGGTTAATGGATCGAGTTAATGGAACGGATTGAAGTGCAGTTGCTGTGGACGCATCCGCCGAAGGACGCGCAACATAGAGGTGGTTCGAAAGAAGTTTGATTAAATTAAAAAAGACACGGAGAAGTTGAGCTTTGAAGACCATTTATAATACCTTTTCTAGTTATAATTCTTAGTCTTTAGGTTAATTATTCTATGAAGCACCCACATGTCAGACATAGCAGGTTATTGATTGTTAGTAAGTCTGCCTGCCTACGATCTAGTATGGGTCAAAAGGATGAGAGGGATCACATTTCTTACAATATTATACAAAAAAGGTTATGATTAAAAAATGTACGAAGCTGTAAGTTCTATTTATCTATTTGTTATTTTAATTTTTTAGAGACACTGACTACAGTTTATGTTTTGTCATTCTGACTTGAATATACATAGACATCAACAAAACTTCAGTGATAGGCCATGCCATGCTTCCGAAAATGCCATGCTTCCGACTATGCCATGCTTCCGACCATGCCTAGTGTAACCTGCAGTGCGATACACTAACAGAAATATTCGAAATCGAGCTTGACGACTGACATGACAACGAGCCGCTTACTAATCTCTACGTCGACCTCTTGGCTGTGTTTGTCTGTCACGGTTTAACGACATGCGACATACGAGAGAAATACGACATGAAGTACAATGGACATTTTTCAATTTAGTTTTTCATGTGTTTTAAAATGTACCATAAAGACTTCTTTCCATATTTGATTGACTTTTACTTAAAGATATAAAAATAAACACTAACCTTTTTAAATCCGGCTCACGCCGTGCTCGTCCTCGAAACGCTAATGTCGCCAACAGATGTCAAATGGTTGTCAAACAAACGCCAAAAGGTATGACAGCGTTGTCACAAGCACGAATTTAAAGCTGCTGACTCTAGAGAATCGCATAGCTGGTCTTAGCAATCAAACAAAACGGTATATTAGGCATAGCGTTAAATTCCTTATCAAGATTTAATGATTATATTGCATCGAGCAAAATTATATTACTAAAAAAAAATTTGACTTTTATGACAATCCTAGAATGAAAAAAACAATGCATTTTGTTCATTTTAGACATTGTTTCATAGAAACGTGTACTGCTTAAGACCTACACAATCGATATCTAAATAGAAATAGTGTTAGTTTTATTTTTCAAAACGTCCGGGTTCGTTTCCCGAGCTGGGTACATGTTTTTTTTAAAAATGTATGAATGCAGTTTTTCTTATTACTAAAATCGATGACATGCATCCTAAGAAGAGATTTTCGTATGTCTTACAGTTTCAGACTTTTCCATACTGACCGATCTAAATGTGCCACCCTGTATAAGTACTAGTTAAATTGTCAAGGTGTCATATTTCTCGACTGTGAATTTGCATTGTTTAACTAAATAAGTCACAGCAAAGAAACTGATATGAACAATCCTTTACCGCCTCCACACCGCCTTCGGGCAATATTTTCAACATGGTTTATTTAAATTAATACTGAACTTATATTTAAGTCGCTGAGCCTTTAAAAGTTAGACATTAAAATTTTATTTTAAAATAAAACATAAGTACCGTTTACATTTTTATCATTTCCACATATTTATACGAGTATTACAATCGTCAGTTAATTAACGAGTTATATTTCAAAACGAAACGTAATTAATTTATACTTTATATAAGTAAAACAAAGCAAGTATTACATCATATAAGCCGAAATTTTCAATGCTTTTATGTGTGTATACTTAATCTATAAATAAATTTAATAGGGTAGAAGGATACTGCGTAGAAAGGTGCTACCTTTTGTTTTTTAATGTAAAGAGAATTTCGTTTCGTTTCTGAAAGTAACGTTGTGTAACACAATGCATGTAGCGTGCCGTCCGCTAATAAGCTACGATGCTAAAAGCATTTTTCGTAACGCTACGGCCGTAGACTAAAATTATTCGTAGATTGTCTACGATCCCGTAGCAGTTATTATCGTAACGCACTGTAATCTTTCGTAGTCGATTGCTACGAAATTATCGTAGTATATACGTAGACGCATTTGATATTTTGTAAATCAATATTTTCGTACACAACGTCAATCACAGCAGTTATTCTGTCTTAAGGAAAATAAGCAATAAAGCTGTCTATAATATTACTTTTTATTGTCTCGATATTTCTTTGTACTTATTTAAAGTAATTGATTATATCGTGAATACCTTGCATATTACATTTTAAGCAGAAACGGAAAATCTATATTTTTTATTGTTTTTAGACAAGTATTTTGCTGTTGATGAAACCTGAGGGATGTATTTAATGTTCGATCTATCAATTAGTTATTAATCTGATCAAATAAACATAAGACAAAGCAATATTTATTATTTTGTGCCTATAATGAGGCTCACGTTACAGAAACAGACAGTGACCAAGGGAATGACGTATATAAACAATAATGTGTATCGTAAAACAAATCTTGTTGAGAGCACTTACTATTGACAGCGAATTCTTACATTTCGGAGCAGACATGACGACGTTTGCGTTTCACTATGAAACAATAAAATATATGTCTATTCTTTTAACGACGTTATACGTCGCTGTGCTTAATACACCTAGAGCACCGTGTTATAACAACATGATTACGATACATGTGTAGCAATACTAGCGAGAAAATGTCTCAGTAATTTTAATAAAATGAAACCAAACTTCATATGAATTCGTGCCAAAAACAACCTGATATTACATAATTCCTCGTTTCACATTATAGCTATAGGATTGCTTTCAATAAAAGATAAATCAGACACCACATACCACCGAACAATAGCATGCCGACTCTTTTTATTTTTTATACCGTAAAATATTCGGCAATTTACGCGAGCCAATGGGTCCTGGCTCATTTGTACGGCACGCGCCGCCCACTCGAAATTAACGAACTCTTAAAAATCTCAAAGCCCCATTCACGCGTACTCTACGCCGAGGTGTTATAATTGTTCGTCGGAACATTTTCGGCGAGTAAACGATGGTTGTGCTTTAGATAATGACGTCAGGACTTAGTGATAGCACATATACAGGATGTGAAACATTTTTATGAAATAACATAACATTGGCTGCATTATTTCATAGAAATTTCATGAAATTACCAAATGAATACAATGTTTTTGAAAGTGGCAAACATTTTCTATGAACTTATATAGCCCATGTTTCAATTTATTGACGGCACCACCCTGTATAAACAATGGCATTTCAGAAATAAAGATGACGACATAATAGCAACAATATGCCTTCATAGAGATAGTATGAAAAATACAAAGAGCTGTTTATTGGAAAATTAAATAGCAGTAATTGTTGAAAATTTGACTACTGATGGGATAGAAGAGGGAACATGTTCTATCATAAGCAAAAAAAGGTGGATATTTGGCAGACAATGACTCTTATTACTAAAGATAATAAAACCTACTCTTAACACCTACTCTATTTCATATTTTTTTTTATAAAAAAAATATTATAGACAAGTCAGATACACTCGCTTCGTACAGTCAAATAGAAAATGGTTTACTGTACTCTGTACGACTGAAATAACACGATGCAGAGATCTCGTTGGGTCTTGTATAATTCATACATTGAATAGGAAGGCGCAAAATGTGTACTTCTTCATATACGTTATGAAGTTTCATTCGAATAATACCGAATGTGTATTTATTGCGCTTTTGTTGAGGAAGTCACCTTGGCATTCCACAAGTTTTAATATTTTTGTATGAAAAAATAATTTGACATTAATTAGTTTTAGGAATAGATTTATATTTAGTATCCACTTATTTATTATTTCATGTAAAAATATACATAAGTAAAACATAAAGCAAAAAAGCTGATATTGACATAATAAGACAAAAATGTATTTGATTTAATCTTGCATAAATTCTTATTCTTTAAAAAAAACTAGATAAAGGATAAAATAAAATTTAAGACAATTGTAATTCTAATCATTTTTCTCGATTTTGTTATACTATATGAGACCCAAAAAGTATCGGTAACATATATGTAAACATATTTTACTCTCTTACCAAGTTTCTATTCAACTGTCTGTTACACTATTAACTAATTTACATTTCAAACGTGAAATTGACTGTGAAACTGAAACAAGTCAAACTTATGTCAGTTACTGAATACGCCATTAGATTATTGACACTCGAGTAAAATTTATATACTATTAAAATTATATACGTGGGAATGGCGGGATGCTGTTCTATTGATATAACAATTTATATGAAATAAATGAAAATGAGATTAAAACATATACTTATATCATATAGTCAAAGTCAAAGTCAAATATTTATTTATACTTATACCGATTTTGTTTTGCATTCTACGCATTTTCTTTATACTAAAGTAGATATATTGTTCAAAATCTATCCATGACAACGTTATACAATTTTCTGAATGGTAGCGATTTAACCTGACCCAGCAATTTAGCGCTACCACAAGTTGTTAGTATGACACCGTGCTTAGCTGTAAAGCGCTGCGGCCGCTCCACTGTTTAGTACGCATGCGTCGAGCGGTCATCAGCTGACGCCCTGTGAGTGGCTACAATAACAGCGAGGTGCATATGTCGCTCCGCTTATGAAATAATTAGTGCACATTCTTGGTGCCAGGTTTTTTATTTGGTTAAATATGATCACGCTTTACGAGCTTTTTTATAGTTTTGGACATCTAATCTTAGTAAATAATATCTCAATTTAAAGTTATTTGGCTAATAGTAGCACATGTAGCTGTCTAAATACTAAACTCTATAGTATTTTTTTTTAAATTAATACTGAAATTAAGGACCTTTTCCATAATTTGATCTACCTTTTATTTCTTTTTCAGCAAAATTATAGTTTTTGTACTGTGCATTACGTGTTCATCAATAAAAATTAGCTAATTTTTTTTTGCATTATTACTTTAATCTTTTTAAGAATCATTTTCAGGCTGAACGAATGTAAAAGAAACAACGAATGGTGTTTATTATATCCGCTTTATGTACGGCCACGTCCCGCCTTTGCATGTATGCGTGGCTTACCACCGAGCGCGAGCCAAAATGCTTTGTCACACGTTGCTATGAATGAGCGCTGCGATCAATATTTTGAGGTCGCTCTTAGGACTTATCAAAATTTGAGTAGCTTGATAACGGTTCCCCCTGATAGTGTGATTAGAGCTTGTGTTTGCTGCTGCAGTAATATTGCTTTACGGTTTCTGTTGTATCGTTATGTGTATTGAGAGTATTATTAGGATCACAATGTTTGTGTATTAGTAACAAACATAAAAGATAATGAAAGCTATACTATAATAGGTTTTAGTGATAAAATTTATATCTTACGTTGTAGTTCATTTCCAAAACTTGTGATCTTGGTACAGCGGTTCGAATATTTTTTTAAATATTCTTATTTATTTAAACTCATTTATGTTATTTGTTTTAAGGATGAAAGTACACTTTATGATGAACAACATTAAAAAGCTATGCAGTTGTGTCGAATTTGTGTACACATGTCTTAATATATGGAATACTAAATACAATTAACTATTTCACTTACTACAGAGTTAACACTTAGCTAGTATAATTTTTCTACATGTACACTTATACTTAGATGCAAAACAACTGCATTTAAAACAAATAAGGGCTGAAAATATAATAGCAAGCAATGACAGATAGCTAGATACGACAACATGTACTAATACAGCAGACAAAGACAGAATATCTAAGAGTAAGAAAGTTATATAGACAGATACGCAAATTTATAATAATGGAACACTTAAGGCAAAAATAAAAATATTTTTGAAATAAACTCTTCAATTTTTGGGACAGAACAGTGCGATTGTGATTGCTTTAAAATCCTCAAACAATAAGTAAATACTGCAAATGAAACGACAGAATAAAAAGGAAATGTAAAATGAATAAATTTTGATGATTTGTTCGCTTTTGGAGGGTTGAGCTAAGCTCAATTTATCATTTTCAAATTTTGGCTTCTAAAAGTTGGATTCCATTTGTGAATTCCTTTTTAATTCAGTTTTGTGGGTACCATACAATCAACCAGTTATTGTATCGTTGTTATAAATGAAATCCAACCGGGATATACTCATACGCACCGTCCAATTTTCAGCCAATTCAGAACTGAAAATAAATACTTTCAAAATGAATCAATACAACAACCATTCTTATATTCTGATACTTTAGTACCTTCGAGTCCATGGCCAAGAGGCAAGACTCACCTGAAACTGAAGAAATTATCTGTTAAAAAATTTATACACCAAATGGTTATATAACTTAACAGTTAATAATGAATTATTTAAGGCAGTTTAGTAATTTGTTAAAAAAAATATATTTCAATACATAACTCTTGTTGTACAACCAAATCCAATACCTATCCTGTAAAAATGATACCTCACGCTCACTTTTAGACACGCTTGAAAATAGTTTTGTTAAAACATGTTTTTCTTTTCATTTCTCTGTACGAGTAAAAGAAACAAAACAAACTGTAATAATGTAGTTGTAAAATATCGCAATTTCCATAATACAATTAAATAAATATTTTAGAAGATATACCTAGAATCGTAGTAACTATGTTACTAAGATTCTTTTCTTTATAAATAATAATGGTATCATACATGATGATGTATGATACCATTATTATTTATTATGTGAGGAGCTCGGTGGCGCAGTGGTTTGAGCGCTCTGGTTTCGTTTACGAAAACAAAGCAACTTTCGCCATGGTCGGTCCCGGGATGGGTCAACCAAAATTTCTAATCTCGAGCTCCGGGCATTGGAAGGTACGTTAAGCCGTTGGTCCCGGTTGTTATTGCAACCTTTTTAACCGACCAACCCGCATTGGGCGTTCGCATCATGTAACAACATCATGTAAAAATTGACATTTAACAAAGTACGTTTAACATGATTTTAGTTCATGCCAAATATATCGGCTGGAAAGCGTAATTAAGATAAAACACTGAGAAGACAGTAAATCAAGTGCCTACATGTACCCACAGACACCGACTTTAGAAGTTGGGGCCTATATCTTGAGTCAGTAGGCGTTAACGGTTGTCATTTCGCGATATATCAACTGGGGCAGACAGCTTATTGTATTAACTAATTTGACTGAAGCGGAATTTCTTGATCTGGCAGGCGATAAGTGACACCAAAGAAGTTTCTGTCGTTTATTGATAGTTTATACATAAAACACAATATTACTAAAGTTGAGAGTTAGAATTTTGTCACGGTTTGAGCTCTTTGTAGTTGACGATGGACTGCGTATTAATGATCATACCTTAACCTTAATTAGGAAATAAGATGTTTGATCTCTCAATTTACCTTCTTGTTTTGTTTTTATTATTTATTAATAGCGTTCTCTAAATTGAAGTCATGATTTGACTTATACATATTAGTAAGAATGAACCAAACCCTCGTTAGGAGTTCGTGAGTAAATATTTAAATGACACAATTGAATAAAAAAAATCATTTCAGCCAGTGCTTTCCCGTGATTTGACACTCATTATGACATCAACCTCATTTATAGTACTATGATAAAAGTAGTGATATCGGTGAATAAGATGAAAGAAAAGAATCAACATGCTCTACCACTCCTACTTTGTGAACCAACATATAACAGACCCAATAGATTCTCCACTGTGTGTGAGCGCAGGCGGGTTGTTAAGAGGCGAAAATTGAACTAAATTTACCTACGAGTATGACTGAGAATACAAGGAATACTAAATTAAACAATTTGCGTGGTCTATACTTATATTAGCGCTATGACAATCAGTGTCGGCTACATTGAATGAAATAAAACTACAATGCTTAACACACCGTTAGCGTATTGAACAGGCTCGCCGGATTCATACCAATTTTTCTATTTGCGTTCGATTTCCTGAACTGCAGTAATGAACAATCCCGACATTAACGTGCATATTTTAAAAGTTTTTCTATTTAATTAAGTATTTACGTGTAGAAAGATAAAGTCCGTGTATTTATACTTGGGGAATACGGCAATGATGTATTGTAAGGAATAGTTGTGTAATTGTAAAAATATTTCTACAGCAAATTATTATAGAATGTAGGTACTTAAACTAGAACACACATATGTTACAATGTTAAAAGTAAAACTATGAAATTGTTACATATTTTCTTTAGGTTTATTTTAAACTTACATAATAATCAATAGACTAAAAAATTTAAATATTTCTTATTTTATTTACTCGTCTCGACTTTGAATTGCAGTAGAATATTTATATTTAATGTCTCACAAATACATATCTATTATATGTATAAATATTTAAAGAAACGAAACTTGTTCAATTAATGTTTCCATCTTTCTTAGACTTAGATAATGATATAGAATAATTTACTAGTCGTCGAAGTAAATGAAATTTTAAGTCCACGTAAGTTTTAATTATGTAAAGGCTTGAAAATAAATTGATATCTAATCAATATCTGTATGAAACTAACCGAGCATAGAGCCTAGTTATCGGCCTCGAACTTCATTTGAGTAAACTCCTTTGTGGAAAAACTTATTGACTACCGTGCTTTACTGATAAAGTGAGTGAGTTTATTCAAACTATTCCGTCTCTTCCTAATATATCCTTTTCTATAGAGAGCGAAATTCATTCACGTACGAACCTTTTGACAGAATATGATTCAATAGGTGTACAGAAGATTCGTGTTTTTATCTCTCATTTTATTCAGGCAGAAATTCAGAATTTATCTAATCTAATTTTACTATAGTTGGATTATGAATCTGTATTTTAGTTTAGTCAGTGAATTCTTCTTCAATAAATAACCGTGTCAACTTAAAAATAAAGTACGCCTATGGCATGGGCCACTTCAGAATCGGAGTTGATATTGAAAAAAAGAAAGTATAAAAATATTGTGTAACTAATCCTATTCTCAGTGCTATTAATTTAGTAATAGGTATTTTGTAACTCACTTTATAAAATGTGAATGAATTGCTTCTTTCAAAGATGTATTTTATTTTGTTAGTGCTAAAGCCCGAAATCTCGCTCATCCTAGGGTGGTTCTGGTTGCTTTAGTATTTACCGGTAGGGTACAGTCATGATCACTAAGATCTTTCACTTTTAACAGTCTGTGACCAATTATTGCAAAGAGAATAAGGCACACGAGATGTCAAAAGTGTAGTATATTAGTGCTCGTGACTATACCTAGAGTATCTACCCTATCAAATTAAGAACATATTAGTCGATTAATCAAATAAAGCACAGAAATAACCTAAGTGCTGTGATTTTACTTAGTTTTACAGTAACATGTACCATATAAGTAACATCGTATGTGGATTCGTTCACATTTTAAATTGAAGATAAGTACTCTAATAGTAATGATATATTTTGTTCAGTTACAGATGAAACTATTTATTTACACCTAATTTATATTTATATATTAATTGCACTTACTCTCACTAAATCTTATTTCATTCAAAGTCAAGCCTTTAAAATACGCTGCAACAACCAGTTCGTAAAAACGTACAAAAAAACTGATATCGCGGCTCGATATTCGATTCTTCCAATATCTCGATATCTCGCCATATTTATCAAACTGTTCGATTTGAAATCTACGCGAATGTGGGGCAATAAGTTATCAAATGAATCCGAGATGATACATTGCGGTATCAACATGAATATCGTCCCATATAAGATTTCTCTCGGATTTATCACCCCCAATGCAAATAGTCTCAGTCATGGTATATTGCTGAATGAGGGAACGTGTTGAAATTAAGTTTTTTTTCTACGTCTGGATTTTTCGGGACATTCAGTATTTCCTGCGTAAAATCATATATACTAGTAGCTGATATTTGTGCCTTTTCAGTCGCCTTAGTCTAAAAATTACAATATAAGGCATAAGTAAGAATACAATATTCATTTGAATACAAGACAATATCTTGTATTCAATCCTCTTCAAGTAATATTATTTAGGCCTTAATTGTGTACGATATAGAACTTACACCAAACGCACAGTTGAATCAACAAATTACTGATAAAGGTTGACTGTAATGTCGCTTAATTAATTAAGATCTTTTTGATGACTCGGTTGGTAAGCGCAAGTTGATGAAGCAATAGACTGTACCCGGTATGTTTGTCCGGCTGATTGCATTGAGCGCAAGCGAAGCTAACCAGGGGTAATCAACGGCGGAGTATTATCCACGTGGCAAAGATTTAATCTGAGAAACAGGAACTAATCCGACTTGCATTCTATAACTTCAAATTAGTTTCCATTAAATCAGTTTGAAGATATGACCCTTGTCAATAACATATAACTTTTTAGCTGTCTAATGTTCAGGGGACATTGAAAAAAAGACAACAGGAAATTTTCATTGTGATATCCCAAGTTTTCGGTAGTTTGTGAAAAGTCACGTTTTTGGTTCTCGTCCTAGCTTTTTTTATACTACAAGATGACAAACAAGCTGACGGCCCACCTGATGGTAAGCGGTTACCGACGCCTAAAGACACCTGCAATAACAAAGGAAAATCCTTGATATTGCAGGTGCGTTGTCATCCTGAGGCCTAAAATGAAATGCCATCCATGCCCAGTAATTACACTGGTTACCTTTGCCTTCAATTCGAAACACAGCAAACTGTTTCACGGCTGAAATAAGAAAGGCGGTGGTACCACCTACCCAGACGACCCTACATACGGACCTACCACCGAGTAAACAAATTACTGTAATTTTCCACGAATTAAGCATTTTTAAATTATAATTTTAATGTAACACTGAATATTAAGAAGAATCCATCTATTTATATTGTCCTCTTGATGTGGCAGTACTTATTGTTAGTTCACTAATTCTTAATCGTATTTTAGGTCTCCATGAACTCAAACAATAGTACTGCAGTGTCCACAATCTATCGGTATAATGTTTGGTTTAGCTGACCAAGCGCGGTAATCAACCGGTACCGGATTAATCGCAATTATCGATTCCGGATTAATTGGAACATCGGTTTAGAAATTACTACATTGTGCATTGCCCACGTCCACCGGCTAAAAGTCGGTCGCCGGGAGATTCCAGTCCATTAGTTGGATGTTTTTTTGTTGACTTTTATTAACTTTTAAATGTTTGATATCCTATTGTAAGAAATATAAATAAAGAAAACGATGAAAAATTGTATGCTCCAGGCGGGAATCGAACCCGCGTCTCCTGGGGTCCAGCCAGACGCAATAACCGCTACGCCACCAGAACACTGGTGTAACCTACCAATTTCTTCACCGCTTTCTACATTGTCTTTTATAGCAACGTTGATCTCACCACTCATTGGAGTTACTCAAGTGATCTGAAAGAATACCTTTTTAGGCATTTTTAAGCTTTCAGTTAAGATGAAAAAGCCATTTTAATTAGATTTAAATTTATTTATTTATTTGATTAAATGATTGATTTTGTGCGTTCCTATGGCCTACTTTATTGTATGAAATGCAAATAAAGTAAAGGTTAAAGAAATTGTATGCTCTAGGCGGGAATCGAACCCGTGTCTTCTAGGGCCCGGGGTCTGGCCGGACCCCAGAAGACGCGGGTCAATGAGTCAATGAGTGGTGAGATAAACGTTACTATAAAAAAGCGTTAATAGTAGAAAACGATGAAGAAATTGGTAGGTTACCTAGTGGCGTAGCGGTTATCGTGGCCGGACCCCAGAAGACGCGGGTTCGATTCCCTGGAGCATACAATTTTGTCATCGTTTTCTTTATTTTTATTTCTTACAATAAAGTAGGCATTACAAACGCACAAAACCAAACATTTAAATGTGATTTGATAATATATCTGAATTAGGTCAATCTATAGCTGTAGGCTTGTTATTTATTGTCAAAAGAGATTTCAATATACGTAAATGGATTCCAATAAACAAAAGAACTCTTCAATATGATTTCGGTCTAATTAACACACGTATAAAAGGATTTCGACCTGTAACACGTTATTCAACGTGAAAGGTAGACGCCGGACGATCTTCGACACGGCCTCGCCTACGGGCGGATTTCACCTACAGATATAATAAATTTTGAAATCAATTTAAGGCTTTGAATAAAATGAATACGTTTTGATACGTTCCGAGTAGCCCGTCCTTTGCAAAATAACTGTTGATAGCGAATAATATGGGATTCGTGAAAATTTTGCTTTTATCTTTTGGCAAATCTCACAGGAAATTCCAAAAATTATAATGAAGTTTCATGATTTTAATATAAAGAATTTAGTTATACACTTGTTTCAATGGAAACCCACGGGGATTTTCAAAATCAATGTGAAACCATACAATTGACAAATGTAAGTATCACCTAAATGCGTCAATTCTTGTATTTTATGACAGCTAATTAATATCGCAACGGATATACAGCGGTTTTAAATTTATTTCTTCTGCGTACACAAGACAGCACATCAAGTGTAACAGTTGCACTACGAAAGCCGTCTCTATTGCGATCACAGTAAGGGGGGTCTCAAGGTCAAACCGTTACGCTTGATGTGCTGTCGACGGTACATTTTCTAGAGACAATGCCCAACGTCTTTTATATTTGTAATTTATTAAGTCGCATACTCAGTCAATAATAAAAAAAAGATTGATACGTCTCAGTCATTGACTTATAGTATATTACTAATTTGAGATCTATCTCAGTATTTTAGTAAGTTATGATTTGTCGATGTGCTCGTCGTCGTTAAATCATATCGCGAGTGCAAGTTTTGACTTTTATGAAACTCTCCGCTTCTGCGTCATTGTTTCAAATATTCTGAAATTAGGGGAAGAACCTCTGCTAGGTATTTTTCTGTATGGAGTCCATTAGCACCGTTAAAATTGTTGCTTACAACTATAACATAAAAATAAGGTATCTGCCTATCAATAAACTGTTTTCAGTACTTAGTAATAGAGTTAAGATTTAACGTTTTGATTTACATAAAATCTATAAAAATAATAATGAAATTGGAAATTTCGATTTTGAAGATTTTAACAGTTAGACGATAGAAAGGTTTCGTAAAAATGTGGTTACAGTAATGATCATGCGCTGTATTCACTCATAATTATATGAACATGTTAACATGATTTTTAGAAACATAATGTGAATAAAATGTTTTTATCTCCCTCTTACACTCAAGTGAAATTATGAATAACAGGTAAATTCATTAATTTAATAATATAATGTATTGTACTTCCAGTAACTAATGTAATATTCCCACTAACACGGCACTTTAATTCGACATTTATCAGAATCCTACATCGCGGCGTACCCTCGTGTTCCCTATAAATCCTGGAGTCTAAATGTCTCCTATATGCTAATATTTCACAATTAGCAAGCTTTTGCATTATTGTTTCTAGCCTCCGGGTATATAACAGGATTGTTATTCCCCGAATTGTTATTATTATCACAAGAGTAAGTCAAAACTCGTGTTCTCGTTCCGCTGAATTAAACATGAATTTGACTTCCTTTCTAACAATTAATTAACTTGTGTGAGATAAATATAAAACAACAATCGGAGTTCATTTGAATATTTAACATAAAAATAAATAAATCAACAATAATTTGTTTGTAATACGAATGTTGCCGATTATAAACTGCGTCAAAGTCAATTTGAAAATAATTATAATCATTTTTGAAATATTTCATTCGGGCAAAGAGCGAGCTTACTTGGACGCACATATAGCTTTTACGAACTAAACCAATACCAAACCGCGGGGCGACCGTCTAATTTTATTGTTATATACATAAGTAATGGTTATGACGTCACAATATCATATTAAATTCAGTTTATTGTTTTAAAGTCGCATTTTTGAAAGCAGATACGGCATTCAAAGGTCAGGGAATGTCATAATTGAATTTAATACCAATAAACTAGGCGGTCGCATAGTGTACTCATAGTGCAAGGCGAGTTTCAATCGAAGCGAAAAGTTTCGATCGGTTTTGTGTTGCTGTCAAACTTTATCAGCGCCTCTGATAGGATTGATTGGAAACCAGTTTTTATATGGATTTGAGAGCTAGGCAGCAAAAAAAAGTCCCGATTTCGAGAATCTGAACTTTAATCGAGCTCTAATTAAGTTGAGCTATTCTGAAAATCTAGAATTCGGGAAAGCAACTCGAATCGCTTCGAGTGGCCGTAAGCAGTCGATACGTATATTTCGAATGCGAACCATCATAAACGTCAGATGTCCGCAGTACCTACGTAGAGTATTATATTGTGATCTTTGATTTATACTTAATTAATTTGTTAGTTTTTAATATTTATTTTACGAAGTATTTAATTAACTTCATAATTGAGTGACGAAATATTACCGGATTTAATGCAAAGGGTAAGTATTTCACGATGCTGGATTAAAAAAAACTAAGATTAAACAAATATTTATGGCAAATATTAATTAATTTCATCGACCTGTTTAATAGTTTAAAAAATAGGTTCATCTAAAGTAATGTAATAGGTCTTTAAATCTTCAAAGACCTATTATTTAGGTTCTTAACACAGTCACACGTAAGCTGTAATATGCTTAGGTTATTTTACAATCTTCTAATCATTTTGTATGAGGTAAATAGTTACACACAACCGTCTAAAAGCAGATGGAACGGGTGGAACGAAACGTATCGCAGAGTGAGTATGTGTTCATAATGGCAACATGTCACACTTAAACTCGAAGTATAATTAGAATAGTGGTGAGAGCTGAGAATAGGAGATTCGAGAAAATAATCTCGATTTACGACATTTATTGGTTGAAAAGGGGATCGAAGATATAAATATATATATCGAGATTTTTCCGAAGGAAATCGAGAATTGCGTGAAACATCGATTCGATTGAAACGTACACTAGGGGTACAGACAAGCTTAGATAAAACATTTTCCAGTTTTAGTAAGCGTATTCATTTTGTGGTGACAGTAAATATAAATGTAGGATTTTATTCTTCCACTGGACGTCTCCATTAATTACAATCTTGATGCTTGGGGCCCTCTTTTACCTACCACCCGTTTTGTCGAGCAATTTATTTCACTCTGTCGACGGCAAATTTTACTTACAAATCACGGAATAAGTCTGGTATGGAAAACAAGAAATAGATTATTAAGACGCGGTTTCGTTTAGTTGCTGTTTTTTTTTCAAAAGTAAGTTATAGGTTTTTGGTATAATGTTTGTGTTTATTTCTTCGAAAATTAGAATGTAAAATCATGAACTCCATTAAGATCAAAAAAACGTTAGACATCATTTTATTAATATTTAAATAAATTAAATAGGTGTAATGAACATAAGAGGAGCTCGGTGGCGTATTGGTTTGAGCGCTTTGATTTCGATACCAAAAACAAAGCAACTTTCGCCATGGTCGATACTGGGATGGGTCAATCAAAGTTTGTTATCTCGAGCTTCTCCGTGCTTCGGAAGGCAGGCACGTTCAGCCGTTTGTCCCGGTTGTTACTACAACCACTTTAACCCACAAATCCACATTGGGCCATCGTGGTGGTGTTATGGCCCAAACTCCTCATGTGTTTCTCCCATGTAAAAAGGCCTGTGCCCAGCAGTGGGATGTATATAGGCTGGTGATGTGAATAAACTTAACACGTAAACATAGTTCATTTTCTTTAAATATAAGTAGGTATTAAACGAATATTATACTATTGCATTGAAACGTACAGACAGATGCAAAACACGCGTATACGTCAATTGGAAAATGCCTCTTATTACAACAGCTTAAGGTGCCTAGCTCGATCTGCAGGCGTGTGTACAAAAAATACGACAGGAACATTATGTCGACGGCATGTAATTTGTATTTTCAAATGTGGTTTATGAACTTTTGTCACGCATTACAATTTTTAAATTATCAATCTAACAGTTGGGTCATCCATCAAATGGGTATGTTCGATTGTTATCTTTATTATTTCGTCACTGGGGACGTGTGACAAAATTGAAAGTCATTACTGTAACCCTGCTTCGATTCCAAATTCCACTTGTGTGGTTCGTGTCAATATGCAATGACAATTGATTTGGTCGACGGCTTTTGCCATCTGTTAGTTGTGTTTGAGTGATAATGCAAGTTATAGGGGTAGCAAGAATTCCGAAATGTTATTATGAAAACATTTCATGCTCAGAGATTTTTTATTTGAGTCAGTATTTGCTTCCAGCTTGCAGAATCGAGTAACTTTTCATTTGTTTCAAGATGATCCTGATCTGTGGATCGAGAATCTCGAACAAAATCTGCAGTTTTAGTACCTGCTTATTTATTTTTAGTTTCATAAGGAATAAATGATTAATTTTAAGCCATCTGCAGTACTAAGACATTTAACCTAGACAACCTCTAATAAAGCCCACAATATGTCAGGGGTACGACCGACGCACAACTTGACGTAGACATTTGCATCAGACTGGCTGCTAAGCCATGGATTTCTAATTCAAATACATTCATCAGGGTTAATGCATAGGAGTGATCACTCCCCGTGATGGCTCTGAGGTATAAATCAAACTGGATTAAACTGGCTTACAAGCGATGATTGGAAGAATAAGGCCTGCGATTAATCGCGATGGAAGTGCTTTCCGGGTTATTTAGAGCAAAGGAAAATGCACTGTATCGTCAACAAAAAGCTGCTAATAGAATTTTACTATAAGCTGGTTCTTTTGAAAGTATTTTTTATTAATAATTTGTCACCAACTTATTGAATACCGAGAACGGAACTGCCCTATTTGTTTCCGGCTATTTTTACATCTTTGGGTTTGGTGATGTCACATCCGCCCTGGCAGTCGGCATAGTAGTTTTTGTCAGCAATTCAGTTAGAATTAAAACCTAGTTTGATTGAGTACACCAGCAGTTAATACAGTCCATTCCAGTCGGCCACATATTTTATTGTATGATTATTATTATTTATTTACTTATTATTTTTTGCTACTCGATTAGTAACTGAATCTGTTACCTCAATTCGCGCCATCACAAAGCTTCGTAGTTTCAATATGCGATTATGTACAAATATCGGCAACTGAGTCTTCCGGAAGCACAAAGCCGTAAAGTGTAACATTATTTTCTTATCTTTATAGCGATTCTTTCAGAAAATAGTCCACAGCTATGAATAGGCAGCTATAAATCTAAAAACAATATGAAATGCCTCTGAGGTCCGTTCAATGGCAACTCCGGTGTAATCGAAAGACCGATCTTGTCGGTTCCTCCTGTAATGATGGCTCAGAAAAAATGAAGGCCCGAATGCAAAAAGATTATATTGCTTCGCTGCAGTTTTGGACGTTTGGATGTGTTCAATTGCTTTTTTGTTTTATACTTAGGTGTTTTTACGTACCATCATACTCATATTTGTAAATTTCAATACATTGCCATACATACATACCTTTAGAATAAAGACAATACTGATTTCTACGATTTATAAAAGAGAGTTACAATAAAAAGCTTGCTCTAACGAATTAATTTAATATTTCTGCGGTAATATCCCGTTAGAAAGTTAGATATAATATTCTGAGAATACAAGCAATATGTAGGTATGTTTTTACAATAAAGCCAGCTAGCTTGTTCGAGCATATAGTAAAGTCTCTATATAGACTTATGATGTGATTTATGACGTCATCAAATATATTTTTAATTATCATACCTTATAGGTATACGCAAGCCGGAGTGGCTTCAGAATAAGGGATTCAGAACGACTTTTTAAAATTATGGTTAGCATTGAATCGTTAGTTAGCATGGTTCATGACATGGGTAAGTATCTCACAAAGCCAAATGTCCACTAAGAAAAAAAAAGCCAAATCCAATGTTACTTTTGTAAGTATACCATAATCGAATTCGATTCATAATCGATTTTTTATTATAAATTAGTGAATCCAATTAGTAGATATAATATTTTTTTTATTTTTATTTTTTTATTGGTTTTCTCCATTCTGTTCCTAGCTATTGTGTTGGATTCGAACTAAATATTAGTGTACAGTCGATAATTAACAGTGGCCCTAATTCTGGAAAACACATGCTAAGTCTATATTTAACTTCAGTGCATCTATTTGTCTCAAAATGAATACAAAAAGGATGGCTGTCATATAATTTGACTTTTAGAAACGTGCGTTCAATTTTTTACCTTATTGAACGTGATAAAATTAATGCAGTGTTTAAGAAGCACCTCCGTATATGCCGTCTAAAATTGTCTATGGTTTCTTTGAAATCTATCTAAATTTAAGTGACAGCTCTAAAAAGATTCTTGCTATCTTTTTCCTATGACTTATTGCGAGAAAGAGATATACTTTACTTAAATTTAAAATAAAAGTGTGTCTTCAGAATTAGGCCCAGTAACAGTTAACAGCTCTTACTGACCGCACTTACTCAATTCGCATTAAAGGCGGTTTTCGTAGTGCGACTGTTACACTTGACGTGCTATCGTGTGTACGAAGTTGAGCACTCTCAATACACGATGGTCACAACTTGGCTGTGTTTCTGTACAAATAATACCGAATTCATTGGGGATCTCGGCCGAAGTTGGAAACATTGCAAATATTTTTGATCCATCGAACTTTGTGTACAAAACAGATGCTCGGGGAATCCAATTCTGGGTTCTATAAAATATTACGTGCCTAACCTGTTTTATTATATTTTATTCTTTTCATTTTTTAAATTATATTTGTTGGTCAATATTAATATACCTACTGGTGTTATTCGATATTATTCTGAAATGTGGTCAAAGCTATTTTACACAATAATAATAATAAATACATAATAATAATAACATATTGTATGGACAGTTTCGAAATAATCAAATTTCAGAAGTCAATTAGTCAACCCATGAGACACAGATGTATATGCTAACTAGAGTTATTGGAACGCTAGGTATTCAGTTTCGTAGGTAATTTACATCTCGAAAACGCGAACTTTAGTAATATGAATCGCCTCAGGGAACTTCTTAAGTGTGATTCAGGATTGTTTAGCGTGATATGATGTCGAGGTATCGGTGAATAAGTTCAGTATTTACATTTCAGTAGGTTCTTTTCATTGAGGAACAATTCTCCGTTACATAATACTGTATTAATTTGCTTATGTAATGTTATGAAGCCCTATCTACAAGCCTTTTGGTATGTACATTTCGTTAAATGTAATCTAAGTAAGTAGTAATATGAAGACAAATGGTTTACAGACATAATAAGAAATTTAGGTGACTCAATCAACAGCAGTCTGATTATTTGAATTGGGCGTTTCTCTAGACTGTCGTCGCTACGTTATTACAAGAATCAGACTCATCGCGTTCCGCTAAGTGCGACTGCTAACTTCCATCGGACAATTAACGACATTTGCAATTCCAAATTTCGTATCGTTAGCGGGGAAAAATACGCAAAGAAAAATTAAGAACAGCCAAAAATAAACACAAAACATCTGCAGTTGAAGATAACATAAAACTCTTTGTTTTAAAGGAAAATTATACACAAATCTGTGTATACAAAAAAACTGTATAAGTTTGAAATGGAATTTCTTCCAGTTAATTTTTAAATGTTTGCATTTTTAGTTTCATTTATAAATGCCTTTTCTAGTTCGGATTGAATCTCTTTTCATTTGTAAGTCTCAGAATTATAAAAGTATCGTTTTCTCGAACTTTTGCGTTTTTCTCGGCTATTTTTAAAAACTGAAGAATACCTGAAACAAAAGAAAATATTTTGTTAATAATATTCCAAGCTATATTTAAGTTTTATTAAATTGAAGACTTTGACTACAGTCCCCAGCATAATTATAAGTTGCTATCCCAACATCAGTGCTCTAAGTAGCTAATTGGATGAGAGATACTAAATATGTAGGTACAAATGTTTATCACACCACCAAATTATTCCTATAAATTAGACTTTACTGTAATATTTCTTTTCATAGTAATAAATAGTATTTACCTACTTAATAATTAAGTATCAAATATGATTATGTGTCTATATGAAATTATATATAAATAAATCAATGGTTTTAAGTCGAAGGTTCACCCAAGTGATTCGTGTCACCTAGAGACACAAGTGATTATATCAAAATACTCTTGGCATCACAGATGTGTTATTAGGGTTTGAAGTTGTGAATTCTTATAGTTACCCGCGGCCTTTCAAATCGGAGTACAAATATGCTTATGGAAATCAAAAAGTATTAGAAAGAAGTCGTAAAGTGTCTTAAAAAGTGATAGTCAGACAAATTCTACTTACAAAAGACCATGAATTCAAATCCCGTGCAATCCTACTGCGGGACAGACATCAGGAGAGCATTTTTTTGTTCTGTAAACTGATCCAAATATTTCTCATAACGCCGCGTTGGCGTCGGCTGCAATGCGGCAGCACAGTGCATAGATACATCCAGTATACGCTATATAAGTATTTCAATTACCATTTGGGATACTGCAGTTTCATTATAAAAGTTAGTTCGATTCGTTGGTGCAACGGTAGTGGCTGGTAAGTACGGCAACACGCGAGTGCTTATGTTGCAAGTTCATAGGCAAATTTACCCTGTTCGGTTATTGTTTGTAACTTTCATTTTAAACGGTAATATTTGAGTAAAAATACAGTTCTGCCTGATCTTTTCACTGTGTCTTAAAGAGGGAGAAAACAAGACATAACCAAGGGACAGATTGAATGGGAAACGAATATTTTTCCTCGTACACAATCTTCGATTGAAAATAATCGGCCCCTCCGTTCTCTATGCGTTTTATAACGAATATTGCGATGAATCTTTACACTGAATGAAGTGACACTGAATGAAAATATTATACCCTGGGGTTTAGTATCGATGAGCGATTGTAATGATATCAAAGATGTAAGGTTTTGGAATCCAGAAAAGTCATTAAGATTAGTTTTGTTAATCATGCTATTT
The DNA here is from genome assembly GCA_947347705.1 of Nymphula nitidulata. Taxonomy (NCBI): domain Eukaryota; kingdom Metazoa; phylum Arthropoda; class Insecta; order Lepidoptera; family Crambidae; genus Nymphula; species Nymphula nitidulata. Next base: position 12,317,452 of record OX374634.1, on the reverse strand, counting down.
TTCTTTTAATATCTTGTCTTACGGCTCTGTTTTCAAGACTTTTTAAGCCAGTCATAAAGTAATTTACTTAAGTCTAAAGTATTTTTATAGCATTGAAATGTAGCACATTTTATTGCACATTGGAATAGTTTGGCACAAAATGTTTGATGAGAGTTTTCATAATGCTTCTTCGATGAGGTGGATGACAATGATAAAATTCTCAGCGTCTTTCACACAGGTCAGAGTTTATATTAAAATGATCCTTCATGTTGCTCGTCAACACAGACACTTGTTTCACAAATCTACACCAACTTTATAACACAATTATCGTTCAGACAAAATTTTTAATAAAAATCTTGACCGTCTCCATCAAATGGCGGTAATTTACTTATGCGTCACTACATCAATATTATTTTACTCTCGTGTACTTAATTGTGAAACTAAGATCCGCTTTTGAGTCCTCAAATTGCTGCGGAGTGTCATGTCTATCGTTTTTCTTGACGATACACTTCGGGGAGTGTTCGAAGGAATTGTATGATCTAATTCCATCTACCCCCCCACCCCCCTTCAATGGGGGGATAGACGTTGATTAACTTTTCACTACCTCATTGTTGATATTAGAAAGAGCATTCTATTCTTTTATTATATGAGGAACCAAGACTGAGTCTTTCAGTTTTTACAGCATTATTATTATAAAGTAGGTACTAGTGACCTCCAGCGGGTTTGCCCGCGTGAATGCCGGCTATCAGCGACATACATCTAACTTATTTTCATGCCAAATTTCATCTGTGTGTACTATAATCATTTCGTCGTGTAATGATCATATTGTCTATTCAGAGGCTATATTTTCTGAATCACAATTATGCCTCTCCAGTGTTTCGTTACTGCCTGCACTCCCTATTAATTACTCATGTGTTGAAAAATGTAATCCTGACAAAAACAAATAAAAGCTTTGTACCCTAAAACATAAAGCCCACGTTACTGCAACATTCAGATTTTTTAAGATTAGCAGTTAAAAATTCAACCAAATACAAAAGTAGATTTTGCAGGTTCACACATAAAGATGAATTTCGCTTGAATTTCAGATTATGACCATTTGACAGTATTCAAATAGAATGCGTTTTAGCGGATTAAAAGCCCAATAGCCCGGGATTAATAGTCGAATGTCGTGATGTAAATAAATTTAAGACTTGTGTTTTTAATTCACACATCTGTCGCACTTTGCATGGGGTTTATTACCCTCTAATAAGGTCAGGGGTGGATGAATGGCCACGCTAAGGCCGACATGTCGTTTCTATAATTTATTAGCCAGTATAGTGGCCATTTGAAAACGAATTTAGTCATTTATTAACTGTGCAAGAGTTGATTAAAGTAGGCGGACATTATAATCAGGATTTTCAAATAAAATAACAATATTTTATAGGTATTATTTTTTGCGATCAGATCAGATTTTTTATTTTAATGAAATTAATATTTTTGTCAAGGTATATACTTAGCTTAGAATGTTAGGAACTCGGTGGCGTTGTGGTTTGAGCGCTCGGGTTTCGATTACAAAAACAAAGCAACTATCGCCATGGTCGATCTCGGATAGGTCAATCAAAGTTTGTGATCTCGAGCTCCTCCGTGCCTCGGAAGCCACGTGAAACCGTTGGTCCCGGTTTCTACTGCAACCGCTTTAACTCACTACCCCCATTGGGCCAGCGTGGTGGTACTATGGCGGAAACTCCTCATGTGTTTCTCCCATGTATTCTACATGGGAGGTCTGTGCCCAGCAGTGAGACGTATATAGGCTAATGATGTGATGTGACGTGTAAAACCCTCAGTCTGTCTAATGAATATAATAATGATATAAATGTGTAGTCGTTTTTTCTATATATTTCTTGGACCGTAAAAAGATTACGAAAAACCTAACTAGATAACTAGACACAAGAAAATGTTTGTCACGAGGAGAAAACACGATTGATGGATGATAATTTCATTTAGGCGTTTCTTGTTTTAGCGGGAAAAGTAATATCGTATTTTGTTCACAAATACGAATTATTTCTTATAGCCACAAAACATATGCAGAACTCATGAATATTCATCAGTGTCATCAACAAATTAGCCTGACTTTTCAGTTAAAATAGCGGAATGGACGAGGAATCGAAATGATAGTTTAATACGACAGCAGCGGCGATGTGCCATTAATGAATGCCAACCGGCAATAACCAGTAATAACCGGTTGTTCCTGTTATATAACTGGTAATGAACGGTTATGTATGAGTATTACCCATAGTAATGACACCGTATGATTGGCAGTTCCATTCGATGACAGTTGACAGCTGATCATTACCGTTGACAAAGCTATTTAACATTGGATTACATTTATTTTCCTTTCTCTAATTTCATCGATTAAGTACTGGGTAAATAAAAGTATGAATGAAATGAGTAACATGGAAAATTTAAGATAACTAATGAATTCAGTACCACTGATTTTAAACACAATTGGTTTTTATAGCATATGACACCGAATTTTTTTAAACATTATAAAACCGACTTAAAAACACTAAAAAAGGAAGGTAATGAAATTTAGTACCTAGTACTTACCTATCTCATGAAAAATTATTTTTTGGAGTCGGCGCTTTACGTTCTATGATATGATATGATATGATGATATGATAATGATAGTGACTATCAGTAGCAATTACTTGAATAGCTTAAAAAAAATAAAACATGTAATACATGCCTATAAATCTGAGATTTGCCCTCGATTTCTCTGGGAACCCATCACCAGATCATGACTTGGTGACAACGGGACCACCTCAGGGATATACTCTATCGAATAAAAAAGAATTTTAAAAATCATACATATAAAAAAAAATACATACAGAGTCACATAGAACCTCTTCCTTTTTTTGAAGTCGGTTTAAAAGAAAAAATGAACAATTTAGTTAGGTGCTCCCAAATAATGATCATAGCATAACTAACCGTTGGCATTGGTATAAGCATTTTATTTTAACCGCCACTGTGGTCTAGGGTTTGAGAATACTTCCTCAGATCTAGAGGTTTGGGGTTGGGATCCCGTGGGAGCAAAAATTTTCTGCTCGGCTTGGTTGGTGGTAGGGCTTTTCTAAGTCCGCCTTGCTAGCTACTACCATCTTATCTAAGTCTGCCGCCATAACAATAATGCTAACAGTATTGTTGTGTTCCGGCAGGTAGAGGTAAGACCCAATTCCTCTGTGGTTGAGGAATCCGGATGTAGCTCGCTATCATCGTCGGCCTTATCTTCACTTACCTCAGGGTGAGATGAAGGCTAAAAGTTACCCCGCTAAGATAAAAAAGCTATCTAAATCCAAAGTTACCACTCTTTAACAAGCTACCACTCTTTACCACTCTTTAACAAGCCAGCCGAAAGTTTTAAATTGATAGTGAAAAGCCATCTAATTCCCATGTCGATTCTCATGCTCCGCCTAAAAACTGATTCTCATAAAGAGCAGACATTAAATTTTGTTCAATTTCCTCCATGTGAAAAGACTGCAATGCGCCGAGCGCACTCGCTAATTCAATAATACCGTCGTATAGTCTGTGTCCGCCTCTAAAAACAGTATTTTCGTGATTTTTAGACCCGCTTTCATATCCGTGTGATGAAATTAACTGATACGATCCCCTCCGGCAGCGGTGGTCATCTCCTTTTGTGTTTGCTTAAAAGATTAACGATTTTTACTCTAGAGGTATTTATTATTTCTTCTCATGTTTCAGTGCGTAGTTTCTATAATCTAACGGAAAACAAATTGATACTAAATTTAGATTCCTTTTAAAATTCCGTTACGAATGTTTACTGAATGCGATAGACTTACATACTTCGATATTTAGAAAGAGTATTTTTATGCTTCTACCTATCTATCAGGGTTCTCACTACGAGCTTTTACAGTCCATCTTACTTCAAAGTTTGGTTCATTGAGAATTCCACCATATTAATTATAATGATGGTTTTACGAAAAACCTAAGGTTTTTCGTTTCTTTTTCGGCTATGAACATGTACACTACATTAAAAAGTAATACAATATAGGACGCCATATTAAGACAAATATTTTCTATACCTAATCTGTAGCCATATTTTTAAATCGTTTGGAAAAACGTTCGTTTTTAGTCTTGGAATATGGAATTGTAGACTCACTAGTCTGATAGACAGATGAACAAAGTATTTCGCTTTCTTCTGTATATTTTGAGTGGTATAATTATAGAAGTTTGACATTATAGTGTTGCCATTATATTGATAATTATAAAACTGTCACTTATCATCAGAAAGTATTTTATACGGGAAAACAACAAAAATATAATGAAAATGAATTGAAAAAGAATGTTTTATTTCCGTTTCCCTAGCTTAAAAAGCTGTACTTACTCAAAGCCGGGACTCCATATAAACCTGAAAAAACGTTTTTTGTAGTAACTTCACAAAAATGCTAAGAAGACTATAGTTGGAGACAGGGTGTTATAATCTTAACTCCGGTTCACGGGTAATTAAGAAAAAGTCTGCTTATATTATTTAAGGGCACAACGAAGTCTCCTTTCAGTTGATCTTATCGATTTGTGATAAGAATGGATTTTCCATATGCTCTCCGTCTCTCAATTAGCTAAGCCTTGTACATTTGAGCTGTTATTCTTGACGATATGAGGGCCAGTTAATGGTAGAAAGTAATGGCATAATATTATTGTATTAGGAACAAACATTAGCCGAGATTGGCTCTCCGCCTAAACCTCACGGAACACGACTGGAGGACTAGTTATATTCAGATATAACAACATTATTACGAAGTACACGTCTACTGTCATGTAAAGGAAGTAATTGGCTCTAATGTAGTTATTGAGTTCATGTTATTATTACTTCGTAAATGGTACAGACCTTATTTTAGAGCTCGTTTTTGTTTTAAAGTGGAGTATCATGTTCGTTTCCCTTTAAGTACAGAAGTTAATTCTTTGTAATTTCACTGAACACGTGTATTCTAGCCTCAAATTACTTTTTCGGGCCTTGCAATAAGTATTTATCCTTTTTTACGAGTGGGACAAGCTTAGGGGTAGCCTAATGATATGCGGATGCGGTCACCGTAGCCTATGGAGACTTGTAAGTAATAGCTAAGGAGAGTAGACTGTTATAATACAAACACCTATTTTACCATTTAAATGATGTACCTACATGGTGGTGACGATAATAAATTAAAACATGGGTTAGTTGACAGAATCCTCCTCTTATGAGGTACATATGATTAAAATATTGCTATTTTGATTATCTGCGTACATTTAAATTTTTGTACATTAGAAATACAAAATTTAAAATTATTCAATTTTTGAAAAATAATATTTTATGATACGCTGTACCAGGACTGTTTGTCATAGGTTTGTACGTTATAGAATAAAGTTATGTCGACCGATCCTGAATTGCGTATACGAAGTTTCGTATATTGATTAGTATAAATAATGTATGTAAGTAAGTTTCTGTGAATCACAATTAGGCTGGAGTTCTCGACACCTGGCTCGAATGAACTGTGTGATATTAATTTAAAATCATTCCGTCGTATCAGAAGAGGTTTGTGGACCTACCAAGAATTTACATTCTTGCTTAGCTATTAACACATTTTCATAGTGATAAGTTTTTATTTTCTTTTGTTTTTTATCTGTCTTTGTAATCTTCCATACTTATATTAACGTAGTGATTACATTATTTTTGAACTTTTTCTTGGAGTAAACATTTCTATGCTGAAAGTAAGTAAATGAGCAAGAATGTTGGATCAACGGCGCCCACAGATTGTTTACGGATTTTCCAGAAAAGAAACCACTCGCAATAAGGAATATAGTGTCACCAATTACACATAACAAGCCATACAGCAGACGTCCACACAAGCGTAACAAGTTTTGCAAAATCGTTCCTATTACAACAAGATAAGGGCGATACAAAGTGTAATGTTCGGCTGTACTGCTCCGCGGGTGTCTGGCACTCGGCCAATTTGTCTAATGCCTAGTTATGCCCCATTTACTGGATCAAGCCTACATTATACGTGCAGAACACTATATGCGGGAGGTATTTCACTGGAAATGTTATTTGGTATTCTGAAGAGAAGAATACGGAGCCACCAGTTTGCAATGTAAAACTGATTTTAGGGGAACACGCTGGATATAGTTATATTATTAACCCTGCAATTTGTTGGGTTGTTAGTTGTGAGAACTGTAGGCAAAGATATTGTTGAAGAGAGGGCAAATAATCAAAATGGCACTTTCACGTTTACAGTAATAAATATACATTAAAGAATCACAGTATTTGTGTTAACTGGACCTACTCATATAGGTATGAGAAGAAACAAAAGAGAGGCCGAAAATTTTGCCTTGAAATAACAAAATCAAATTCTTGTTGTTATAGCCGACGTAGTTCTTTGTACTTTTGAAGTTCGATTTCCTTTTCAATAACAATCGATGGATGGAGATCGTTTATGAGCAATACCTATATGACCCATACCTACAGTTTATTTATCCCACTTATTTTAGCGTTATTACAAGGAGATCTTATAGTTCCCCTTTAGTAAAAGTCGTGAGTTATGAAATTCACTGTAGGTAATTTGAAAGTTGGTTCATTGAAAAACCAACATAATTTTTATTTAACTAGGTATCCTATAAGACCAAAGGATAGAAGGCTGCTCATCTTTCGATTCTAACAAACATGATGAGGCCAATCTTATTTGGATCAGTTGTAAGCAACTGTGAATATTTTGCTCTTAAGTCTTGACTAAGTTATGATCGTAATTTGGTGGCATTTTGGCGAAAAAATTATGATTGTGAATGAGGAAAAAGAAGTAGGTACCTATGGTGGTAGGCCTGTATGTAGGGTCCTCTGGGTGATTCCCACCAACTTTATAATTTCAGCCGTGAAACAGTTCGCTGTGTTTCGGATTGAAGGTTTACCTTCCCAGTAACTACACTAGTGTAGTGTTGTTATTGGGCATGGAAGGTATTTCATCTTAGGCCTCAAGATGACAACGCACCTGAAATACCAAGTGATTTATTCCTACTTATTGCAGGTGTCTATAGGCGACGGTAACTGCTTACTACCAGGTGCTACCAGGCCATCAACTTGTTTGTCATCTAGTTGTATACATAAAGAAACGTACTTCCTTACCTATCTAGGAATACATAATTTCGCTTTCACAAAACGTAAACTTAAAATGCTAAATCTGCCGCTTTCGTGTGCAAGGGACACACCAAAACCGACTATCAAAACAGAAGCCGGAGACAATTTAGTTAACGGTCTAGAACGGTAAACGAATTCAAGCCACGTACAGAGTAATTCAACGTGAAGAATAAGACGTGTAAATAGTAAATACAGGTACCATTACGGACGCCTGGCGCGAATTTGCATTAAGATGGATGAAGCTGAGGCTGGTGCTATGCGAGTATCGCTTGATGTAGAACCTTCAGATATTATCTAAAATATTAGTACACTCTATTTTAATAAATCACGCTATAAAACAAGGAAACACAAATGAAATTGTCTGTTATGAAAAAGCTTGTTTATGTTTTATAAATACAAACAGAAACAAAGCTCCATACATTTAAGGGAGATCAATTTTGTACCAGCCGAATTTTATGTTATGATTAAATACATACACTAAAAACAATAGTCAAAAATTGAATATACAAAATCTACAATATAAAATTGATCATTGTTTGTTTGTAAATTCTAAGTAGTTTAGTTCGCAATGGCATCAAGAGATGGCACTGCATGCTAGTGAATTGCGCTATTCAGACTAGCTGAGCGTTATGGCCGGAGGAAATATTATAAATTAATTAAATCAGGTAGATTTTGACGTGTATAGTAATTTGCCACCGCTGCCTGTCTACTTCATATCGTATAGGGGCTTGTTTTTGATTTAGATTCAAATCTTTACCTTCAAACTATTATTGTGCTTGTACGCTATTAGAATCTTTCCCTCGAAGATTCAGGTTATTGATTAAGCAATGTTGGCATATTCTGAAATGGCTACATAGATTTTTTATAAACTAGATACTAGAAACTACCAAATTAACCTTTGGAATAATTCAACATGGCTTAATTAAAAGTGAGGCTTTTTTTATAAAGAAATAAGTATAAAATGAAACACATAATATTTAATAAAGTGGGTAATTTATGCGTTGTGTGTTTCATTTTATATTAAATAATTTAGTAAAATAACATATTTTTACTAAAGCACGCACTCGATTTTATTTTGCACTTTGTCGGAGTAACGCCCAAAGTAATCATATTAATAAAGATAGGGATTAAAAAAATAAGCTTCTTTTCATGTATTGTTAAACAGAATATTAAGCCGAAAAATATCAACCATTTTTGAAGGCATTCGTTGGTACGAAAACAAAGATATTACAGCACACAAAGTGTATTCGGTAATTTCTTTGTTTTCGCTATAAAGCTTTATTAAAAAAATGGTTCACCCTACTTACAACACGCCTCATAAGTAATACCGTATCTATATATACTATATGTAATGACTGACGTATGTGCGTCTGTGTGTAGAGCTTTTAGACGGCTGCGATGATGTATAATTTTTCACAAGGGCAATCAGTGGTTTCCCCTTTTTTCTGTCAAGGCGAAAGAGCCTTGGATGTTACACTTTTAGGGTACCGCAGTTAATGTGAAATAAACAGTTCATAACAGGCTCCAACGATGAAAGTCACTTCACTCTTCGCCGTATTATAAAACATAAAAGTGAAAACGCAAATGAAAAAATGACTGAAAGATATTTGAAAATGAACTAAAGCATTACTTTTGATAAAAAGTGTTTCTTTAAAAAACAGGTGCAAGTAAGAACTAGTTATAATCCTATTAAATGTTTGAACGAAAGTAAAGCGAATTTTATTCAACCTTTTGAAATGTATTATATATTTTTAGCTACTTACCTCCAAGAGTGAGTGGGGACAATTGTAAACTTGTAACAAACAATTGTAACATATTTCTACTAAGTCATATATGCATATTTCTTGAATTAGAATACGCGCTCTGATGCAACCTGCGTGTTATGTAATTTTTACACACAAAACCGTTCGAAAAATAATATGAATTGAAGGAGTAAGGCCGGCACGGCCTCTTTAGGTTGCAATTTGACTTGAGAATTTAGTTCAATTACATTGTAAAAGCCAGCGGTACAATGTGCTTCTATTCGTGAGTCACTTGGTGCACACCTCTTAAGGACATTTAGTGGATTAAAGAAAATCTTTGGAAGCTCTTTGTGGAAACCTACTAGAGACCTTTGTTCATCTGCGGATACATAAGATTGACCTAAGTAAGATAAAGTATTATTCAATTTCTGCGGAACCTTCAAAAGTTTACAGCGTTCTCGCCTAGCAGTTATATCTCTGGTGTCGCCCCTCATGTTCTATTCTCGCAAAAGTCGCAATAAGTGTGAGCGGAGATTAATCTCCAAAATGTCTGTTGACAAAATACTGCGATTGCGAACTCATCTGTCACATCACAGATCGTGGAAAGGTATAAGCCTAAAAATAGAAGAAAATGAATAATCTTTATTATTATTAGAATACTTATGTTTCATTTTTCGTGTCAATTTCACCTGCGCGAGATATATGAACTGCATCTGACTTTTTTATACAGCAAAGGCGACAAACAATCATAAAAATTATGTAGCTTATAGACCTTTTTAATACCAAAGATACTGCTCACGATTTGTACAACCTTTAAAAACATAGAGTTACTATTCTGTTACACAGTTTGGCAGACTGTAGAATTGTAAACTCAGTATATGATTTTGTGATATAAATTTTAAAAAAACTTTATTTCGTTGAAAGTACAGAAGACACATCCCAATATAACTTACGACATTGTTTTTATAGAACAAACGGTGCGAATAAACATAAAACTAGCATAGTTATACAAAAATACAAATGTAGGCTTCAGAAGCCTACTTATTACAAGTAGCTAATATGTCAATCTCAAAAAAGTGTGCGATTTTGACCTCTATTGCATTGACATTAGAGACAGAATGTTTTCATCATTTCACTCTTACTAATCCTGTAAAACAATGATTAAAATTTGGTACGCTATGAATACCTTAAACCACTGAAAAGGTAATATTAGAAAAAAAAACTAGAACAAAAGAAGCATTCCGTATAACAGCACAATGATGTACTGCAAGCAAAATAATTCTTTGTCGTTCCAATCTAACTGGATAATGCACTTTTACAAGTTACACGGTCCGCAAAAACAGTGTGCGATAGATGGGCTTAATTCGATTGCGGCTCGCTAGCTTCCCAAACCTACGCCACTCGCTTTTTGACAAGCTATCGTTAAGGGAATCTGTCGAATTATTCTCATGAATATTTAACTGTCTGCCTCGGGTATCGAGTAATGGAACCACGATTGTTCCTGCATTTCGGTACAGTGAGCACGATAGGGATTAGCTGTTTTCAATACGTCTAAATTTGATCTTGTTATTGCGATATATTATATTATCTACTATTGAATGGTTTTAGTGTTAACGATTGTTATGCTATAGCTATTCGACGCAATTGAATGCTGATAGTTTATTTCGGAATGAATAGAAATCTAAATTATTGACTCTAAATTAAATTCTCTTATCGTATCTTAAAATTACATTACTGGTATGTAATAATGTATGAATGACATAGTATAGTATACCAATTTTGTAAATGGTCGTCCTTACTCATAAGTCTTTGTATCAACCGAGTAGGTATGGTTACAGTCTTCTATCTCTTTTACTCTTTTGTTAGAATTAAAAATGTCATTTGAACGCACTTAACAAAACACTGCAGCTGTACATGGCATAAATAACTCGTAATAAATACTATCATGAATATTATTACTTCTGTTACAAATTTAATTTAGGTGTAGGTACTGCTTTCGCTATCAGTACCTACAAGATTAGTATGTCTGTAAGACCTATCGAATCGGATCCCGACGTGGTTGTCTGCCGGGGTGGGATAGACGCAGATAGACGTGTATCGGTTGTCCTTAAATTGGTAGTGCATCTATCTGGGGCTCTTATTCACCCACAGCTCGGTATTGCTGTTATATTATGTAAAGAACACTTATGTTTAGAAGCGTTCTATTTTAATTTAAGAAAATCCCAAATAGATTACTATAGCAATCAATGAACACCTAGCCTAGAGGCTTCAAAAATTCTTGCCTGACACTACTAAGGCAAAGGAGAATTTTTTACTGATCCAATTTACCAAAAGCAATTTTTTGAAGACGATGCTGTACTTTCTTTTGTTTCTAGAAACAGCTTCGCACCAACTCGAAAAGTACTGTCTGATAACCTGCTTATTGTGTATTTAAATAAATAAATAAGATGTAACAAAAGTTACCTGCTAGGTTACGTAATAGGAATTATAGTAACAAAGAGCCGTGATAATTTAACTCATCTCCCACCTCGTCTGGTCTATCGGCATTTCTAATACGAAGCGTAGGGGAAGAGAGATCACTTTACGTTAGCTATCATGTGCCGTCGCCGTTCGGCCGAGATAACCCGACAATGCAGCGTTCATGGATGTATTTATTCGATCGGGTACCTGCCGATACTCTCAGTTCAATACGTTAGGGATCTTTTGTTACCGCTCGTCACGTTTCTATGTAGAGTTTAAGGAGATAGGTAATATATCTTTTTTGTTCAATTTTAAGTATGTGTTAATTAGTTACGTATGTAGAAAATGTAGTTCATGGATCACTTTAAAGGAATTTTGGAAAATACATTTATTTTTATTACTACTTAGCCGGATCTGCGCTAAATAATTTGACGCTTTTCACTACGTCCAAAAGAATGAAGCACATTGTTTTGAAATTTTGACTTAGGTTTGTTTATTGTTTTTTTTACTACTTACATTGTGGATAAGGTTGCCAGGGCTCACCGAGTAAGTCTTGTGCGTGGAACAGGAGGACTTTTCTATAGGCTCAAATAACCACTCACCTGATGGTAACCACCTGACTGATGGTAAGTGGTTACTGTAACCTGTAGAAAAGTGCTAAAAAGACAGGTCGTAAGTTTGTTCGTTACCCTAATTGTGTATAAAGAAATTAAAACGTTAGATTGAATTTGTTTACCGGTGTACATAAATAACAATCAAATGTGTGATTTACAGCGAATTTGTAGACTAATGGGATTGTTTCACAATGTACGATCACTATAAGAGGTCACAAATCTCAATCATAATTCGGACGCGTCACCCCGATGATTGATAGCGGTGCCCTTGCGTTTATTCCAAACACAAATTGACAAACCAGAGACGGGTGTCCATCGCACTACAAAATGGCGACCCAAGTAAATTGATTAAATATATAATTCAGCTAGTTACTTCATAATGGATCCACGTGAATAAATTTTCACACTTCAGTTTTGCAAATAAATGAGCCTGTAATATTATGTAAATTATTGAAAAGGGAGCTACATACCTAACTTACTTTCTCGTTCGAAAGGTTTATATTTTTACAATAAGATTTTTAAGTGGATATTAGTAAAAATAATGAATTTAAAAATAGAGCGGTATTTTTATTTGCTTTGATGGTTTCAACTAAATTAAATTAATTTTATAATTTTAATGTACCTACCAGTATATTTTTAAGGCTTTTATTTAACTGAGCTTTTATAGCTACCTAACTGTGCTATAGGGCCACAGTTGGGTTATGTGAGAATCTCCGACTGGCATACTCACTAAGACGCTAACCTAACCAACGAAAATACTAAGTGAGCGACTAAAAATCTGATTTCGGCGACAAATTGTTGAATAGCTCTAATAAAAGTAAACAGATTTTTAGTCGCTAACTTTAGTATGTTTTAATTGCTCAAATGATTATATTCCATTTTTTAATATCTAGGTACGTACTTACTCGAAATGATTTATCAAGTTGCGAGTGCTTTAACAATTTTGAAATCCATTTGAAGCGTATATATGAATGAAGCGTAAATATAAGAAGAGTATATATAAATATACTCTTTATTGCACTTTAAATAAGTACATATTAGCAAGGTGGACTTATCTCTATAAGAGATATCTTCCAGTCCAACCCAAAATGTGCGAGATGCTGGCAACACGAAGTGCATATGAGACGTCAATAAAGCAGTAATGTGCAAATAAATATTGGATATTTGATAAATTATGTATGTTTTAGTATAAAATATATTATATTCACATCTCGTAGCTGAAAATTTACAAGCAAGCAAATAAATAAAAAATTCTCATCTTCATTAATCTTGTTGAATTCTCGAGCACGAATAGTTTATAATATTTCTGGCACGTACCATCCCAAAGGAAGGACGGTCCTAATTTATTAATAGATTGTTTAGCACCGTTAGGGGCCGGCCTAATAAATAGATCACCCTTAAAATAATAATGCGTTCGCCCAGTGAACAGAGTTACATAAATTTTATAGGATTGAAGGGGTGACATTCTGTCGCCGGTTTACGAGTCATCGAAAATTTGGTAGCCATTTTTATGTGGGCATAGCTTTATTGATATGAGCAGTTTTATTCGTATCACTTTATGGGGAATTACAAACCTAATATTTGTTGCTAAAAGTGAAAGCTTTGCACGTTTTAGAAGACAGTGGGGTAGTTACGAAAGCGGTGCAGAACGATATTGGCCCTAATTCTGGTGAACACATGCTAAGTCTAAATTTAAGTTCAGTGCATTTCTTTCTATCAAAAGGAATACGAAAAGGATGGCTGTCATATAATTTGACATTTAGAAAAGTGCGTTCAATTTTCAACCCTAAGAACGTGATAAAATGCAGTGTTTAGGAGGCACCTCCGTACATGCCGTCTAAAATTGTCTATGGTTTCTATGAAATCTATCTAAATTTAAGTGACAGCTCTAAACAGATTCTTGCTATCTTTTTCCTATTACTTATGGCGAGAAAGAGATATACTGTACTTAAATTTAGAATTAAAGTGTGTTCCCAGACTTAGGCCCATTATTAACTATTTTTTGCTGTTATGATGTTCAAAAATACTCCGCGCTCGGAATAGGTTTACTAACTTGCACATGACTTTTGAATTCCAAATTTAAATTAATGTCATAATAAGGCTATGTGTATCTTATTATTTGGCCATGTTAATTGCAAAAAGAGATTTTCTCAATTGCTTTTCTGCGAAATTGATATTTCTGTAAACATGGGAAAATAAAAAAGAACAATTTTACTCTCGGGTTTCACGTTGGTATTAGAGTGTAAAAGTCGAAACCGAAAGATAACTTATAACACTTGACTGCAAGGAGGTTTTTGACAGGACCACTTTAATATTACAGGGGCATTGACTGGAAACTCTCTGTTGCGTTCATCGATTCCCGTCCCCAGGAATTCCACAGCAGAGGCAACAATTAAATGCCAACAGTGTAATGATAATGATGATGAATGGATATACTATTTCATTAAACACGTATCTCATAAAAAAAAACATGAATTTTCTACTTAATGTGAGTACGAAATATACCTACTTTGCGACTTGGGATCTTTTGTGAAACGCATTGCAGCCGAACGGTTAAGTGGATGATGTTAAAGACAGATAAAGTGGTATGTTTGATTGTTGCAGCGCATCGTCTAAAAACTCTCCATAAAAAATCTGCGGAACAGATGACGTCATATGTTGCTATACTTATACATATAAAATGTATGGGCAAAATTTACAAAATTCATAATGAGTATGTAACATTTATGTTTTTTACACAGTTGTAATAATAGTGGTTCTTAAAGATGTAAGTACTCTCGTAACATTATAAACTTTGATAAATTTTGGGGGGAAAAATGAATTATTTTATAAATTTTCTAAACCGTACAATTTTAACAATATTCGAAAAATGTTTAGATTTTAATTGTTTTTTATGGGTAACTTTCGCGTATATTTTCCAAATTTGCGAAAAAAAGCGCCATATTCAAAATTAGGCTACATCCATTTAGATTTTACCGTTGAAATTACTCAGCATACTGGAATAACATGGTAACATGGTCAAATAAGGGACATAAGGTTACTATCGAGAAAAGACGATTTGCTTACAGATTACCTACATTAATTGGAACCTAATATAACATTCAAACACTAGTTTTTAAAATAATTCCTTAATTATTATTATGATGAAAAATGGTATTCTATTAAACGTGAATTTTAAACTAACATCATAATTCATTTTAATTCTATGTGAAAGTAAACTGTCTGTCTGTTACGTTTTTACTCGTGAAATTTGACATGGCAATAGATTACATCATGAGAAAGGACATAGGTTACCTTTTGGCGCGATAGCCAGCATCCACGCGGGCGGAGCCGTGGGCTTTTTGTCAAAATTTGATAGAAACGGTACAAAACACCAAGCTTAATTTCTATTAAATTATCTTTGTTCAATTATGCGGTAATATTTATTTATACAGATATTTTTGTCTATGAGAGATTTTTTATAGATGAACTGTCACTTTGTCAAAATAATTCTTTAGTCAAAAGTTATCTGAATATTGAAAAATAGGCTCTCATTATACCTACTTCGACTTAATTTATGTGACCTTTCACAAAAATGTAAACGGGACGACGTACCTAAGAACTTTGTTCATTAATAACAGCTTTTCTGCTTTGGAAGCCTGATACAGCCACGTGTAATATTAGGTATTTTATTTCTTATATCCTTAATCTCTTAGCAAAGGAGTCATAAAACTTCGGGCTGCTAAGCGACGCGAAAACCTTTGTGAAAATATAAGTTCTTATTTTCATTTATTAATCTGAGTACTACTTAAAAAGATATAGGTAACCTACATATCATTCATATCAGATGACAGATTTTCTATTGCGTATGAGCGCCGACCGCCTCTATTTACTAAGCAATACAAACCAGATTCCTCATAATCTGACATCATGCGGTTGTCACATGCTATAATCGCGCTGTCTTTCTGTTCCAACATATACAAATCCCACTGCTGGGTGCAGACCTTCGTACATGGGAGAAACACATGAGGAGTTTGGGCCATAACACCACCACGCTGGCCCAATACGGGTTGGTGGGTTAAAGCGGATGCAGTAACTATCGGGACCAACGGCTTAACGTGCCGTCCGAAGCACGGAGGAGCTCGAAGATTAGAAAATTTGTGTGACCTATCCCATATCGACCATGGCGAAAGTTACTTTGTTTGGTGATCGAAACCAGAGCGCTGAAGCCACTACGCCACCGAGCTCCTAAAAAAATTAAGTTATTATAAAGAAATGGGAGCAACTTCGCGCGTATTAACTGGTCTCATCAATCTTTATAGGCATCTTTTCACTTTTTAATTTGGTGTCACAACCTCTCTGCATAGCCTGCATGGAAGCTGAGGAAACAGCCAGTGATGTTCTACTAAAATGCAGTGAAGTGGTAAACTACCGGGCTACCTACCTGGGATTTCCTACCACTGGGGAGCCTCTAGTGGGTCAATTTTCCTAAGTATTTATTTAGGAGCTGGGATAGCTGGCTGAACCAGCCTACACCCTCATGGCGGGAACTGCCCTTGCGAATGAAGCAGAAGAAGAAGAATAGGAGCAAATTTTTTATTTTAGTCTAATAGCAATACTTAACGCGATTCATAAAATCACAGCAAGTCAATCATGTTCTGTTGGCGGTAAATATTAATCCAAAAATATTCTCCTATTAAAACTAGTTGTAACTGCAACTACGAATATTAGCTAGAAGGAGTAAGGAGTAGTTGCAAGTTTCACTTTGTTTGTAAAGTTACTTGTTTTCCGAGAATGTTTTAAAGACGCTTTATGCGCCATAAACGTCGTCGGTGACTTCAACGAGAACGGTTATGTTGTGATGGCTATTCTCGCTCACTCGTAGTACGACAAAAGATTGTAGATAACGATTATGATAAATATTTTTAACACAAAGAAGAATGAACTGAAATAGTAGAATACAGTTTAGTTTATTTAAGTATTATTAATCATAATAATAATCTTGAATTTATTTTATTCGGTATTGCTGTGGATAAACAAGCGGTCATCGTAACCTATAGACTTTCGTAGCACCATTACTCACGTTACTGCCTACCCTATAAATATTTTTTTCATAGAACTAGAAGAAAAACAAACTGACAGCCCGCCTGGTAGTAAGCGGTAACCGCCGCCTATAGACACCTGCAATAACAAGGAAAAATCACTTCATAAGTATTGCAGGTGCGTTCTCATCCTGAGGCCTAAGATCCATAACCATCCACCCCCAGGAATTCAATCAGAAACACAGCGAACTGTTTCACGGCTGAAAAAAGAAAGGCGGTGGTACCCAGACGACCCTTCGGGCCTACCACTTAGTAAAGGGCTAAGTTAAAATAAAGCCTTAAGTTAATATTATAGGAAATGTTAACAGCCCTACCTCTTTTAATACGTTTCAAGCTAATGCCTATCTTCACAATGATGAAATTATAACTGATCATAGATGTATTAAACATAAATCCCTGTGATATAGTTCGGGATTATAGAATATAAATCGGTTTAGGTTATTGCGTTATCGCTTACCGTAAACACAATTAAAGGGACCCCATTATTAGCGCAAAAACGGCCATTGCGCAAAAGACGAGGGGCTAAACAAATTATACTGTCCGTCTTAAACAATGTAAACGATCACTGGATTTAATTAATCACGAAATTATGTAACGAAAGGGTTTCGGCCTGTGGATGCGCGATTGTGATAACAGTATAATATTTCGTCGCAAGCTATAAGCGGGTGCAGGTTGTCGTGTTACACACATGAGTATGCTGTATTTTGCCAATCTTTTCACCTCAAAGAGAAACAGATTGATCAATCAATCATTCAAGTGTTTAATCCAGATATTGGTGAAAATGTCGTTAACCAATATTTGAGTACCACTGCCGTATTTGATCTTTTAGGCGTCCAATATAATATTTATTTAGAAATAGCTATTAAATATTTTAAATAGTCAATAATAACAATATAATAATCATCACAATAATATTGAAAATTGTTGAATCAACACTAATAACAATAATTTTAATTCAAATTCTCAGTCATAATAATTCGAATTAATAAATGCATACGATGTTAATACATGATAAAAAACTTAACAAAGTTATTTAGATAGAATATAATGTCAAATTATAATGATAATAATAAACTTATAATACTAATACGTTATAACTTAAAATAATTGACGTATCACGAAGAACGTGCGTTTGGCCAACTTGTTGTGGCAAACAAACATACGGGCTGCCTGGTGGTGAGCAGTTACAGTATCTCATAGAGCTCTTACTTCCTTACTCACCGCACAAAACACTGCGAAATTATATTAATACAGCGCTATATCGAAACATTGTTTCGGCCGAGACAGATAGGGATAGAAATATGACCGACTCAGTGGGAGAAAAAAAGACAAAAGAGCGATCGCACGTGTAATGTACAGTAAGCGAAAATATAAAAATTATTATATTAAAAAATAACCATAAAGATAACAAAAAAACTCTTGTACGCGATTGTGAATATTAATGATTCTACAATAAAGTAATTTCCTTTTATAATTATCGTTTACCAATCATCTTCAATACCCCTAGCACAAACATTTTTAAATTTCGAATTGCTATCGTATCGAGTTGATACATGAGCTTTTGTCTGGATTTTGTTTGAAATTTTAAGCGTGTGGGAACCATACGACTACGATTGAAAATTTAAAAATGTTCGTGCTAGCGGTACAGTACCTCTAGCACGAACACTTTCAAATTTCGAATTGCCATCGTATCGAGTAGTTACTTTGGCTTTTGTCTGGCTTTTGTTTGAAATTTAAAGCGTGCCTTAGCGATACGATGACTTTTTGAAATTTAAAAGTGTTCGTGCTAGAGGTACAGTTTTCTTAATTCTAAGAGGTCGTTTCAGAAATACATGTTGTATTGAAGAAAAATCCTTTAATCACATTTCTTCATGTATACCTATACTTGATTTTCAGATTCGTAAGATCTTTTAGCAACCTTATAGCATTACATAAAAAAGTGCGCTATTCTTAAACGTATCTCCATAAGCTGCGAATTTCTGCAAGGTGAGGATGATAACCTAAAATTCGAGTGGTAAATATTTCTAGACCTTATCCTTATAAATATTTTAAGGCGCATGCTTCAACGTGATTGCTAAAAGAATCAGTTCCTACTACAGTACCCCTAGCACGAACATTTTTAAATTTCGAATTGCAATCGTATCGTTTACCGCACGCTTAAAATTGTAAACAAAAGCCAGACAAAAACTAACGTAAGTACTCGATACGATGGTGATTCGAAATTTAAAAGTGTTCGTGCTAGAGGTACAGAAGTATTAGTTGATACCTACATTATTTAGAACTAAAATGTTCAGTGTAGTGTTAAAGCGTCATCTGACATTAAGTATGTTTAATTTAGGTAAGTGCAAATTGCACATGAATATTATGGCTTTTTAAAGTCCCTATAAACGAAATACATACTTGTCTAAAATCTCTAACTATAATGCACTTACAATAGATATATGCAATTATGCATATTTTTAGGAAGGTGATATGTGAGGAGATTGTAAATTTCAAATGAGATCACTGTCGCCGGTCATCTTTCTCTTGTCCGCTAGAAGAATAAAGAGAGTTTATTATCAAGAAAAATCCTGTCTTTTGAAAGGTATTTCCTGCTGAATATAAACCTCCATTCCATCTTTCTTGCATCCATTAGACATGACTGTGTCAAGTACGCTACCAATTAAATATCTTGATTTGTGATTGAAAATAAAGATAGCGATCACATGGAAGTGATCACAGTGTCTCGTGCTTTGCACCAATCCTTAACTTAGTCGAGGTTAACGAGACGGCAAATTCTGAAAAACAAGCGACCTCGATGAGGGTCAGGCAGTGTAGGTACAATTAAAAAGCGAGCTCTAAGCCAGGATTAACTGCCCCGAAATAATGAGACGATTTGCTGAATAATAAGGGGCTGCATACACAATGCGACCCCTATAATCCTTAGATATGATTTCGAACATTCCGAGACATATCTGTGACCCGAATTCAGAAAGTGCACCTAATAAATTAAACTTGTCTGAAAGGGATTCAAAAGGAAGATATATATGTCCCAAATATGTGTTGTAAGTCCAACGTAATTAGAGCGTTATTAGAGTGTAAGAGGGAAGTATTCATTAATTTCAAAAGACGACCACAATATCTAGCAATTTACAGCTTTGAAATTCATGACTCTTAGTAAGAAGGCAATACAGGTCATGAACAGTCAAAATTGGAAGATTTTTTTAGACAGACAAGGCTGTATTTGCAGTTCTCTTTTCGATCTCCCAAAAAATATAGTAGGTTACAACATTTAACAAAAAAAGTTGATGGTTTAAATTGAACAATTTCAATTTTATCTTGTAGAGAGAGTTTTTTGCGAAAATTAATAGCGGTGGTCAAAATTTTTATTTAGGATGATTTTAAGTCGGCGTGGGTCTTGAAAGTTGGTGTAAATTTTGAGAAAAATGTCTGTGTTGACGATCAATATAGAGGATCACGGATATAAATGCTTACGTGGTGTAAAAGACGTTAATAATTGAATCGTGGTTATCTACCTCATACATAGAAGTAGTACCAAAGAGAGTGCCATCACATGTTTTGCGCTATACTCTCCTAAGATGTAATATTTGCACTAATATAGAAATTACATCAGACGTCATGTTAGCTTCACCCTTTGCATTCCCTTATATAGGGAAAATCCACAATCATCATATAAAATATAAAACTATCGGCGTAAAACAGGCTTATAAACCAGTTACCAACCAGTCAAATGGTATTCAGAATATAATAAAAGCATATTAACTAGAACAATATCTACTACAAGTTACTAGTAAACTCTAAGCTCCGCTGAAATATTTGCTAGCCTTCGATATGTACGGCCCAATGCAATAACTTTACTTAATTGCGAACATAACAATAGAATCCGCGGGTAACAACAACATTTCTATTCACGCGTTTGAATAGAACACTACTGCATAATATTCGTGGGACTGCTACAAACTGGAAGCGTATTTCTAATTTCCGCAGCATTCAGATCTTGTCAGCAATAAATAGAAAATTGTACGCGCGATATATTATACATCGACAATAATACACCATTCGATTTTTAACCGACGTACAGAAGGTCGCAGCTAAATAAGGCCGTGTCCTCATTAGGCGAACCACTGTTCGTCTAATGAGGAAGCAACTGGATAATAGTGACGAACTGGAAGCAAAGATTCTTAATTTTTGATTTTAACATTATTATAAATGTTTGAAAAATTACTTAGTAATTAAAATAGAATAAAACTAGAAAAATTTCACGTCCTGAGGCAGGAATCGAACCCGCGACCTTTCGCTATCCGGGCGACTGCTCTGACCACTGAGCCACCCAGGACTTGGGATATCCCTGTGAAATTCTTCTAGTCTATCTTGTATTTGCGTTTATGAGCTAACGTCCACCCTACAATGTCGAAATATTCTATTTCAACATCCGAAACGAGTATTTTTACAAATACCGACGATTCGGTTAAGTTGGGGCAGTGCTTTCAAATATTCTTAATTTTTGATTTTAACATTATTATAAATGTTTGAAAAATTACTTAGTAATTACTTAGTAAATTGAGTTCGCAAGCGAAACGCCGCCGCAAACTGCGTACATTACGCGCTTTAGGGACACTCCGTTTAAAACTTACCAGGATGCGAACTGGTAGTAAAGAGTGCGCTGCTCACTAGAGGCGACTAACTCTTTGCTTCCAAGTAATTAAAATAGAATAAAACTAGAAAAATTTCACGTCCTGAGGCAGGAATCGAACCCGCGACCTTCCGCTATCCGGGCGACTGCTCTGACCACTGAGCCACCCAGGACTTGGGATATCCCTGTGAAATTCTTCTAGTCTATCTTGTATTTGCGTTTCTTGTATTTGTAAAAATACTCGTAGAAGAATTTCACAGGGATATCCCAAGTCCTGGGTGGCTCAGTGGTCAGAGCAGTCGCCCGGATAGCGAAAGGTCGCGGGTTCGATTCCTGCCTCAGGACGTGAAATTTTTCGAGTTTTATTCTATTTTAATTACTAAGTAATTTTTCAAACATTTATAATAATGTTAAAATCAAAAATTAAGAATATTTGAAAGCACTGCCCCAACTTAACCGAATCGTCGGTATTTGTAAAAATACTCGTTTCGGATGTTGAAATAGAATATTTCGACATTGTAGGGTGGACGTTAGCTCATAAACGCAAATACAAGATAGACTAGAAGAATTTCACAGGGATATCCCAAGTCCTGGGTGGCTCAGTGGTCAGAGCAGTCGCCCGGATAGCGAAAGGTCGCGGGTTCGATTCCTGCCTCAGGACGTGAAATTTTTCTAGTTTTATTCTATTTTAATTACTTGGAAGCAAAGAGTTAGTCGCCTCTAGTGAGCAGCGCACTCTTTACTACCAGTTCGCATCCTGGTAAGTTTTAAACGGAGTGTCCCTAAAGCGCGTAATGTACGCAGTTTGCGGCGGCGTTTCGCTTGCGAACTCAATTAGCGAGCGGCTGATCTGCAGCAAACAATGCGCGAGGTCGCCGGCGCATTTCGACACTACGCTGGCTTGCTATACGAACCTCTTACCTTCCCCCTCTAGAGTTTGCAAGCGCTTCGCGGGTAATACGCTGAAGTTCGCCGCTAACTTGACATTTGAGTAAGCGACCGATACGCCGTTCAGAGTCAGCCAGCGGAGAGTCAGCAGCTCACTATTCGCCTAGTGCACTACCCAATGGGACACAGCCTAACACTGTTTTGTAGTGTTCTGTTCCTGCGGTGAGTAAGGCCGCCAGAGCTCATTAAGAAAGCTTTATGTTGGGTGTTGGGGTCTTGTTTCCTATGATGTCAACTTAAGGCTTTCTCTTGATTTTTGTAGAGTATATGAGTCTTGTGCCTTTGCAATTATGTCGAGACTTCTATCGGCTATATCACGGAGAGTGCTCTGAAGAGCTATATAACCTTATCCCACCTTCCCCCTTCCTCCTCGAGAGCACGCGTACCTGTCTTCGAAGTCATCCATTCACTATCTTCCCCGCAACATCACGCGCAAAGAATTTTCGTGCCTACTTTCTTTGTTGTACTTCCAGAACTTGGAATTCTCTGTCGGCACACGTGTTTTCACTCCTTCCTATAACATAGGTTCTTTCAAAAGAGAAGCGAGCGCAGTATCTAAGCTGCACTAGCTGTCTTCGCATATGGACTCTTCTTACCGCTTCACATCAAGTGGTGTTAAATCATTTGCCGTGCTTAGTATATATAAAAAATAGGCGAGCTCCTCTGTGCTTCGGAAGACAAGCTAAGCAACGGCTTAGCTTGTCTTCCGAAGCACAGACCAACGGGTCCCGGTTGTTCTGCAACCGCTTTAACTTACCAACCCACGCAGACCGTGGTAGTGTTAAGGCCCAAATTCCTCTTGTGTTTCTCTTATGTAGAAAACAGTATTGTCTAGAAGAGTGTGGAAAAGTCACAAAGGTAGTGAAAATGATTAAAATGTATAAAGCAAGTGTCTTATGTTCAATCAACTTTATTAGTTTTGTAACATTAATAACTGTGTATTTTATTCCTAAATAAAGAAATAAAAATTATATTCTATGTCATTACCTATATTGGTAAGTGATTCTGATTCTAAACTTTACTTTCTAGTTACCCGAGGGGTACCCTCATAAAAATAATTGCTTTTGACAACGTCCTCTGGAGGCGCCACTTAAGTTTTTCATAACTGGAAAGCTGTATCGTTCACCGAGATAAATATTGTATAAGGCAAGAAGTCGCACAATTATTAAACCAAGGAAAAAACATATCTGCGTCGATCCAGGAACCGATCATTATAAAATCAAAGCTCGCTGAAAATAATCCAATCTCCCGCCCGCGGTGTCATTCCGAACTAACAAACTAGAGATTTCCAAGTCGATATTTCCAACCTGATTCCCAGGCCGCGACAAAACGAGCACAGGAAAATTTTCCGACTTGTTACTCTGCCGGTTCTCTTATTGTGGAAAGTTACTAGTCTTGGGCGGACTAGAGTGACACTTTAGTTTTTTACTTCTCCCGTTGTTAGCGGTCGCGGCTTAGAGTTGTTGGGTGGAGCAAATTGAGTTGTATTTGTTTTCTGTTACGGTTGGGTTTCGAAGTAGCCCAGCGACGCATCGAGGTAGCCTCTCAGAAGCTATTGACAATTGGGATTTATAGAAAATAAAAGGAGGTACATGTATACATCAGCTATCGACAGTACCACTAATTTGTTTTATTTCATTCTTTATTTTAATTTTATTTCGTTCTTTTTACAAAAAATCATGTCATTGTAGATTGGATTTAATAATGGTGTATATTGACCCTTGAGGGTTTTCCTAAAACTGTCTAGGCTAGAAAAAATACGGTCTCCGTTGGTTTGGGTGCTTCATCATCATCATCACTTCAACCTACGACGACCTCTGCTGGAAAAGGTCTCCCTTAATGACTTCGACGACGATGGGTCCTGCACCGCACGCATCCAGTGGGCGCTTTAATGAAATATAATAATATCGTCATTCTTAATTTTTGATTTTAACATTATTATAAATGTTTGAAAAATTACTTAGTAATTAAAATATAAGACAGACAGACAGATATAATACCTATAGACTAGAAGAATTTCACAGGGATATCCCAAGTCCTGGGTGGCATAGTGGTCAGAGCAGTCGCCCGGATTGCGAAAGGTCGCGGGTTCGATTCCTGCCTCAGGACGTGAAATTTTTCTAGTTTTATCATATTTTAATTACTAATTTCGTCATTGTTAAGGTAGACATTAGTTTATAACGTAAATACGGATACGAGTAGCTTAGAACGAATTCATTGTGTACCCAAGTTCTCCTGGATTGTGAAGGGTCGCGGCTTCAGTTCTCCCCAAGACATGACTTTTTCTAGTTATTTTTTCTAAAATAAAAAGTAGGTACCAACAAACCAGACACAATAGATATGCTATTGTTAAACAGCCTGCGGTCAAGGTCGAAATGTTAAGAACGATTACGCCGAACGCCTTATCATACAAAATTTGAAGACGAAAGTATAGGAAACGAGCAAAGCAATTATAACAACTAAAAAACCAACCGAATTGAGAACCTCATAATTTTTTAAGGCGGTTAAAAATTTTCCACGCATAAGCAAGTCAGGGCTTCGATTGCGCTAATTTTCAAAGTATTACCGAAACAAAACCAAAAACGTTACGTTGCGCACAATTTGTGTTGCGCTGTTTGCGTTGTTATGGAAACATCTATAGGACCGTATTGTCCAACAAACATTGTTTACATTTTTGAAAAGTTGCTAGGCACTAACTAAATCAAAACCATTCGTCCGATAGCGGTAAATACGTTCCCATAGATGGTTACCATAGTAACGTCTTTGTATCTAGATGCTGGCAAAAACCTATCGATATAATATGTATATTCTCAATTTAGAAAGTAGACCCGTATGTAGGGTCGTCCGGGTAGGTACCACCGCCTTTCTTATTTCAGCCGTGAAACAGTTCGCTGTGTTTCGGATTGAAGGGAAAGGTAGCCAGTGTAATTACTGGGCATGGACGGTATTTCATCTTAGGCCCCAGGATGTCAACGCACCTGCAATGTCAAGTGATTTTTTCTTGTTATTGCAGGTGTATAGGCGGCGGTAACCGCTTACCATCAGGTGGGCCGTCAGCTTGTTTGTAATCTAGTTGTATAAAAAAAAATCACGTACGGTCTTAAAAAAAAAAGCTGATTGATTGCCGCTCAAATGTTTAGCGCAATACAAATTGCGTGCAACATAACGTTTATGGTTTTGCTTTAATAAACACGGGCCCAGATTAGTCTAAAAATTTTTAAGTGGATTTTTTGAAAATTTTATCAATCTATCAATATTTGTATTGGTTTGTATGAAAAGCTCAAATTGCTCTAACTCAACAATAAGGCCGTATTTCGCAAAATCCTCTGATAACAATTAAGACTAGCCTGAGTTGCATAAACATGTAAACACTTATTAGAAACAGTTCGTTATCTGCAATATTTTGAACTTTAAAGTTTGTATGAATCACCTGCAGCGTCAGCGCTCTTAATTGAAAATTTATATGAGTATTTCAAAGTGCCATTACAAAATATTTAATAATGTTACTTTATCATTATAGCAGTGTAATTAGTGGTTTAACTCTAACAACAGGTGCGCCCACTATTCATTTTATGAAATTACGACCTGCCACCGAGCTTTATGCTTTAAAACACATAATTATCAATTTAAGTTTTTAATGTGTCTCTACTAAAGGTTATTTTAATAAATTTAAACAAATCAAGTGGGATAACCTTAACAAAAATTATATGTTGATGTAAGCTTAAACAGACTATTTTGTTAATTTAATATTTGTGATTAATTTTTTAAAACAGGTTTTTTTCTTTTAATTTATTTTTTACTTTTTAGTTATCGCTGGCTAGGTTTCTGAGTCTCGGCAAGCCTTTTCATTTGATACCCATTTTGCAGAAGTACATAAAAATAACTATTCCGCCATCTTGGATGTCCAGCCATATTGGATTTAGAATGTCGTCACATTATTTTTCGAGTTACTCACAACAAGCTCTTTCATTTGATACCCATATTGTAGAAATGCATTATAAATAACTGTTCCGCCATCTTGGGTGGTCCGCCATATTGGATTTAGAATGACGTCACATTATTTTTCGAGTTATTCTCAACAAGGCCTTTCATTTGATACCCATATTGTAGAAATGCATTAAAAATAACTATTCCGCCATCTTGGATGGTCAGCCATATTGGATTTAGAATGACGTCACACAGTTTATCATGTATTGTCATCCAAACTAAACGTGTATAAAAAATTTCAGCTCAATCGGTTGAAGATATCTGCTTCAAAATCGAGTAGCAAGATTCCACCCGAACATAAGCAAGTTAAATAAAAGCTTTTAAAAAATGAAGGCTAAATGAAGTTTTTAAGGATTTGTGATGATTAAAAGGTATTTAGAGTGGGTAAATTATTTATATTACTAATAAGAAAGTCTTTGTATCAAAAACTTAAATATATATTTACCCAACTCCGCAGGTAGTCAGTTTTAGATAACCAAGTTGAGATGCGTAGAAATGAAGTTAATTTTTAATTAAAAAGGCTTCTAATGAAAGAATATTGAGCATAATAATATTTATTGAGTTTCTTAGAGCTCATTATTTCGGGTTCGGGTTTAAATCCAATTTCGGAATATTCTCGCTATGATTACTTTATCAAGATCGTCCATTTTCTTTAAATTTTATTTTTTGGTTCCATAAAAGCGATCCTCAAGGTAATATGTTTTAGCACGAACTCTTCCATATTGCTTGTATTTATGGAACTCGTAAGGATGATTTTATACTTATGCCTTTTTAAGCGGCTTCAAACACATCTTATTCATTTAATAATTTCATGACATTTCTATGAAATAATGCAACTAACTTAATATAAATGTCAAGAAATCATCAAATGAATAAGATGTATTTGAAAGTGGCAAACCATTTCTATGAACTAATATAGCCCATGTTTTAATTAATTGTCGTATTGTCGTCACTACTCTGTAGATGTTAAACTAAAAAAAACTGTTTTAGTTATTGCAACTTCTCAGTATCAGTTGTTTTGGGGCATTCCTTCCATTGTTATTAAAAACCTAGCAAGCTGTGACAGATTACGTAGAAATGGCAATATTCAATTATAATGATGTCACGCGAAGTTGTAATTAAGCTTCTAACCCATCAATGTTAATGTATTGTAGCAACAAGGACTAGCCTTAAGGCGTGTCGTGACAAATCGGTAGTTTTGTAATCTAAACTTTTAAGCTAATCTTTTAAGCGGCGTTATACCTCTGGAGGTCTATGACAATTGAAACATTAATTGTGGCTGGAATCTAATGCTTGACGGGTTAAATTTTTATTTTGTAGTAGGCCAATATGTAGCGTCGTCTCGGTGGAGTCCACTGCCTTCAGTACCTCTAGCCCGAACACTTTTAAATTTGGAATTGCTATCGTATCGAGTAGTTACGTTAGCTTTTGTCTGGCTTTTGTTTGAAATTTTAAGCGGGCGTGAACGATACGATTACGATTCGAAATTTTAAAATGTTCGTGTTAGGGTTACAGTTGGCTGTATTTCGGATTAAAGAGATAGGTAGCCAGTGAAATAACTGGGCATCGTTGGGCGTCGGGATCACAACGCACCTGCAATACTAACTGATTTTTTCCTTAGTACAGGTGTCTTTGTATAGAAGGCGGTAGCCACTTACCACCAGGTGTGAAATCGGCTTGCTTGTTAACATAATTCGTGTAGGTGCACATATATTCTATTAACTTTCTCTTGATTTTACAACCTACCAAAGGTCCAAGTGCCAAATTTTTGATTTAGATCTAAGTGTTGCATAAAAAATATTGTCTAAAGGCCCATCCATACGATGCAACTTTCTTAAATTAAATAATCGTCCAATTTTACTCTAGGATTATGGACTCATTAGTCTGATAGACAGATCAATAAAGTTTTTTGCTTTCTTCTGTATTTTGAGTGGCATAATTATAGAAGTTTGACGTTATAGTGTTGCCATTTTATTGATAATTAAAAAACTGTTACTTATCATCAGAAAGTTTTTGGTATGAAACAATCACAAAAGTAAATATTAAAATGAATAGGAAAAATAATGTTTTATTTCCAACTTCAACCCAGCCGGGACTTCATATAAACCTGAAACATCTCCTAAGAATTAAAATAAACAAATTCTTATGTTTAAGAATCAGACAAAATGACAATGTCACAAACTCCACCAATCGTCAGATCATTTTGTATAATGTGTTGTAATTACGAGACATTTGAGAGTGCGATGTGATCATTTCGGTCCGTACATATTTCTTAATTAACCGTCGTGACAGATGATATATGCCGAGTTCGTGTCTGCCCTTGCAGCTTTATTCATACGAATGATATTAGGTTAGCACTTCATTTGTTTTTATAATAGAAATACCGACATGGGTAATATTACCTAATAGTACCTATTTAGAGTAAAAACTTCTTCACAATATGAATTTAAGGAGAAGAATAAGACAAAATATGATAAATATCCTAATAAAATAAACGTACCTCATAAACGTGAAACTTGAGAAATGATCTATTTTTTACCAACTTCAAAAAGGAGGAAGTCATCATATCGACAAGTTTTTTTTAGGTAGGTAGCTCTATCTTTGTCAAATGTTGATCGATTTTGATAATTCTAATAAGTGTACTACCATATTGGTCCAATATACATAATTCATCTGACTCTGATGAAAATCTTTAAAGAACGGAACGGAACAGACAACAGTTAAGTTAAATACCAAGTGAAAACGAAATCTATGTATCTATTTCAACCAGAGACTGAGAGAAAGACAAGCCGATAATGCTAATTGCTAACATTCACCCATCTAGCTTTGACTTTGGAAATAAAACTAGTGAAAAAATAATAAAAGCTGACCACTTCAAATCACTAAAAAGCAAAAATAGTTAAATTGAAGTACGTACTTATCTAATAAAATGGAATTTTAACCCTCGACGCAAAAAGAGGGGTGTTATAAGCTTGACGTGTTTGTCTGTGTGTCTGTCTGTGGCATCGTAGCACCTAAACGAATGGGTCTATTTTGATTCGGTTTTTTTGTTTGAAAGCTGACGTGACCTAGATAGTAATTAAAGTATAAAACTAGAAAAATTTCACGTCCTGAGGCGGGAATCAAACCCGCGATCTTTCGCAATCCGGGCGTCTGTTCTAACCACTGAGCCACCCAGGACTTGGGATATCCCTGTGAAATTCTTCTAGTCTGTCTGTATTTGCGTACTCTAGATAGTTCTTAGCTATGATTTAAAAAGATCTGTTCAGGCATTTAATGTCTATCAGCTCATTTTCTACTTGACAAAAGCACAAGCATAAACACATTTGTGCGTATCTAAATCCATTGTGTTATGAGTCATTTTACAACTAATTTGCTAAACTAGATGTGCCGTCGAATGTAGGTAGGTACCTACTCTATAAGCAATATATAATAAATTGAAAATCAAGATGACTTAACTTTATATCAGTGTTGTGGCGGGAAAGTAGCATTTATATCCTTTTTGATATTGTGTTATTGTTATTTACGACGTAAATCCTGGCTAAGACCTTCATATCTATATTACGCGATATTTTTCATGCTGCGTTATATCTGTCTGGCCTAGCTTGACATAAGCCATCTCGTCACCCATAAATTTCGTATAATGTACTTTATCCATACTCAATACCGAAGTGGGCTGAAGTAATTCCATATTCAACGATACTCCCATATAGTGGCCGATATTGATATTTGACAAATAAAGTAATATATCAGGGGGCATTAGGGGCCGTAATCTTGACCGATAAGCTGGTGCTATTAGGTTTATTGCCGAAACGAGACAAAGTGCGACGATGTGGCAACATCGCCAATTTTTCTGCGTTACGTCTGACATTGACTTCCTTATGTAGGTAGCTACAACAACAGTATTAGTTAGTTTATTTGTCTTTATATATTTCTTTCTAGGTGTCGCAATTTTCAAAGGATATTTATTTTAATAGATACAAGCAAGTAAAATAGAAATAAGTGATCTTTAAATTTTGTGAGTCATATAATATTTCTTTCTTTCGAAATAACCATTAGAGACACCGCAAGGAGGACAATGAATTCTTTTTACTAACGAAGCTTTCCACATGTAATTGGTCTGGCGATAAGAGTCGACGCATCTTGTTGAGGACGCCGATTTTTAGCTTTAGAGCTGTTTTGATCACGGTTTCGATTTGATTCCGGAATATGTCTCCACACCGAACAAGTTCAAACCGCTCTTTGCCGAAAGAGTTGTGCTTTGAAGAGAGGAAAGCGGAATTGCGGCATCAGTGCATTTTCAGAAAGAATGGTATTTAAAGCAAGTTACATTAAATTTGTTTCATAACTTTTACTCGTAATTTTCGACTAGTGGGGGTGCTACGCACCACATTAGTGGTAAGTTTACTTTATTGCTTTCATAAAGCTGATTTACTACCATCGGGGGAGATCTGACCAATAAGATTAGTAGTACACAAGAGTATATGTGTTGACACTTCATATTTCTCTGATCTTAGTGTAAAGGCTGTGTTAAAAGTTTATAGGTACATTTTATGTAGATGGCTGTAATTCACTGTGGCTGGAGTTATGTAAAATGGGATTCATGGTAGTACTACGTTATTAGGGTAAACGCAGAGTAATGAATTGTGTATATAATATCTTGTTACATTCTCCCAATTCCGTGCACCACCGCCTCGTTTTTAGCGTACAGTATCAAACCCTTTAAAATAATCATTTTCGATGTCTTATATAATTCCCAGTCAAATACTTACAGAAATCCTAACATATTTGCGAACTCACCTGAAACAAGAAAAAAATAACGATCACTTAACATGAATTCTCTATCTTTGAAATTGATATATTATTTATTATCTTTAAATTTCAAGTTTCACATACTGTATACGTTGATGATGAATTAGCCTTGCCAGTTCATGACAATTTATATGCAAAGGATGTATACATTTTTCCTCAAACTCTCGAGAGATATCTACTCGGTATTTTTCCTTGGATCCATATTTTATTTACTCAAGAGTTACACGAAAAACAAGTTTGCTTACGACCAAATGATTGTTAGGGAGTAGTATTATTATTAAATTTGAACAAATGTTTCATTTGAAGTAGTTTACCTGTTGATTTTTTTTAATGACTAATGTACCTACACACGACAGCAGATCAAGCGTAGCACTTTATTTTGTGGGTACCTAAAGCCTTGTAATGAGACTAATTTTCAAACTGAAGTGTTATACTTGATGTGCGGCTGTTAGTATATGAAATAATAACACAATGAAAAAAGACACCTGATAAAGACATTACAAAGATCGGTACTTACTGCTTATTTCTAAATTAAATCTCTTATAGCAGTCCCACTCCTACCACAGAAAAATGAGAATAAAAAGGTAGAATCGATATATTAAGGCGATCTATCGAAACATTGTTCCGGAAAAGACAGACAGGGATAGAGAAATGACTGACTCTGCGGGAGGAAAAAAATCTTTCAGCGACCTATGACATTATATACAAAAGTACGATTTTTTTCAATGTTTTATATTACAGGGTGCATTTAATACTTATGTATTACGTATGTATGTTAAATAATCAACATTAACAGTTCGTATACTTCCCACAGCTGGGCAATTACCCATGACGAGTTTTGGGCCATAACATCACCACGTTTACTTTAAGCAGGTTGGTAGGTGTAAGCAGTTATAGTAACAACGGGATAACATGACAATTCACATTGACCCTTCCGGGACCATCCAACGCGAAAGTTGCTATATATTAGTAACCAGCAAGTTCTTCATTGTCATGTTGACGACAGGCTGGCTGAGTGGTCTGTACCCCAGGCTACTCGGTCAAGAGGTCCCGGGTTGAATCCCGGTAGGAACAAATGTTTGTATGATGAGTACGAGCATTTGTTTACGAGTCATGGATGTTTATATGTTTATTTTGTATATTTCTAATATTTATATACATATTATTATCATTATTAATCCGTTATCTAGTATCCATAACACAAGCTCTTAATGATGCTTACTTTGGGCTAGATAATAGGTGTGAGTGTATAAATATTATTATTATTATTATATGTTGTGTTTTGTAAGCGTTTTATTCAAAGGGTAGCTCGTCTCTCGATTTATATCGTAGATTTATATTTATACGCCTAATGTAAAATACCTAAAGAGAACCATTCAGCTGGTATAAATTATTGTAAAATATTTTACTTCAAATACAAAATCATATTGACTTCAAAGAACTGTTTGCCGTTGAGAAGTTCCGAGGAGTGTGTTTGGAGTTATGAAGACTTGTTTACTTTCGCAATGTTTCTAAAGACTGGACTTCACCTTATCTATTTCTCATTGTACAGCTTGCTTCAAGCTCGATATCTTAATGTTTATCACCGTATAGTTCCGACAACAATGGTCCTTTTTGAAGTACAAGAACTAAATACTAATTTAAGTAAAGTACATTCTCGTTACTTAATTATGGACGCGATAAGGAAATGTTTATTGGCAGCTGAATAACTTAACAGTTAGAAAGAACTAAGTCAATGGAAAGGAGTATTCAATATTAAACCTTAAGGAAGCCCTTTAAAGTTCAAATAAAGTAAAAACCTTTTAATAAACTTTGGTACATACCTACATATTATCAAGGATGATATTATGCACTTATTGAACGTCAACTGTATACCACCCGTTCGGAAATCCACCGGGGTTTTAGTCTGGTGTGTACAATTGGTATACAATCATCATGAAAGATGATGATGAACGTCAATTGTAAACCACCCGTTCGGAAATCCACCGGGGTTTTAGTCTACGAAGATCCTCAGCAATGTTTATCCCATTCATTATATGTTATTACAATCTGTTCTTGCTTTCTTTCATCATCATCATAACTTAAACTGACAGACACGCGATGCTCAGCATAGTCCTGCGCTGTCCGCACCATCCCTAGTGTAAGTTGAAATCGGATTGAAACAGTTCACATCACGTGGACAAACAACGTGATAACTGTCAAATTGTATGAAAAATGGCAGCAGTGGCTCTGTTGTGAATTATTAGAAACTACTTCTGTGTTAAGCTGAGAGCTTGAGAGAACCATAAAAATAAAAATAAAATATAATTAAAGATTTGAAAGCTGAGCCCGACGATGATCGTGTCAGGGGCAGGGCCACAGGAATTGCTGTCTTTATTTTAATGTATAGACGACTGCACATCAAGTGTAACAATTGCACTACGAAATCCGCCTCTATTAGAAATGTAGTAAGAGCGGTCTCAAAGTCAAGCTGTTACGCTTGATGTGCTGTCGACTGTAAGTAATTTGAAAGTTTTTTATTCGTTTATAGTATAGTATAGATTTAGTGCGTGTGTTCACAGTCAAGCCTAATATAAATTGATGTCTCTAAAATTTAATAATCAAAGTAGAACAACACGTGAATGTATTTTATTTATACCAAAATTAAGATAGAAACGATATTGTGGTTCCTTTTCAAGATAATATGAAAGACATTTTATTTTCGGTCGTATAAGCACAAAATACGGTTTAAATCAATAAAACATATGACTTTCCATATAACTCATACGAAATCGGCTCGTTTGAACTCCTGCCAACGAAGACTTGATCTACGCAGGCATCGACCGCCATCTTTTCATTAAGCATAATGGAAATTCCTTTTCTTAACTCCCACATTTTAGAAAGTTAGATAATAAAACGCAAAATAACCGGCCAGAGTGTCCCGGAAACTTACAAAATATTGTCAATTACCTAAAGTAGGATAGCATAAATCACTTAATAAATGTTTGCGAATATTCGCTGTTCCGGGAAGCGGTAATATAATTTATTTTTGAATTTGTTGAGCGGTAGGCGCCATTATGAAGTTCTGCTTTTGGCCAAAATATTATTGTTGTTATAATTTATTGTTGTAATTAAACAAAATTTTAAGATAATATTACCTAGATACTTATTTGATTCTTAACACCTTTACTACGGGCTGTTAGAAACTTATAATGAAATATTTGAGTACCTTTTGCTATTTGGACTCCAGGTACGTAACTCTTATACATCATCTAGTAATCATATCTCGACGTTCTTTGTCGACCTTCCTCATTGCCAGAACTCAAAGCTTCAATAATTAAGTGTGAAATCAGAAAATACTACTATGTCCTATAACTTCAAAGCAACCCTACCTCACAAATACCAGACCTTATTTCATAACAAAAAGTAAAGATGCAACATTAGTTGAATAAACTACCTCATTTATCCCTGTTAGAGAACTCTCTGATGTTTCCAAGTATGACTCTTTTTCCCATCAAGTGTAACTTGTATTTTACCGATCATTGCACGCATCAGAAAGTCGGCAACTTGTGACGTCGCTCCAGGCAAACTTGTGCATTAGGTGATGCTAAACTTTTGTAGGCGAAATGAGCGGAAAGATATCTAGAGGAGGGACAA
The DNA here is from genome assembly GCA_947347705.1 of Nymphula nitidulata. Classification (NCBI taxonomy): domain Eukaryota; kingdom Metazoa; phylum Arthropoda; class Insecta; order Lepidoptera; family Crambidae; genus Nymphula; species Nymphula nitidulata. The sequence goes on along the minus strand of OX374634.1, from coordinate 12,282,404 downwards.
TCCTTCTTGACGTCTACAATCGAAGATACAACGTTTCGTTATATAATGAAGTGGTATAAGGAATATAATGCACAAACTCGTGTAGATCACAAGCTTTAGTTTACTGTTAAATAAGACAAATAATTAAAGTTTTATTACAAATAGAAAATCTTACAAAATACTACTAGGAATAAATTTTGAGGGCATCCAAAAACCGCAACAAAACAGAGCAATTAACAAAAAAGAAATGCCTAGGTTTAAGCTACGTGCTGGCAGCTTTTTGCAGCTTTTCGTATAAAGGTTCGAAAACAAAAATAAAAACAATATTAAATATTTGCTAAGCTTTCAGGATATATTCCTTTTGAATTAGCAAATCGATATAAGCGTCAGATATCTTAAAGGCTGGTTTGAACCGCTCTCAACTTTTGTTCCCAGTCTTATCTTAATTAACGTGATAACGACCTTTTTGAATTAATTGCTTTTCATTTTAAGTTTGACAAGTAAGATCTTCCGTGGTGGAGAACTCGGAAACTATTCTTGGAGAGAAGTTAGCTGCTCCTAATTTAATATGTTCTTCTAGAATTTCAGTGGGTTTGAGGTCTGCTGGGTGAATATAAAAAAATTATACTAACGTTAATTAAAACTGTGTTACATGTTTGACCTGTATTTCATTGATTTATTCAGGGGCGCTTTGCAGTTGTGTTCTCTTATGGGAACTTTAAAACAAGTTTTGATTTATAGCTCACTGGTTCCCGCACTAGCCATTGAAATTTTAGAAAGGAATATAGATAATTTTCGTATTCATAAACGTGACTACCAAGCTTACGGTAAACTTTCATATTGTACGAAATATTAGCAGTTCCTTTTCGCTCGAAAACTTTAATCTGTATTGAGTCCGATCGATTGATGTCCTCATTGAGTTTGACATAAAATCCACAATTAGAGCATCGAACCGCCTGAATCGATCTTTGCAGGGTGTCTGTTGTCGACTGCTTTTCAGAGCTGTAGAGATGCTTGTACATTTATTAAGGTGCTTTAACCTTATTTATAGGCAAGTAAACATGTTTATTAAGTCGCACGATGATAGAACAGGCTTGAAGCTGTAATGAGGTTGCGTCAAGCGTGATTCTCAATACGAAATAAAAAGCAGGGATCAAAAACGAAACAAAATTAGGAGAAGTAGCAGCAGCGATTGTTAAATTAAATGTCTGGTGAAAAGACAATACGTTGTACCGCAAATAATCTGTCAAGTTAACGTAGTCCTGAATCCACTCAGCGCAGGATGAAAGGCTAAAATGGAGCATCATGAGATCGGGAAATATATAAAATTAATTTTTGATTTATTTCGCGAGGCGGGCGCTCCCTTGAGTGTTTTGGTCTAACAATAAGAATGGAGTGCGCCGTTGTGATTTTACTTTATAATTTGGACTTGAGAAATGTGTTGCTATGGTTCTACGAGTATTCAAGTTGCGTGGTCACAAGAGTTTTTATTTCTTATTTTTAATAGATAAATATCATCAATGAGTGTTTCTACATATACTACATTTTGGATGGTGGTTTCCAAAGAAGTATTAAGTCGGTACTTCAAAATGGAAAGGTGATTTAGTTCAGGTAGGTACTTACCTTCTTAGATTTATTTGTACAAAGACATTCTGAATTTTTAATGAGATGTTACGGACAACAGGAAAATGACAAAGATTTTATAGAAAATACTTTTCTTATCTACCTATAATACTAAAACGGAAATATTTACAAACAATTTTAAGGCATAAAATCTACATAATAAGTATAAATATACTTTTACTCGTACCTACTAAAGAGAATCGCTTAGAAGTTAATAGATATAGGTAAAATCGAAAGACAGGGACTGCATTTTGCAAATTAGATTTCGACCCCCGCCGCTTGTCTTTTGTGCTTTTCAACCTTGTGTTGAACCTCGGGCTACATGCATTGATTTTTGGTAGGTTTTGAGTATCTAAAATAAACAAAGAAAAAAGACCACTATTTCTTTATTTTTAACATTAATATAAGGCCCCTCATGATTTTACGGGACTTCTTTTTATGTAATGATAACTTCTAGGATTTCATTATTGGGAATCAGAATAATGCTTTGGTTAGTGCGAGCACAAACATTTGAAATAAAACTACTGTACAGTCACGAGGATTATCATGTACCCACTTCTCGCTGTTCGTGACTCTTATTCCATATATAATAAGAGTTATGAACAGCCAGAAGTGGGTATATTTTATTGCTCGTGATTGTACGAGATAATTGTTGGGTGTAAAATAATAATGTTAAAAGCGGTTGAATGTTTCGCGTTTGAAAGAACGCAAGTTAAGTGTGGTCAGTGGTAAAATACTTTTATATTAAAAACCCATTTATATTAAAAGTTTATCAATAGAAGTTAAAAACTTGAAGAATTATTAAAAATTGGTACGGAGTCGGTTTTATTTATTCTATTGTTTAAAATTTTAATGACGGTAAAAATGAACGTAATTCATAGCTAACTTATATAAAAACTAACACGACACCAATGTCACTCCCACTTTTTTCTTATTTTGTTTGCAGATCACAATTACATTTTAATTCTGAGGTTAAATTGAGGCTGTGCTGAACAATCACATAAACAGCGATTCTAGCCATAAACTGCGTAGTTTAGGGGTTGAGTCCCACCCTTGCGATGCGCCCTTAGCAGTAAACAACTTATACTCCTGGGGATATGGTACTGAGTTTATTTGATCACCATTTAATTGATTATAATCGATAAAGAAGATTCATTTTCATCTAATATAGATAACAAATCTTATATTTTACACGGATATTTAGTACACAATAGAAGATATTTTTTACTTAGATGAAAGCTACACACAACGTTATTAAATTTCGTTTAAGTATTGTTATTAGTTTACAGACTTAAATTAATTTACCAATTCCTTATAAATATACGATAGCTTTGTTGAAACATATTTAAAGCTTCATGCATGCCAAATTTATAGTTCGCTTTTAACATACGTATAGAGGGTTGTTTAAAGTGACGTTACTATTACAGTAAGGCAAGGAGAAAAGCTTTTGCGTGCGTTAGACACCAACCCTCAGCAAGAAATGGCGCAACAGTTTGCATGTATCGTATTTACCGTAGTATATAATAAAAAAAAAGTTAGTCACGAGCTTAATATTCTTATCCAAATTCAAAATGTATCATTGTAAGTCGGTGTCTAGGGTAGCCCTGTCTCCAGCAGTGGATGTCTCTCGGCTGAAATGATGATGACGAAGTAACCTACGTTTCGTGCCGGACTTAGAGCTCAAATATCGCTTTGGAATGGCTTTGAATCTATAAATGTGGCGTGATAGTGACATTCCACACGAGTGCGAATGTTAGTACATATCTCATCTGCATTACCTAATGGTTAAGTAATTCTAAATATAAATCGTATGCTCTTTTAGTAAAAAATATATGTCGAATTCGAATATAAAATTCCAAGCTCCGAACTCCACGTTCATGACCGGTAGTTTGCCTGTTTGATCGTTTTTTATTGATTTTATACATCCGTATAAAATCCAATCAATCAAGATTAAAGCAGGCACAAACCACAATAACTGGGTTATTTTTTTTTAAATATGATTATTTATGAAAGATTTTTCTGGTGAATGTAATGAAATGAAATAAATACGCTTAGTATCGTAATCAATTATTAAATCACCAGCGTAAGAAAGAATTAATTCAATAACATCGTTGATAAGTAACGCAGTACTGGGCCCAAACTTAAATCCTGTGCAGCACCAGAAGCAGGCACAACGTTGTTTATTACCATAAACTGACACTAACTATATGAGATTGGATAGATATGAGCACAGAAGCCTTCAGCAGATGTTGAGATGGCTTCTGATAAAAAAAGTGATATACTGTAACAAAAGCTTAAGAGAAGTCAGTGTAGCGCCACTACCTTGTTTTTATACAGCAACACCTACCCGCACAAGCTTAATTTATGTAGAACGACCCCTGATAACACTATGTTACCAACGACTGATAAATAAGGTTTAATTTTATTACGCCAGCTTTGCCCAGCGATATATTATGTGTATGGCAACTAATTTCTAATTTTCTTGAGTGCCTGACAGTATCAAGTGGAGATGATTTTATTTAATTATATTGCTAGGGGCTTTATCTGAGTCTTTGCAAAATTGTTTTGTATGCCATCAAGACCAGCCTCCTTCGCAATATACATACTCTAAATGGCAGGTTCAATATCAGTTTCAGCAAATGCTATGTTTAGATTAAATAGGAATTTCACTAAAAGAAATTTGGAGTAAAAATGCTCGTAGTGTCAGCGTCGTACACCGAGGAAAAGTGTCTGGCAAACAGATTTGCTATGTCAACGTTCCCACAAGTAGAGTCAGCATTATAAAACTTGTGACTTGGCATATCGCTTGTGGATTTCTTTGACTTTGTATACCTTCCAAAATGTCTTATATGAGATTGGAGAAAAATGACGATGTTTTATCATAAAATTGTATTAACGTTGACCATTAATCCATAAAATGTTTTATAATAGATTACATTTTTTTAAATATTGTAATTTTTCTAACGCCATCATACTCACCGGAATAAAATTGAGTATTTCAGTTTTACGAATAAGACAATATTTATCGTATTGGTCAGAATTTTCGGTCGTAATTTAAATAGTGCTGCAGTATTGGTTACTGAAGGGCAAAACCCGATTGAAAGAATATCATTATGTTAATATTATGAGCCGAATTCTTGCAAGCGAGTTTACAACAGTCAGCCCAAGTAAGCAGAAGATGTTTATTCAACATGGTTGGGTGAATGAACATGCGATTAAGGTGAAGGTCACACGCCTCGTCTCACCGGGACGCCCGAACAGGCACACCCATACCGAGGTTTTTATCAGATTTCGAAAAGATAATTTAAAAAATGTGTTAACTAGTGAAAAACGTGTCCAAGTATGTGGGATGCAAACCCGTCGCGGATTGGAATCTTCATGTTTAGGACAGCACAATCCGAGTGACGGGACACCTGAAAAGACTGGTCGTGGAGTTCGAATCTTACCTTAGGACATGTCTGTTTTCTAGTCAAGATACATTTCTAATATTTATTTATTTGTGATATGAAAATACAATTTAAGATAGCATTCTTTCTTCTTAATTTGCAGTTAGGAATATTTATATGTAAGAAGGCAAATTTTTTAGTATTGAAAAAGCACACTGGCCCCTAGTCTATTCTCTATATATTAGAAAAAACATTGGGAAAGCGGTGGTTAAACGTGGTTCCTCGTTCACACTCGATTTGGCGGGAAAATTACTGCGTCTCTGGCCGGGACTAGTCGCAGTCGTCGCAGTAAAAAAGTTAATTTGCACCCGTTCGATATCGTAAGATAACGTTGTACTTGTATCTACTTAAAGGAACGCGTTTACTTTTATTTTATCCAAATGTAATCGTAGATTTAATCGTGCTTTCACGGCTGTTACTTGATTAATCAAAGTGGTTTCGTTTCTTTGTTGTTTTTTTCATACTTCGAGGGTGCCAAATACGTATCTAGCCAGCCTGATTATAAGTGGTGATCAGTGCGCACGTTCCCCCTTACTCGCCAACTCAAATGACAAGTGCAAGAGAATCCTATGAAAAAAATCGTAGTCCTAAATTTTCGCCCTCTTAGAGAAATTGACTCTTATTTCAAAGGAATAAGGCATGGGTTTAGAAAAGGACACAATCGCGTCAAGATTTGTGAAGAAAAATGATAAAACAAAGGACTCAGAGATAAAATAAAAACTCTTCTTTTTTTCAAATATTATGTTGTATTTTATTACACTTGACTGTGAATATTATTTTCGATACTGCCCGAACGGACGAATTTCGTTGCTAATATACAAACATTATATGCCAATGCTTGGCAACGAACTGTGTAGTAAAGCTGAAATTCTGCTTACACAAGGCATTATGAACAGCCATCAAATTTCAGAAACAGACGCATAAAATACGCTCCTAAATTTGTATATTAACGAATGAAAACTGAGGGCTTTGTAAGCCGGCGCTGGTTCATGACGTGCTTTTTAGTGTTGCTTCCACACGATATACAAATTTGAGGACTAATTTTGGTGAATATAAACTTATTTAGGAAATTCATTCACGCGCCATTGGACTTGTATTTGAAATGTGTTTGTCATTTAATTTTCTGGTTCCAGCAATGGTTTCGAAATACACCTAGGCTTAGAAATTAGTGAGAGTAATCGTTTTACGTTGCTTGATAGCAAGTTTTGTTTTTAATTGCTACACATATTAGGTAATATATTCTGGATGAGCATTATGTTCAAAAATTTTTTCTTCTTACTTTTTCCTTGATAATTTAAAAATCAAGCAAATTGACAGTAAAGGCATGGTTTCCTCCAAAAATTGTGTCCGATTTACTGGCGGTCGTAATGTTAAGATAATATATGTAAACTTCAAAAAGCCTTGATATTTGATTAGTCGATTTCCAGAAATAGGTACAACAGCCACCTTTCTTCGCGCAAAAGTGATTCCCGTTTAGGATATAGGAAAAGTGGTTTCTAATTTTTGTATGATATTTTTAAAAAAAATTTGTTATGAATGCCTTTCTCAAGCATTTTAAAGCTTTTTACGGTAAGCCGTCAGCTTGCTTCTCATCTAGTTGTATAAAAAATATGATACAATTTTTAGGTACTCAAAATAAAAAAAATACAAGATAATGACATTTTTTCAAAATAACTTCCATCACGTAGACACCCTACGAAGCTTGCCGGTGAAAGCAAAAGGCGGCTGGCTCAGCCGGTGCCCACAACACCGTGCAAGGCGGCGCGGTGTTCCGACTCAAATGTTAATGTAATTACATCTATCTCTGGATTTGACGTGATTAAATTATTACCCCAGTAATACTTGGATACCTGTTTCAGAATTAACATGATTTATTTAATGAACTATTTAAGTTAGTTTTAATTTTTAAATAAATTCAGCTAGTTTTGAATGAGATGGGGTATAGCGGTTATCTCTTACTCTTGACTGAATATCGATGCAACTGAAGAGCAGGGTTTACTTACAACCAATGCGTCATACCTGTTATTACGTAGGGAGCTGAGACTTGGAACACGACAGTGAAAGTGGCCCACCGACTCCACGTCGCTAAGCGATCTATATATAGGTTTTTGGGAGTTTCGTCATGGAATGAAATCCGGAACGAAATTCGACGGAAGAACAAAGTGGTTGACATCATCCATACGTGTAGCAAGCTGAAGTGGTAATGGGCCGGTCACATCTGTCGCAGAAGGGATGATCGGTGGAGTAAAAAGGTTCTCGAATGGAGACCACGCCTCGGCAAACGCAGTGTAGGGCGTCCCTCTGTTAGGTGGATCGACGACATTAAGAAGTGGTGGCTGGATTAGGAAAGCAGGAGACCATGTATTGTGCGTAACATTGGAGAGGCCAACGTTTAGCGGTGGACTGCGATAGGCCGATATTATGAATACCGATGGCTTATGACACTTTTATGGCTCTGGGTTCTTATGGTTTCGTAAAAATACTTACTTGACGAGGCCAACATAGCTTATTTAAATATATATTGTATGAATCGTTAACTACTTAACAATTTAAATCTTAGTACGTACGGCAACATCAAGAGAAACGAATTGATGTGTCTTATGTTACTTAGCAAATTAATCTTGTTTTGATTACCTATAAAATAATGTTTTCTCAAATGAAGTTCAATTAAGTTATAATTAAATACACAATACCATTCGTCTCTTTGTTTTATGAAGCCATCCTTCTGCACAGGCATATTTTGTTATGTAAACAGTGAACTTGTGAACACTAAATGTTAATTTTATTTTCCTACTACTTACCTATCATTATTTTCATCTAAATTTTATGAAAATTGTTAAAGTAGGTTTTCAAGAAAATAGTTCTATCTCAAGAAAATTGTGTCACCGCAAATCTGATTATAATTAGCGCCGGGTTTCACCTAATGGGATTCCTCTAAAATTCTAAGTGCCATCTGGGCGTGTAAGAGGCGTGAAACGAGATTCGGTAATGGCCTGATATTAATGCAGCCCGAGCATGCTCTGCCAGGAAAAATTGGCCAATTACGTTGGCTAAGCACGAGCTGAGCTCGTAATTAATTTTAAAACATCTTTCCACGTGCTCATATGCACGCACAAGCTACGAATACATCTAAGACTCGCAAACATATTTGTATCTAATTAAATAATAATTTAAAATCTGCTTATGACGTAGTTTCCCTAGTGTTTATTGATATGTAGTTGAAAAGGTGAGGCTTAGATCTGCATGGGTGACCGACAAAAAGGATGTTAGTATTGTAGCTCAATTCAAAATGAATAGAATAGCAGCTTATCTCAAACACAAAATAATATTTCATGTTCAATTTATTTTGGCGGGAATAATAATGTTTAATTATTGTAACACAAGCACACCCACAACCTCACCACAACACAAGCTCCTAATGATGCTTACTTTGGGCTAGATAATAGGTGTGAGTGTATGAATATTATTATTATTGTTATTGATTCATGTTCTGTAATGGAACTCAAAAATGAGACATGATTCAAGTAGGTATTATTTATTGGTGACTGTTAATTAGATCCTCATTGTTATTATTCATCACCAGCCTATATACGTCCCACTGCTGGGCACAGGCCTTCCTACATGGGAGAAACACATAAGGAGTTTGGGCCATAAAACCACCACGCTGGCCCAATGCGTGGGTTAAAGTAGTTGCAGTAATAACCCGTGTCTTCTGAACCACGGAGGAGCTCGAGATTACAAATTTTGATTGGCCCATCCGGGATCGACCAGGGTGAGCGGGTTGGTGGGATAAAGTAGTTGCAGGAACAACCGGGACCAACGGCTTAACGTTCCTTCCAAAGCACGCAGGAGCTCAAGATAACAAACTTTTAGGAAGTTGCTTTGTTTTTCCGAAACTAGAGCGCTCAAACCAATACGCTACCGAACTCCCCAATTATTATTATTTAGCATAAAAAATAGGGATAAAGAAATAAGGATGGTCACGATCGTGATTTCCTTGATTGTGTAAAAGAAAAAGAGAGATAGTTGATTTATGTAAGAGAGAAAATGGAGCATCATAATAATATTATTATGTATGCAACTGAAGAAAAAGTCGGCTTTTATATGCTGTGATTGTATTATATCAATAACATAAAATTTTAGGCCTCTAAACGAATAAAGTCTGCATTATCTGATTCTGTTTTTTTTTGCTTGAATGTTCATGCTGCAGACCTTTTCATTTCTATATTACCTTCTAAAGTTTTCGAGCTTATTATTGACGTGCTTTTATTTTTTTATGCATTGACCTGAGCTTTTCAAGTTGACTTGAAACTGTAAAGCAATGAAGAACAGTTGCTTAATCTCAGACGGAACAATATAACTTATATTGGAACGTAATAAAGTTATCGAAATTGGCAATAGGTTCGAGGGGAACGCCGGCAATACGCCAACGTTCCTTGATTTATGGAAGCTGGCACTGAAAAACAAAGCAATATGGAAATCAGCAAGGATATTAAAGTGGAAATGTTTTCAAGAGCAATAAAAAAAGCCTTAGGATCTTTTTTATTTTCCTTGACCCATAAAGCTGTTTTCTAACTGCGACACGATTCGTGTCGTTGACCCTGATACTTACATATAAATGTCGCGATAGAACGCCTTCACAAAGACAGTCACTATATTTCAGTTTAACTAGACAGGACCACATCGATTTTTATCGTATTGTTTCACACCCCTCGGTTCCGTCACTTATCCCGGATTATCCCTAGTAATGGCCAACTCTGTATTTTAGTTAGGAATCTCTTAAGAGTGCACTGACGTTAATGTATAGCTCTGGGTTTCACCCTACACTTATTTTTATAATAGCATACTTAAGACTAAATTCACCAGTAAACCATTTGTAGTGCAACTGATACACTTGATTTGCTGTCATCTGTACACGGTAATTGACTCATTAGATTTACTGAAAAAAATGAAGAAAATCTTTTGATCCGTATTATTTTGAACAATATTTCAGAAGCATTCTCTATACACTCAGAGCAAGAGCTTTTAACTCAACACAGAACGTTACACGTTTAGTTATTCCCTCTTTGTCACACATGAGCGACATAAAAGTAACGACTCAACGTACCGGAATCCCTAGGAACCTCCAGAAAACTCCTTTATAACAACACTAATGGCTTGCAAATAGCTCCACCAATCGTCTTACACTCTTATATCATTCGCAAGTCGCCCGTTGCATTATTCAGTATTTTGCTTTTTAATATTCAGACGACATATTTGAGTCTCCTTTCAATTTTTTCCTGCGCCTTCATGTGCCTCTGTGCGCAGAATGCTGAAAGCTACTTATTGATGTTCGCTTCTTAATCCTGACATATCACGATGGGTGTTACATTTTTTTATTGATATCGCTGAGGACTCTCTCCCTTATTCGCGGTACTGTCGAAGTCTCTATCAGAGCGCTAGTAATACATACGAGATAGAAACAAGATAAAAAAGAAAATGAGAGTGGAATATAATGGGATTTTCGATCGACAGCAGGTTGGTTTAATTATCGACATTCCTGCCACGAACCTCGACAAATTGTTTTTGTCGTTGGTGCGATATTTCATTGTAACCGCTAGTTTGGGCAACAAGCGTTAAAGATTGTAGTTATTTATTACCCTAAAAGAATCGACACACTTTATACAGACTTATATACTCATTCTGGCTTTCGTCGAATTTATTTATAGCTCATTGGCTTAACTCAATATTCTAATATTCCATCAATTTCGTTCGGATAATTCTTTTAAAGTAATAGGGTGATAATTCAATGCGGCGGCAATAAAGTGTGATTTATTTCAACTTGTTAGAACAGAGTGTGGCGACATGGACGACTCCTCGATGGTGTGGAAGATTCTCGAAGTTAATATAGATCCAAGTACGGCTTTGGCAGAAATAATGTCTACGCAAGCGCTTTGCGAGTGCTGTTGAAAATTGTTACCGCTGACATAGAAATGGCTGGTTGGAAACAATCTCTATCAGATATTCCACTGCGTCAATACTTTACTTCAGTTTATTGCAGTCTACTTATATCTTTGCCAATATTCTTTAGGTGGTACTTTAGGGCATAGCTAGCAGTATTTAGAGAATTAGGTCGGGACATATCATTTCCTATTTCACCGAGTTCTATATTCACTTTACGCCATTCATCGCACGAATTATATTTTATTTATTAGGAAAACCAACAAAACTTACACGAACAGTTTCATTATAGTGTAATATCATTTACATTGACCGTCAGTCTGATTTGTTTTTTAATCCTAAACCTAATATGTAATTTCTAGCTGCCGTGCACATTAAAAAACATATTTCCCGTTTGTCGAGTGGTCAGTTCGACGAATACGAACATTTAATTTTGTTTGCTTGTTATTTCTAATATTTATAATTATATTATTTCTATACTTATCCGGTATCTTGTATCCGTTACATAATCTCTTGATGATACTTGATTTGGACTAAATGATAAGTGTGAGTGTAAGAATATTATTACTACTCCAAATGTCTTCAGTCATTAATCCACACGTGTCCAGCAGTTACGTAAATAGGCTGCTGATGGATGGATAACATTAATAGCAAACTATCAGAAATTCAGTATGCTTGTTTGTGACCAAAACCATAAAGTAAAAGCGGGCGCTTTTGAGGCAATGAATCTTGAGAGAAATAGTATATCACGTATCCTATCAGGAAAACAGAGCCACTCCTACGTTTATCCTTAGTACAAACAGCTTCAGTTTAACAGACAAAGGAGTCTCCAGTACCTTCCACGGACATAAATCAATGGCCGTCCATTCCGGCAGATTGCCTGCAGTTATCCTTGCACTTATTGCTGTACCTCCAATCTCAGCCCCTCGCATTCATTTGTCCTTTCACAGGTTCCCGTTAACAAGCTCATTTCAGTTGTTTATATTTACAGGCAACCATTTTGGACAGTAATCCGACCGTTTTTTAGATCATATAACCAACATTAAAATTTTGTCGCGCTAAAATGTTGTTTTTATGATATTCGGGGTATAAATTTGAAGAGGATATTTGAGGAGGTCGCTAGCGTAAACGTTTGAGCGCCTGGTTTAGATTACGAAAACAAAGCAACTTTTGCTATGGCTGATGCCGGATATGGGACAATCAAAATAAGTAATCTCGAGCTAGTAGGACCTAGCTTCGAGAGGGAAGTTTAGCTGTTGGTCCAGGTTACTGCAATCGTTTGTACCCACCAGCCCGCATTGGGCCAGCGTGGTGGTGTTATAGCCCAAACTCCTCATGTGTTTCTCCCTTATAGGAAGGCCTGTGCCCAGCGGTGGGACGTATATAGGCTGGTGATTGAGGAGCTCAGTGGCGTATTGGTTTGATCGCTCTGGTTTTGATACGAAAAAACAAAGCAACTGTCGCGAGGGACGATCGCGATTTCCCCCGAGTTAAAAAAAAGGTGTTATGGCCCAAATGCTCCTCATATTTTTCATATATAGAGGTTGTTGTTGGTTTCTATTATTGTATGTATATTTATATATACTAAAGGATTCCTGCTATTTCAATAATGAAGGGGCATTTTCGACAATAGAAGGATTGTTGTAAAATAAAATAGTTCAGCAGCAATATTATTACACTATTGTACAGACGTACGAACATATACATCGTTCATTTCTACACTTTAAAGCAGCGGTTCAGCAATAAAATCCAGAAATAAAAATATATCAAGTGCTCATCAAAGCGAACAATTAGCGCAACAAAAAATCTTTAGTGCACTATAACAGTTTTAAGCCGCGCTTAAGTAACAGTAAGTAAACAATAGTAACGGAGGCTTTCAATAAACCTTAAGTGTGAATATAAAAGAGACATAATAGCCCCCGCTGGGTGTTTACTGCCTTCGCTTACCACGCTAATGGACCATGTGCAGTTTATTGTGGAAAATTGCATTTGCCGGATGAAAATTCCGAGTCCTCCATTCGGTTTTTACGAGCGCCTGAGTTTTGGGGTGAACAATATAGGTACCGGACATTGTTAAGCGATCGATTCGGCGTTACGCTAATGATTATAAGGCTCAATCTTGTTTATTTTTTAACTCTATTAACTAAAGAGTAAAATCAGTTTTAAATACTCTTTTGTTTTCAACGTGACTTGACGGATTTAGGTAAGCTGCAGTTGATATTGTTAGTTTCTCGATTTATTAAAACATAGCAATTAAAGAACAAAAAATATTTTATTTTTCATTATTCTTTAGTAGTAGTTACTAATTAAAATAGAATACATCTAACGATATATTACGTAGACAACAGAAATATCTTTTACATGTTCCAGACTAATGAAAAAGATTATATTAATATAAAAAATATTGTAATAATAATACATACAACAAAACTACATACATAATCAAAAAAACAGATCAGTTACTTGGTAAGTATAACCCGTACCTGATTTTATTTACCAGCACCGAGCTGAGATTTTTTAACATAAATAATAACAGTAATAATAATTATTATTGTAGTTTTATTGTTTTTAATGATATCAGCATAAAACTTTCTATACATGTAAATAAAATCTATCTATATTATGAGACTTACATTGATTATGTTGAGATTCGTGACAAGAAACTCAACTTTTATTCATAGGACTTGAAAACATTTTAAGATTTATTAGATATCTGACTTTCTCACTTTAGTTACGAAAACATGAAATGGCTTTACGAGCGGACTTAATTCTTAAAGTACAATTTGGTAGGTTCACTTTTGTAATTACTAACATTGCTATAGTATATTTCCCACATTTTCTTAGAATATACAGTATAAACCAATTATGCATTGTTATAAAAAGTTTAAACGAAACTAAAGCAATGGATAACTGTAGCTAAATTACACATCGGCATAAAACTAGTTTTGAATGATTAACTCGCTGCAAGAATATAACTATAAAATTTCGATAAGGCGATCCAAAACATAATATATCACTATCATTTGCGTCCTCAACGTAAATTAAATCTATTAAGAATATTTAATCTGAACTGGGACGCCTAAAATTTGTTGAGTTTAATTCCAAAGGCGACCCTCACACGAGTCATTAAATTTACTAACAATTATACGAAGGATTTCAAGGGATTTTCACATATCATTAACTTTTCACAGTGCGACGCGTGTCTAACGAATTTTCTCTAAGCTGGTTAATGATCAGATTGGCTTGAGAATATGTGGAGCATAGATACTGTTACTTTTGTGCAATAATATATATCGCAAAATTGTAACATTAGAATGGACCAAACTGGGCGTAAGAACACCCGGAGCCCGCGAGGGAGGAGGGTGTACAAGTTTTAGATAATATATAATTATATTATCTAAATGATAATAATTAACATAAATAATACTGGTTTTTAATATATTAATACAAAATACATAAATGTCAATTACATAGATATACGAAGTAAATTTGAACTGTTTTACACAATATTGATACATAATTTGGATAATAGATGGCGTTATCATCCGTTGAACCGCGCTATCATTGTTTTGTTTTGTAAATACTAAGTCTTTGTGTTATTATGTAAATTGGCTTCTTGGAATACACGTATAAGAGCGATTTGGCTTTTATTCACGGCAAATCCCACTCGTCGACCTCGGAACTTGTTCATGGTCCTTCGAGCCGGATTGGCTTGAAAGTGCTTTTTGATAGTCTTCGGTGGTGGTAGATTATCACCCGCGTTACGTCATCACTGAACAGTGGATCGCTGTTCAGAGCATCCCCACAGCGTGTCAGACGTCAGGTGACGTCACAGCAGTGGAGGATCCAGTCGGTGGCGACTGGAGGGGACGTGCGGGAGGAGGAGCCCGGCAGCAGTTGGTGTCAAGCGGTACGCCGCTACAAGGCGCTAGTAGAAAGCGCTACAGCGACGAGTATCAGTGAGTGTGAAAGTGCGGTAAAATTGTGAGTACATTATCAACCTTATTAGTACTAGAAGATTAACTTAGAAGAAATTCTTAGAAGAGTAGTAATTAGTACTAGATTTGGGACTTGTAAAAGTATTAGGCTAAAAGTGGTTGAGACGGGGAACCTATGCCCGTTTTCAGTCAGATTTTAAAAGTTAAAACACTTAGAAAAATTTCGAGCATTTTTCTATGAAATCTGAACTTGTAAAAATTTTGTGAATTTTAAAGTGTCAGTTCATTGTAATATAAGTGTCAGTTTGTTTGTTTGTTATTGTTGTGTTTTAGGTGTATAGTAATTAGTTATTAAATAAGATTGTCTGATTCATTGTAAATATTTTAAGGTGATCCTAGATATTTTTAAAGGTATAGACATGGAATCGTTGAGCAATATTCAAGGGGACATTCAGTCAAAAATTGCAAAGGCACATGTCAACTTTAAAAAAGCGCCTAAAGATCGCTTGACGGTATCTTATATAGAATCTCGCCTAGAAAATGTAAATCAACAATGGCAACTATTTTATGACACTCATGTTAGAATAATAAGCGAGATTAAAAAGTCTGAATTGTACAGTTCTAGTTACCATAAGGATAGTGTATTTGATGAAGTTGAGGAGTTGTATATTGGTTTCAAATCAGATTTAAAGGATTGTTCGGCAAAGTTAAAGATGACTGCTGATGTATCGGGAAATAGTACTCGTCCTGGAGCTAGTGTCAAATTACCAGAAATAAAAATTCCTATGTTTTCGGGTAGATACATTGAATGGCAAACGTTTAGGGATTTATTTTTAGGATTAGTTCATAGAAATAAGTCACTAGATGATGCGCAAAGGTTGTACTACCTGAAGGGACACTTAGCAGGGGAGGCCGAACAACTTTTAAGGAATATTAGCGTAACTTCTGAAAATTATAAAGTTTGCTGGGGTAAATTAGAGGATATGTACAATAATAAAAGATTTATGGCAAATGGGATTTTAAAACGTTTGTTGAATCAAAAGAGTTTGACTTTTGAATCGGCAAATGAAATTAAAAAACTAATAGGTACAACTTCTGACTGTTTGGAATCAATTAAAAACTTAGGAGTGGATGTAGCCTCATGGGATATACTGATCATACATTTGATTAGTGCAAAACTGGATAGGGAGACTAGGAAGGCATGGGAGTTAAGTGTGTCATCACAACCAAGTGATAAGTTGCCAACCTATAGCCAGTTTACTGAGTTTTTAGTGGGACGTTTTCGTGGCTTAGAAAGTTTGGATTATAGGGCTACGAATATAGAAAATGGTTCTCGAAGTACTCAATCCTTTCATGTGCAAAAGGAAAGTAAGGAAATATGTTGCCCATATTGCTCTTCTGATCATAGGTTATATCTCTGTAAAAAGTTTTATAAGGAATGTAATGACACTCGTCGTGAATTTGCTCAGACTAATGGGTTATGTTTCGTCTGTTTAAATGCTAACCATTCTGCCAAGGCATGCAAAAGCAATTTCAAATGCCAAATTTGTAAAAGACGTCACCACACGTTGTTACACCCTAGTGGTGTTTCTGAGTCTATGGGTGAGGGTCCACCAGGAAGTGAGAAGGCCGCTGCAATAGCGGAGGGGTCCCCGGACCAATCAATAGTTTCGTGCCATTCGACAGGGAACTGTAGCAAGACAATTCTGTTACCTACTGCTTTGGTGAAAACCAAGTCGAAATATGGTACGGATCAAATAGTGCGAGCACTATTGGATCAGGGATCGCAAGGATCTTTCATTACCGAGGCGATGGTCCGGTATTTGGGGTTAAAGAAAACACCATCTCGACACACCGTTAAAGGTGTAGGAGGTAATAATGTTTTATTATCAAAGTCTACAGTGGCTTTAAAAATACAGTCGAGAATAGATCCTAGTTTTAACATTCAGATAAAGGCCTACGTGTTAAGGTCCATAACTTCTCTTCTTCCAGCAGTGAAAGCCACTCGAGTTGAGCTGGTAAGTTTGGCAGAAGAAGATTTGGCTGATCCAGAATATCAAAGGCCCAACAAAATTGACGTTTTATTGGGCGCTGAGATATATACTCAGGTGATCAGGATTGGTATAAAGCGAAGTGGGTTGCTCTTGGCGCAGGATACAGCTTTTGGGTGGATACTGTCGGGTATAGTTGAAGCAGATACTCCACCCAGCACCGGGTCGCTTTCTTTTATCACCGTGATGCATACCACTATCCAAACTAAAGATCATAAAAAGTCCAGGAAACTCGAGGCTGAATCATCTGAAAATAAAAACAAAATATTAAGTAAAGTAGAGGTAGTAGGTGACTCCAGGAGATTTTTAAATCTCAGGGGCAAACATGCAAATAAAATCTGCAGTACTTACCTAGGAGTGAATGAAAATGATAATCCATTGAAAGTAGGCATGAAGAAGTCTAAATGGAAAGAGTTTTCGGAAATAATAAAAGACCTAAAAAAAAAGAAAGGATATTTAGTTAATAGAAAAGTTAAGTTAAAGTTTTTAAATCAAAGTTCGGATTCAAAAGGAATTTTGAAGGCGGGGGGAAGATAAGAAGCATCTCTATTGCATAGCAATATTGTCTGGTATAGCTAAGAATAATATATACTTTTATTTTAAAATTCCTTTTTCTTTTAACTTTTAAATGCATGGGGTTGCCATGTCAAAAATATAAGGAGGTATAAAAGGAGTAATTACCTTCTAAAAGGAGTACGTAAGTACCTTGGCATGAACTATTGGGTCATAAGTCTACACTATAGTAACTGTAAAGCTTACCTTTGAGAGTGTGCAGTTTATATTGGGTACTCCAGCAGGACAAATACCGATCCCAAAGTCCTACCATCTGTTACAGATACTTAGTACTTTGTCATTAATGCCTGATCATTTTTGGTGCAAAGGTCACTCGTTTCTTAAAACTAGATGCAACTTTGACAACGCAATGTAATATCGTTTAAGCAGTAGCTGTTATGATAGAGGAAGATACAAAACTTCTGGCGGCACTGGTCAAAGGTTTATTTGAATTTGTTTTGCAGCATTATAACTCGTAAATGGGCTTAACAGGCTCTGGAACCAGGTTTGGGTGGTTTCTTAGTGATAAACTAGGATAATAAACCTACCTCATTTCAAATGGTTATTATGTAAGATCGAGCAGATACACCCAGGTTCTGAGCGAATTACGCGAGTCGTCTTTTTGACTTAGTTCTAAGTTGGTAGGTAAACTATGGTAATAAGTCTGTGTTAACTACTTTCTGTTACATGATATTTAATTTAATTTGCTTTTTACTACATAGTTATAAACTGCTTGATAAAGATTGGTTTTTTACTGAGCGGTTACAATTTTATTTATTGGTTAATTATATAATATGCAGCTAAGCAATGACTACAAAATTGTTATATACAAAACAAATGTTTTGAATCCGGTTTTTATGTTTCCCTTTTAAAGGACATTCTGCAATATGTCCTTGGCGGGCGGTATGTACAAGTTTTAGATAATATATAATTATATTATCTAAATGATAATAATTAACATAAATAATACTGGTTTTTAATATATTAATACAAAATACATAAATGTCAATTACATAGATATACGAAGTAAATTTGAACTGTTTTACACAATATTGATACATAATTTGGATAATAGATGGCGTTATCATCCGTTGAACCGCGCTATCATTGTTTTGTTTTGTAAATACTAAGTCTTTGTGTTATTATGTAAATTGGCTTCTTGGAATACACGTATAAGAGCGATTTGGCTTTTATTCACGGCAAATCCCACTCGTCGACCTCGGAACTTGTTCAGAGGGTATTATGAAGTAAAATTTCCTTGTCTTAAAATATCTGAAATTTTATTAGCTTTTAGTGCTAGGTTTTAACAAATAATGCCTATTTTTGTTCACGATTTGTGTATATATGTCACAAAGAACAACGTTTCTAGGCATCGCTGTAGCCATAATAATGCACTACAAATATATAAGGTTTTTTTTTAATATTTTCAAATAAGACCGAATGTATATAATTAGAATAAAGAGCACTCTAATTTTTTATGCCGTGTGAGTCTTCCAGAAGCAGACGACAATTAAAAGCCGTTGTGTCTTGAAAGTGTAGCGTGACAGGTTAAAGAACATGGTTTCATTAACAATACTAAATTAGACATTACATTATTGCTCCTATGAGCACCCGTAACCGACAACCTACCTTGAATGTGTTTCTAGGAAGCCGTCTTATTTTGAGCTTTCCCCTAAAGCGTTTCAAGGATCTCTGTGATTAATTTGTGTGGGTAGCAAGATCCATATGAGTCAGCCTGACCAAGTTTGCTACGACGCACAAATAATGAAGTATATACTGTGCTTCTATTTTCATAGTGTCCCTCGACAATTTTCGGTATTCCTTATGCACCCGAATATAGGTATAACAGGCTTGGTTTTTTGGTCTTTTAGAAAACAACAATGTATAACTTCTTTACAGAGTAATGAAATAAGTTGCTCGATTTTAAGTTAATCAGTTTCATTTATAGAGCAGGCCTTTTGTGACAAACTTCTCAAAATGGATATCTACTATGGAATTCTTTGTGACTGTACTCTGTAGTTAAACGTGCAATGAAAAGTTAACAAAGTGCACAAATAACTCTAGGAATACAAAAACTAATGGTCTTACATTTAATTCGTGAACACAATGATAAAAATTATTGGATGTATTTTATTCCCTTGAAAAAAATTAAGAATTTTTTTAATAAAAAACTAGAGGACAAATAAGCTGACGGCCCGCCTGGTGGTAAGTATAGTAACCGCCGCCTTTAAACACATGCAATACCAAAGAAAAAAATTCACTTAGTATTGCAGGTCCGTTGTCATCCCTAAGATGAATTGTCTTCCATACCCAGTAATTTCACTGACTACCTTTCCCTTCAATCCGAAATACAGCAAACTGTTTCACATTTGTAATAAGAAAGGCGGTGATACCTACCCTGCGTACGGACCGACCACCTAGTATATGGCGTACTGGTGACAAAAGGACAGAAGTTAAGACGATACATTTTGAATTGCAAATGTGAAAATGGCATTGAAAATGTGTCCGCAAGCCGAAACCGTCCATTGGTCGCACTACCTACTATCAGTTGCCGTTCTGTCTAGGTATCAAAATAATAACACACTTTTTAGGTGTCAGGGATTATCTGACTAATAAAAATCATTGATTTTTGTTAGTCACTCAGTGTTCAAGTTTTCAAGGTGCCGTTCTGATTTCCATGACCACATAATATAGCCACATATAATGACTAACCTCTTTGTTAGCAGTGGCAATCAAAGAGGTTGATATAATTATTCAGTCATTTATCTAGTTTCGAACCACAGTAAATAGTTATTGCTTTATTTTTTCGACTATTTCGTTAACAAACTAGTATGTGCCAGTAATAGATTTTCCCAATGAATCTAGGTCGGTTTACTTATGTTAATATTAGTTCAAAATAGGTCATAAGTCTTACAAATTACTTTGATTATTTATAGCTACAGCACGTCTTACGCCATTGATAAACTATGTTGCGTCAAGCAAACACTCGCGAAATAACTCCTTTTTATTCCATATTGGCACGAAACAAAACTAGAAAAATCTTGGCAAAAATTCTTGGCAGAACCTTTATTTATATTGTAGTTGGATCTTTAATACGTGAACCCAATTCATGTTAGCAAATTTCCAGAATTACGCCTCTCTTGGCCGCTCTTACAATGCTAAATGCCATTTTAAATTTTAAAATGTATCTTCTGTGGAAACATAAAATGATTCTATTATTTTCCGAGGCACGTAAGAGCCGCAGGAATTACAGAGTAAATAAAATAAGACCTGGCTTTTATAACTAGCAACGTGGACAAGGAAAATATTTGGGTTACGGGAAAATTTTGAGCTTAATACTTTGGGTTTGTAATAAATAGCGCCAAGTTTGTCTGGCAAGGATTAGGAGTTAGATAAAATACTTACTTCTTTAAGCATACTATCTTATGGGAGCCGGCTAAAATTTGCCTCCCTGGCTTAAAATTTATCTTAAAAAGGCTGCTTCAATCTCGCTGGGTTTTCGGGATTTTCTTTTATAAGCTTGTTGTTTCAACAATATTTGTTGTTTTATAAACGTATATCCGTAAATCATTTTCACTAACAATTGTTTGGACATTTTTCCCATCGATATTGGTATTTTGTTTTAATTTCACGCACGAAGCAAATATATTGCTCCACATTCCTTTCATAAGCGGAAACGTTCTCGATTTGGAGCCTAGAAGCGACATTTATTGCTATTTATTTGACGTCAACGCGAACAAACAGTGTCCTTCTAATCGACGTTTCAGATTTACGAGCGTCAAATTAAAGTTCGTATCACACAAGGGCTTAGCGGAAGCGGAGAATTTGATACGATTCGTGCAACAGAAACCACGTCCTGGACGAAAGTTTGCATTTTATGACAGTTTGTTTCCGCGTATCTCGTCGAATCATAAGAAAACTGAAGCAGCGGCTCTGCTGATAAGTACTAAAAAATATATTTTTCTTCTATCAAAACCACTACACTTACACCATAGCTACGATTAATCTTAACCCACACTCGGGGCTCGGTAGAGAATTTCACAATATCCATTAGCACTAAGTATTTCAGTGCTAGATAAATAAATAGGTTGTGTATAGAACATCCTAATTGGAACGTCTACAATTTTTATGTCTCCAATTAATAATAATAATAAATACTCTTTATTGCACACAGGAGACAAATCAAATTATACATACTTAAAAAACAAGAAACAGTACAACAGGGCGGCCTTATTGCTAAAAAGCAATTTCTTCCAGGCAACCCTAGGTGATAAAACATAAATTAAGTATATTAATTAATTATTAATTAAGTAATTAAGTAAGAATGAATGAATTAAGTAGTAATTAAGTAAGTAATTAAGTAATTAGTTAATTAGTTATTAATTAATTAAGTATATTTGTTTGCTTATTTTAAACTTTTATGCACATTATTAGCTTATTTTAAACTTTTATGCACATGATTACATGGACTTAATGCCTTAGGGCAATTTCGACTAGTCAATCAGATACAAAGATTCTTGCAATGTAATTGTTTTCGTGATGATCATGGTGCTTAGGTGTCATTTAATTTTAGCCCCATTATAGTGTCAGCAGGATACAAAAAATTGGTGTTGCGATGGTATTCGAACATTGCGCCACTATATGGCCATTCATCATATCAGCCGAGAGACGCCCACTGCTGGGCATAGGCCTCCCCCAAGGATCTCCAAACCGATCGGTCCTGCGCTGCCCTCGTCCAACGGCTTCCCGCCTTACCAGATCAACGGTCCACCTTGTGGGGGGCCTACCAACGCTGCGTCTCCCGGTACGCGGCCGCCATTCGAGGACCTTTCCGCCCACGCTATTAATATGGTTAAAATATTATTTCGGGGAAAACAAGTGCATATTTGTGCTGTAATGTAAAAAAATATTTAATGATATCAAACCAAACTGAATATGGAAACTTCGTAAAATGATTAAATTAAATTATACTTAAATTTGAAATAAGCTGAAAGGGTGTATTAATTTATTATTCAATTCAATTCAATTCAATTCAATTCTTTATTGCAATAAAATATGGTACAGAAGGTGTTATAATAATTAGATTGTATCACATATTTTTACTGTCATACAGCATGGAACTACGCAGTTATTAATACATAATGTCAGTTGGCATCAACATAAACGGCGAGTACATGACTCACCTTCGTTTTGCTGATGATATCGTAGTCATGGCTAAAAACCTGGAAGACTTGGGCACAATGCTCGACGACCTCTGTAGAGTCTCCCAACAAGTGGGTCTTAAAATGAACATGGATAAGACGAAGATTATGTCGAATTCTCATGTCGTACCCACTCCTGTGAAGGTTGGAAGCTCTACACTGGAAGTTGTTGACAAATACATTTACCTGGGACAAATAGTCCAACTTGGTAGGTCCAACTTCCAGAAAGAGGTCAATCGACGGATCCAACTCGGCTGGGCAGCGTTCGGGAAGCTACGCAGCATATTCTCGGCACAACTACCGCAGTGTCTCAAGACGAAAGTCTTTAATTCGTGTGTGTTGCCAGTGATGACGTACGGAACCGAGACATGGCCGCTTACAATGGGCCTTATACAAAGGCTCAAAGTCACCCAAAGAGCAATGGAGAGGGCTATGCTTGGTGTTTCTCTGCGTGATCGAATCAGAAATGATGAGATCCGCAGGAGAACTAAGGTCGCTGACATAGCCCAAAGAATTGCGAGTCTAAAGTGGCAGTGGGCAGGTCACATTGCGAGGAGGACTGACGGCCGTTGGGGCGGAAAGGTCCTCGAATGGCGGCCGCGCACCGGGAGACGCAGCGTTGGTAGGCCCCCCACAAGGTGGACCGATGATCTGGTAAGGGTCGCGGGAAGCCGTTGGATGAGGGCAGCGCAGGACCGATCGGTTTGGAGATCCTTGTGGGAGGCCTATGCCCAGCAGTGGGCGTCTCTCGGCTGATATGATGAATGTCATTATATCTCAAGTAGGTACTTAATATGATATGAATTAGATAATTTGTTATAGTGTAGGTACCTATAATCTGAAAAACTTCTGTTTTAGAAGTACTAACACTGAAAAAAATGACCACTGAACTTCCTGTAGCTCAAAAAAGCGACAACATAACCTATGGTATCACCTTGCCAAAAATATAGTTACATTAAGATGCACTGTTTTGTTAAATCAAATAAACTGTAATAATATCTCGCTAGATTTTAGTTACATATAACTAATGTAACCGAAGTAGTTCGCCTAAATATTTTTTTCAGTGAATTCTTAATCCTACGAAACAAGCACCTTACCATTGGAGTGTTGTAATACAAATTTCATAATACTTACACTGAAAAACAGTCTTAATATTCACATATGTGAGGATTGTTTTGCGATACAGAATTTTTTATACGACTACGATTTTACCAGCAGACAAGGGGTTACCGTAACTGCAATTTTAATAATACTATTACAACTAATAGCTAGAAATTGTAGGGCTAGTAAAATAAAAAATATAGTAACACCATCTCAATGATTACGTGATCCACATAATGGCAGTAAACTTTATCTTAATAACATAGTAAATAATTAAGAGTTAAATATTGAGTAGTGTAGTCTACTAATCTGGCTATTTATTATTTTAACCTAAAGCATTAAGAACGTGTACACTGCAACGGATTTTCATAATTTCAAGTCGAAAACATTAGAAAAGTACAAACCGATTCAAATAAGAGTTTACATGCATAAATAAATAAGTCAGCCTGTACTTGAATTTGGATTAAGAGCTCCAGAATTGGGCCCGTTATTAAATTTGGTGTATTTACGTCGTACGTCTTTCCATGCATACTTTTAAGTCGAAAAACGGAATGCAAGTCTTGTTAGCAACGTTTTGTTTGTTTCTAATGTGTTTGTATGAAAAGCCGTGCAAGTATACGCTCTGAATTAATTTCTACTTACATAATACTTAATTTACTAAATACTTAACTTCAATATTATATATGATTCTCCATACAAACTTCCACCCCCATATAGGATGAAATCTCGAACAAAAAATATCCTTTATCCCTTCTCGGGACTCAAAGTATTTCTGTACCAAATTTCATCTAATTCGGTTTAGCGGTTTAAGCGTAAAGAGATAACAGATAAACAGAGAGACAGACAGACACACTTTCGCATATTACGATAGTAGTAATATTTCTAGCGAGTTCTCCATTGATACCCGACTTTGAATGCCGGGTCGCGATCGTAAATGAGCTGGAATAGAAAATCTAACAGCCGTTCACTGAATTCGGCCCGGTTATACATCCATCCTTATCTAAATCGGTATATTGGAAAGAGACTGTTGTAAAATTTAAAGCCATTCTGGGACGTTGGCTGTAGGTAAATGTTGTATGTGTCTATGTTCAGGCGTTTAGAAAATAGAATTTTAGTTCACGTGAAATAGTAAGTTCGAATATGCTGAAAATATTTTAGGTTCATGAATTAAGTGCCATTTTAACCTTTAAGAGGCTAGTTAAGGAAACTATTTCCAACAAAAATGCTGGCAATAAAGTCAACGTTAAATATTTTGTATATAGGTATGTAGCGAAATTTATAACTATGCTGTTATAACTTGAACGAAAAGGTAAGACGATAGTGGTGTTTTTTTAATATAAAGGGGCACCACCAGCAGCATTTGTACTTAGTATATTAAAATTTACCACCTTAGAAATTTATAATTAATCAATTATCATCCTAATTGTTAACGTCGGAAAGGTGGTTTTCCGATGAACCAAATTTTAAAGTTATTCGATTTTAAGTATTGTGCTAAGAGGTTAGGACGATGCATATTTGAAAAAAAATACTTGAATATCGTCATCATTATCTCAAATATATAAAACTATCACATACTTGCCACAATTTTGTATAAAGATTCCGCAGTACAGCCAACAGCAAAAGTGAGTAATCACTTTTGATTTGACATTTCATGACTCTTATTTCGAAAGTAATAAAATTTACGAGCTCTCAAATAAAAAGTGATCCCTTTTGCTGTTGACTGTCCTGAGTATTACGGTACATTGCAGTTTCATCCAGTTCTTAGCGAAAATATTTTTAGCTTGAGCGGGCTGGTCCGTTTAATTATCCGCATTCCAGGCGGACAAATTGTCCGGCTCTCTAGCCGGATATTAATTTCGATACATTGTCCGGGCGACGGCGATTATATCCAGACGGGACGGCCGACTGTCAACGGGCAGAAAAACCTCGGCCGAAATATTAGTTCGCGTTTACTTAATGCGCGCTTTTGTGGGGTATATTGTTGTAATTTAGTGTGGGCATTCAGTTTAGTGGACTAATGTTTGCGTTAAAAACACTCCTCTATTATACAAGTTTAGTACTAATGTATTCTTAGGTTTTTATTTTGGGGAATTGGATTTGTTTTGTGAATTATTGTTATACCTACCTTAAATGGTACATTAAGTAAGAGAAACATTGATTTTATCTAGTAATGTACGACGCATCTGTAATTACAACGAATTACCGCGTACCGAGGTGCGATATGACAACTCACATAAGAGCACGTTTTATTTGTGTGATGGATGATTGATGATAATAAGCTTACCACCAGGTGGGCCGTCAGCTTGTTTGTCATCAGTATAAAAAATCATGTCAACAACGTGGACGCGCTCAGAAGTAACTTGAAATGTCCACTCTTATACGTAAGAGGTACTTTGTATATCAAAGAAGAGAGAGATCATGAGAATGACATTGGAGGCGCACTCGCTTGTATTATTCACACAGTGAGCCCGTTCCACCCACATAGGGGATTAAGTTCAGGCCGTAACAAAAAAAACAACAGAGGGGCAAACGACCCTGCCGAGATATGCTTTAGATAAAGATTATTTATATAGTGTCTTATTTTACAAATCCAATTTCCGCGTGAATACACGGCCCGGTTGTAAATAAAGCAGACAAAGCTATGCCGGAATCGGGAGCCGTTCGATACATTATGCAGACCACGCCTCGTTGCGCCGAGCAATGAGCTCTGTAAATATACCAGGCACATCTCTGAAACGTCCTTTTTCCTTTTCAACAATCGTCTTTTTTCACCAGCTTCTGAATTAGATCGTTCGCGCCCGAGTCTCTGGTGTTCTGTTGATTTTAGAGCGATCCGCTCTCTGACAAGGACCCAGGTATTCATTAAGTAATTGCTTAATATTGAATTATTATGAAGCTTACTTATTATATTAAATATCTCATTTTCACATCAGTTACATGAAAATATGTACCATATTTGCACATCCATTCTTTTTTGTCGGTCGTTAATATTATCGATAGCCGTTTTCTGCGCCATTGATTTCGGAATATAGCAATGATATCTTAACTTTGTAATAGGTGGGGGCTCTCCCCTTAGATATAAAAAACAGAGTGCTACATAACGATGTAGGAAAAATAATTTGTGCAAAAAGCAAGGAGCCATCGTGGTGTTAGGTGCTGTGCGGTGGCGGCGTCTAAACACGCCCATGCACTCCTTATCATGACAGCGGAAAGGCTCTTTTTCATTTTTCCTTTGTTCCTCGGCGCTCTGATTTTTTGCCACTGTGCGCGGCTGTCTCTAAGGGCGCCGCATAGTGGAAAAGTCACGTGATTTAGAGACGACAAAAATGTTATTTTTGTTACGAACCGTGTGTGAACGTTACTTGTGGGTTTGCGTGACATATTTTCCTAGTGTCGAGGATGACAAATGGCCAGATAAATCATAGTGAAAGCGAGCTTTTCTTTTAAAAGTTTTATTTCTACGTATTCGAGAAAGTTTTCTGTTTTCTTGTGACGGCCTCATTTATTTGGCCGGTTCTTGGTTGATATGAAAACGATTCCAAATGGGCTTCATGCTTTGATTGGGTTATAATGTCCTAGCAACAGAAAAACTGTACCGTGGTTATACTAAATTGTCGTTTTTATTGAGATGTCTGACAAATCAACTGACAAGGTATGTTTGAAGTAGGTAAAATTGTCAAGCCTTGTAAGGCTACCGGGATCATATTTATGATAAATTAAAAATCCGTTGTACATATCTGAAATGTATAGTTTGAGCAATTAACAACTTGTTACACTAAGTATGGTAGCCACGAGTAATTGGCGTGAGTATAGTCAGTAACAGACAACAAAACACTTAGGTACCTTTTCATTTTATCAGATAGGCAATTTATGTACTCGTAATTATTTGCATGAACACTTTAAATGATGTAATATGGCATTTTACTAAAGTGCTAATCGACTTCTGTTGCTAATAGTACTTAGCGTAACTCTACTTCTGAGTTCGACTGTCCCATTATTCACCTAATAGGCTTTGCTTAAAATCATTCTTTATGAATGATTTTTTTTATTACACAGTGATAAATCTTTTTTGTTGGAATTAAAAATGTTTTACGATTTTTACGTCTACGGTAATATACATGAATACATACGTCTACAACGATTTAGTGGAAAAAGATAAATATTCTTGGACTTGACACTTTTTAAATTTACCAAAAAGGATGATTGAGTTTGTATTCAGTGCTTTATTGCTTAACGTTACGTATGGCCACGTACGACATCGACGACATGTTCGCAATTTTGGCAGACAATTGTTTACTGTCACTGTCAACATAAATCTTTTACATTGTAGGATTATTTTACGAGCGAAAATGTACAGGAATTCTTATCAACGTGGTATGTTAACAGTATTTTTCAGTGTCGGCTCTAAACCACTAAATATATGGGAAACACACACTCAAGACGGATATATCACAAGGTTTCTGGATCAAGATATCAAATCTATGGTTTTAGAGATAGGTGGAACTAATGTAAGCACAACCTATATGACTTGCCCGAAAGGCAACACTGTTTTAGGAATAACTATGCCTTTTTTGGTTATGATAGTTAAGAATCTTAAGAAGTACTTTACCTTTGAAGTGACTATACTTGATGAGACAGGCACTCGGCGAAGATTTAGAGTTTCTAATTTCCAAAGTACAACACAAATACTACCTCTCTGCACAGTAATGCCTATTGGCCTTTCCGATGGTTGGAATCAAATTCAATTCAATTTGGCGGAATTCACTCGGCGCGCTTACAAAAAACAGTTTGTTGAAGTACAGAAACTAAAAATAAATGCAAATATACGGTTACGGAGGATTTATTTTACAGAAAGATTAATTCCTGAGGATCAGTTGCCGCCCGAGTACAAGTTATATTTTCCATTAGCAAGTAAGGGAGCAAAGGGAAAGAAAGGGTTGACTGCTGATATAAAAGATAAAGAAAATTTACAAACAACTCCAACTCAAACAGATATTATAGAAGAAAAAAAAGAAGGGTTGGAGAAACCAGTAGAGGCGAAAGGGAGTAGGGTGGAAGTGCCAAAAGTCAAGTTATCTGTGCAGTCTATGAAAGAAATTTTATTAGTTCAGCGATCTAAGGGTAAATTAGATGACGCGCCAAAAGAAGGAGCACTTCCCAGTAGTAAACAAGCATCAGTACTGAGTGCACCAGCAACACAGAAATCTGCAGACGGAGAATTTCAATCAGAAAATGAGGTATTATCATTAGAGGGTGAAATAACTCCAGATGAAGGTGAAACTGAAGACGAAGCAGCCACAGAAGCAACTACTGAGACGTCACAAGAGCATGATGCAACTGAAGTGGAACCTGCAGACGCAGCGCCCACTGAAGCAGCACATGTGGAGCCTGTTTAAGCTAAACCACTAGCTCCATCAGTAGACGCCTGGCGAAATAGGTTTTTTAGATATTAAGAATTGTACAAATGTTATTGGCTTTACCATGAATGCTTATGTTTTTGTATAATAATATGTTGTATATTTTTGACTTATCTGCACATGTGCTGCTCACATTAATAAAATTATTTTATCTTATGTATATCCTTAAGACTTTATTTAGTTTTCTTTCAAATAGGTATGTTATTGTTCTACCTCGATGAATAAAGTATTTCGTAATTGTCCTTATTTATTTTTTATTCTTTTAAAGTTTATGATATCCTTAATTTGCTTTAAAAAAAACACAAACCAAATTGAGAACCTCGTCGTTTTTGAAGTCGGTTAAAAAATTCAATGAGCAAGCATTTTGAAGCAAGATGGGCGCAGTAACCTTGAAAGCAATCTTACACACTTTTGAAACTAAATTTCATTTTCTGGGTGTTTTATCTCGACATCCCGGGATTTTGTCTATTCGTCCACTTGGTCAAACTGGGTAGTCAAACTAATTTGTCCAACAGGTATAATTTCTCCCGATGGTCAAACTGTTCCGATAATGGATTCATAGAGTAAAATGTGAATGAATTCTTTTTATAGTTGTCATATGCAATTGAGTACCTCAGAACAATAGTTGAGTACAGTGATGATTAAATTAATTGTCAATTGTATTTTATTGTCAAAGTTTCCTGTATTGAATGTATTGAATAGTCCGTATTACGGGTCTGGTATCTAATCCCGAATGACAAAAGCCCGAATAACAAATGCCCGAACACTAAAGCCCGAAGAATCACTTGCTCGAACGCTTAAAATCTCGATGGTTCCAAAGCCCGAAAACTCAAATGCCGACACACAAATGCCCGAACACTATTCGCCGAAGAATCATCAGCCCTAATGCTTAAAATCCCAATCGTTCATAAGCCCGAAAACTCTTTAAAAAGTAATATCAAAATAAACGACACAGTACCTTGTTTCCTTTGGTGAACTGTGGAAATTCCGGGCGCTGCTGGCCTTTAAAATATCTCTGACCACATTTTTGGGATTTATGGTCTTGAGCTGTATGTATATAAGTATGTACGTAGGTAACAAAATAAATGCAAATTATTCTTTGAAATCAGTATATTTTAATGTACGGTGGTACAATCCGACTCGCACTTACAAATATTGTCCTTTACGTAAGATACCTACAGATATTATATGTATTATCTATTTGAAAAGTTTTCGGGCTTATGAACGATCGGGATTTTAAGCATTAGGGCTAATGATTCTTCGGCTAATAGTGTTCGGGCATTTGTGTGTCTCCTTTTGAGTTTTTGGGCTTATGAACCAACGAGATTTTAAGCGTTCGAGCAAGTGATTCTTCGGGCTTTAGTGTTCGGGCATTTGTCATTCGGGATTAGATACCAGAACCTCGTATTACTCGTATATTCTCTTATTTTGCGTCTCTTGGAATTTTATTATAATTATAACATGGTTAAATCGAAAAGGAGGCACAGTATTACTTTACGAAGGGAAATTATTTTGGACATGCAGCCGCTTAAAAAGGAAAAGTGTCGTCGCTCTATAACTGTCGACGTAAGTAGCTAGGATCCCATATGTTTAGCATTTTTTTTGTTATAAATAAGTACATAGGTTTTACTTATTGTATGTATGTAGCTAGATCATCCTCTGAAGTACCAGGCTACCATATCTATGTAGGAGTTGTTAAGCATACGGTTAATTTTATTTATATGATCCTATAATAATCGTAGGGGTACAATAAATAACCTCTTATATATTTATGGTAGCCTGGTACTTCAGATTGGAAATATACATTTATTAGGTATCAACGGATTAAATGCATCAACGGACTTTAAATTAGTTGGCTTATACTAAATTCAGGGACCACGGGTGAAATAATTCCCGTGGTACCTTCCAGGGACTATCACGGGGACCATGGGAAAAAAGGAAGCAGAGACCAATCTAAAATGAGCTGCCAGTTACAGTTAATCCATAGCGAATTGGTCATTTGCCAACCAACCATCCATCCAACCAACCATTTTGGTCCATTTCTAATATTTATATACATATTATTATCATTATTTTTCTCCGTTATCTAGTATCCATAACACAAGCTCTTAACGATGCTTACTTTGGGCTAGATAATAGGTGTGAGTGTGTGAATATTATTATTATTATGTTCACTTCTATTTTTATTTTCTCTCATTTCTGAGGTATTTTCCAATTCCACGCGGGTTGATACCAAGCGTGAGTAGAATAATGTTGTGTCAGAGTGGTGTAATAGTTTGTGTGTGTGTGTGTGTGTGTGTGTGTGTGTGTGTGTGTGTGTGTGTGTGTGTGTGGTGTGTTTTGTAGCAAGTTAATTAATACGCGATGTTGTTAAAAACTTTCTGGTAATTCGGCAAGTATTTAATATGACTGCTTTTTGTAATAAATGTAATATAGAATTATGGATTTGTAATATGTTAAGGCTCTTCTTCAGAGTTTAGCTTATTTTGGTATAACTCCAGTGGATGATATTACTATTGGTACTATTTGAACATTTTGTACTTTCCATTGTTTTTTTATCTGTATGTTAAGGTCGTAAGACTAAAGTTATAAGTGTATCGTAGCCTACCATAGCATTCCGTAGCCTACCGGTAAACTACGGTAGCCTACACTAGCCTTTTATTTTTACTCTTTAATTAGAAATGTGTCTGCCATTTTTAAATTAGTAGCTTGGTTTTAAACTGAATTTGGTGGATGCTATATTGATACATAATAATAAGGCCATTTTTATTATTTCATCTAGAATAAAATAGATGTTTTTTCAATAATAATTTTAGCAATTTGATTTGGACGATGGTTCCTTCAGCCACGTATTTTCAAAATTCTCTTAGTATTTTACATTCTAAAATTAAGTTCTGTCTTATAATATAATTTACTTTTATGCTGGACTGTATTTTCCATTATCGGAAAAGTTTGACTAATGGGAGAAATTATTCCTGTTGGACAAATTAGTTTGACTACGCAGTTTGACTAAGTGGACGAACAGGATTGATTTTGTCTAATCAATGAGACTAAGAGGGAGGACTGTTTCTCGTAGTCCCGTAACTATGTGGACTGGTAAAAATTTATTTTCAAAGTTCCTCTCACGCTGCCGTCTTTTTTGGAATGACTTGTCTGTTCTTGTAACTCTCGTAAGGCTCCTGATATGTTTGCGGTAGGGAATGGTACGCTATGGTGGAGCGTGACTGTCATTTCAGCTCTCTTAAAATATGACTCTTATGTATATTATAATAAAGTATGTGTATGTAAGTATAAAGCTCATATATAAATTGTTTAAGGTTATAATGCGTAGTATCAGTATACTTATATATTGCACGTTAATTTATTGAGGCTATTTAGTAAAAAAAAATATTATTTTATCATTGCCTCGTTGTTTTATAATTTTACACTCTTGCTGGTTTACTGGGAGAGAATGCTGTATAGCAGCAAGTTTTTAATTTGTATAGTGTTTCTTAAGAATAAATAATAAAATAAATTAGTAAATGAAAATCTCAAGATACAAATCCCATGACGATGATTATTTATGACCATTCCTTACACCAATATATCCCAAAATACAATGAAAACATGTTCCAAATAGAAGCTGACCTAGTATTTGAAAATAATCTATTTAATAACTATAATTTTACTATATATTTTGTAATACATTAGTATGTAAAATTATTAATAATTTGCAATACTGTAATACGACTGTAATACATATCATTGTTCAATGTATTTAACCGGGAACGAATGTCTATTTCACATATTATGTGGTCACCATAGAGTACATTTTTTGGGGTCACTATGTGGTACACATAGAGGAAAATAATTACACCAACAATTGTGGTCTGGGGCACCTACTGACATTTTTTTCATAGATTACCTACTTATACCTAGCTAAATAATATAGAACTATATGGTGTAAGAATTAAAAATATTACTGTCACTAAATGACAAAGCGTTTGCTGTCACAAGCGAACGTGGCTAAACTGTAAACAACAATTCTGTATTAGTTTATATTAGAAGCGAACAAAAACAACAATGTTTAAAAATACTTATCAGAATGGCTTACTGTCTATATTCTTCAGTTGTGGGTCAAATCCATTAGCTATTTGGGATATGGAGGTTAAAAATGGTCACATAAAACGTCTTACAGATAGTGAGGTGAACTCCATTGTGCTCGAAATCGTTAGCACAAACGTAGCGACAACATATATAACTTGTCCAAGACATAACCAGGTATTAGGAATAAAACTACCGTTTTTGGTCATGATCGTAAAAAACTTAAAAAGGTACTTTTCTTTTGAGATCACTATACTCGATGACAAAAATATGCGTAGAAGATTTCGAATATCAAATTTTCAATCAACAACAAAGATAAAGCCATTTTGCACTACTATGCCCATCGGATTATCAGGAGGTTGGAATCAAATACAATTCAATTTAGCCGACTTTACGAAAAGAGCATATGGTACACAATTTATTGAGACACTTAGGGTTCAAGTGCACGCCAATGTACGCTTAAGGCGAATTTATTTTAGTGAGCGTCTGTATACTGAAGAAGAATTGCCACAAGACTATAAACTCTTTTTGCCTTTAGACCGTAAAATAAAAGGAAAAGGTCCGAAGAAAGAAGAGACAAGGACTCCACCAGCGGCCGCACTGATAACCCCACCACCCCCTCCATCAGAGCCTGAAATTAAGGAAGAGTTATCCCCTAAAACAGCTCCGCCATCTGAGGTACCAGGAGAAGTTAAAGAAGAAAATCTGGTAGAAGTAGTTTCTAATGAAGAGCCGCCTACAGAAGATACTCAAAATGAAAGTTATATAGAGAACATTTCACAAATACCCGATGAAAATGCTGCAGTTGAGGCAGAGATGGCTGCTGAGCCACCCGAGTCTCCACAAGAATTTACACTAGAAGAAGCGCTCACAGATGAATAGTTACAACAGTCACGTTTTAGAAAAAGTTTATTTTGTTAGTAATGTTGAAGTTATTATTTGTAGTTTTACCATAAAAAAAATCAATACCAGTATTGTATTTAGTTCAGTGAGATTATAGAAATATACTTTATTTTAGTCTTCATCCTTTTCATTTGGTTACTGTTTATTTCAATGATCTGAATATCCTCAATGATCTGAATATCACTAAGTGGTAGGCCCGTATATAGGGTAGTCTGGGTAGGTACCACCGCTTTTCTTATTTCAGCCGTGAAACAGTTCGCTGTGTTTCGGATTGAAGGGAAAGGTAGGTGTGCATGCGGATTGAGTGATCCTATCTTCAATCTTTACAATAATCTACGAGGATTTAGTAAATAATTGTTAAATTCGTCACAGTGAAGTAAAAAAATTGTAAAACCTGAGATAAAACAGATATAGTCAATAAAGTGGATCACTCATACCGCATGCATTATAAAAATGTCATAATGTCATAAATCATAAAATCATCGGTCTCAATCAACAGCCCTGTAAATTTTAGGCATCCAGAATGCTCGGAGCACAAGGTAATCTTTTCCATAAAATATTAAATAATATGAATAAATATAATAAAAACGCCTGGTCCTGTCCCAGTAAGGATATATCACATAGTCTCACACAATGAAAAATCAAAGACACCCTACTCAGTCATTTTCTTCAGGAACTTACGAAACGAGATATTTTCTAAAGTATTGCACGTACATTAACAGAAAATATGCCAAATTTTAGTAAATAAAATTTAACAATTTTGGGTATATCTTCAGTTTATGTAGGTGGTATACGAAAGTAAATAGAGGCCGAAATGTGGATCACTCAGACGGCATGCTGAAGGAAACGGGAAACTTGAATTTCTTCCATCTATTATAAGTTTTTGTCAAGATCACTGTTTAACAAATTCAACCTCACGTTTAGCTATAATATACAAAAAAATAATATGTATATATTCAGTATAAGGTGATATTTATAAAGAGCACTCATACGGCCACCATGCGGTGTGAGTGATCCAAATAAATCGTTATAATTTTTAAACGGGACAAGCAAACTAATCCATAATTTGGTAATGGTATTTAACAATTTTTTGATGTATAAATAAGAAGCAGAACTGTTATATATTATGAGATATACATTATGACATCTTATAATGCATGCGGTATGAGTGATCCACTTTATTGACTATATCTGTATTATCTCAGGTTTTACAATTTTTTAACTTCACTGTAACGAATTTAACAATTATTTACTAAATCCTCGTAGATTATTGTAAAGATTGAAGATAGGATCACTCAATCCGCATGCACACGAAAGGTAGCCAGTGTAATTACTGGGCATGGACGGCATTTCATCTTAGGCTTCAGGATGACAACGCACTTGCAATATCAAGTGATTTTTCCTTGTTATTGCAGGAGTCTATAGGCGGCGGTAACCGCTTCCCATCAGGTGGGCCGTCAGCTTGTTTGTCATCTAGTAGTATATAAAAAATTTTAGTATATAAAAAATTTCCTTGAAATCATAACTTGCTGCCATTAAAAATTTTGAAAAAGTGATTTAGTAAGTAATAAATTTCAACTGATTGAAATTTTATTGATCAAATAATATCGTGCAGTAACTTAGTTTGGTTTTTATTGAATACAGTTGGAATTATAGGATTCTGAATGCACCTAGCGTAATTGTAGAGACTAACTGTAAAAAGCAAGAGTACACAGCCAAACGAGTTTAGTTCCGCATTGATAGTATTTTCTGGATGTAACTGTATATCAAATTACAAGCCAACACTGCAACAACATTCGCGGAATCGACTGCGGACCGGAAACCGGAACGCGTTGCGTTAATTCGCACAAACAAAAAACCCGGCCATTTGCCAAGCCGAAGTGGCTACGTTGCCATCCAATATGCAAAAGCGACTCATAAAATTGTACCATCGACCGTAGCCGTCTCTTTTAATAGTTTATGCTTTGGTCTATGGCGCGAAATTCCGCCCATTATTCAGGGGTTGCGCCCGTCAAACGGACTACGAACATCCGGGGATTTATGGCTGGCGGTGGTGCTCACTTTACGGCACGTTATTATATTCGATTTTGAATACTCATCAAGAATTAACCAAGGGACTTCTCATAAATCATATAAGGGATCGCCATTAAAATGAATTCGCTTAAAATTCCATCTTGCATTCATAATCAAAGAACTTAAGTACGTACGCTTTATTTCGAGTTCTATTTGAGTAATTGTTGTTAATCTGCTTTCTAACTATCCATGGAAATTGTGGTTACCTGCAACAAAAACAAAAACAAACATTTTAATCTCGGAAATGTGTTACATATTCTGTTGTTTATCATTTCCTAGCTATGTTACTTCAATGATGGTACTGAAACGTTTCCTGTTTTTGTACAGCGTCTGACATTATATATAAACATAACTAGTGGTAAGTTTTCGCCGTATAGCCAGCAATAAATCAAGTAGCTGCGAAACAGTTTCCGTTGTGGTCTAAGTATGAGTGGACAGCGGAGAATGGGATTATGATTTATGGCGTACCCTATTGTCAGTATTGCATACTAATGTCAAAGAGGAAATGTTAAAGAAGTGTAAATGTAATTTAGAATAAAATATTTAAAGGCGTTGTACTGCTGCGTTGTTTATACTAAGCTTTTCATTAAAATTATTATTTATAATCATATTGTATAAAAACCATCAAAATAAAACTCTTAAAATGATGACAATGATGTAAGAAAAATCCTAACTTTTCAGTGAATTTAGTCTTAATTGACGATCCATCTATGTTATAATTAAGTTTTTTAGGTCTTAATCAAACAAAAAACATTTTCAACGTTTACAGCGAATGAAAATGCAAGCACATAATATACGTTCCAATACTTTCTGTTTCTTTTTCCTTTTGTTAACCAAATAGCGCAACATTTTGAATTCGCTGTTCTTGTTTTATTATCGCTGTCTATACTTTATCCCTGTTGCAGAAGATATCGCCGTATGTATCTCTTTCGATATAAATTCGAGGCTTTCAGGCCGATCGTGAACGTCGCTCGAGGGACCATGGCTTAGAACACGTGTTGCTACATAATCCTCCTGAGCCAGTTTATCTTCGACGCTTTTATCCGTAAATTCTATAATGGCTCCCTAGATAGCCTGTGCAACTGCATCGACACTGCAATACTCAATTATTGCTCGGGTACAACCACGTATGAGGTAATTCCCACCTGCTTTTCAGAGCACATTTTACATTGCTTCTACGTTTTAAAATATGATATTTCATCATCGTGAATATCGCGCTATGCTTTTTATTTTGATGTTAACACTAAAAAAATGATATCAAAATAATATCCATTATCTAAATAACTAATTTTGACAATCTATAGTAATGATTACTGAGGAAAGGAATCACAATGGCATGATAGTCAAGCAAAAGTGGATTTGCATTTAATTTCAGTGACTGTAAGCTGTCAAAATAAGTTAGCGACTTTGCCGTTCGGCATTAAATATTTATCCCAATAGTCTGTAATTTAATAAAGTTAGAGTAAGTCACAGCGTCTCTTCTATCAACTAATTCTTCCTTAAGATAATTAAAAAACCTTTACCTACATAAGTTATGTACACAATGATGACCATTAACGAATCCATTATCTTTTGTGTCTCTGTGTAGTAGTCACTCAACTGTAACATACCGCTTTATGGCTTCATACTAACTGCAGTTCTAACCTGCCACTGAAAATTGCCATAAATTGAGCTTGTTAATTTATAATTTCACGCTGTCTTTCATAACTTGCTCCATATACTCAGCCGAACTGAAGCTAAGTGTACAGTCCGCTGCGTCGGCTTCCCGTGATATTAAAGCTTTAATTTACTGCTGCATTATTAACTAAAGGCAAAAATTGGTCATACTATATTGATGCAACACACCAAGAAGCTTCAGTGAGTTGATTAACTGTTAACGTAAATGTTGAAAATGTTGACAATATTTAACTTAGTATAGAAATCTTTCAACATAAGATTTTACTTAATCCTCGCTGTATCAATACCGTGTATGATTGCCGCAGCACAGCACAGCGTACATGTAATGGGAGCAGTCGGCGGTAGATCATATATAATTATTACTAACATAAAGTCATAATAACAAATATTTGTAATTTGCAGTTCGATACGAGGTCATCATTTTTCTACATAAATCATTTTTCTATTGGAAAAAGTTATTATTTTAATGTGTCACTAATTGAATACAAAAAGTATAATTTTACCCGGATGTCGTTAAAGTGGTTGAAGTTCCCTACGGCAAAACATTTTTAAATTATGTCCAAAAATTTTTCAAACAAAATTGAAATACTTAGGAAACAAACGTTACATGAACCTTACATAAGTTAATTTGAAACCTCATTTGATAAACTCTATATGGGTTTCTAAAATATTTATATTTTTCGCTATAATGTTCAAGGATATAGGGATATAGGGGTTTATAGGGATTTGGAAATCCCTAAATAAATGACATCCCTACATTTTTCCCATAATAATACGTATATTATTGGTAGGTCTGAGAATTAAGAACATTATAAATATCTTGCAAAATGCAAAATCTTTCAAGATAATAATGGGATGACAAAATAACTATGCTAATGCTTTCTTTCTCCCTATTGAGTATAGTAATTTTTTCATTGACTTAAATTCCAGATATCATCATCATTAACATCACCAGCTATTATATACGTCACACTGCTGAGCACAGGCCTTCTTATATAGCAGAAACACTTTTACTACTACTCCTTACATATTAGAATTTATATATATATATATAAAAGTGTTTAAAACTAGATGACAAACAAGCTGACGGCCCACCTAATGGTAAGCGGTTACCGCCGCCTAAAGAGACCTCCAATAATAAGGAAAAATCGCTTTATATTGCAGGTGCGTTTTAATTGATATTGCAGATGTGAGGCCATTTAACAAGGATGATAAAAGAACAATGTCTTTGCATAATACTTCCTTCAAATGTATCCGTTAAATATAATGTACACTATTGTCTTATATTTTCGCGAGCATTACATATTTGAAATATAACTGTTTCACGGCTGAAATAATACACATGAAAAATTAAAGGTAAAACCATACTTTATTATATCTAATTCTTTTCACCCACATTATCTGTATACAAAGCAATATCACCTAGTCAGGTTGCGAGACACCTAATTTTTGAAGTCGTAAAATTTACGACAAAGGGAGCATAATCTATCTGAAGTACATTCTGAGACGAACGTGCCCTGACTCCTCGATGAGTGCATGGTCAGCAGATTAGGGAGACAGAAATTCAGTGTGTTTTTACTTTTACAACGTTTTCAGTTAGCCCTGAGAGGCCACTTCGTTAGTACTAGCTTAGTTTGACTGGTTCAAATTCGTCGTGATGTAACTGTACTAAAGGAAATATAAAATTGAGAAGATTTCTTAGTTTCGACCTTAAGGTAGTTACTTTTTATTTGGTCATAGGGATTGCGTGTCTGTGGCTATTTCAATATGATAAGGGTAGAGTGAGGTAATTTTGACCGCGGGGTAACTCCGGACAAGGCCACTTACCACGGTACTATGTAATAATACTGGTTAATTTATATCTGCCTTGATATTTAGAGGTCAATCCACCATAAAGAACCCATACCTAGTGCCTGGTATTGACATGCTTACCATGGTGTAAAAAGCCATGTCAGGAGTTACCGTTCAACTTTTGCAACTGGTGTAAATTCAGACAGACTTTATGACACTGTCAGTTAACGTTAATTCAGACATGACAGACATTAAGAGATTGTTAGGTAGTTAACACTAATTTATTGTGGTAAATATTAAATGTGTTTTCGACGAGTCAAAAAAAAATCTTGGGGGCCTAATTGAGTAAAAATATTTTAATTCATTCATTCATACTCCGCGTCCGAAATTACCCCACTCTCCCCTATTACAATTATTATTACGCTTATTTTCAAAATATGCTGCGTTCTTGAATATAATTTTAAAGATACAAACGAACGCAAACAATGTGATAAAACGCTCAAACAACGCGCGACAGAATGGAAGGGATTGCTGCTTAGCAAGAGCTGGCTATTTTATCTCTAGGTGTGCAGGCAAGACGGAGATAGGATAGAAAAATATAGCCGCTACAATGCTGTTGGTTTCAGGTTCGTTTCTTCTAAAAAACAAAAAGTGTAGTCTTCATTTTAATATTAGTTCTATGCCCGCGTTGGTAGCGTACTTGCGGAGTGGTTTGAACTTTCACCATGATTGAACCTACCAACCCGCATTTGGCCCAGCGTGATGGTGTACTTATGACTCGAACTCCTCATGTGTGTTTCTTTTAAGTAGGAAGGCCTGTGCCCGGTTGTGAGACATATAGGCTGTCGAGAATGACGCGTTGTGCTGTTTTAAATTTCAGCTTAGAGGTCAGGGCAGTTCACTTTGAAGCCTAGGGCCTTTGAACGAATCACCCTGATGTCCTTTTTTTTAAAACTAGGAGAAATCTATTCACGGACCTACCCGCCGCTGGCGAAGCAGCGGGCGTGTGCGGGACTCGCTCAGCGTCTGAATTGACCCTGGGAATACCCGCTAAAACTCCTGGATAACTCCCATGCCTTTCGCGGAGGCGGTTTAGGGTCTGCGAAGCAAATTCACCAGACCACCCTGATGTCCTGCTTTATAATACAGCGAAGTAGTAACTTGGCTCTGTATACATTGGCTTAGTGCATTATATTAGAGGGAGGAGGAGGAGCTCGGTGGCGTATTGGTTTGAGCGTTTTGGTTTCGATAGGAATAACAAAGCAACTTTCGCCATGGTCGATCCTGAGATGGGTCAATCAAACTTTGTTATCTCGAGCTCCTCCGTGCTTCGGAAGGCACGCTAAGCCGTTGGTCCCGGTTGTTCCTGCAACCGCTTTAACCCACCAACCCGCATTGGGCCAGCGTGGTGGTGTTATGGCCAAACTCCTCATGTGTTTCTCCCATGTAGGAAGGCCTGTGCCCAGCAGTGGGACGTAAATAGGCTGGTGATGATGATTATATTAGAGTATTTCTTTAAAGCTTGTCCGAATTTTCTCCTGTATAGTAGTCTACTTATCAGAAAAAAGCCTTAAAACTCATCGTTCATTTCACGTGCAAAATAAACAGTGGTTATCTTCACGGTACATAAAACGGGTTACTCGCCCCGCCGCCATGTTTCAAAAGGCTTGAAGCACCGTCGCTGCGGTCCGCTGATAACAGCCTATCGGTTATTTACTGACCACAAACACTACTTCCGCATTTTTCTACCTCGCTGTCCCTGAAATAAGTTCGCGTGTTGTTTCTCTACAACGACCGATATCGATAAGCAGTCGATAGTAAGTTTTTCAAGACTTTATAATTAAATTTAATAAGTAGCAACCAATAATGATTCTCGAGGAGCTGGGTGGCGTAGTGGTTTGAGCGCTCTGGTGTCGATCACGAAAACCAAGCAACTTTCGCCATGGTTGGTCCCGGGATGGGACAATGAAATTTACAATCTCAAGCTCTTCCGTGCTTCGGAAGGCACGTTGAGCCGTTGGTCCCGGTTGTTACTGCAACCGTTTTAACCCACCAACCCGCATTGGGCCAGCGCGGTGGTGTTATGGCCCAATCTCCTCATGTGTTTCTTCCATGTAGGAAGGCCTGTGTCCAGCAGTGGGACGTATATAGGCTGATGATGATGATGATGATGAATAATGATGCAGTATGCTCAAGAGAAACTTTTATTGTCTGTTTCATTATTTGTAATTTTATTTGTAAGTGGTTTAATATTTCAAGATTTCGAAATGAAATAGCTTCTAAGTGAAACTGTTAAGACAGATAAATTGTTCGCAAGAGCTCATATTTGATATTCATTGTCGAATTGAGAACTTCACCAATTTGAGATCGGTTAAAAAGAGATAGTAAAATAGACTGGCAAAAAGACGTCTACGTCAGATCACGGACTCATCACCAGCCTATAAACGTCCCACTGCTGGGCACAGGCCTTCCTACATGTAAGAAACACATGAGGAGTTTGGGCCATAACACCACCACGCTGGCCCAATGCGGGTTGGTGGGTTAAAGCGGTTGTAGTAACAACCGGGACCAACGGCTTAACGTGCCTTCCGAAGCACGGAGGAGCTCGAGATTATAAATTTTGGTTGACCCATCCCAGGGTCGACCATGGCGAAAGTTGCTTTGTTTTCGTATTCGAAACCACAGCGCTCAAACCAATACGCCACCGAGCTCCTCATCACGGACTAGTTAAGTTTTAAAGAATTTTTGGTACGATCCATAGTGAAGCTTTCTTCAAGGCAGATCTATTTTGGCTACAGTTGCTTGCATCAATTATATTTTTTTTCTTAGAAAAATAATCTTTAATTTAGGTTGAGATTTAAAAATCTCTTTTTGGTACATCGTCTATCGATAGTAAATATATTTTTATTGCAATAATCGACATGCCTTTTCACTTAACTACAAACTATATGC
The DNA here is from genome assembly GCA_947347705.1 of Nymphula nitidulata. Lineage (NCBI taxonomy): Eukaryota > Metazoa > Arthropoda > Insecta > Lepidoptera > Crambidae > Nymphula > Nymphula nitidulata. Next base: position 12,239,677 of record OX374634.1, on the reverse strand, counting down.
ACATTTTTATAATATATTATATGTATAGTCAGCAGAAAAACCATGTAAACGTTATGTCCCTTATATAAATGAAATAGGGTTCATAATCGCTCATATTGTTTTTATGCTGTACCTAATAAGCTTGCGTTTTATTTCCGTTCTATTTTTTGATATTATTTATTTTACATGCTAAAGATCTTAATAAAAAAATTGATCAATATTGCATAAATAAACCACTAAGGTTTGTAATAGTGCGACTTGAGTTAAGAGTTGCTAACAGAATAACAAAATCAATACAAGTAATTAAATGTATTTAAAAAATGATTATAAAATAATACGGTCACAGTAAAAGGAATGAGTAGTAGAGTCACTAAGTGCGTAAGTAATTATATGAAAATATTATTAATTATCTTAAGTGTAATCGATTTTGTAATAATGCAACGCCTATACTTTACGAAATCATTTAATAAATTGTTGTAACAAAGTTATATCGTATCATTGTGATAAATTGGATACTTAACGCATTGTATGACATTGAAGCTTTCCTCGAGAAAATAAAACAGAAAGGAGAGTCTAGCAGAAAATATAATTTATTGAGGCTGTAATATCAACCCAACTATCACTTATCTCGTTCATTCACTAAAGGGCGGAGAGGGACCTGTTTCTTTTCATAGCTACAATAAATGTTGTTCTTAATATAATGGATAGTTTTAATTAAGTAGAATGTGGTAATAGAGCCTGCGTTTAATCTTAGTTGTGGTAGATTCTTTAATTTCATATCTTTTAAATTAACCTGTTTTTTTGGTTAAATTTATATAGGTGCTACGCATTATGATAAAAATAACAATGGCATCCATCGCTCATACAGCCAAAAATGTATTTAGTGCCTATATACAGGGTGGTGCCGTCAATACGACAGTAAATCAAATTATAGGCAATAATAGTTCATAGAAATGGTTTGCATCGTTCAAAAACATAGTATTCGTTTGTTAATTTCATGACATTTGTATGAAATAATGCAATGTTACATATATTGTTGTTACAAATGTCATGAAATTAACTAGTTTTTTATGTATGTTTTTATGTTTGGTGTATTTCGATAAAAATATTTTTCTTTCTTTCTTTCTAAAATATTGTACCTACTTTGTATTCATTTTTACAGACACTAATCTTAAGTTGAGTTTTGCTTTCACATACTGGACGTTGACCGTACTTTCTATTATGTGATAAGTTAAATAAAACTTTATCACTTACGTTTGTATGTCTAGACGTCATACCAACAAAAGGAGTCCATAAATAAGATCTTTCGTCGTCAATATCTATTTCGAATTGAGATAAATAAAGTTTATGTAGAGAAGACACCATTACCCATCACTACTATGTTCAGATCCAGTATGGCAATCTTGCTACTCTTTACTCAGTCGCTTGCTAGCGTTGCTAGAACTAAACACGTAAGCGTCATGAAAATTAAGGAGCTTACAACCTTTTTGTCGCGAAAAAACTACATCTCATCTTTTCAAAATGGAGTGTAACTGAGAAATAGCTTCAATGTACTTCATGTTATCTTGTTGAGCGTCATATCCGTTCTTCTTAATTCAAGACCCCATGACAGATTTACCAACGGATACCTTTGAATTAATTTTAACAACCTGCTAATTATAACTAATGTATTAACTCAATGAAATGTAAAATCAAAATTCTATCTTGTTGTGTTGATCGTGTGGCGATATTTCGGAGAATAACCTTAAATGCTGACGTCGATGCTTATACGGCAATATTCTCATATAGAATCGATAACGTCCTGACATTTAGACCCCTAAAATATGATCCCCTTGGTTGAAACGTAAGGACAGCAGAATGTATATCGCCAGATTAAATTGAATCGCATTTAGGGGTCTTAATCTTATTGGCGCGGTATCTGTTACTCCATGTGTTATTATGATGCGATATGGGATATGCTGGTACAGCCATAGTACGTCAACCATAGCCCATTGCTTCAAAATAGTCTCTTATTATAAAGGACTAAGGTATAACGTCAAAGTGTGTCCCTTGATCTGCAAGCGTGTATATGCGTCAATTTACGAGACACTTCTACTTAGTAGTTTAGTGAATTATTAAGTACTAACATTTTAGTATTTTTATATGTTTATGCGATAGTAATGGCTAAGGGTAGGAGTATATATTATTTTGTATTGATATAGCTATATGATAAATCATGATAATAATTATAGTAATATCTCTGGCTAACGTTAATTAGTACTACTCTGTATTAATTATGAGCTTGCCTACAAGGCGCGTTGCGTCGACGCACTGTCGCTGCGTTGTTAACCGACTTCAAAAACGAGGAGGTTCTCAATTCGGCCGGTATATTTTTTTTCTTTGTATGTACACCGATTCCGCCGAAACTACTGATCCAATTTACGTGATGCTTTTTTTGTTCGATGCGGAATAGTTGCCATTTGGTACCATAATGTTTTTATCAAAATCAGTTGGGTAGTTCAGTTTTTATATAAAAAGACTGAAATCAGTAAGTCGTCTACTTATGCGAAATTGCGGATTTTTGCTTTCCTATGACTTTTTAGTGAAACGATACGATAGTAGGAAACAATATATTTTGGCGGTCACCCATCTAGCTTCGACCTTGGAAAGTTATCACTAAAAATTGTAAAAAAAAACAACAAAAATTAAAACGGACTTCAAAAAGTAAAGAGGTTAAAATAATTAAATTTAAGTAGGTACTCATCCCCTTAAAAACATATTTTTTTGGAGTTGGTGCTAAGTTGCTTCCAAAAACAATAGAAAGTGAAGCACCGACTCCAAGAAATATGTTTCTAGGGGACGAGTACCTACTTAAATTTAATTATATTAACCGTTTCAGTTTTTTGAAGTCGGTTTTAATTTTGTTTAATATTTTTTTACATACAAATATCCATATTGTACAGTCATCCAACATCAAAATTAATTATAATACATTCTGTCTCTTATGTCAATGTGATAGGGATCAAAATATTGTATATATTTTTGGTGCTGACTGTTGAACACGGTGCGCTGCGTCGACGCAATGCACACATGACTGACAGCACCCCCCGAGACGAACTGGAAGGTATACGCATTGTCAGAGTGGCAGCGCTTAGAGGGCCTATTCTGAAAACTAAATTCTTTTTTCTTCTGCGACAAGGGTGGCAAATAACCGCACTGTCTGCCTGATGATAAGCGGTTACCGTAGCCGAGGTATAGCTTACGCTATACGCTTGTATCATACTCATGCGCTGCCTAACGTTTAAAAATCAAGAGAAGCGTTATGCTGATGAGTAAGACTACTGCTGTGCTCAAGCACGTTAACGGCCTGGCCACGGGATCAGGTGACGGCATTAGTGGCGTAGGCGGCAGCACGACTGGCGAGGTCTCCGATCGCCGCTACGCGTGGCGTGCTAAGTATATTGCCATACATTTGTTTTCATTGGGGCGAATAGAATCGCGAATATTCGCCGCGGCGAATTTCCCATGGCCAGGACGTAACGCTATCAGATCTGACGACCTTGCAAAATTTCCTGAATAACAGACGATTACGATTTAAGCAACTTTACCCTTTACCACTTAGTTTATTATTTAGCCAGACATTAACTATTTGCGTATATCATTTACGGTAATAATCACTAAATATACTTTTTATTACTTACCTTTAATACACTTACCTTTTCCACAACTATTATTTCATCTCTATTCGAAAATAACATCTAATTATGTAATGATCACTCAATTTATGGAATAAGGGGATAAAGTATCTATCAGGGAGTGAATCGATAACATTGAAGCAGCGGACATCTTTGTTGAAGACAAAAATAGTAGAACTGATAATATTATTCATTGGTCGCTTATAAAGTTGAACATAGTTCGTCTCGAGTAATTAGATAGTATAGTTCTTGTAAAATAAGATGAGATGCATTCAAAGCTTTAATGTTCAAACCTTTTTTTTAGTTTTAGATCTCATGTTACAATATTTTCTATAACCTATTTTCTGTCTTCACGCGTCACTTCGCTGGCAGTAATGGAGAGTTTACTTTATCTGTTATTTTTTAAATTCGGACATTCCAATTCTTAATTTTTGAGTACGGTAATGAAATAAATAAAATTTGAAAAATGTTCTGAAAACACCTTATTGGATATTCTTCTTAATTTAAATCACAGGAGTAAAGAAGGTTAAATGCCGTAACAAATGAAAAATATCAATAAAAAACGTTCATGTTTGTACATTAAAAACTCAATTTGTTACAAAATCAACTACTAGTTCTTTAAAAATACAGGCATTACTAGTTGTGTATTTTAATAAATGAATATTTTTTACATTTGCAACTCCGTATTTACAAGTAGTTACTCTTATGCAAATACATGTGTGCGTTATATTAAAAAGGTACACAGCGCCACACGGAGCGAGGGTAGGTCTTGAATATTCATAGCACGTTGTAGATCGTATCGCTTAATAAACATCCTGTATACTGATCCACCCATAAAGAAGTGGACAGAAACTGTAATAACATCCTTAACGTCAATTTGGTCAAAAAGCAAACTTGTTTTGGGGATGTTATACAAAGATTTACCATTACCATCATTAAGGACATTACTCGACCACCCGGACACTGAGCTCCATAATGTGAATCTAAACGTCGGGTTCAAATTAATAATGTAAGTAGGTATTACATCTATTTAAATGCGAGTTTAATCCGATAAAGTTTATTTAAAATGTGTAGTACTCTCAAAATATAACACTTTTATCCAGTTCGTCGTGAAATCACGACATGTTCATCGAAAATAAGTACAAAAGTATTTTTGTTGGCTCGCGGCCCCTCCCCAATGTTTAATTCGATCAAACGTCAACGGGTCATTAACCTCACTCGCGGATGACCGACGCGACCAATGGAACGGTTCAATCGCGAAATTAAAATGTCAGCTAGCGTTATTGTTTGTTTGCTTGTTTGATAAGTGACGTTGTGCATTTGCTCGCGAGTTGGCAAGTTTTTGAAGTGTTTATTAGCAAATCGAACGAACTGTTCAACAACGATATTTAGAAATCGGATATTAAGTCAAAAAGATAACTATGTAGGTATGTAAGGATACTTGATAATGCAATATCATTTATTCCAGAATTTTCCTTAAAATGCGAAAAAATAGTGCAGTTTCATTCAAATAAATCATCAATATCAGATATATTCGCAATTTTGGGAATTTTCTAGTACATAAGCCACTTTTGAAGTACCCTATGTATTTGATTTAAATAGGGACTTTATACTTTTTCTGACTAAGCTCGTAACGTTATCATTGAAAATCACTCTACTAGAAGTTTATGTAACTTTCACATAATAGAGGTTATTATTAGTGAGCTTTTTAAGTTATGTACAGTTACACCCTACTTTATCTACACTAATAAATTCATTCAAATAAGTCACTAATAACTTCAGACATTTCTATTAATATTGTTTAATGCACAGAAAAATGGGCGCCAAATCCACATTTAATTCAATTCTCTATTTTAGCGCTACACGCGCATCAAGGTTTAGTTTAGGTTCTCTATGGTGTCAAATAATTTTTTCAAGTGTCAACTAGTATAATCAATTTGGCCGGAAATACTTTTGCCATAGGTTTGTTATTTTTGAAGAAAAATTATTATACTTTTTATTGCACTTTGAAATTACAAAATAGTTTTAATATAAGTAATGAGTCGAACCGATGATTTAATGTTCAATAAGTTACAGGTTTTATTAAGATCTTTGAGATCATAATAATTTTTTTTAAACATGATGGTAGATGAAACATTTTTCTTGCCTGGTAAGATAATGAAGAAATATTTTCATATTAAGTTATACCTCAATAAATATTAATTATAACATCCTTGATATTACTTATGGTTATTTATTACGATTCTGTATTTTAAAGAAGTGAGAGATGATGATGATGATGATCGTAATAACATCTCGGTAAAGTACTGCCAAGTAGAAAAGCTGGCAAACATGCCGCAAAGGTTGGATATTTTGACGTTCTCAATTTACTCTATTAGCAACAAATCAAAATAAACGGCATATCAGGGGTCGAGTCGTTATTCGGGGTTGCATGGACGATAACATTAGTCCCGTCTAGTTCCCGTAAAAACACGCATAAATCACCGGGACCCACTAATTTAGAGGAACTGTTTGAATTTTCCGGCTTGCCCGGCTTATGAAATATATGTAAGCATTGCTTTACCTACTACCTACATAACTACGTTGTTATTTGTAATAGACAACTGTTTTTAGGGTTTTGAAGTAAAACGACAAAATCCAACTTTTTTAGTTTTGTCTATCTGTCATCACCTACTAATGTAACAGTCAACAAGTCGGTTATTTTGTTACAAGTTGTTTAGGATAATTTTATATATTTCTAGTTAATTATATTTATTGAAGTTCCATAAAAACGTTATATTTTTTATTATTGCATCTACACTCGTGTTTTGAAATTCGAATTATGATCTCAAAGGTGAACTTATATTGACATACTTTTTAACTCATATAATTAAAATTAAAATTAAAAAGCACAACCTGTAACAAAATAACCATTATAGAATCGGTTCGGCTCATTACATTACGACAATTTATAAATTTATAACACGTATTGTATTCGTATTGCCTAAAATCAGAACGGAGAGATGTTTATAAAACTAATTTTGGTTAAAAGTGTCAATAGAATAAATAAAACTGTACCTACCTATAGTAAGTATTAGCAACAAATCAAAACAAATGTTATTTTTTTTGCCAGGAGGAGGGGTTGCGTGGATAGAAACATTAGTCAGTTCTAGTTTCCGTAAAAACACGCATAAATTGTCCCGCCACAACTAATTACGGTTTAATTTTACGCAGAGAGGACGTTTGAGCATTTTAAGCGTTTTATAGGTCTTAGTGTATATGTTGTGGGTAATAATTTATTAGATACGCACGTTTATCATATCATGTGAAGTTTGTAGACGAAAAGTCACCACGCTGGCAATACGGATCGCTAGTAAGAACAGTTGTAGTAACAATATAATTATACCAACTTATTAATAACTCTATAATGCACCAAACATAAAAAGAAAATAAATGTATACAGTAGTATGCAAGGGAGGACTTATCTCTATTAGAGATCTCTTCCAGCCAACCCGTCATAGGTGTGTGAGTTATAATGTCCAATCGGAAGTGACACCAGTATAATCCTACAATATCGAAATACTATAAATAACAATACCAATTATATTCAATACTTATATATACTCAAATGCATGCATACATATATTACATAGATATATACATTCAAAATAAACTTACTATAATATAACTATACAAAACCGGAGGTTGAGTCAATAAATATAAATTAGTAAAGAAAATAAGCATAAAGGAATGAACGGCGAACGAATGATCGATAAACAAACGACAAAATAAACTTCTCGATAAAACTTATCGAGGCTAGTTTCATGCTAGCGGTGGTAGATATAATTCGATAGACAAAGTGTGTTTATCGATCGACAAATATGTCTACCGATAGGTCCATGCTCGCACTGCAGTCACGATGAAAGTGTCAGAAAGTGTTTTTTTTAATTTAAATTTAAAGGAGGAGACAGAAGGGCTATCCTGTATGCTTGCTGGGAGCTTATTCCACAAAATGCCACAAAAAAAATTATAATTTAAAATGAAATTATATTAATGAGGTGATGGCTGTTGCTATCTTAAAAATAAGATTAAATAAATAAAAAACAATACAAACGATCCTACATCCTTGTCTGAGTTTAGATAGATAAGAGCTTACCGATCCACTTGGAAATCGATAAGGCAGGTCTTGGTTCAGCAATGGACCTCAGACCTGCTTATATGACAATGAAGCTGTAGGTAGCCTACAAAAATGACCATATTAATTTCTTCAATAAAAGTTTCAAAAACCAGCCTGATCATAGGCGCTTACTGAACTTAGTAAGATTACACCTACGCGTGTAAGCTTACCAAGTTCAGAAAAATAATCATCATCATTTAGCTGAAATGCACCACACTGCTGGACAAAGGCCTCGCCTAAAGATTTCCACGATTATCGTCCTGCTCTGCATGCATCAGGCGGTTACCCTGTGACCTTCACCAGATCCAAACAATTTTCCTAAACTATATCGATAAATTGCGAGCCTCAAGTGGTATTGGGCAGGCCACGTTGTAAGAAGGACTGACGACCGTTGGGGCGCAAAAGGTACTAGAGTGGCGGCCGCGTACGGGGAGACGCAGCGTTTGTAGGCCCCCAAGGTAGACCGACGATCTGGTGAGGATCGCGGGAAGACGATGGATACGCGCAGCGCAGGACTAATCACTTTGGAGATCCTTGAGGAGTTTTGAGATGGCTTTCTTATAATCATTTATTCATAATACCCAAAGGAAATTGCCTGATAATTTTTTCCCAACAATTTGGATAATATTCTGAAAAAAACTAGCCAACAAAGGCGAATAAAGCCAGAAACTGGTTGACAATAAACGTAACTAATTCGTAATTGGGCCGCCGTGTGATGCCGGCAGAGTAAAATGGCATCACCCCATATCCTCCAATGGGTGTTGTAGAAGGCGACTAATGGATCAGCAAAGGGGTATTGATCACCTTATACTCCATCCACCAATCCGCATTGGGCAAGCGTGGTGGACTACTGTCTTAACGTCCTTCGAGGACAAGGGGAGGCCTTGTGTCCCAGCAGTAGGTCGAATTATAAAGGCTGTTATGATGGTGATGATAAATTCATAATTCGTTTCCTCAAAACCAAAACTTAATCAAAATCCTCCGTATAATTAATAGTAATAGACTGCTGTTTCTGAAAATTGCCTTCATGAAGCGCGGTCCTCCGTCAGTCATGCAACATAAGGCATCCGATGGTAATTGAAAAAGTTACACTTTATACCTTCGTTGCGATCAGAAAAGCCGAATTATTAAGCCAATTAAAACTTGGCAACTTTAACTGAATCAACGCACAACAAATTTGCTCTAAAGTTAAGCCCGTTCGCTGATTTTATTTGGTATCTCACCCTTTTCTGACACATATAGCTACAAGTTTCTAAAGTTGTAAATGGTATTCGCAGTATTTCTTTCAGAGTAAATTTCACTCATATATGATACTTGATCTTGATTTTATAAGAAGTATAAATAACTATGATTACTTCTTATGACAGCGAGATTGAGTGAAGGTTTCATTTAAAATTGAATAATAATATAATACTTGAATCTTTCAAGATTTTTAATGTAATAAAAATTCAATAACGTGGTGTTTTTCCCCACTCCGAGAGAAGTTAAGAGGGTATCTACGATGTAGTGACCCTACCCAGAAGGTGCCTATTTCCAGCTTTGAAGGAACTCAGGATATAAGCAGAAGCAATTGATTTGATAAGCAGAAGAATTCATTGCCAGCCCCTCCCTCAGTGTTCCCTCTTTCCTATAACATGGGTTCCTTCAAGAGAGACGTGAAAAAGCATCTTTCGGGCCGGCAAGGTGGAGGCGGCTAGAGCGGTGTCTGAGCTGCACTAGCTGTCTTCGCATATGGACTCTTCTTACCGCTTCTCATCAGGTGGTGTTGAGTCATTTGTCGTGCTTTGTATAAAAAAAAGCGAACACTGAGGCCGGCAGCTCATCCACTCTCAGGCCGTGCGCACAAAGTACAAAGGATGATAAAATGCGCTTGGTGCGGATATTTGGTATATCATCCAAAAGTGGGTGGTAGCTCGCCGAACGTTTTGGTAGTCCTCGAGTTTTAGGCTAGGCGGGATAAGCTCATGAAGCTGTAGAAGACCGACAAGCCAGCAACCTTTCGGCGGTGGTCCAGGCAGGCTATGAAGCTTAGTCCCCACCAATCTCGCGTTGCCAATAAGTTTCTTGCCTCAAAATGTCTTAGTTTTCAATATTGCAGTGTGATGCAATATATGAACATAAAAAGGTATTATATGTAAAGTATATTATCTGCATAAGACACCGTTTTTATTGAATAGAAAATAAATTATTCTATGAATAACGCGAGTTACATGTAAGGATTATTATCCCTATAATTGGGTTGCAGGTCGTAGGCGGCTCCCATAAGTACCCAATGTACAGCGATTTGGAAAGCGAAATTTGCGCTTTCACCCGTTTTAAAAATACACAAATAGGTATCGTAACCCTTTTATGAATTTTTTATACATTCCGTTTGTGAATACACAGATCGAGTCGCGAGCATGGCTTAGATTACATGTATTATTGCAGTAGTGTAGGCCGAAATCGGATAAAAAATTCATTACAAAGAGCCTTCTTGCCATTTGAATATGAAACTTATTACGTAAGGGAGTGAGTGGCAAATCGTTAACTAGTAGCATCCAACTCATTTTCCGCCGACATTGAATATTCTGCCATGTTTGAAGGAAAAACAAAGTGTTAAATTGCGTGGGGAGTCGCTTTTGAGCTGGGCGGCGATTCGTTGGACTTGTTACTTTGTGTCAGAGGTTGTAAGGGTGTTTTTTGTTTGCTCACATGTGGTGGAGAGTGGGGAGTTTGCTTCCTGTTACAGGAGACACGTAGAGGATGTGGGTCAAGTGGCAGGCAACAAAAGTATGAGTGTTGCATGTCGCGAGCGGGGTTGTCGCTCGTTCAGGAATATTTTGTTTGGAACTTTGGCGGATCTAGACTTACTGGATTACTAACTAAAGCTTACGTGTTAGAAGGCTGTAAAGTAATCAGATATAACATTATGTACTTTCAAAGCCTTATATTGTTCATGCTGACGATATCTAAGTTATCATTCATAGTTTTTGTGATAATGTTACATACATAAGTATTGAAATCGAATTCAAAGAGTTTTCTTTTCTTATCAATTTTAAACTTATCTATATTACTATAAAATTCATATCAATCTTCTTATTTTTTTTAAATACGAGTGAAATATAAAATAAGTTTGAAATAACAATCATAAATATTACAATAAGGACTTTGGCATTTTTTTATGATAAATCGTTTTAAGCAATCAATGTTTTAATATCTAAAAATTTAAGAGTATTGATTTGATTTTTTTAGTAAAATAGATATTATTATTACTACAATATTTCAAGTGATAATCTTGAATTTTATTATAAAAGAGTTAATTAAAAATATGTCAGAAGTCACAATTATAAATAAGTCTATTACTTCATAAGCTACGTATTCCATTTCAACACATTCCATCCAATTATAATGAAAATTAGATTCAAATATTTAACGCTCGTGCGCCACGAAACTCTAATTGCCAAAAATGTAAAACACAAACCTCTAAAAGGTGCCTTTGGTTCTTTGTTCAACTAACAGGAACGTGCAAGCAAACTAAATGATACAATGCCAGTCCGTGAGAACACTCGTGCTATTATTTGGATAAACTTGGGTAGACGAAATAATTTCAAGGGATTTGTGAATTCTATACCTTATTATAAAGGTGCAACTAAGTGTTTTACATTTTTGACTTTTGTATTTAGAGTCTTAAGGTACAATATTGTAAAGATACTTTCAAAATAAGATGCAATAAGTTTCCAAGAGAGTCAGACGCAAATAATAGGTTTATGTTGATTTTGATTTGAACTTAGTTTTGCTAACTAATTTTATATGCTGATTGTACAAAGGCGATGAAAATATTATACGTATTTAGATACATACTGGAAGATTCGAGACACACTGAGGAGCTCAGTGGCGCAGTGATTTGCGCGTTCTACTTTCGATACGAAAACAAAAGCAACTTTCGACGTGGTCGATCCTGGGATGGGTCGATCAAGAATTGACCTGTACCCAGCAGTGGGACGTATATAGGCTGGTGATGATGATGATGATGACTAGAAGATAGCGTTACAGAAAGAAAAAGAGAACCCCCACGACATGACTATATGAAAACGGTACATTTAGTTACATTTATATACCTTTCAGTCTGCATGAAATAAATGTAGCAAGCTGATTAGGTTTGGAACCAAGGGTCCCCTGACCAATTATGGTTACATTTCACACATAAAATAAGTTGTTTTTACGTTTCGAAAATCCTTGAAATTAATTCATCTAATTTAGTCTATACAAATGAGTCATTGACCGATTGTTGTCACAGACACGCATTTAAGTGTCCATTAAGTTTGCTAGTTTAACAAGGAGTAAAAGGCACCTTTTATAGCCGTGTGTTTTTCGCTTTAGGCAGTCAGTTTTTCTAGTCATATCCAACGACTGTTAATCTCTAATATTAATAATATTCTTACTCTCCCACCAATTATCTAGCCCAAATTAAGCATTTATAAAACTTGTCTAATAGCTACTAAATAACGGAGAAATATAGATCTAATATAAATATTAGAAAAACATACAAGACTCGTGAACAAATCTTCGTACTCATCATACACACATCGGCCTTTACTAGGTTTCGAACCCGGAACTTTTGGCTTGTTAGAAAGAGTACATACCACTCCACCAGATAGCTAAATAGGGACGATAACTCGTGTAGTTGGGCACACAAAAGTCAAAGAACTTAATCTTCTTACAAATATATAAAATTTTGCCGCCCAGACCACTTTGCCCTCTAATTTCAAGCAGACAACCTCTGTAGACTCGGCATGATAATAATTTCATATTATTTGAAATTGCACTCGCAGTTCGCGTCGTAAAGCCAGTTTATTAGATGCATTGCAAGGATACTACAGACTTAGAATTAACACTGCTACACCTCAGTGTGGTGAGTGTTTGCTTTTATACGACGACTTATGGTGACAATCTTGTCTCAATTTGGTTAAGTAACTTAACACTGAGCATACAGTAGTATGCTAAACACAGCTGTCGCTTTGGATTAAGAACAGCAACGAATGCAGTAAATATTTCATTTACATTCAGCCCCTGTCTCTTAATGGGGATGGGAAAAGGGAAGCTTTTAAATGAATTAAAAAAATAATCCAACCTTGATGAAATTGAATAATTTTTTTTTTGTTTTTCATAATTTCCACTTTGCCGCAAACATAATTGACATAGTTTTGAAATTATTATTTCATCTGTTAATTTTTTCAAATTCTGTTTTGAAATCTCATTCAACGTTTGGTCTTAGTTATTAATGCTAGATGATTTAGTACCTAAAAAATTAACTTAGTTTAAACAGAAATCTATCACAGTTTTGAAGCTACCACACAAATAAGCAGTTTTAATTGTACATCGCCGGCCGCTGCCGCGGCACGCTCGCCTAGCTTGCTTATTGGCTCGCCGTTTTTTTGATGTTTAATACATCTAGATATGAACATTATTGTATTAAATTAATAATATTATTGTAAAAAAGGCAACAATTTTTGATTTTTAATTGAACGCGAGTTAATTTTTGATAAAGAAAAAAAACTCCCGAAGCAATTTTGACAATTAAAGTCTTGTTGTATCTGAAATGTGTGGCTTGCGAGATTAAATCCGGTAAAATGGTTTTATTTCAAGAAAAATACAGTTGGTAAGTTACTACGCTTGATTTACGAATCCTATTTGAGATTTGAATTTCGTTAAAGATACAGTTTATCCAAAAATAAATAGACCGACCCATTTGACAAAACCCGAAATAAATGAATTCCGATGAGGACATAAAAAGTCTTAAAAATACGTGTATATAATAACTCAGGCAGAGTATGATAATATTCCCTAGTCATTTTTCATGGCTAGAGTCTTAATGAATAAAATTAATGAAGTGAAAATATTACAACAACCATTTTTCAACTTAATACAGCTTAATCCACTTGGCGAGACGAGAACATTCTAACAGGTCGTCTACAGATTAAAAGAAAATTTTCATATTATCATAATTTTGTTACAAATGTTAATATAAGTAGGTAAGCTAAGATAAGTATTTTAATCACAATGATTAAAAAACATTAATTCTGACATTGACTCTAATCAATTTCAATGCCCAATTTAATATCCGTACGAAATTTACACTTCCTTCAACGCAAACACATTTTTTGGCACAACAAGGCACTAAGGTTACTTCTATAATTAATATTATACCTGAATGAGAAAGTAACCCCGTATGTCTGTCTTATGAGCCGCTAAGCCGATTTAGATGTAATTTAGCATGGTGATCTTCCTGAGAAAGGTCATAAGCAACCTTTTGGCTCGATAACAGACTTCTATGTATACATGCACTGAAAAAAAAACGATAACTGAACTTTCGACTACCTGTAACTTGAGAAAGTGACTACATAACTAAGGTAATAATACCTAGTCAAACATAAAGGTGCATAGAGATGCTCCATTTTAAACTGTAATTATACCTCTAAATTCCTCATGAACACTTGGTCCGACTGCTTAGTCCGATCGATCGGACGATGTGAACTTTTTTTTACTTTTTGTTCGATCGGAAAACGTGAACTAAAAGCAAAGCAATAGCTTCCTTATATCTCTATTTTGTAAACAACTCTTCATCGTTTGCCATAACATTGCCAACAATAATAGCTAGTCCGTTAATTCAACTGATCAGTTAAAATACATATATATTTCGTACCTGAAGTACTAGGCAAGTATAACTATTTATGTGATGTTCAGCATTCTATTATTTCACAATCATAATAAGAGTATAAATAACCTCTGATATACTTATGGTAAAAAAAGTTTACGTCGTCCGATATCGGTTGGACAGTCGGACTAAGTCACAGGGGCCAAATTTTGGTTGTTACTAATGTAACCGAAGTAGTTTACCTACTTATTAAATATTTTATTTGTGTGAGGCCGCGCCAGACTACTATTAAAGGATAAATTAAGTTTTCAATGAACACATAATTTCATACTTCATATGCTTCGCAGAAAGTTAAGGACGATATTTTTTTCCAAATTAAATTACATAAGATCAACTTTCCCAATTTGAGGCTGTACGCTTTTTTTATCTCAAGTATTCAAAATGGCCGCAAACTAGAAGCAAGTTTAATGAATCTTAATATCAGTGGAGGAGATATTTCAAGATGTTACGTCTCCCGTAGTTAATGTAGCGTTGTATGATAAACGGCATGATTACGGCGTAAGATCGCGAGATAACGCTATATTTATAGCGTTTTAACCCTTCAAAAGTAATGTGCGAATTTCATATTCGTGGAAAGATAAGCTGGCGAGTTTTTAAGACTTTATTGCGTACCTTCTTAACGTTGATAAGCGATTTTAATTTTTACACACACTTTATATTCTTGTAAATATTGACTTTCCTAAAATGTATAATTTTGGAATTATTGATCGAATATTCGTTTTATACGTAGCTACTATAATAGTCAAGTCATATACATATTTCGTATAAAATATGTAGAGAAAATAAAATATTGCCAGTGGTCAATATTTTTCTATGCGCATTTTTTATATCTAAAGGCCGCATGTAAATGATGAATAAAACTCATCACCATCACCAACAACTCGTCGCACATACTATAAATTTGACAACCATCAAGCTGGTTCAATGTAGGTTACATTGAGCAACCTTGGTTTAACAATCCAAACTTCATCACTAGCCTATGAACGTCTCACCGCTGGCCTTTCTACACGGGCAAAACACATGAGAAATTTGACCCATAAGACCACGCCAGCCCAAGGCAGATTGGTGAGTGAAAGCAGTTGCAGAATAGATGAAAACTGATGCAGTAACAAATAAGAATAAAATTATACAGAAGTATCTCTTTTTTCTCGGAGGAGCTCGGTGGCATGAAGAGCTCGGTGTGGTAGAAGTTTGAATGCTCTGGTTTCGATAACGGAAACAAAGCAACTTTCGCCATGGCCGGTCCCGGGATGTGTCAATCAAAAATCCAGCTCCTCCGTGCTTCGTGGTCATGTTATTGCCCAAACTCTTCATGTGGTTCTCCCATGTAGAAAGGCCTGTGCTCAGCAGTGGGACGTATAGGCTAGTGATGATGATGATGACTTATTTTTATACGACAAGGTTGGCAAACAAGCGTACGGTTCGCCTGATGACAGGCGGCTACCGTAGCCTATAGACATCCTCAAACAATTGGGTACTACTCACGCGCTGCCTACCGTTTAAAAATCAAGAGAAAGAATTTGAGCCCCGACGAAAAAAGAGGGGTGTCATAAGTTTGACGTGTCTGTCTGTGTATCTGTGTGTCTGTCTGTAGCATCGTAGCTCCAAATTTGATTCAGTTTTTTTTGTTTGAAAGCTGACATTACTACCTAGGATGGTTTTTAGCTATAATTTATGAAGATCAGTTCAGGCGTTTGGTGACTATCAGCTCGTTTTCTACATGTTAAAAGGGGTTTACTTACTTTCACAGACCTTCCCATTGTGATATTCCCATGACATACTAACCTTGAGATGAATTGGATTCTTAATTCTTCAGAAACTTACAGCAGATATAGCGTGCTTGGGCTCTTATGAATAGTCTCAACGAGATGGTGTTAGATAGATGATTAATGAGGCCGGGGGTTACTTAAAATTTTTAATTTTATATTTTATATCGACAACATAGGAGACGAGGCTCTCTGCTCCCAATTTATAGCTTTCTTAATTACTTCAACGCGGTTGGAGCTGCGGGCGCCAATAGTATCATAAATATACTAGTGGTCCATTATAAGTACACATTTATAAGTACCTTAATCCATTATAATAAGAGTCATATCAGTCAGTCAACTGAGTGGTTACGCTAGTGTGCCCGTCTGTACAACAGTTTGACACTAATAACTAAATTAACAGTTTGGCTAGTGGATAGGAACTGAAATTAAATTCGAATGACAATCGACGCAAATACACAACACAGGTTTTTCGTAGCAAAAGTATTTATAGTGCCTCGCATTAAATCGAAGGATCGGAAAAAATAAAACATAAAATGCTAACGGCTGTTCGGCAACCTGTCCCGTTTCGTCGACGTTTTGGAACGAACACGTCCGAAGGCACTTCATTAAATTTAGCCTAAAAGTTCATCGTGCTGATTTGATATTCAATTTGGTTGCAGGGGCCACCATAAATATTTTATGGGGCATAAAGCGCCAGTCGGTGGGTCCTTTTCCTATCTATGCTATCCGAATGTAGGTTTTTATGAAAAGAAACGCGTAACCGGCACGTATTTTAAATTAATATTAATTTTTATTAAGGTTGTGAAATCTTTTTGTTTGTTTTTTGTGCCGTTTTGAATTTCAAACAGATTCATGTTAAATAAAAAATACATTATATTCTATTTTTTCTTTTTCTTTCTTTTCTTTTCTACGGCTGGCTGGCCGAGTGGTCTGTGACCCTTGCTATACAGGCTACTTGGTCGGGGGTCCCGGGTTCGAATCCTGGTGGGAGCAAATGTTTGTATGATGAGTACGAGCATTTGTTCACGAGTAATGGATGTTAATATGTGTATGTAGTATATTTCTAATGTTTATATACATATTATTATCATTATTTCTTCTTTATCTAGTATCCATAACACAAGCTCTTAACTTATAATTTGATTGTAACTTTGGGCTAGATAATAATAATAATAATAATAATATTCATATACTCACACCTATTATCTAGCCCAGAGTAAGCATCATTAAGAGCTTGTTTTATGGATACTCGATAACGGAGAAATAATGATAATAATATGTATACAAATATTAGAAATATACTAAATAAACATATAAACATCCATGACTCTTGAACAAATGCACCATACAATTCATCATACAAACATTTGTCCCTACCGGGATTTGAACCTCTTCATCGAGCAGCCCGTATAGCAACGGGTACAGACGGGTACACTCGATCAGCCGGTCGTCAACGAAGTAGGTCACCGGTCTAGATGAAAGGTGTGAGTGTATGAATATTATTATTTTATACAACTAAGATGTTAATTGTTACTTCTCAACTAAAGCTGTTTACAGTTAAAACTTCTAATTACGTTTGTAAGTTTCACAGTTCAACTTTCAATCTCTATCCGGTGAGACAGATAATATGGGTTTTAGTTTTCAACCATATTTTACATTATTTATTATTAAAATTCGAAACAAAGTGATTAGCAGTAATTGTAATGCGGCTATAAATAAATATACAGAGTAGTGCCGTCAATACGACAATAAATTGAAACATGGGCTATACTTGTTCATAGAAATGGTTTTCCACTTTCAAAAACATCTTACTCATATAAAAATTTCATGACATTTGTATGAAATAATATAACATTGGTTGCATTATTTCATAGAAATGCCATGAAATTATCAAATAAATGAGATGTTTTTGAATGTGGCAAACCATTTCTGTGGACTAATATAGCCCATGTTTTAATTTATTGTCGTATTTACACCACTCTGTATAACATAAATATATATTGTTTACTTCCGCCCTTAATTGTGTGTTTCAAATTGAATTCTGCTTAAACAATTAGAACAGTACAATTAATTTATCAGTTGATAATAACTTATGTACGACTATATCCTCGGAGTCTATATTAGCGTGGTGACATCTGTATTTATTTAGGATGTATCACAAGATTTTAAGAGCACCTCCACTTAACAGAAGATCGTCGCACAATAACACTACTTGCTACTGCTGTATTCCTGCAGCGAGTAAGGTTGCAAAAGCTCATATTAAGAGCGCTATGATGGAAGTAAGTGACAGGTCTGCTTATTCTGTTACATCATCACCAGCCTATATACATCCCACTGCTGGGCACAGGACTTTCTACGTGGGAGAAACACATGAGGAGTTTGAGCCATAGCACCACCACGCTGGACGAATGCGGGTTGGTGGGTTAGAGAGATAACAGACTTTGATTGACCCATCCCGGGATCGACCATAGCGAAAGTAGCTTTGTTTTTCGTATCGAACCAATACGCCACCGAGCTCCTCCTAGCATAGAAGGAGCTCGGTGGCGTATTGGTTTGAGGTTAACAAAACATTTTTTTTATACAAAGCATGGCAATCGACCCAACAATACCTGATGTGAAGCGGTAAGAAGAGTCTATATGCGAAGACAGCTAGTGCAGTTTAGACACTGCTCTAGCCGCCTCCACTTTGCCGTCCCAGAAGGTGCTTTTCTCCAATTTTTTACAGGGTAGGCATATATTTATTTCTATATTTAGTTTTACGGCTCCTGGATTCAAGACCTTTAAAAGCCAGCCTGAAATGTATTTTCTATCTTCATTTATTTAAGACACTGAAATGAGCCTGCAACACATTTAAATGCATCTTGGGAGAGTTTGGCGCCAAAAATATGATGACAGCCATAATCACTTTTAATAAAATGATCTTCCAATTGCGCGTCAACACAAACACTTGCTTCGTAACACTACACCAATTTTATAGCACAATTTCGCTCAGACACAATTTCACAAAATTTCACAAAATCTTGACTTTCAGCAATCCCACAAACACTTCTTACAGGGTAGGTAAGTAACTACTTTAAACTAATTTATAAATAATATGAAATTTAAATTTTCAAGTAGCCCGCGGCCTCATTAATCATCTATCTAACACCATTTCATTGAGACTATTCTTATGAGCCCAAACACGCTGTATCTGCTGTAAGTTTTTGAAGAAATGAACATCCCGTTGACTATTTGATAGTACACGATCAGCTCACGGTAAGCATGTCTTAGAAATAACACCGAAGAAACAGTAAACCAAATTTCAAATCAATTAGATCTCTAACGATAGTATGACCCTTTTAACGTTAGACGTTAGTAAGACCTTTTTGTAAAGTAGGAAATGAGCTAATTTTCATCAAACACCTGAACAGCCCCCTTATTCTCAACTGTCGGAAAATAATCGAATTTCGGAAACCCTATACCTGTCACTTTTTATCGCTATGAATCAAAGCGAGACGGCATGTGACTTTTCGAATCGAATCCGTGATCCGACTGTTGAGAATAAGGGGGCAGATCATCATAAATTATAGCTAACAACCAACTTGATGACGTCAGCTTTCAAACGAAAAAATCTGTGACTTCGTTTAGACGCTACGATGCCACAGACAGATACACGTCAAACTTATGGCACCCCCCTTTTCCGTCGAGGCTAACAAATTGTGTTGAGATACAAACACAAAACAATTAAAAAAAATAAGACCATTTTTTATCTTTGGGTTTGAATGTTATTTAAGTATTTATCTTAATTATAAACTTTACCAAAAAATCCATATTAATAAATGAGCAAGTAAGTCTGTCTGTCTGTTACCTTTTCTCACTGAAACCACTGAACCGATTAAAATGAAATTTGGTACAGAGATCGTTTGAGTCCCGGGAAAGGACATAAAGATAGTTTTTATCCCAGATATCCAGGTGAAAAGGGCGGTGAAAGTTTGTATAGGTAAAAAATATTTAAACTCATTCAACTCGTATCTTCCGTCTCCGAGTTCACCCCGTCCCCTACACTGTACCCCTTCAGAGGCAGAAAATCTTCGATGAGGTAACAGCGGGCGGGCCTATTTAATTGCGAGTTTTGCTCAATTATGTGTTAATTGAGTGAGCAGACTCAGCTTATTATTGACTCGAAGTTCTTAACTTGAACGTGTCATATATGTGATACACGAATGTAATGACGAATTTCGAACACTCTAAGTTATGTTTTGTTAATTATAATTCTGCGCTAAATGTTGGAGGGTTAGGGAATTAATTGTGCGTGAAACAGGAACAAGATAACGTGACTTTAAGTGATTTAAGTAAGTATGTATTCTTCAAATTGCCTATATAAAAAGACCTATTATATCTTTATATTTTTTCATATTATTTTTTCATATTGGTTATTACTAGATTAACGATAAAAAGCAAGTAGACGTCTCAATTAGACCTACTTTGCGTGATAAATTCCTAGATTCCAGTGACATTAACTTAAGCATAGATAAGTTGCTTGATATTTTACTTGACTGTAGTGAAATTGGCTCTGATTAGCTTAAAGAGGTTTTAATCAATATAGTATTACGGGCACTTAAGACCTTTGACCTAAGGTGTCTATAGGCGGCGGTAACCGCTTACCACCAGATCATTTGTCATCAAGTTGTTTAAAATAAAACACACACACAATAGCACCTACAAATTTGTACTAATTTGAAATGAATACTCCTCAGCTGACATGCCTCGACTTATTATATTCAACGTACTTACTTAAATATGTAATGTAAAAAGCAAAAGGCAAAGTCAGCGCTGACTGTCGCTCGAATTACTCTGAGCCGTTGATAATTGCATTTTAATTTTTTTTTGCCTTTGAGTATACAATACATTCTGTACGGCCCTCCGGGGCAAAAGAGAAAAAAACCCCGCTCATTATCGTTTTCCGGGCTCGCGCGCTATCTAGAGTGTTGCGAAACAATGGAGTCTCGGGAAAGGTTTTTTATTGTATTTTATTTTCATATACATAATTTTTAATGTCATAACTTGTCTCTACAGGTGGATTATTACAGTTACAGTGTCTTCTGAAAGACTTCGATGAGTTGGAAGTATAAATAAATTAGACAATTCGCATCTTAATTTAGTTATTTCGAAAACCAATAGCGCTTACATATACTATTATAAAATATTACTTAAATAATTGTAAGGCCAATAACAGCTTATGGTTAAATTAACGTTAAATTATCAGACAACCTAAAAATTTAGTTTTTTGTCATTAGTTACTTTGTGGTAATATTAAAATTAGAACAGTAGGTGAATATCAGACATAACAGACAGACAGACTGATACTACGACATTGTTAGTTAACGTAAATTCTAAAGATATTATGACATTGTCACTTAACACTATTTTTTTTGGATCAGATATGCACATGGGATTTTTGACGATTTGAAAGTGCTTCTTGGGGTCCTAATTGAAAAAAGTTTTATTTTTATTTTCAGACCGATAGTTTTGACTTATGACATAAATAATATACACAGAAACAAACATGAATGTTATTAATATACATATTTTCAACAAACAATTCATAAAACCAGAAATAAAATAGAAACAATTATAAATATAATTATGCCTTTATCAGCTGATGTCAGATGGGAATATTAATATCACAAAAAAATAAAAACTATTAGGTTTATTAACCTCTTTATACTTATTGCACTGCTAAGTATATCTTTGTTATAATAATAATATAATATTTTGTCGAGGTTTGAACATAATTTTATGACTATTTATCGATACTTTTTGTCTGATTTGTAATAGATATTCAACGAAAAAATTCAATGGATGATTATTGTTTACGTCATCAGCATACAATCACGTATTTAACGTGAATAATCGGGATTGTGAAAACGGAATTATGACATACTATGTGCTAGTATCGTTTCGGAAGACAACAATGTCGCACTCACGGGACCAATAGGAAATTAACTTGACTTCTATGTAGATACACACACACCACAGTAATATTAAAATGTTGTGTGTGTGCTCTGCAGTCAAGTATTTTCCTATCGATCCGCCTGTCATCGTCTTCGGAGGGGTTGAACCGGACGCGGCGACCGGAACGAAGGGCACGAGCGAGGTTAATTGTGCGAAAACGAATCCCTCCGTTTTAAATATCCAACAACGCCTTTGGTAATACTCACGACCCTATTTGATATCGTGGAAGCCTGTATAGTAGGATATTCATTCGGTGTTGATATGTTTGTGTTTGGTAACAAACAAATTATAGCAGCATTTAATATGATATTTCAGTTTTAACAGCTACTTTATCGGTGACGTCAATATAGTCCTTTCGATCAGTTTAATAATGTGTTGGGCTCTAGATTAGTTCAGCCAATTTTAATTTCGTAGCTACAGAATCAGCACCAATATCCTTTTTCGTAAAAAGCCTAGAAAGTTTGCAAGGCTGGAACAAGTAGTAGTTATTAGAACAGAATAGAACAGAACAGAACAGAACAGAACAGAAAAGAAAAGAAAAGAAAAGAAAGAAAAGAAAAGAAAAGAAAAGAAAAGAAAAGAAAAGAAAAGAAAAGAAAAGAAAAGAAAAGAAAAGAAAAGAAAAGAAAAGAAAAGAAAAGAAAAGAAAAGAAAAGAAAAGAAAAGAAAAGAAAAGAAAAGAAAAGAAAAGAAAAGAAAAGAAAAGAAAAGAAAAGAAAAGAAAAGAAAAGAAAAGAAAAGAAAAGAAAAGAAAAGAAAAGAAAAGAAAAATTAAATTAAAATTTAAATAATTAAATTTAAATAGGTACTCATCCCCTAGAAACATATTTTTTGGAGTTGGTGCTAAGTTGTTTCCAGAAACAATAGAAAGTGAAGCACCGCTAGGGAATGAGTACGGTCGACTACAGAAGTAGCTGAACACTTTAGTACCATGTCACAACGACTCCAGCGTCAATATAGTACGGTAGCAACTATAAAGTACGTGCAAAGGTGTGACATGGTACTAAAGTGTACAGCTACTTCTGTGTTCGACTGTACCTACTTAAATTCAATTACTTTATCCTCTTAAGTTTTTCTAAAAACGATTCAGAAATGGAGCTACTTATGACTTTTGAACATATTGTATTTATGTTCAATTCAAAATCCATAGATTATTAAAAAAGTCACATTTCGCGTTCGAGGATTTGGTTCTTAATTTATATCCGTTGTCTCTCTCTCTCTCTTCCTCTCTTCCTTGGTATTTGTTTGTATATTTCTCAATAATCATTTGTTTAATTTGGTTGCGTATAGTACCTATGTCAATCTGCATTGTGTTATAAAGTATCGAGTGTTCCATACAACTGCAACCAATACAAATGTCGACCACTTCCACACCTCAAATGCGCATAAATTTTAACACTATCTGTCTTTTACGTCCGTCATTATATTATTCATACGATAAAGTATGCTTTCCCGTCTGTCGCAGCTGCATGAAATGCCATAAAAACCAACGAAATTGCCCTGAATATAAATCACGAGCTCGTCATACGGATCACACTGGAATGGCGTGAAAAATCAATCGAAACGCATGAATATTATTATTGAGTTTATAATTTAATCATTGCCATATAAAATCTGTTCTTGGAACTTTTGTGTGGATGTTGTTTTGGTATAAATATTGTAATGAAACTTGTTTTTGTATGGCATTTTAAATTATGTTGCAATACTCGGTTTCTTATTATGATGTTTCTCACTAGTATTATTCGCAACATTTAAATATTCTTTAGTATCCATCAGACTATTTTTAAAATATATTTTGCTGAGTAGAAAATATCTAAACTAAAAAAATTTCACGTCCTGGGGCGGGGATCGAATAAACGCCGCACCTTTCACAATCCGGGTGACTGCTCTTATCATCTGAGCTACCAAGGACTTCAAACATTTATAATAATGTTAAATCAAAAATTATCAATATTTTGCTCCTTTTACTTATAATTATTTAGATGAGGTTTATTGAGCAAAGAGCCTACTATGAACGTTACGGATTTTAAACGCGCCGCAGACGCGTATTTCACAAGTACGCATAATGTTTCACTCCAACATGTGCACGAACTAATATAAACGAGTGTTTATTTTTGTGTTTATTAGTTTTTTTAGGGCATGCAATGGTTTAATAAATAATCCTTCGATTGTATTTTGTTTATAACGTGCGTCATCTACACGTAAAAAATATGTCGTGTGCACGTATTGTAACGCTACGTCTAGCAATTTTATTTAACCACCAAGTAAAATCTGCATTTAGAGAAGCAGGCAAAGAAATATACCGGTCATGAGCAATGCGCAATTATATGAGCGAAGTCACGACGGTTACACCGCTTTTATTAAAAAAAAGGCTAAAGCCATTTTTAAAATATATATTTCTTTCCGTTAATAACACTTATTGTGGGATATTCAGAGTTAAAACCAATCCAAAGAAATTTTAATGTTGACACTTTTCTCTAAAATTATGAAAAAAAACTAAGTTTTCCAATTTTTTTTGGAAATTTCAAATTATTTTAACACTTGTCATTACTGAATGAGAATAATAATAATTAATCTTAATTTAAAACTGCTATTATTCCTCTGAAACACGCATAAGTTTTGTGAAAGTGTAGACAACGAGCAAAATTGAGACCTTTAGATAAAACCTTGTACTCGTATAGCTTTTTTAGCCAATGAAAACATACATATTTTTCAATGTCAAGTAGATTGAGTTGCCTTTTCCATTAATATTTAAAGAGAGTTACGTACTTGGATTACACTCACTGGTACTTAAGTTTCAACTAGCGTTATTCAGAATGGAAACTAATTTATTTTCAAAACAATCAATTTTAATACATTTTTTTTATACAACTAGATGGCAAACAAGCTGACGGCCCACCGATGGTAAACGACTATCTCCGCTTATAGACACCTGCAATACCAAAGGAAAATCACTCGATATTGCAGATGCGTTGTCATCCTGAGGCCTAAGATGTAATGCCGTCTATGTCCAGTAATTACACTGGCTACCTTTCCCTTCAATCCGAAACACAGCGAACTGTTTCACGGCTGAAAGAAGAAAAGCGGTGGTTGTACCCAGAGTAAAGTAATAATTGTAACTCTCTTGAATTAGGCCGTTACTCACGATGATGACTATACGTAGCATGTGTACTTACG
Organism: Nymphula nitidulata; assembly: GCA_947347705.1. Lineage (NCBI taxonomy): Eukaryota > Metazoa > Arthropoda > Insecta > Lepidoptera > Crambidae > Nymphula > Nymphula nitidulata. Next base: position 12,214,234 of record OX374634.1, on the reverse strand, counting down.
GCTCTTTTCAAACATTCACTGTAAGTACTTGGCTTATACGTGGCAAGTACGTGCGGCAAATTTCGGTGGCGACAAATAAAAGCGTCAAGTGTTTCGTGTCTAATTGCGCGCCTTAATGAGTGTCGAAAGCTCAACTAACACTAACATGTTCATATTGTCTGAATCGCGGCTAAGTGTCAGTTTGCTTTGTGTCTAGAGCTTCTGATACTTAAGGTCGGAGAGGGATCGTATAATTACATCTCATAAAAAAATTAAGACTACTTATCTAATGATGTATAAAATACGTCGGTTCAAATGTGACAATAAAATTTTTAAATTTCTATTAAAAACTTTCGTAGGTACTTACCATGGTAAGTTCATAATGTAGCCTTTTTTATACAACTAGATGACAAAGAAGCGGTAGAAGTCGGTATAGCCTTGCAGATTATACTCATTTCCGCAAACCAAAAATGTTGCCAGAAATCAAAAGAAAGAGGTGCAACTAGCGCATTGATTGATAATTAAGTCAAGTAACACAGCCGGCACCAGAATGTCGCGTGGGCGCATTAAGTATGATTTCTTTCATTTAAAAAATTCCTGCCTTACAAATATGTTCAGCCGACTCCTCCGGCGTCGATGAAAAAGACGACTCATATATTGACTTCGATAATTAGTTCTGCGACGGATTTAAGTGGTTTTTCGTTCCATTTTCCTCATTTTCCGTGCAAAATATTTTCTTTTCTTTTTTATCATATTTATATTTATTATTTATATACTCGAAAACTTATCGAGGAACGGAAATCAAGTGTACAATAGCCGCAACACAAAACGTGTATGAATGAGAAGACCGGGTAGGTAGATAATTTTTTTTTTTTTGTGTGTTTTTATTTTTTTGTTAATTTGCTCTTATAGTGCTTTGAAGCTGAAGCTTAGTGCTTTCAATTGTAAGGAAACAATTCTCGAAGGACGAATAACGAATTCTTTTTTTTTATACTACTAGATGACAAACAAGCTGACGGCACACCTGATGGTAAGCAGTTACCGCCGCCTATAGACACCTGCGTTGTCATCCTGGGGCCTAAGATGAAATTCCGTCCATGCCCAGTAATTACACTGGCAATTACATTACATTTGCATTTGGTAATTACATTTGCAGTTCGATATGAAACCTCATTGCGTCGACTTATGTACTGTAGAAAGTACATAGTGTTAATCTAGATCTGCGTACGATTGTACCTCGAGTATTACGCAAAGACTGTTGTTATTGAATTACTTTGATAAAATTATATCGCAGTTGTATATTAAATTGTTGTTTTAGACGCGACGCAATCTCATTTCGGCTCAGTTGAGGATTTCATTTGTTATTCTATTATGATACCTAAACATAATATCTAGACAAAACAAAACTATCACAGAAGTATAATTGATTATGTCAGTCACGATTTTTAATATTCTCTTTAAAAATCTTAAGCAATAATGTCTCAAGTTTCAACTTTGATTATTAAAACGACTACTGCGTAGACTACGACTGTGCTACGGGTCTTCTACGTCGTAGTACTTTAACAAATTTTAAATAATGAATCAATAATGACTATTCATGACTGAGCTGCGTTATTCACAATAGTAGAATACTCTTGAAAAACGACTACTTCGTAGACTACGATTGTGTTACGGCTCTGCTACGTCGTAGCACTTTAACACATTTTAAATAATGAATCAATCATCATGACTATTCATGACTGAGCTGCGTTATTCACAATAATAGAATACTCTTGAAAAACGACTACTTCGTAGACTACGATTGTGCTACGGTTCTGCTACGGCGTAGCACAGTAGCAAATTTCAAATAATAAATAGATCATGACTGAGCTGCGTAAAATAAGGAATCGTGATATCTTTATTTCTATCAATACTAATAAATCAATACTATTTAATGCACAAAAGGACACATAAAATAATTAACAACTACAAGAAAAAAATAAAATGACCCGATTTTTCATAATATTTTAATCACAACTTATATTATCTTATCTTACTTTACATAGCGGAGTCGCTGTTTTCTTTATCTCCATACTTTAAATAAAAATCCATATTTACCTGAAACAATAAAAAGATGAAATAAGCGATTTGATTTTAGAATTGACATTATTATGAAATATGCTTGGACTAGAAAACATAATTCCTATTCTGAGAAAGTTTTGCATCCCGCCTTGGGGGGCCCGTCATTTATTTAACGTCACATATATTTTGATTATATACTCTAACCAATAAGCTACACAAGGCTCACGTCATGTCTTTTTTAATTATTTTTTTGTATTTCTTTTAAATATTTATATTTTCCCAAATCCTCAGTTAAATGAGTAGAAAAAAATGGAATAGGAAAAATGTTACGATTAAAAAAACTAAACCAAGAAAATAACTTCAGTAGCGATTAAATTCTACTTCTAATGTCACACAAATGTTCGTATCTGATATTAGAAATAACATAAATGAATAAACGTTAGTTGGCAATTGACACTAATTGCTGATAACCACAAGATTGAACCGTCCATGTTTGTTTATAAGAATAACAAACAAGCATACAGCTTATTGCCGTTTGAAGACACCTGACCAGTTAGTGGTCAGTACTTTTGGCTACTAAAAATAATATAAGTACATTCACGTGCACTAAGGTATATACACTGTTCTCGGTCAGTGATCCTTGTTGCAAAGAGATTAAGGCACACAAGATATCTAAAGTGTATAAGCACATTTTTTTGTACGAGACTGTATTCAGCATTATTTATATATATTTAAAATTATGCTCAAACCACTGTAAAAATTATGTATCTACACGGTTTTTTTATACAACTAGATGACAAACAAGCTGACGGTCCACCTGATGGTAAGCGGTTACCGCCGCCTATAGACACCTGCAATAACAAGGAAAAAATCACTTGGTATTGCAGTAATTACACTGGCTACCTTGCTTTTCAATCCGACACACAGCGAACTGTTTTACGGCTGAAATAAGAATGGCGAATTTAGACGAGACATCAATTTAGTAAATTACTTTTTAAATACATTGTACTATAGCAGGCACCGTCGATTAAGCGCTGTTACACACAATCTACGCACCATGTGCGTCTGTAGTAGCGTCTGCACACGAAATTTTGCCGTCGGTGTCCCAGATAGTACATTGCAATTTATATAAGCTACTATACATAAAATAAGTTGCAATGTAAAAGATAAGAAAACTAGCTTCCTAAATACCAGATCACATTCGTAAATTAGACCGTAGACCACCACAGTAGGGGGAGTTGGAAAGTTAATAGCATTCATTTACCGAGAGATTGCAATACTCCCACATCGCGACCAATGGAGATACAAAGTTTGGCTAGAAATGTCATTTGCTACTGAGCTTACGTAGACAACTTTTTGCCTCTTTGGTAAGCTTATCCTAGGGAGCTTTTATAAAGACGGTTTTATAACTTAATAGTTTCGTTATCCGATGAGAAAATTATTTAGAGACAAATGTGAAAGCTGAATTAGGTGATTCACAAATTAACACTTATGAAAAGGCGTGTATTTAACTGTTAACAAAAAAAACTGTAAATGCACTAAAATGATGTTTTATGATCTATTTTATTTATAAATAGAAACATAAAAAATGTCAAATTTTGGTAGTTTTTTCAAAATTTTGGTAATCATTTAGCCTTGTTTGTTGATTTCTTTTATTTCTACCCTAATAACAATAAAATACTATATTTATATCAATATCATAACTTAAACAGAAAACACTAGAACTATTTTCATGCACCTTAACTTCTCATCCTTTGTAAAGGCTACATAAGTTTAGTACTAAGTACTTTAAATGTTTGCGGTTAGTGTAATCGTTCGGAAACAACTTAAAGAGAAGCATTCCAGCAGTAACTACTAACAATGGACCAGGCAAAACTGAGCAGTGCTCACGGGGAAAGTTAATCGCATTCATTAGCCAGAGGAGTGCACCCACAATGATTTTCTTACGAATCTAAAGCACTTCTAGATGCGACATTGGCGCAATCACTGCTGATAGTACACCGCGCAAGCATTACCTATTTATTAACCAGAAGTATATTTCCGCTAAATTTTAGCTGAATTCTTCAGTTTAGATAAATATAATAGACTTAAATTAAATATAAAAGGCTTAAATTTCTTGTACTTGGGAGTTTAGTAAACTTTTATTTGTTGAAATTTAGGCTATTAATAATGCCATTTCATAAATATACTTAAACCCGTCGTTCCATACCAAACTTGCTGGTGACTCCTTAACAACAGAAAACCAATTGTGTCTAGTTTGTGGGTACCTATTTCACAAACTAGAAAAAAAATTCAAGGAAACTTTTGAATAAGTTCAGATATTTCAACATAAATAGTGTAACGATATTCGAATAGGTAAAATCAGGTGTGAAAATGACTTACAGTCAGCATTGACATAATGTGAACATTTTGTTTGTTATATCGATGTGATAGAGAGCAAAACTATTAATATCTTCTTATTGTTGCTTGTACATTTTCATCTCCAGTCTTTATCGGTTGCACTGCTGGCATCAGGCCTGCCTACATGGGACTCTGGGTAATCTCTAACAGCGCGAACCTTGACCGTAAGGCCGGGTCGCCTGCGGGTGGGCTGGTGAAATTGCTTCGGCAGAGCCTAGGCTACCCCTGCAAAAGGCAGTGGAGTTACCGGGGAGTTTTAGTGGATATTTCTAGTGTCATTAGCGCTGGGCGACCTATACACGCGCCCGTCGCCTAGTCAACGACGGGTAGGTCTGTAATCAGATTTCTCCCGGAAAAAAAGGCCTTCCTACATGAAAGAAACACATGATCGGTTTTTGGGTTTTTATAACACCACAACGCTGACCTAATGTGGGTTGTTAGGTGAATGATACATATTCTGCTATTGTTGGCAATATATGGTAAGAAAAATATGACGTTTAGTAGTACCTAATGGAGTAGTTTCTATTGACAAAGATTATTTGATTTCTAATAGATCAGTAAGCAGATTTCTTCTTAGAAAGTGAGGACGAAATACCATACGGGCCGTACCTACAAGTTTAAAGCGTGGTGTGTGGTAGGGATTTGTCATTTCCCCCTTTGTGTCAGTTAGTTCAACGAGGATTGTGATGAACACATCATTAGCTGTACGCGATCCCATCACTTCGAGGAAAATCTGCGAGGCTGTCTTCGCAGATTTTCCTCGAAGTGATCTGTTTTTTTATACCAATAAGGTGGCATTCATGCATAAGGCCTACCTGATGGTAGGCGGTTACCGTAGCCTATAGACGCTTGCAACACCAGAACAATAGCGGTATCACTTGCGCGTGATATATGGTAAAACCATTTTACACCCTTTTTGAAAAAAAAAATCCTCGAAATGATCACGGAATTACGTACCACCGCTAGTGATGACATTTACCTTGACGACCATCTCGTCAAATTCCTGTCTAGGCTGTCACTGTAAGCATCGAGTTGCGACGTTTTAGCTATGCTTGTCGTTGTCCGGTTATGGTTGCCCATTTTTACAACTATTTAACTGCCGGCTGATTTGTTAATGGAATTCGTTAGAGAGATCGCATAGTGACAGCTTACTTTGGCGACAAATTGAATAGCTCACTCGTCTTTATTAACGCAGAAACTACTTTATGATCGCAGTAAATTATGAGAAGCGACTGCTAAAGTGGCATTTATGTACTATGCCCATACAAAACCAAGTCAAGCGCCTAGACGCTCTGACGATAGTTACAAATTTACGTAAGCGCTAAAGTCAAACTTCAGATTTGCATGACAACAGCCGATAAGCACGACTAATTACTATAACAATTATCAGCTGCCATTGTATCTACTACCAACCATCGTTATGAAGGCACAGAGGAAATAACTGGTCGTACTGCCGCATATAAATAGCCACACTTGCACGGCTATAGTACCACATCTAGAGGAACTACCCCGAAACTGTTTGCCCGTGCAAACATGTTTGTTTCCACAAATGCTCCTTTGATATAATCTTAATGCGCTACCTGCTGGCCTGTCAGCGTGAAAACTTAGCAGACGGTTTATGGCAGCTCCCATCGGAGCGCAGAATAAGTTTAATTCGGTAGTTTATTGCGCGTGTATCCACTGTTTAGTTCGCTTTGTTTGATAGACCGTGCTGCCTTAGAAGTAGGTGTTTAAACAGATTTACGATCTGAGTATTTGGGAAGCTGTCTTCCTGAGAAATTTACGTGCATAAACAATTAAGAAGGTAACGACCGTATAAAACGTTTTATCATGTAAAAATCGTCTTGGCTGTTCTTTTGCAAAAAAATTAAAGAAATCATACACAATATTATGTCCTTTGAAATAGTATGTGAAGGCAATATATTATTAAATAAATAAATGTCATAATTTATTGTTACATCATATTCTTCATAAAATAAATATTTTACACAATACAACTATGTTTAACATTGTAAAGTACAGTAATATTACTAGTATATTATATATAATAGTTTTATTTAGTGCTTAATCTTTGAGAAACATTGATAAAACTAATTTTGGTACACCAAGGTTAGTTTCATCATTCTTTTTAAACAACTCATTTTTAAACAATTATTAATTATTTTAAATAACAAAGAGCGTTGTCGTATGTATTTTATAGATTTAAAGATGTGAATTTGTTCTTGCATTTAATTTAATAAAAATATTACCAAATACGGAGTACATTAAATTAAAAGCAGTATTGAGTTATTCCTTAAATAAAAACATGAAATACAACACACACATTTTAGAAGTTACTTTTATTAACCCTCAAATGATAATTCGCTTCTACCCTTAATTAATCTAAAAGCATTAAAACTAATATCCTTCTGACACCGATAAATTATAGGTACAAATCACTTTGCACGTGTTCTACATACAATAAATTTGACTTCGACCCTCGCTACTTGTTTACCTTGTGCGACAGGTGGGGTGGAAAATATGAGTCGTGTAGGTGTGCCGCTGTAATGCAGTCATTAGTTAAAATTATTTGTTTTATATAAAGTAGACTTACAGCACTAAACCAAAACATACACTAGTTAGAGTGGTTATTAAGGTCTAACACCTAAACATTCAATAATTTTCATTAAGGCAAGATGATAAATATTGACCACACATTTACTAAAATGCACATCATATCAGCCTATGATGTCCACTGCTGAACAAAGGCCTCCCCCATCGATTTCCAAATGGAACGGTTCTGCGCAGCCTGCATCCAACGGCTCCCCGCGACCCTGACCAGGTCGTCTGTCCATCTAGTGGGAGGCCGTCCTACTTTGCGCTTGCCAGTACGTGGTCGCCATTCTAGAACTTTAACGCCCCACCGGCCGTCTGCTCTGCGTGCTATGTGCCCTGCCCACTGCCACTTCAACTTACTAATCCGACTAGCTATATCAGTGACTCTGCACATAAAAAAAATGCACATATTTTGGAATACTTATGTCAGCCTCATGGATCTGATAATGTATTGCATCAAGCAAGGCGATTGCTCTGGGAGATGGTGCGTTTGATTTATTGACTACTTACTCGAGTGTTTGTATTTTTTATTCATATAGTTGACTGTTTGAATGCACAAAATAAGTTTTTTCTAGTGCCTTTAATCTGTAAAGGATCTAAATAATTATCAGACTCAATAGATGTCTTAGATGATGTAGTTTGTGAGAAGCCGGCAAGCTGGTTAAGAACGAATGGTCAATATTCTATGTTGAAAGTTTCATATTTCAATATGATAAGTTATAATCTGTGAAGTACCTCATTTAACGGACACAATAGGTTTTAGTTAAGCTTGAGTCCTTGGGAAGCTCGGTAATGATTCTTCATAGAAATTAAATTCAGTTAAATTTAGTGTAACATTTCATTCTGTATTCCAAGTAAGGTGAATTAAAGTTGCCGTTAAGTAAGCAAACACGAAAATGGTGTACGTAAGTGGACAGCCACCAAGAGATGTCGTGCTGAGTGCCGAGTAACTACAATCTCAAGCACGCATATCACCTACTAAATAGAGTCCAAATTTGTTCTACACTTCTTAAAACTTGCGCCGGCGTCCTAACGAGTAATTAAGAGCCTTGAGTTGTTAGCGATAAAGTTGTTATTGCTTTGTAATTGAGCATTATCTGCCAAGGTGGGCAGTAAACGTGTATTTCACAGGTCCCTTGCTTACAGTTGCCAACTAAACAATGGTGGGGCAATAATAATTACTGTACAGATATGAAATGGGGGCTTACGTCGTAGGAAAATGGGGAAAACGCAATCTAATAAGTTGGCTAGTAATTGGATTATGGGCGGAGGGACTGTGGTAAATTCGGCATGAGTAAAAGATGGACTAAGGCGTGGGATCCATGAACAGTCCAACGAATTAATAATTAATTTACAGACAAGCCTTCACCCTAAACTCCGAGTTATTAGTTTTCGATATATTCGTTAACCAGCTTTCAATCATTCGGCATCCATAACTACTTAAAAATACTTGAATGGCTTAAACCAAAAACCATTTGATCTAGGATCCGATGTTATTCAACTGATATTTGATTTTGTACTTCGTAAATAACTTTAAGTATTATATACAAAATCGGAAAAAGTCCAGACTCACGTATTTTGCTCGTCACTGTAGATTTCAGGCATTTGAGATAGCTTCCTAACTACAACTGCATACAAAGTCCACTGAAAAACATAAAAGCAACTGAAACGGGTATTGCACAGAGACGTAACAAGATTCTCAGCATACCATTGTCCATCGTATTCTGGCCGGCACAACACTCGAGTTAGCACACAAATACTGTATTCAGACTCAGTACGCATTTGTTCCCGAATCACGTTCTTGCGGGGTACAAACGGGAGGGGGGTAACGGGCGAAAAATTGCGTACAACCAACCACCAACAATAACACACAAATACAAACCCTATTCCATTGACTTAGCGTGCAAGAAATGCTGTTGTAGAATTAGTACAGCGATAGTATAGGGCTGCAAATGAGAGAAGTGCCGTTTGCGCACTCCACTCAGATTCCGGTATTCCCGTGCGAATTTCTACAGAATAGTAATTGTATGGATTATTAGGCCACATAATGGGATTGCAGGAAAAACTTATTCTCCAGGTTCGATTGGCAAAATATGTGGTAGAAACAAAGACGGATTAATATCCTGGGGTTTACTATGAGCGCTACTAGCAATATTACATTCATCTTCTCAAAAAATCAAAGCTATTACATTTTCATATTAGATATTTCAATGAACTAAATTTCAAAGTGATATGAATTTAAGAATGATTCAATCTTTCGTCCCTTATCGGCCCTAAGTACTGGTTTTACTTAGTCCCTTTTTTTTTTTAAACCGCAGCCATAGCAATAATATTAACAGCATTTTCATGATGGCTGAGAAATCCATAGCTCGCTTTCCAATTGCCTAACCATCATTTACTATCAGGTGAGATGAAGGCCAAGAGCTACCCTCTTAAGAATATAAAAAACCACTTTAATAATAAAATTCTACATCCTTTTCATGGAAGTATGCACGAACACTTTTAAATTTCGAATCGCCATCGTATCGAGTAGTTACGTTAGCTTTTGAATGATTACGTTAGCGATTCGAAATTTAAAAATATTCATGCTAGGTTTGTCAAACGCAATTTCCCAAACAACTTACTGATCTCTAAACCATGTCAATTATAAACTTCACAAAGGTAAATTATTAAAGTTAGAAAATTTTTGAAGTAATGTAATGAGATGTCATTAACATCACGCGATAAGCTGCTTGACAATTAAATACAATCCAAAAGTCTCTATGCACTTTCAAAAAACTTCTTGTGAAAGTACAAATATCATTGCTGACAAAGAAGTTCAAAGTTTATTGGCACAACAGTGTAAACGTGTTAAAATAATAATAATATAATAATAATAATAATATTCATACACTCACACCTATTATCCAGCCCAAAGTAAGCATCATTAAGAGCTTGTGTTATGGATACTAGATAACGGAGAAATAATGATAATGATATGTATGTAAATATTAGAAATATACTAAATAAACATATAAACATCCATGACTCATAAACAAATGCTCGTACTCATCATACAAACATTTGCTCCTACCGGGATTCGAACCCGGGACCTCTTGACCGAGTAGCCTGCATAGCAAGGGGTACAGACCGCTCGACCAGACGGTCGTCTAAAATCATGTCATAAATAACGGTATTTTTTTATTATGTCCTCGAGTGGACGCCGCGCACCGGGAGACGCAACGTTGGTTGACCTCCCACAAGGTGGAACGACAATCTGGTGAGGGTCGGGGGAAGCCGATGAATGCAGACGCAGACAGCGCAGGACCGGTCGGTTTGGAGATCCTTGGGGAAGCCCTATGCCCGTCTGAAATGATGATGATTTATTAATATACCTACTTTAAAAAAAAATTTACTATGTAGGTACCCACAGTAATCATATTATAAATGATTTAGGCATACTGTACCTTACTGTGTTCATGGATCTCGTCGTCGTCGATATTCATAATAAAGCAATGAAAAAAGGTTAAAAATTTAATATGCCATGAAAATATTTGAACCGCTCCTTTGCTTTGCTTAAATCTAGTTGATTTATGTGTATTATGTTTATAAACACTCCTGTGGAATTGCTATATCAGTCCTTTGTAAACATTATTTTTACAGCCCAAAGGAAACCAATACTGCTAGTTTTTAAGGTAGGTATTAAAGTACGAATATACACACATGGGTAAACTATCGATACATATGCAACATGGAAAATTGGAAAACAAACATTTTCGAACTTGATATCCATGGATTTTAAATACCAAACTCCTAGGGTAATGAAGATTAACGTAAAATGTTGTTTTGACAACATCAAGTCTGTCAATCCGTTTCTCGACGACAATTCTATGGATACCAAAAATATTAAGAATTTTATTGTAACAATTACAAATAAAGAAAGACAGAAGAATATTAAGAAATAAAAAATATATGAAGAAAAAAGAAAAAAAGAAATAAAAACATAAGAAGAATATTAAGAATTACCAATTTACAATAAAAAGCTATTAAATTTTGTATTACATTAGTTTTCAAAAATAATCATTATTACGCTATATACGTCCCACTGCTAGACCCAGGCTTTCCTTCATGGGAGAAACACTTTTTTATACAAAGCACAGCAATTGACCCACCACCATCTGATGTGAAACGGTAAGATGAATCCATATACGAAGACAGCTAGTGCAGTTTCGACACTGCTCTAGCCGCCTCCACCTTGCCGGCCCAAAAGGTGCTTTTCACGCCTCTTTTGAAGGAAGCCATGTTATAGGAACGAGGGAAGACATGTGCTGGCAAAGAATTCCAAGTTCTGGAAGTACACATGAGAAGTTTGAGCCATTAAGTGTAACGCACGCATCGGGTTGGTAGGTGAAACCTGTTATAGTAGCAGCCGGGACCAACGGATTAACGAGCCTTGCCAAGCTAGGAGGAGCTTAAGATTACAAATGTTGATTGATCCATCCAGGATCGATCATGGCGAAAGTTGCTTTGTTTTCGTAATCTAAGCCAGAGCATTCAAAACACTACGCCACCGAACTCCTCAAGCCACTACGCCAGTTCTATACCAGATACAATTAAATTTAATTGTCTACATCATACATTTATGACGTCTGGGCGATAAAGGACTAAACCACTACGTTGCGGGTTCGGTTACTGCCCAAGGACACAGATAGATTGCCTAGGACACAACTGTTTTAAATCTAGATATTTTTTTAATGTTAGACATAAACAATTTATTTGCAAATTTGTAAATGCTATTTGAAAACTACGCTATTGTTAATCAAATTCACTGAAAAAATGATTCTAATTACAAAAAAATATAAATTAAATCCGGATATAACTGTATCATATACCAAATTACGTAGTTCAAAACTAAAAACTGAATACTTTTCAAACAAACTGGGCACGTATGACTGAAAATAATCATGCGGATGGTCTAAAACAAAGACCGTTGCCGAAAGGCTAAAGTTTCGCATAAGAACCGCTAGGGGACACAGCACACAATGAGCCGTCGTGTTTGATTTTTGAAGAACAAAGGGTTTTAACAATGGCCGACCAGGAACAGACATGCGATTCTATAACTATCTCTTTTACTAGGTACGTAAAAGAAAGCAAGCTGATCAACTTTGAATTCTATTTTGACAAATTAAAATAATCCTCCTTTCTCACTTTAGATGGCTTTACGAAATTACACACAAGTTTTATTCATCGCTTAGAATGTGTGTGATCCTTTCTGCAAAACTAAAATAGCTTTCAAACAATAAAAATCGTTGGGCATGGGGGAGTCCCCGAACATTTTGCTTCGTTTGGTTTTCCCCCAGTCCGTACTATATGACAACACAAAAAGTACCTACGCACACAACCGACACGAGCCTGAGTAATATATAGCTCCTATATTGTATCCGGAATCCGAGATTCATTTGGCAATAGAATTTAATCCGTCCGGGCATAATTGTATTCATGGCATCATGTGCGGCGACCCTTACTGAGTATGATTTTAATGACCGAAACCCTTGCAGAGAAATCATGCACATGATACGATATTCTTAATGACTTTAACAATTTTATTCTGAAGCTCTTTTTGTATAAAATTGGAATGCCTTGAACATTTTCGGTTGAGTGAATTGAGAAAAATAAAAACGATTTCTTAGAGCCACAGTTCTAATTATATTGAAAGTTACCTTCAGTATCACTTTGCTAGGCTTTTGTGTTTTGTTTTTCGTAAAAATATTGAACAGTAGAAATGTAAAATTTTATTTATAGCTTAGGTATAATTTGATGAAGGTATGTTTTAGTCCACAGACAGAAATGATTTATCAATCGCCTTTATTTAATGACTTTTATAATGATGTGTACGCTATCATAACGCTTTCCTAATGCAATCATTATTTTGGCACCATTTCTTGCTGATAAGGCGATGTTGAATTTTAATTGCTTTCCAAGAATAAGGTAGCGTACATATAATTTATCTTATAACATATGTATTTCGATGGCGCACCACTAGTATAAGTTGAACGATTACTCTATGGTAATTATTTAAACTCAAAACCATCATGATACCCCCTGTTATTATTGCGTTTGCGCTATTCATAAAATCCATGAAAATTATCAATGCCGTTAGAAAGTGTAAACTAATGTGTAAGTGTAAATCCTAAACTAATTTTAACTCAAAGCCAGTTTTAACAGAATACCTAAATCAATAGGTATAGGGTACGGCACTAAATAAATAAAACACTCTCAAATAACTCTATAGTCTAGTTATTTGGTTTTGGTTATTTGTTAGTTTTTTAGTTTGCTTCAGCTGAAATACTTAACTGACGAACGCCAGTTGTCATTTAAAATGTACAGAGACACAATGATCGACATTTACCGCCGAGAGATGTCGCTTTTGCGTGTTAAAGTCCCAGACTGTGTGTTAATATTTGAAAATAGTATTGAAATATGTAGTTCACATCGAAGCATCTTATTTTCGATCCCGAAAACAAAGCAAGTTTCGTCATGGCTAGTTCCAGATTATTTCATCTGCGATCCTCAGCTCTTCCATTCTTTAGAGAGCACGCTAAGCCGTTCTTTCTTAATTTTCAATTTCCCAAAATACAGTGAATATGTATTATATTGTAGCAAATATTGCTTTCTTCGCATTCCCTTGGGCCAGCGTGGTGATTCTATAGACCGAACTCCTATGACGTTTCTCTCACATAGGAAGACCTGTGTCCAGCAGTTTCAATAAAAGGTATTGATGATAGTGATTGTCGCTCAGAGGCATTACGGTTCAAATTTTTCAAGAGAAAAAGCCTAGAAGTCGAGCAGCCACATACAAACACACACATAGTTAGCTTGCCACTTGTATATTTTAATTCTCGAAATGATATATTTGTTGGCCGGCAAACTTAAGTTATTTTGACACTTCAATGTACACAAATTCAACAAACAAAATGTGTTACAATACGACATGAGCTCAACTTGATAATTTATTCTAGAGTGAACAGTGTGAAATTCATAACTTAATTAGTGATTGGAGGTCACAAATGGATAACTAATTAATTGCTGTTAGAAATCGAATTGTGCTCTAGTTAATAGCAAACAGACACAAATATTAGTATTGACAAACATAAATTGACACATAAAGAGCTAATTAATTTGGTAATAAATTACCAAAGCCACAGTATTCCCTTTGTTTGGAAAGGCAATGTATTTATAACAATACTGATTCATTATTCATGTTTGAATAATTACTATTTAAAACATTTTATATCATTGAAACACACTGCATGAGAATACTTACCAGATTCACATTTTACACTTTCTGTAATAGCAAAGTGAACGCAGTTTGACTAAACTTAATAGAAGTTTTCCAACTGTGAGTAGGTACAGTTAAAGGAGTATATACTGCGAGATGAGAGAGAGACAGAGAAAGAGAGTTTGGATTTAGCTTCACACCCAGTGGAAAACCCTTTTTAAGAACCAAACCATTTTATCGTTGTCCATTTAATATTTCTATAGAAGTTCTTCTATACGGTCAATGCAGTTAAAAAAATGTACGCTGAAAGAGAAATGAGGGGAGGGGCAAAGCAGTCAATAATTCAATCATCTGGTGTGAGATAAGCAACATATTGTTTAATATTGTCATCAGAAGTATCCTTAACATTACGCAATAATACATTAATGTCAGCTACTCAAACTGGCATATGTTTGTCTGGCGTACCGCAGCATGCTACGACATAATCTAGCAGGTATTATACAAACATAACATCAGATTTATAGCCTCCTGAAGGTACGTCGCTGGCTGGCACGGACCAAACGAATTTATTCACGGCCGTCCTTGGCAGAATTGGCCGGTGTAAATCCGTACTAGATACGAAAGCAGATAGAACAGGAATTGTACGATAAGTGCTTGCATAGTTTTGGATTTATGACGTTACGCGTGCTCGCAAAAATTTTGTGGCAGTGGAACCGTGACTTACGTCGAAAGAGCGTCAATAAATAATAATAATAATAATAGACGACATAACTAACACATAAATATAAAATGAAATCTGATACTTGGGACAGCCCGTAACAGATATTAAATACCAGCTTGGAGCTGAGAAAAACAATGATATAAGAATAATAATAATAATAATTTATTGGTAACAGAATCAGATAGGTACAAAAACAATATAGTGATCGATAATGGCCGCATTAGTTTACAAAACTGTGTCGCAGTCATTAGCGTCCACCTCCAGGTTACTCTGTGATAAATATTCTTAATCCTACAAAAAGCTATAAATTTCTTAAATCAATGTGTGTGTGTGCGTGTTTATGTGTGTGTGTGTATGTGTGTGTGTGTGTGTGTGAGAGAGAGAGAGAGAGAGATTGTATGTTTGAGTTAATTTATATCGTCATCAACGTTAACTAAACTTAAGTTAGGAACCTTAGTTCACGGTTCAATCAATTTTATAAGGTATTCGCTTGGGACTGTTTAAAGTATAGTGTAATTTCCTTAATTGAGAACACATGACATTGGGTTGAACTTTGTGACTACTCATATATCACCAATTCTTCCCTGTTTACGACGAACACGCTCACGCAAAGAAATCGCTTAAGCAGGCGCGTGTATTTTTTATGTGTACTCGTGCCTATACATATATCTTTATAAGAACGGTAATAAAAGGGTATTGAGTAAAAGTTACCTATAGAAAAAGTTTAAATTAAATAAACGTTAACTGATTTAACAGGTTTTAAGGATAAACGAAAGTTCCAATAAAAACTTTAAGGGTGAAAAATAAACATAAAATCAAATCAAATCACTTTAATTTGCAAATATAAGTAGATACAAGAAGATATTTCAGATAAATAGTAGCATTTACTATTTATTCTAACACTTAACTTGCAAATCAAACAACAATAATAAATAATTAAATCATTCATCATCCTCACCAGCCTATATACGTCCCACTGCTGGTCACAGGTCTTCCTACATGGGAGAAACACATGAGGAGTTTGGGTCATAACACCACCACGCTGGCCCAATGCGGGTTGGTGGGTTAGTGCGGTTGCAGTAACAACTGGGACCACCGGCTTAACGTGCCTTCCGAAGTACGGAGGAGCTCGAGATAACAAATTATGTTTTCGTTCATACCACTACGCCACCGAGCTCCTCTAAAATTAAATCTATACTGAATATTACAGTGGAAACAAAATAGTTGAATCAGACAAAGATTATTTACAGAACTAGTTGAATCAGACAAATATTCTTAAATAGTAAAAAAAATCATGAAACGGTAAAAAACTAGGAGACATTCATACGATTCCATAAGTTTTTAGAAGCACAGTTAAGAGCTACACACTTTTCTAAAATCTTTCTAACACATAATACTTATAATTTTTAAATATAATTTAAGACATATGTAGGTACACATCAACACACTAGTAAATATAATTTTGATCTATGAATAAATATAGGTAGGTACAAAAGCTGCACATAATAACACAGAGGCAAGTGAACGGACAGAATTGTATTCTGTTATTTTACTGGTTGGTTTCGATTCAGTCTGTGTGAATATTTCATTTAATATTGCCGAAATGCGCTGACTCTTGTTTTAGGGTAAAATGAAAAATAAAATGGCGATAAAACATAGCAGTAACGTGTCGTCGAACCTGATTCTTGCCACTCTAGAATTCTGGTACCCATTTGGTAGAACATCTCGTCTTTATGTGCTCAATCACTTATATGTGATTGGAATGTAGCCAGAGGGAAAAATCACGTATACGTACTTTTTTTTCTTGAAAAGCGGAATATTAAGTACTCTTATATGAGTGTATGCGACGATAGCTTTACGTAAAATTATACAGACGTTGTTTCTAACTAAAATATTAAATGCAAAGTGACATTAACATACACACAGAATATAAAAGCAGCTCAGCATTTATTTTAAGTCACATACCCATGTTTCTTTGTATTTTTATTCAAAACTTTCTAAGAATAGAAAAAGTTAAGTCGACGACAGCGTAATTGGTAGTTTGCCCGCCTGCAAAAGTCAGTAGGTAAGTTAAATTTTAGCTGTGCAGGTTTTATATTGTGAAAATCAGAAATGTTAAAATAAAAAATGCGTTAATTCTGTTTGCTACTACGTTCGCGTTAAGATTTAATCTATGTAGTTGTTTTTTTTCTCTTTTACTGTACAGAAAGTTACTCTAGTTAAGATCTATTCTCTAGAAAAGTCAGCTAATGTTATTAATGGGCATGGACGGCATTTCATCTTAGGACTCAGGATGACAACACCCTGCAATATCTAGTGATTTTTACTTGTTATTGCAGGTGTCTACGACGGCGGTAACCACTTACCAGCAAGTGGGCCGTCAGCTTGTTTGTCATCTAGTAATATAAAAAAGGCAAACTACTGTCAGTTATACAAAAATTTCACTGTACCCTGATAAGAGATTCAATCGAATCGAAACGTATAGATTTAATTACATTAGAAAATGCAAATACGATAAAATGAGAGAAGATTATGTTTTTAGTCGCAAATTTGACAACGAAAGAAAGAAAGAAAGAAAGAAAGAAAAAATATTTTATTTAAATAGGCCACAAAGAAGCTATATTTATATTTATTTATAAATATCACAAAAATATATTAACCAACAACGTCATAGTCTCTGACACATTAATTTAAAACTTAGTTACTTTCTTTAAATTTATCATTCCGTACACGAGACATAATATTCTATCCAAGCACTTCTCCTATCGCTGAATGTGGGTTGGGAGAAATTTATTTTAGAAATAAGCTACACCTTTTGTAATGTTTATATTCTGTCTTAATTTGTTTATTGATAATAAATAAATTAAAAAGAACTTTCTCTTTTAACTTTTTCTCTTTTTGTTCAAAGGAAATGCCGCAAAATCTTTGAATAATCACCTCAGTCGAAAGAGTATGTCGCACCAATATTGTTATCCTTATTCCTGAGATAGCGGTGCTTTAACCTAACTAGTTTAGCTGCACGGGATATATGTAGAAAATCGATAGTTGAATTTGACATACCGTTATCAGTACTCCTAGCACGAACATTTTTAAATTTCGAATCGCAATCGTATCGTTGACGCACGCATGAAATTTCAAACAGAAGCTAACGTAACTACTCGATACGATGGCGATTCGAAATTTAAAAGTGTTCATGCTAGGGGTACCTACTGCTTAGTCAAATCGTGATACACATCGTCTAGTACTAAAGACCGTTTGTGTTATTGGTCATAAAACCAACCATAAACTTACCAGACACACAAAAACACTTAAATACT
This sequence comes from Nymphula nitidulata, assembly GCA_947347705.1. NCBI lineage: Eukaryota > Metazoa > Arthropoda > Insecta > Lepidoptera > Crambidae > Nymphula > Nymphula nitidulata. The sequence goes on along the minus strand of OX374634.1, from coordinate 12,195,903 downwards.
AGGCATTTAACGATTTGCCGAATTCTACCATCGGCCTTCGACATAATTACACAGCGAATGGCTCTTTCAAGCTATATAAAAGTAGTAGGTACCTATGTAGGGTGTCTCAAGGGGTGTCTGGTCTTAGAGAACAGTAACACTATCGATTTAACCTCCATATTCATACATATAACGTGTAATTTCTAAGCTATCAGTAATAGAGTTACAAACTACAATTATTAACTAACTTAATTCGATAACGAGCGTTACTAAATAGAAAATCGTCTTTAGTTATTTTATTAATTTAGTTATTGTGCATCTCATTTGGACGCTAATTGTGATCGGACTTTTACAAAATTTTATACCTAATATTTAATTTTCCTAATGGTGTTGTAATTTGCAAATTTTAAAACTCCTTTTATACTTTAAAATATTTAAACCCTCACAACTCAATATAGACGTAGGAGTGCAAAGTAACAATATCACCGTGCAGGACCTTTTTCTCTTAATTTGTTAGTTTCAAAAGTTTTATAAAGCATATAAATTTTTAGAGTGAACCATACTTATGCTTGATAATAATAAGAATTGAAACACGTACGAGTATTAACCAGTTTAAACTAGATATTTATAAATTTTGGTAAGGTTATAAATAATATAAATAAATTAAGATAGGTGTCCTACAAATCCAATTCGCTGGCATACTCTACACGAGCGACCCTCGTAAATTGCTACCAAGGTCAAAAAACATATTCTGACCCGAAACGAGTTACTCGAGTGGTTTCTAAAACTATAGCGTAACTTTGTTATACAAAATTAGTTTCGGGATCCTGACATATCCGATATTTGTCCGGTATCGGTCAGGATTGTCAAGACTTCCTACATACGGCTTTAGACAGAGGTCTGGAACTTTATTGCTATAACACAATCATGCAGATTTGAATCCTTTCCCGAACTATGGACTAATTGTATCACAGTAGTCATTTGATATTAAGAAGTCTCAAAAATTATCAAGATGATGAGGAATAATATATATATATATATATATATATATAGTACATATAAAAACCGTTGCCAACATTTCTTGACAACTGTCCATCCTACCTCAGTTTGTTCGACGTTGTCAGAATTGAACATTAATTTTAAACTGAACATTTTGAGAATTTTAGGTCCAAAGAATTTTAAATAACGAGATACCAACCAACCCGTGCATCATTTTTTCTAGGCGTGATTATGAAACTATTTGAATGAATCATTCACCTCATCGTTATATACAAAAAAAAAAACGTAAATAATTGCGACGCATTTACGAATTTTCACACCATTACCCCAGAGCAGAGCTGAGATAAAATTATGAGCAGACACGATCCCGTGGCTTAGTTTACAAATAGCAGGTGCATTAGCAGTAATTAACGCGAAGATAATTAACTGAATAATCAATCAGTGATCAGCGCGCCATAATTCATAGCATTATCAACATTTGCATGCAAACACGTTAGCATAAATCTGAAGTTTAGCCTAATATAATTACGTCTTGTCAATGATACGCAGCGTAATAGCTAACCTATATTAATACAGTCGACAGCACATCAAGCGTAACAGTTTGACCTTGAGATCTTATTACGTTCGTATGAGGGCAACATTGAAAATTGTTAAAATAAGGTACTTCTAAACAATATAACAATTAAAATTAATTTAAAGGAGAGGACCACAAATGTATGAAGCCAGGGCTTAAAATAATTTTAATTTTGAACAGCAATCCTACTTAAGTAGGGTGAGTAGGTAAAATTATTTAGATTTTTTTGTACAATTAAAAATATTTTATTGCCCCCCGTTTATTTTTAAGACAAACATGAAAATTCCATACATTTTGCGTATTGTTATTGCATTAATATAATAACAACGAAGCTACTCTTTACTTATAAAATATAGGAGCTGGATCTAAAACTATAGTAAAATCTTAAAATATTTACAACAATAGGTGCATTTGACATTACGACTTAAAAAACGAGGGGAAAAAACAAATCTGCGTTTAGTTTCTGCTGAAACATTATTTACATTTTTAGACAAACAGGCGATTCCAAAAATCTGATTGATTTAAAATCAAGTAGCTTATTAAATTACCTTTTTAAAGAGGTATAAGTATCACATTGCTGTTCAAAATTGTTCGGAATAAAAGCCCAAAAAAGACCGTGACCTTTTGAAAATGTAACTCTTTGCTAATATTATTGAGTACTTATATATTTCATTCATTTTTCATTTGTTTCGATTGAGCGGCAAATTGAAAATTGTCTGAGTCACCTCAGCGTGAATTTAATGCGAGAAAATTTTCGTGAAATGATTTTTTATGTCATTTAAGTCAACAAGAAATTTATGATAGACTTCGATTGGCCTTTAATGACAAAGCCCCATCGTGTGGCACTATTTACATACCGATGATCTGCGAGCATCTATCATTGAGCATCTTTGCAACAGGCTCAGTCGCTACTCCTATGCTCTTTTTCAATTAAGTAAGATAAAATTTAATCCAAATCCAAAGTTAATCCAAATGCATTATTGACTGCTTATAATGGTTACGTTTCCTCTGCGTTGAGATTCGGCATTATGTTTTGGGGCAATGCAACGGATAAAGAAAAACTTTTTAAATTACAAAAACGTTGTATTAGATCGATGTACAATTTAAAAAACACTGATTCCTGTAAGCGATATTTTACAAAAAATAAAATTTTGACCCTTCCGTGTTTGTATATTTTTGAAAGTGCTGTCTTCACTAGAAATAACTTAGAAATGTTTAAATTTTTTCTAGAGTCAGACACAAAGATAAGCTTTGCATGATTTATAGTAAAACAAAGTTGATGAATCGTTATCGTGTTTTCTGTAATGCACCTCGCATATATGACAAAATACCAATATCAATACGTAAAGCTGATGCTAATTTGATTACGTTTAAGCATGAACTGAAGGAGTTCCTCACTGCCAAATGTTACTATACATTGAATGAATTTTTATCGGACAGGGATATTTAATCTGAAACTTGTAATGAACTTTAATATACATTTTTAATGACATATAAATGTTTTCAGCCATGACATCGATCCAATATTGTATTTCGATTTTATTGACATATTATTTTATTGAAAATAATTTATTGACATTTGAACTTATTGATATTATTAGATTTTTTGATTGGTACTGTAAAAATAATTAACAATTATTAATTGTGCGCTGTAATGGCAGAACGCAGATGGACTTCCAATTTATTTTATGATCAATCGTTACCTGTGTTTCACAATAAATATATTTTGATTTTGATTTTGAATATCAAAAACAGTTTGACCCTCGCGATAAAGGCGGCTTTCGTATTGCAACTGTTACACTTGATGTGCTCTCGTCTGTACATTACTATGTAGGTATGATTGATTCAGGTTATTCTAAAATGTAATAGGTCATACTCATCAACCACAGGGCACTCGACAACTCACTACAATAATTGTACCACAAAATTATGTGGTTGAATTTACTAGTAGTCCTGACAGTTGTGAATGACAACATTATTCCGGCCCACTTAGTTGTTGTAGTATTTTTGACATAATTATGTTCATTAGGTTTTTTTTTATACAACTGGATGACAAACAAGCTGACGGCCCACCTGATGGTAAGCGGTTACCACCGCCTATAGACACCTGCAATAACAAGGAAAAGTCACTTGATATTGTAGGTGCGTTGTCATCCTGGGGCCTAAGATGAAATGCCGTCCATGCCCAGTTATTGCACTGGCTACCTTTCCCTTCAATCCGAAACACAGCGAACTGTTTCACGGCTGAAATAAGAAAGGCGGTGGTACCTACCCAGACGACCCTACATACAGGTCTACCACCTAGTAAACCATTTACTTTTAAGCCATTTACTTCTTTATTAACTAGAAAATAATTATTTTTAGGGAAATGGTATGATTTAGCTGTGAGTAGGTATAATATATATGTCGCAGCCGTCTAGTTGAGTTAGCCGCTTAACTGGATTAAAACTGCTGAAGTACAACCAGCCAAGTCATTGAACGCAACGTTTAACCAGATGGCTGAACGTCATGTCAGCCTTCGGGTTAAATAAGCCATTCAACTGGACGCCTCGGCGGCAGGTCGTTTAAATCGGAGAGCTTTTGTGTGACTGTTTGTGTGATTGGTAGGTTCAAGGTTAGTTTTTTATGACCACATATAAAAAAATAACCTGGAACCCACCAATCAAACCAAAACTCTTCGGTATAAGACGATTCGTCCGATGTTAAAAGTTAAGTGAGACTAGCTTAGTGTGCTCAATAGAGCGCGGCGGTATTTCACTTCGGGGCAAAAACTGTTACTGTAAGTCTCAAGTCAGGCCCCATATGGAGTACTGCTGCCATTTATGGGCGGGAGCGCCTAGATACCAGCTTGGACCATTTGACGTGCTCCAAAGACGCGCTATGAGAATTGTCGACGATCCTGAGCTCACAACCGTTATTGAACCATTAAGCCTAAGGAGAGATTTTGCCTCCTTGTGTGTGTTCTACCGGTTGTATAACGGAGTGTGTTCTGAGGAATTATTTGACATGATGCCCACGGCTTCTTTATATCATGGCACCGCTCGCCACCGGCAGGGAGTTCATCCTCACAAATTGGAACCAAAGTGGTCGCGTACTGTTCGGTTTCAGAGAAACCTTCTCCCGCGTACGCTCAAGTTGTGGAATGAGCTCCCTGCAGAGGTTTTCTCGAATGAGTACAGCATGGGGTTCTTCAAAAAAGGCGTGAAAAGGTTTTTACAGGGTCGGCAACGCGCAAGTGATACCCCTGGTGTTGCAAGCGTCCAAAGGCTACGGCACCGCTTACCATCAGGTGGGCCGTATGCTTGATTGCCACCTTAGTGATGGCGGTGACATATACATATTGAAATTGTCGATCATTTATAATGTTTATTTTCGGGCAAAGTTCCTAGAATATTCTTTAGGATTAACAGACTAACACCATAGAATACGTCCCTCCGTTCTGTTGTATTAGAACTTTTCAGTGTTGACAAGCTTGATAGAAAAATAAAGAACGTCACTTGATTGACAGACCTGACTATAATGGTTGTATTATTTTGTGTTTCTATTTATTAATTTCGCCCATTTAACATGGCGCAGTCGGTAAAGTGATAGTTTGGATGCATATTAAAATGTTAAGTATAATGCAAAGTAAAATTTGGTGATATCAGTGCTCGCGAAGTATAATATAGTGATTTGTCGGAATGGCTCATTCCTCGCGACCAGCCGAGGGGAGCGGTAAGATAGCTCAGTTGCCACATATTGGCCTTCCCTCATATCTTTCCTGGGAAGGTAGTTTGGCAGATAATTGGGTGTTTAATAAGCAAAAATTTGAAATATATTTGCTGGCCTCGGGAAATAATGTAAGTGACTCTAGCATAAAAACAGCTTTACTATTGAGTGCTGTAGGTGATCGCGCGTTGAAGCTTTATAACACATTGATTTTTGAGAATGATGCCGACAAGAAGGATTTTACCAAAGTTGTACAAAAGTTTGATGAGCATTTCTGCCCTGAAAAAAATTTGACGTACGAGCGGTTTTTGTTCTTCACTCGCAATCAAAAAGAAGGTGAGACGTATGAAGATTACGTAATGGAACTTCGTGACTTAAGTGCATCTTGTGAATTCGGGTCTTTGACTGAAAGCTTAATTAAAGACAGGCTCGTTTGCGGTATTTTAGACGTGACCGTCAAAGATCGCCTTCTTCGCACTAGGAAGTTAACATTAGCAATGGCACTTCAAGTATGTTGCACTACCCAGCAAACAAAGCAGCAAGTGGAGGCTATATCATCGTCGGTTTCGGCCTTTACCACAGTCACTCAAGAGTTGTCGTCTCAAGTTGACAAAATTAACCAACAGAGACCTAGTACTTTCGTTGGCGGTAGGAACAAGAAAAATATCATTCCATCGACCTCTTCAATTATGACACTTCCAGACACAAGACGTCACTCTATGTCGACACAGTTTTATAACCGCACACAATTTATTTGTAAGAATTGTGGTTACTCACATCAGAAGTATAAATGTCCGGCATACGGAAAAACATGTTTGAGGTGTGGGAAACTAAATCATTTTTCTGTGAAGTGCAGAAGCATAAGAGAAGTGCAGGAGAATAGGGAAGAAATTAATGAAATTGACACACTTTTCTTAGGTGCAGCTTTTGTCAATTCTCTAAATAACATTCGTGACTGGTCCATAAGTTTAGGCGTTGATGACTTTCCGTTGCAGGTTAAAGTGGACACTGGAGCGCAAGCTAATATACTATCTGAAAATACGTTAATTTCACTAGGTTTGGACAAAAACAACTTGTTGCCAGTTAAGACTAAGCTTTCTACTTACACGGGCGAGTGTATTCCACGTTTAGGTAGTTGCCTTCTCTCATGTAAGTACAATGACAGAATATTTAATCTTAGCTTTTATGTTGTCTCTGGGTGCTATACTGATATACTTGGATTAAAGTCAGCTGTTGATATGCAACTTGTAACGCCTCTTCGTGAAATAGCAAAAAAAGTAGACTTTCGTGATGAATTTAGAGATATTTTTGAAGGGTTAGGTAGTATTAAAGGGGAGTATGATATTAAAATGAAAGAAAACTCTGTACCGGTCATCCACGCCTCTAGGAAAGTACCATTAGCTGTACAGCCTCGCTTAAGGAAGAAACTTAGCGAAATGGAACAAGAAAATGTTATCACGCGGGTGACACACCCAACGGAATGGGTAAACTCCTTGGTTATTGTTTATAAGCCAAATGGGGATCTGAGGTTATGCATAGACCCGAAAGATCTAAACCGGGTAATCATGAAGCAGCATTTTAGCTTGCCAACTTTTGATGAAATAACTAGTAAATTATTAGGTGCAGCTGTATTTAGCACACTTGACGTCAAAAATGGGTTCTGGAATATTAAACTATCAGAAGCTAGTTCTGATTTATGCTGTTTTAATACGCCTTTTGGTAGGTATAAGTTTTTAAGAATGCCTTTTGGCTTATGTAGTGCGTCTGAAGTATTTCAGCAGAGAATGCGTGAAATTTTAGAGAATTTGGAAGGAACTGAAGTTATTATCGATGACATTTTAATTTGGGGAAAAGACCAGGCTGAACATGATCGAAATTTGAGGTTAGTTTTAGAGCGATTAAGAAATGAAAACGTTAAATTAAATAAAGATAAGTGTAAATTCAATTTGGAAAGAGTTAAATATTTAGGTCATATAATAAGCAAAGAGGGTTTAAAATTGGACGACGGGAAGATTAAGTCAATTATTGCGATGAGAAGCCCTCAAGATAGGAAGGAGTTAGAACGCTTTTTGGGCATGGTCAATTATGTTTCAAAGTTCATTCCCAATTTTGCTGATTTAAGTTCTCCTTTAAGAAATCTTTTGAGAAAAGACGTCGAATTTTCTTGGTTAGACGTTCATGAGAATGTTTTCCAAGACTTAAAGATAAAACTATCTTCAGAACCGGTTCTTCAGTTTTTTAATGAAGTTCTTCCTGTTACACTTTCTGTGGATGCTTCGAGGGATGGTCTTGGCGCGGTTCTTTTACAGAATAACCTTCCTGTCGCGTATGCTTCTAAAGCTTTAAATGACTGTCAGAAACGATATGCTCAGATAGAAAAGGAGCTTCTTGCAATTTTGTTTGGCTGCGAAAAGTTCAATCAATTTATATTTGGTAGAAAAGTAACCATCGAAACTGACCATGCTCCATTGATTTCTATTGTTAAAAAACCATTAAACTCTTGCACCGCACGCATTCAGCGAATGTTGCTTAAGTTGCAGAAATATAATTTTGAGTTAGTTTACAAGCGTGGCAGAGAATTATACTTAGCTGACACTTTATCTAGATCATTTGATAGCAGTGATTCTGTAGAAATCGACTTGGACAGTGAGGAAATCGAAGCTCAGATCATGTTCGTTGTTACTAATATTAATGCATCGCAGTCACAGTTAAACAATATTATAGAACTAACTACTCTAGACGAGGAGTTGATTGTTGTTAAAAGGTATATAGCTGATGGTTGGCCATCTCACAAGAACTCATTGCCAGAACCTGTTAGGAAATACTGGTCTATTAGAAATGATTTGACTTTGAAATCTAATATTTTATTTAAAGGAAGCAGTGTTATAATTCCGGTAAAGTTAAGGCGGGAGATGCTACATCGTTTACACTTCCCGCACTTAGGTATTACAAAAACGTTGTTGAGGGCTCGAGATTGTATTTACTGGCCTGGCATACAAAATGACATTTATAATTTAGTTTCTTCTTGTGAAACCTGCAGGCTGTACAGTAATAGTAATCGGCGGGAGACATTGATACCACACGAGGGTCCGAATTATACTTGGCAAAAGGTTGCAGCTGATTTATTTGAGCTGCACGGGAAAACATATTTAATGATTGTTGATTATTTTTCTAAATTTCCGGAGATTTCATTGCTGTCTAGTACAAACAGCGAAGCTGTGATCAATGTATTGAAACGATTTTTTAGTCGCAGTGGTATTCCGGAGATTTTCATGAGCGATGGGGGGCCTCAGTTCGCCAGCGAAAAGATTGCATCTTTCTGTAGAGAGTGGAATATCAAGCATGAGTTTTCCAGCCCTGAGTATCCTCAATCCAATGGTATGGTGGAAAGGACCATTCAAACTATTAAGAATTTGCTTAGGAAAGCGATGCATGAAGGGAAAGACCCGTATCTGGTTATGTTAGAATTTAGGAATACTCCCATTTCTCATGAAATTCCTTCTCCTGCTCAAAATTTTTACAATAGAAAGCTAAGAGGTATTCTGCCATTGTGTTCAGAGAGCTTAAAGCCTAGAATTTTTCAAAATTTTAAATGTAGTTTAAAAATGAGGCAAGATAGAAGCAAGGTTTATTTTGATAGAAATAAGAAAGACTTAAGGCAACTAGTGATGGGTGAAAAAGTAATATTCAAAGTTGGCAAGCAGTGGAGAAGAGGTGCAGTACTGTCTCAAATAGATAGACGAACATATAAAATTGATTCTAATGGAGTATGCTTTGTTCGGAACAGAATATATATCAAGCCATTAGCTTTTGTTCCGTTTTATATACATGATAATGATTTACACACTCCTTCTAAAGTAAATGATTCTTCACAAGTAGAGTTAACGGGTAGACCAACGAACAGGAATTCTCAAGGGTTCTTAGTAACTTCATCAGGTCGTGTGAGTCGTCCACCTGATCGCTTTGGATACCCTACTAGCTAGTTTTGTTTATTTTGTTGTTGAAACAATTGTTTTTTTGTTTTGTTAAGAAGGAAGATGTTGTATTAGAACTTTTCAGTGTTGACAAGCTTGATAGAAAAATAAAGAACGTCACTTGATTGACAGACCTGACTATAATGGTTGTATTATTTTGTGTTTCTATTTATTAATTTCGCCCATTTAACACGTTCCACACCAATTTCAGTTCCCATAGGAACTCCCTAGATCCGAGAAGTCTTGTGGAGTTCTCTAGTCACAGGCATGTCCTTACACTTACAGTTCGTGTGACACAAACATTTGCGCGTTATCGTGTGCGTCTGAGTAAACCACTGCGACTGTAGTCATTATCTAAAATATAAATAATAACGGTCAGCAAAATTGTACTAACCATTGATTAGGTACCATTTAGGTATTTTTGGTACTTAATCACTTTGTTTGGAAATGTGGTGAACAGTACCTATTACCCCTAATGTAATTTTTCAAAGTATACTTTATAATGCGTCATAACATAGAAAATAACAGTGACGTTGCTGTTATTTTCAAATTATTTGACAACTGTGTTTGTTTCAAATGTTTTGTGATAGCGTTCAGCGACTTTAACGAAGCGAATGATTATTTTTAAAGTTCACAACTCCTACTGTTTTCATAACGTAAGCCATATTTTAATTTAGGTGACAACTGTACTTACTGTTATGCAATAATTCCGTTGCTCAGATACTCGAAACTCATAAAGCTTTTCACCCCCAAAAACATACGAGGAAAAAACCGCGTACAAAAGGAAAACAAGGCATTGGCCAAACAAATGTCTTATTATTCTGGGGTACAAGCCCGCCGTATACACCGGCCATTTGTCAAGATAAGCGGATACAGGGCTTGTGATAAGGGCCAAGTTACGCAACGAATTTTGCACCTATGTTCTGGAAGTGTTGCCCTAGTTTTTGGGGAGCAGACTTTAGACATTAGACTGTAATCTGTTATGGTGGCGAATGGGAATTACTTACGCTTGGAAAAGATAAGTATTAAGTGTCAATCACTTAGGATTTTGGTTTATTATAATATATTAATATTATATTTAAGCGCTCTGGTTTCGATTACGAAAAAACTTTCGCCATGGTTGGTACCGGGATGGGTCAATCAAACTTATGTGTTTCTCCCATGTAGGAAGGCCTATGCCCAGCAGTGGGACATATATAAGCTGATGATGATACTAATATTTTATCAGTTTTTTAAATATAGGGGAGATTGGGGTCATTAAAACGGGGGATAATTTTGTATCAGACCGTGTGAACCATAATAGTAATATCTAATAATGTTTATGTTTAATGCCATGAACAATATACTGGTGCTAATTACATTAAACCTAACTTTAACCCTAACTTGTTAGCGCTTTGGACCTGTCTGTAAGCTTTCAAGTACTTTTTATAAATAAATAAATTAAGGACGAAAATATGCTATCTATCAATGGTGTCTGGCCAATTAACCTGTTTAAGATACCTACCAATATATTAACTGCAAGAGTTCAAGGAAGACATAGTATTTTTATGAATCAACCTTTCGTCCTTGAACGATAGGCTGTGTCTACTAGACTGGGCATATACCTAAATCGACTAAGATATTGGCGTTGTCACACCGCACCTTCATTCCTTTGTACTGGACGGTCGTGGTATGACACGGTGTAATTGGCAAACACCTTAATAGAAAACTGTTAACTGAACCCATGGATGTTACATAGCATACCACAGGTTAAAATTCAAGCAGAAATTGGGCGTGTTTTGTGAAAAACCGTTATACATTAAAAATAAGTTCTACTATTTGCCGTTATTTTTGTAGCCATAAGAGAAACAGTTAGTGTTTTGAAATCGAATCTTCGCGTAACGCTCATTGTTTAACTTAGGTACCTCTCTACGTATTAAAAGGAGAAAAGCTCGGCGGTGTAGGTGGTTACGGAAATAAAGCAACTTTCGCCATGGTCTATCCCGGGTTGGATCCCGGGTGTCTCCCATGTAGGAAAGCCTGAGCGCAGTAGTGGAACGTATAAAGACTGGTGATTTGTATCAAGAGATCTTGATGTTATAACATAACTTCTATAATTATCAGTTCTGTTTATACAATTTTGTCGATTTAAAAATATTTCAATTAACGGAGTTTCTCGTCGGAAAGAGCCCAGTTAATACTTTGAATTTATCAAAGAGTTGTAATTACCGATCTTCAATACCATCCTTTGCTTAGCCTTTCATGGTTGGGGCAAGTAGGTAATAATTAAAGAAAAATAATTTGCCAATTTCTCACGGCTCGTGGGTCCAGGGGGCTTTTTGTCTCTTTTTTACCTTTTTATTCACTTTTCCGTTTCATTTAATTTTCCTCGTTGGATCTTTTGCGGCATTATCCATTTGACCGGGTTGACACCTTTTTATTAATTTATTCTTTGACGTCGGAAGGATTAGGAGGGCCCTTTTTTCCCGCTTGGCCCATGTGACCTTCATGATTTATATCGAATCAAAAGAGTTGTATTATTTACTCGGGTGGACAAAGTTTTATTTTAAAACATATTTTTTAAGGTGGCAATCCAGCCCACCTGATGGTAAGCGGATACCGTAATATATGGATGCTTGCTAGCCCTTTTTTCTGTCTAACATTTTCTGTAGTAAAATAAGCAGCGAAGGGCGATGAGGCTGTATGTACCTGAAACAATGAAAAGAAAAATAAATTCCAAATCAAATACTATTACATATTATTATTATTATGACTCATGAAAATAATAATGATATTGATAAAAAGTGATATTTGTACTTTGCATAAAGTGATGATTTTCTACTTTCAAAAGTAGTTATTTGAGCATCCATCTAGAGTCCTAGATGGATGCTCAAATTTCTTAAAAATATCTAATGATTAATTAGATATTTTTACAACAACTATTTGACGTCTAAGAAAATTACAACATATAATATTATTGTCATCTAATCTATAGTTTACTCTTATGTGACTGCTTCAATGTTAATACACAAAGTAAAAAAAATGCTTCTTGCCAGTCAATTGACGTCTTACTTCCGGTAAGTACTTCAGTACGTTTTTGAGTAAGGTTACTTAAAAAAATTATGCTCAAATCACTGTAAAAATTATGCATCTGTATCTATACGTTTTTTTATACTAATAAATGACAAACAAGCTGACGGCCCACCTGATGGTAAGCGGTTACCGCCGCCTATAGACACCTGCAATAACAAGGGAAAATCACTTGATATTGCAGGTGCGTTGACATCCTGAGGCCTAAGATGAAATGCCTTCCATGCCCGGTAATTACACTGGCTACCTTTCCCTTGAATCTGAAACACAGCGAACTGTTTTACGGCTGAAATAAGAAAGGTGGTGGTACCTACCCAGATGACCCTACATACGGACCTACCACCTAGTAATAACGTCCCACTGGTAAGCACAGGCCTCCGTTTGAGGAAGTGATACGCGAATGGTGAAGGCGGTTGCAATAAGAACTCGGAGTAAATTATGTAACTAAGATGTCAGCTAAAAAATAAAATCTGAGTGGGGCCCCATCATGCGGTCTCTATCATTGCATTCACAAACAAGCCCCGGCAAAATTAAAACAGCGCCCGGCTGTCACACGTACTCGTAACAGGATTTGAATAAATAATGCGAGCCTCGCTTACCAAACAGAATTATCGCGGCTTAATCTAAATAACACGCGTGTTATTCAACTAAATTCACTTAAACTTCGTGTGAGATGGAAAACGAAACAAGAGGTGACTTCGAGCGTTTTGCTAATGAACTGAAGCCAGTTTCATTATGTTAGAATGAGGTTGGTATGTTACTATGTGGGTTATTATATGCGTTACATTAATTATAATTATAAGCCGGTGCCTCCCATCTGTCGCTTGCCTATAATTTTCTATTTAGGTTGAACCCATATAACTTAACTTTGCTGTTTAACACGTTCAAGTTTTTAAAACTTTGTCATAAATATATAATATTGCGACATATATCAAGCCTGTCCACACTTGAATAGCAGTAATGCGAGTAAACAGTATGTGTACAAATAATTTGCCCTTCTTTAGTTTAGTTCATAAGGTCAACAGAAGAGGCCATTTTGATAGTCACTGTTACTAGCTAATTGTGGTATTTTATGTAAAATGATTATGAAATTTGAAGCCATATTAAAATTTTGTATGTAATTAATATGGCGTCTACCGTTCTTAGAGGTATCCCGATCCTCTACTAAAGGCTAAGTATGAAAAAAAGCGTTAGATTACTTAGCACTGAAAATGTGATAAGAATTTTTTAGATAATTGAAACCTAAATTTTATTTTGACTTTTTAAACTTTTCAAATCTATTGCTCAAGATAATTTCTTCAGACTGGTTCAATTGATATTTTAATATAATAAAAGCATAGCATAAAGTTTCCAAAGCCTGTATGAAAATAATCAAAAGACATAACTAACGTAAGTATACTAAAATTCTATCGTTTTACACTTGGTTTCTACTAATTTTCACCCTAACTTATTCCAAGAAAGCGTTAATTATAAAATCTTAAAGTAACAATATTTCGTTCAAAAAGTAATCCAGATTATAAGACAGAAATAAATCGTTTACCTAATCGATTACTCAAAGGCTTAAGGGATCTAAGGAAGATTAACTGTCGTCCAAAGTTTGTTGCAAACAGATTTTTATTAACAAAAAAAAACTCTCGAAAAAAGATGTTGCAAACGCTATAATACAAATTTTTCTTGGGCATGATTTACATAAAGCAACGTTTGCAACTTTGCTTTTTAGTCGAACATGTCGACGAGGCAGGAAACCAAAATCACCGATCTTACAAGAAATATCATATTTCTTGTAAAATTAACAATTATTTATTTATTGGATTACTAGGTAGTAGGCCCATATGTAGGGTCGTTTGGGTAGGTACCACCGCTTTTTTTATTTCAGCCGTGAAACAGTTGGGTGTGTTTCGGATTGAAGGGAATGGTAGCTAGTGCAATTACCGGGCATGGAAGGCATTTCATCTTAGGCCTCAGGATGATAGCGCACTTGCAATATCAAGTGATTTTCCCTTGTTATTACAGGTGTCTATAGGCGCCGGTAACCGTTTACCATCAGATGGGCCGTCAGCTTGTTTGTCATCTAGTTCGCCCTAAATTACGTGGTTATTTTTTTTTTCTTTTTTGCTCAAACGTGCATTAAATAATTCATTACTTTTGCCTTCAATTTTGGTTACTATTAATAATTGTTGGTAATTATTAATAATTTTGAATTAATCACACTTACCGTAACACTTACACAATTACAAAAATATTGACAATTCTGACAACCAGCTGGCCGAGTGGTCTACTATACCCCTTGCTATACAGGCTACTCGGTTATGGATTCCGGTTCGAATCCCAGTAGGGGCAAATATGTTTGTATGATGATTACAAGCAATATACATATCATTTTCAATATGATCTCCGTTATCTAAGTATCCATAAGACAAGCTCTTAATGATGCTTACTTTAGGCTAGATAATAGGAATATTATTATTAATTGAATTGAAATGTATTTTCATTTATCCATCACACGGAGCCAATTAACACATATATTTTTCGTATACACTATCCAGACAGTTAATCAAGCAAAAAGTGGGAGTCTCCCCACTCCCCTTGTTGCTAGGCAACGGTCCACATTAACGGGTAATTCCGCGATATTCTCATCACGTTGTGGAAAATTGGCTGCCCCCGAATATTCTGCCCGTGCAGTGACATTACATGTGGGAAACGCGTATGAATACATTACCGATCTTCATCGGAAAAAAGATCGTTGGCGAAATCGGTTCCAACAGTAATTCCTTTCTTGTAAATATTCTGCCAAAAGTCAGACACTTAATGCTATCAAGGGTATAAACAACGGCCATTTTAACAAGTTACAGATTCTACATACTATAAATATGTGTCGTTATACGTATATGTCGTTATGCGTCTAGAGCGTATTGAAGAACAAGTGGATATTTTTCAGTTTTATTGATATTAAATTAAAAATTTATGTCTGAATTCGACAATTTAAATAGATATCAACACGGTGTTATAACTTCATACTAAAATACATATCACCATATCATATACGACCA
Organism: Nymphula nitidulata; assembly: GCA_947347705.1. Lineage (NCBI taxonomy): Eukaryota > Metazoa > Arthropoda > Insecta > Lepidoptera > Crambidae > Nymphula > Nymphula nitidulata. The sequence goes on along the minus strand of OX374634.1, from coordinate 12,180,550 downwards.
ATTGCAGTTAACATTGAAGTATCGACTAGGACCATTCGTTTAACTGATATTTAATTTGGTCTGTAACCATAAAAAAATAGTGACTTTGTAAAATATTAACAAAAAATATTTAAAACTTAAATGACATTTATGATGTTATTCATTAAACTGAGAAAAAATAATTACTTAAATTTTTAACCAATATTAGGTAACTTTGATATTTTTTCACTATGTCGTTGGTAATATTCTTACTATGACTTATATTATAATTTATAATATCTTGCCCAAATTATTAATTACTTAGATAAAGTAGTGACCTATGTATTGGGATTTGAACCTAGGCCATCATAGCAGTTTCTGTCAGTTTTTGAATATTTCATGACTTTTTAATTTTTTGCTGAGATTTTGGTGTTCATTATTTTAACGATATAATTTTTATACAGTATTTTTCAATAAATTAACATTATAAATATTTAAGTTAAGTTACTGAAGTAGAAATGGTAGCGCCAATTCATCATTATTACCAATGATTAAATGGTTGATTTGCGATATTCCTGCGTTCTAAACCAAAAAAACCATGTTCGAATCCCGATGTGGAAAATTTTTTTTTCTTTGAAATTTTATTTTGATAATAAAAATATATAAATTAACATTTTTTATGTAACTCTTGATTATTTAAATTTAGTTTTTAAGAAAAAAAAGGTTTTATTAAAAAAATATTTTTTTTGTTGTCTACCGGTTCAGATCACCAGATATCGCTAAGAGCGATATATTTTGTAGTATGGAGTGATACCTCTATACCCGTATAAAAATGTACTCTTTGGATATCAATGGCAATTTAATAGTGACTAAAATGCTTGTAAAAAGTTTTTAAGCTTTGTCCACAAAAAAAAAGTTTTCAAACAACGCGTATTCTAATTTTAAATTCACGGGTGCCACGCCACCGCACTGCGACGGCCAACTTCAGAACTACACTAGGCGTACATTTAGCGGGTGGTGGTGTCACTTTGAAAAAAAAGTGAAGTTTTTATTCCTTTCTACAGCAATAAAGTCCGTCGAAACGTTCAACTGCACATTTAAACCTTACCTAATGCATGCATAGCATAGAGAAGTTTCGAGCAATTTCAACAGCCGTTTTATGTATAAATAGGGTTTTGGAGTAATAGTTGATAACTTTAGCTTAATGTTAGCCCATTAGCAAGCGCACTAAAGCCAAGTAATAAAATTGTTGCCTATTTCAACAAAGAATTCCCAATGGAATTGAAAACAACGTACCTACCTAGTGAAATTATTACCCATTTTTGAAAAGTGTTTTTATTTAATCATTTGTGATCTATAAATGTCATATTCCAGAGCTCCGGAGGTCTTTTTATCAATTGAAATCGCATTCAAATTTTCACTCGGAAATAATCTAGAAAATAGCTTCCATGTTAGATTAGTGACGTCATCTACATAATGAACAAAGACATCATACAAACATTTGCCCCTACCGGGATTCGAACCCGGGACCCCTGACCGAGCAGTCCGTATAGCTAGGGGTACAGACCACTCGACCAGCCGATCGTCATAATATTTATAATTATTTTTACTAGGTGCTAGGCTCGTATGTAGGGTCGTCTCGGTAGGTACCACCGCCTTTCTTATTTCAGCCGTGAAACAGTTCGCTGTGTTTCGGATTAAAGGGAAAGGTAGTCAGTGTAATTACTGGGCGTGGAAGGCATTTCATTTTAGGCCTCAGGATGACAAGGCACCTGCAATACCAAGTGTTTTTTTTTCTTGTTATGACAGCGCCAAGTAGGCCGTCAATTTTTTTTTATAAAATTTTTTTTTGTGGCCTGTAATGTCCAGTGAACGTTAATTTAGCTTTAAATATTTACCTATAGAAAAAGAATAAAAGAAAGTGGAAAATGTCGACGTTTGTAAGACTAGACGCCTAACTCGCGTATCACATGCAGACCTTGTATAGATTAGAGGAAGCTCTACGCCCGTCGGCAACCAACAGGATAAATCCCCTCCTGCCAACACTAAGCTTTTATATGCTATCAATACTAACGTTAGTACTTTAAATAAAAGGATAGGATATATATTATACCCTGGTACATCGATAGTGCAACAATAGGACAACACTAATCGTTATCCGCATTGCACCACAGAAGTGCGCTCAATGAAAAACTAGAAATCGGTACCTATAAAATAAACAAGTTGAATCGACAATTGTATTTGACCGATTTCAAAAAAGGAGGAAGTTATCAATTTGACTCGTTATTTTACAAGCATGTTAGCACATATCTCTGTTAAATTTTCATCTATTTTGATATTTTTTTGGGTTTTTTTTAATTTCCATAAAAAATATAAGAACTCTACCAAGGAGAACATGACACATATGGATATGGATGGATGGACATTATGAGAATAGGCTGAATCATCGAACCTCCTTGAAAGAGCGTTAGCGCATTATGATTATCATTTTAATACTAAAGAGAAAATGAGACGGAAAATGTAATCCGTTCATTAATCTATGAAGCGCCCATATATCAGTCACAATAGGTTTTCTATTGTACTTTGTAGGCGGCGTGACGGGCAGTAAAGAACTAAAGGGTAAGCTTAAAATCGGCTATGAAGTAGGTACAGACGGATAGACAGGTGACGAAAGGTGATGTAAATCGATTAGTAATCGTAATCTCGCATGCGAAGCAGGTTTTTTACCCAACATGTTGGAGTCATTCGTCGGTAACTTGACCCGGTTTTTCTTCCCGCAGCCTGTTTATCCTGACAAATGGGGCCTGTATTACTGCGGCTTGCTTTGGAACGGAACGTAAGACTTACAGGCAATGTATTTCAGGGTGATTCTTTTGTCCCTCGAGGGCTAAGGTCTATAGGGATTAAACTATCTACTAAGCCGGGGGATTTTTTATACTTTAACGCGTTGGACGTGACTAAACAATGTAGGTACTACATTATTTATATAATAAAATGTAGTACCAGAAGAAAGAAAAAGTTGTGAGAAGAAAAAAAATACAAGTATAAATCCAACCAGAAAAAAATATTGCACCTACGTAATACACATCGCTAACCATTTCAAAGTTGCAATTTAAAGAAGTATACGTAGGTATATTAAAATATATAGTATTGTCTTATATTCTCGCAAACACTCCACGTTTGAAGTTAAACCATTTTAGTGGATTAAAGTTGCGTATAATTATATGTAATATGTCGGTTGTATTTGATAAGTTTATAAGTTAACTACCGTCACTTTGTGTTAAATTTTGAGTATTCCGATTAAGCGTAAGTATGGACCTCACGGTATCCGTTAGCCGGGTAGTGTATAGACGGGTTCGCATGATGGAAACGGCATTTATTTAACCCGTCAAGCATCATCAGACACAATTGATTTTTCAATTGTCATAGCCCTCCGGAGGGATAACGACGCTTGACAGATTAAACGCATGTTAAATCCGTAAAGTATTTTATTTCAAAAGAATAACATAGTTTAACTAGCTGACCCGGCAAACGTTATTTGTCCATAAACAGATATAAATATATAAATAAAAATGTGGAGAGGGCCATCCTTATTCTCAGACCTACAAATACCTTAAATATACAAAAAAAAACATAAAAATGGGTCTAGCCGTTTCGGAGGAGTTCGAGAGCAAACACTGTGACTCGATATTTTTATATATTATATAACTCTATAGTTCCAGCCTGATAATTTACAAATCTCCAGTATATCGGTCTCTTAAAAAGCATTTCATAGGACTTAAAAGCTCAGTAAAACAGTTACTCAAACGTTGCATCCACGGTAATCCAGAATTTGTACCCCTTTTCTTTCTATCTTTTCCATTTCGAAAATTAAATCAGTTAGATTGACAAACTGGATGCATTCTACCCCGCATTCCTCTTGACAGCTAGCTTCCTCTAAATCTGTACCATTAAGCTAAATCCCCAAGGACGTGCCATGCTACACGTTTCGCTAGAACACTTTTATTTGTGTTTCGTTCCTTATTTTAAAACAATAGATAGCGTAAATGTGAAATTTAAGAAGAAGCTCCACTCTTTCTCTCTTACAATGGTTTAGAAACACGGAATTAACACTATTACTGACGCATTCAGAAAAACGCCTCAATAAGTTGTTTAATTAAAAATTATATACAGTAGGGACTGATTGTGTACCTACGACGTTAAAATAATCTTAGGCGCTCATAGCACATTGGGGTCTACTGACGTGTGGCTTACACTTTAATAAATCGAGTGAAATCGTTATGCTGAAAACATAGAAAAGGAGTCCCCCTGCTCTCAATCTCAACATAAAGCCCTCTCAACAAGCATTGGCGACTTTACTCACCGCAGGAACACAACACTACAAAGTAATAATAAATAATAAAATAGTTTATTTACCAGTACAGTTTACAGCAACAGTTATGTATAGCTATTTTGATATTTTAATAAATGCGTAAACAATATCAGAAACTTCTGCTCATTTAGCTGCAAACTAATATTAAAGCAGTTAAAAGCATATTATAGAGCGAACTCATTTATAGTGCATCTTTTATTATAATCTGTATTGATGAAGGCAATCTTAATTGATACTCTACGCTTCTGCAGCATTCAATGAACAATTAGCATTTCTTGCACGGAATCATTTCCCTGATACGTAAATTTATTTAGTGATTTTTAATTAATTAGCCTGCTTTACTAGCTTTTTCAGTGATAAATAAAATATGCAAGAAAACAGCGACTGGTGCATATCTCCTTTGTGGAGTATCAAGTGTTCAAGCCGAAAAGAACTTAGCATATTATAGTGAATCGTGCTAAATTTCATGCAAAATGGAAGAGCTCTGTATCGCCGGGAGAGTTACAGGCATCCATCAAGAGGAGTTATGTGAATAAACTTAGCGAGATTTTCATTGTAGCTGTAGAAAATGTTGTTGGGACGCTGACAGCATAGCGGAGGCTAAACCCTTTTATGCCGAGCAGTGGTTCCCCTCGGATGTTCGTCTTAATGTGACATACGTAGCGTATACGCTGGATACTTTTAGCGTCTATCTTCACGACTTTAGAACGAGTGCACTGTTTTTTATTTTGCAGTTTGTTTTGTCTCTCAATCTTCATTAGGTATAGAATGGTGATATATTTTAGTATGACAGTTTTTTTCATACTGAGCTTTTGATCGCTGTAAAGGAATCGGAATGCCGGGTATATAATAACAATGTAACATGTAATAAAACGCGAGTTAAATCCCATAAAGAGGTTTTACTTCAAATAAGGTGGTAGGCCCATATGTAGGGTCGCCTACGTAGGTACCACCGCCTTTCTTGTTTCAGCCGTGAAACAGTTCGCTGTGTTTCGGATTGAAGGGAAAGGTAGCCAGTGTAATTACTGGGCATGGATGGCATTTCATCTTAGTCCTCAGGATGACAACGCACCTGCAATATCAAGTGCTTTTCCTTGTTTTTGCAGGTGTCTATAGGCAGCGGTAACCGCTTACCAACGTGACCACGGCTAGTGCAACTGCCGAAACTGCATTTAAATCGGTTCAGTGGTTTAGAAGTGAAAATGTACCTAAAAGATAGAGCTAAAGTTACAAACAAGAAAAGTCTATAAATATGTTTCGCCTTTGTCTGTACATTCTCTAATTCGATTCCTATTGTTCTATGAGCAGTAGGTAGAGCCGCAAATTCAGTCTTTATTGGTCTCGCCGTACATTATTATTGCACCCCAGAGGCTGAACTTACGTGGTAAGCGTTTTAATTCGAATACACGCCGACCCCACAAAATTTAATTTCCGTGAATGCAATTATTGTGAGGTTTAATATTGACGGTAATTTTAAAAATTCGTCGCATCGTGCATTGTTCTGCGAAAACAAACCGTAGTTAATGATGTAATGTTATAAATATTGTGAAAATCATCGAGTTTATTGAATTCTTTGTTTGTCTCCAGAGAAATGCATTTTCATGCAATTCCAAAAGTTTTAAACCAAAACTTTATCGCCTAAATAAGAGCTGTATAATTTAAAAGTTGTCAGATTATGTAAAGGGCGCCGTTTCAACCAGTTTAAAAAAAGATTGAAGCAACTCATTATACCTGATGACGCAGATTTAATTATTATTATGCTGACTAATTCTCTCACCTACCTGGACTGAATGTTTCTCTTGCAAGTGATTGTAATGGTTTTTTAAGAGAATAAAAGTTCCTAACACCTATTTATTCAACTCGTCGACATGTGACCGTATCTTTAATTTCAGAGACCCCGTGTTTGAATCCCAGTGGGCAGTTGTTTTTGTTTACGCAATAGATACGAACATTGATATAGAATTACTGTAGATGAATATTTATACGTATCTATGTGTTGGTATATAATAATGAACAGTCGATAAACATATAGGTTTGATTAGTTATCTAGTGTCTATAAATAGAAATTGCTTAAAATTGTAGACGAAACAAACATTATGGATTTTAGCGTTGTTTCATATACAGGAAGGGGACCAAAAATCGACAATAAATTAAAATATGGGCTATATTAGTTCATGAAATAATCAGCTTATCTTTTAGGCCGGCAAGGTGGAGGCGGCTAGAGCAGTGTCTAAACTGCACTAGCTGTCTTCGCATATGGACTCATCTTACCGCTTTACATCAGGTGGTGTTAAGTCATTTGTCGTGCTTTGTATAAAAAAAAATATGAATAGAAATGTCATGAAATAATCAAATGAATATAAGATGTATGTGAAAGTTGCAAAACATTGCTATGAACTTATATAGTCTAGGGTTTAATTTATTGTCGTCGCCATTATGTATAGTTAGGAGTTAGATAGCCAGTTCCTCTGTGGTTCCTCAACGACACAATCCGGGTGTTCGGTCTTATCATAAGGTGAGATGAAGGCTATGGGCTACCTCATATAGAATAAAAAATATATTGTAGATAACTTATCGTCCTTTATAATTACCCACCGGTTGGCTCAAACATAATTGCAGCCTTCTTATATTATTTACTTACTACCAATTAATACAATTATTATAAGTAACTAATAATTAAATAAGCAGTAGATAAGCACTTAATAAGCACTTGTGAAATCGTGCTTACTTGGACCTGATTGTCAATAATAGGCACTTACGATTAAGGCTAATCTAATGTCAGGACTACAGGTAATCAAATGCAACAAACGTATGTACATCAACGTAAATTATTATAATAAGTATCTCTCTCTTGTAATGTAGTTTTAAGATGTAGTGAAATAAATATATTTTTATTTTCATATACTTAGATACATAAGAGGATAATTATTTTAGTTCAAGAAAGAGTTAACATATTACCAAGAAACATTATCTGGAAATCTAATCTGTTAAGAGAATACGATTTTCCTTTATTATTCTCTTCTGCGTTATACTTTTGTCGTCTCTAGTTTTGTTCTGTCTAATGCAACATAGAATTTCAAAGGGTGAAATTTCCAATTCAAGCAGAGTGTCCGGACGGGCGTTGTAAGCGTGGCCGGACAATTTTATTATTACCACTTTCAATTTTGAATAGATAAAACGCTGTGGGCTTTCTAGCCGCGGGCACAGTTAGAACACAATCCAACTTCCCTTTGAGTTTGTTTTGTCAAAAATAGTTCTTAAATTCAACAGCACAGGATCCACACGAAGTAAACACCGCGACAGTACTGCGGTACGGCTGGCAATGTTCCAAACTAGGATGTGCCGCCTCACAAATCGGTCTGAATGTTGCTCGGAACTTCTAAATCAACCTTAAATGCACACACACAGAGTTTGCTTTTGGTAATATTCAAATATTTTGGTGTTGGTATACTGTTTCCAATATTCTATATCAATAAAGTAAAATGCGAAATAAGGCCACAAGCCCCGATTTTGGGGTACATCGCGATATGATGACGTCCAGGTGTGCCGTGTACCCATTTGAATATATTATATCTTTGTGCTTATGCTTTTATGATATTTACTTGGGACAAGCTCTCGATTTGTTTCCAACGTTGTTCACTGAGCAGAAAATTTGTGAAATTTTACAAAGGTTATAATTATGTGGCTGTTATTCATGAAATAATTAATGTTTTTATTTTTCACCCTATAAACATGATTATGATGCGTTTGGCTAAATTTCATTTTCAAACAAAGAAACCAACAGTTTCTAACAAAACTTGTCTTAAATAAGCGAGTCAGGCTAGTCTAAACAGTTATCAGAGGATTTTTCGAAAGGCTAAACAATAAAGAAATTACTGGCGATTTTCGGTTTGTATGAAAAGCTAAAATTTACTCTTAAAACAATAAGATTGTTCGAAAAATCCTCTGCTATCTATTAAGACTAGCCTGACTTTCATATGCATGTAGTCTCATTAGAATCGGTTTGTTAGTTTCATATACTTTCGAATACCACTTCCTTTTCATTTTACAGTGCCCAAGGTGCCTAATAAAGGTTAATTTTAAGAAATATGATTTTATCTGTAATTTATGGTGAACAATAAAGCTTTTTCTATCTTTCTATCAATCTATATACTGTTTCTTCTTTTAGTTTTTATTTAATAGTTTACTGCGTCCACATCTCAAGTGTTTCCGAAGTAAGAATGAAGCTGCAAGTTCTCAGCTATAAAGATTTCAACTCTAACCGTTCAGAAACAAACTATCGATAAAAAGTTGGCACTCCTTAAAGTCTCAACTAGGTTGCAACTAAGGCAAAAAGTCGGGAACATTGTCCCAAATCGGCGTGTCCGGTTCTGGAGAAAGAACCGTTTTCTATACCAGTCACTTCCTCGCCTCTAATTACTGTTCCTACAAAGGGTAACTTTACAAAGACTGCTCTGGTTACGCTGGCGAAATTACCGACCAGACTCTCTATCCTGTTTGAATTCTTTATAAGTGCTTTGAGAATGTTGCTCTGTGGATGCGATTAGTTTGTTTCAATTAAAGTTTTAGTCAAATTCATTTTTAAGGAAACCTATTTACATTTTTCTGCGTTCGATTCTAATGGTACTAGGTGGTAGGCCCGTATGTAGGGTCGTCCGGGTAGGTACCACCGCCTTTCTTATTTCAGCCGTGAAACAGTTCGCTGTGTTTCGGATTGAAGGGAAAGGTATGACGGCATTTCCTCTTAAGCCTCAGGATGACAACGCACCGTCAATATCAAGTGATTTTCTCTTGTTGTTGTAGGTATCTATAGGCGGCGGTTACCGCTTACCATCAGGTGGGCCGTCAGCTTGTTTGTCATCTAGTAGTATAAAAAAAATATGTGTAGAATTCATATTTTTTGTATGATTTATTTTATATATTTGAAATGGATTTGTACATACGACAGCACATTAAGTGTACCACCTCTATCAAGAACGGAGTACGTTGTTGACTGTTTATAATCACATTTTATATGAGACTTGGGTCAAACCTACGAACTGCAAATTATCGTTATTGTACATGTACCCTGATACTACTAATTAATTATGTAAACCTCAACAAACATTCCTTTGTTGTTTGGTATGAACAAAGTAAAATTTCCATTCATACGAAATAATACATTTCCATTAGTTAACGAAATTACCAAAGAGATAAAATAGAAAACTTAAAGCACCGCTAATATCAAGGATTATATTTTACGCCTTTTCTATCTGATCCATGCGCGAAACAATAACTCACTATAACACCGTGCACCAACGAGGACCTTCAAAAACAAGGACTTTCAATGAAGACAGGAACGAACCGGCACGTTGATGCAATATCGGGAAAAACTGCAAGCAAATGGAAACCTTACACCCAATCAATAAAGGCCACAGCTCTGCTTTCAGATCCAGATGTGCCGATAGCAAAAGTCGGGATCAGGTGATTCAAAAAGTTATAATGGAGAGTAAGCGTTAGGGAATATTACTCGTTGTTACAGGCGGGCAAGGTTGAGTTTTGTTCGGGATTGGGGTGGTCTATACGAGGATGACCCGAAGGTCATAACCCTCACCCTTGGCATTTCGCCAAGGTGCTTATATGGAGACGGACATGTCTGCCTCTAGCCGTCTAGCTTTAGTTTTTAGACGAATTGCCTTTCATAAATAAGCGATATTAAAAGCTATTTAGTAAACATGTACTTATCAATATTTTACTGGAAATTTCTGCTCTTGGACAAATACCGACTATTTTAACAGAAAATCTACTGAATTCCGGAAAATATAATGTACGTTAACTTTAAATTGGTAGCAATTTAGAAGTTACTACTTATCAGAATCGATTTCGTATTTTCTCTGATAAATATTATAATATGAAAAACAGGTACACAACTCTCAGAATTGATTTCTTCGCATGGGTGTATACAATTTACTTCAAGGGAGTGAGGTGGCGGATAAAGTTATGTTATAAAGCAAAGAGCTATGAGTTGCTATATAAAGTACAAGTACCTATTTTTTACATTTTTGTATATTAATATTTTTGTAGAGCTTTTGCACCGATCAAGATTTTCATAACAATCATTATAATATTGTCTTGGAACGGATATTGTGTTCTATAAATTGGTGTAGTTTTGTGTGTGTCGACGAACAATATTGCATAAACATTTTTTATGCGATTACGTGTTGTGAATACGTGGAGAGTTTTATCGTGGTTATCCATCTCATCGTAATAGCATCATGGAAACCGTTATATTTGGCGCTATGCTTTCCGAAGAGGCAAGAAGTATGCCACACCCGCATATCACTGCAAAAGATGCAGAAATAAGAAAATATATCAGACATAGCTGTATTGATTTAACCGTTCGCCTTCTATTTTATTAGGAGTTTTTTTTTGTCTTAACTAAAATTACCCTTGGGTAATTCTCAGTAATAAGTTTTCTTAATTTAAGCTAGCGCTATGCTATATATTTTAGCACATCACATGCTAACATCGACGTCGTCAGCTAGAACTAATACAAAAGTGTATCTGAAAGCAGCGACTGCAGTTTATTTGAATTCGTGCAGCCGTCATAAGACGAGTTCTCCTGCGTTACCGTACCGCTGTTTGAACAAACACGATTTCTAGCGCAACTGTAAGGTAACAGTTTTCACGTGAAAAATAACATTTCCATTTACTAGACGAAATGTTCATGTAAATTTACTTTGGTAGTACTTACATCACCCTAAATATTTCCTAAAACTGCTTTACCAGTCAAGTCTGTTTTTAATTGTCATAAGACTCCCGGTAGCCTTACATCGATTGAAAAAATAATGCAATTTTGACTTTAGCCCATTAAGCATGAGATTCCAGATTTTCATAGCCTCCCGGTGGCATATCGCGGCTTGACAGATTACGAAATGTATCTTTAAAGAATTATAAATCGTCAATTTTCTTTAATTTGTCAATGACAATTAAAACCAATTGTGTCTCGAATTCAATGCTTGACTAATCGAAAATCCTGTTGTAAAGATATCTTTATATAAAGACCACAATACATCAGAATGTAACTATATAAAGAATAAGCCTCAAAAACATTAATTAACAAATTGATGTCTGTTCTTTTAACACATTGACTGCCATGTAGGGCACCGGTGACCGGCGGCGGTCTTGTATCAAGGCGCCGCGTAGGACATCGGTGACCTCACGGTAAACCTGTTTTCGGAATTGATTTATGCGCCGTAGGACGCGTTTTCTATAGATTTCTTATTACTAAGTGACCGGAATAGCACCCTGGAGCAATACTTTCATATGGTTTCTGTGTAACGTAAGAATATTTTGAATTATTGAAAGTAACCCTTAAATGTCGTGATAAAGCCCAGAACATAAGCTTCAATTTAATTGAATCCAAATTTATTCCTAAATGATTGTAAATGCATTATAATAGGAAGACTAATAAAACGAGTAAAAAATAAAAAAATGAGATTTTAACGAAACTCTTTGTATTTTAGTACAAAATTGCCTATTTTTTTGAAAACAATTACAAAAGAAGTAAAGTTTAAATCTATCTCGGGCATTTTTAATAGGCAAGTCACGACACAAGAACGTGGTAATCGCAAAATGAGACAAAACGTACGTTCCGTGTAAAGGGGTGTAAGCGACTGAGGTGCGCGGGCGTCCGGAGAGGTGACCTCACCGGCGCCTTAGTAACAGAAATCGACATATTTACTTCAGCACACCACGTAGGGCACCGGTGACCTCATATAGTTTTTTTGAATTTTCTACGGAACCATGCCTCCGAATGACCCCAAAATATAATAGCATTTATATTTAGACCCATAACACCAATTGGCAATGAAATTTTATTTTGTCATTTTCGTCATTGTTACTCTGGCAGTCAATGTGTTAAAGAAAAATTGCTTTTAATGAGACACGAATCAATCAGTTAATAGTTTTCCTCTTTTAGTCGCAGAAAAATGAATCAAAAAATAGTAGGTGCTTTGTCTTTTCTTTGCCTGAATAGATGTTTTAAAATAATATTAATGTGCTTTATGTAGGACTTTACTTATGCACGTTTTCACTAACATTTGCTTAGCAACTTAAGCTAACCTGTTGCTTACTCGAAACGGCGACGATTAGAAATTAAGAGTGTTCGTGATAGGGGCAGTGGACTTTACTTACGTATATAGTCTTTGACTTACGTTAAGTGCTTCTATAATGTGAGCTATGACAAAAGTCTTTTTTAATCGAGATTAAAACAAGTGTGTGTAAATCATGACGTCACCAAGCGCTTTCGACAAAGGTAAAGGTAGAATTTAATTAGCTCTTCCATTTAATATCCTTCAGACTTCATTATGACGTGTTCCCATGTGTTAACTCACCGTTTGTTTGAGCAAATGCAGTACTCTGGAATAAGAAATTCTTTACACGCGAAATTTCACATTTCAGTTGAAACGCAATTTATTTTTATTGCGAAGAAACGGTGAACTGTTGTCATTCAAAGTCTATGCTACAGATTAATTATATAATAATATGTTTCACGTAAAACTATTTAGGATAGTAGGAAGCTTCAAGCATTGATAACGACTGTTATTATACCGGGTGGCGATAACAATAGGACAAAATTATTAGCTTACCATACAAAAAACACCATGCAAATATACATACCACTTGGGAAAATTGTGTGAATAAACCGGTTTAGATTGTGACGCTTCGTTGTTATTTTTATTCAGTTATAATTAAGTAATGGCGTCAAAATATCATTCAGACACCTAAGCTGTGCTACGGATTTGCGCTATTGCCGCCCTTATCAAGGTTAGCGGCCCAATATTTCCGTATAGTGTTGTTTTTTATTTCCATTTCTAAGTTATTTAGTTTGCTTAAAAAAACGTTATTTTTATATTACTTCTAGAACTTTTTTGATAGTGTCATTATATGTTTTCATTGTTGTTTTTTATTGTGTACATAAATTGTTAAATAAATAAATCAATAAAATATATTTCTATGACATATTGTAGCAAATGTTTTAATTTATTGTCGTATTGAAATCACCACTTTGTATGTCTTAAGTGCAAGTTTTCAATAAAACTTACCTTGTAAGTTGATGTCGAAAACCAGTTTCTCTTGTTATGTCAACTTATGGGTCTCCTATAAATTCTATACAATAATAGCATGTAAAGATTTTGTATTAATTTGGTTGAATTTATCATACAAATTTATGATGGGATGGATGATACCATCATCATGCTCATGTGTTTCTTTCACGTAAGAAGGAATGTGCCCAGCATTGAGACGTCTAAGGTGATGATGATGATGATGATGATGCTGATATTAATTTAAGCCCTTAAGTAACGTGAAAAAATATTTAGATACCTATTGTTTTTATTGTTGGTTGATGAGAGATACCGTTTATTTCACAGAAATACGATTTCATCATATAATAATATAAGTAAATGTTGAAGATGGAGCATGAACGATCACATTAATGTAAAATTATTTTTACTGAAATAATTCAACCCTCTGTTTATTCTATGAAAATACTTTCCTTTCATGGCTAAAATAAACTTTGTATCAAAAATCGTCAATTTTTTTTTATGATAAATTCAATCAAATCAATCACAATAATGATAACAAGGAAGAGATGCGACCCTTGTTAAATGGAAAGTTATAACAAAACGTCAAATTATTATCCAGACAAAGCACAAGTTAAGTAATTACATTCTTAATTTTAAATTACCATTTAAAATAACCGGTTTAACTTAACTTTCAAGTTAGCTTGGGGTAATGGCGCTTAGCCTAGTTGACACAATTGGAACTTATCCAAGGAAGGTACTTTACAGTACTGTAGGTGCTATCTATATAAAAAGAACAGTTGTAAAATCCATAAGACATAAATATATTTTGTCAAAACTTAAAAAAACTATATACCTACCTATCAATGGCCATAATAAAGATATTATTCTCAAATCTTGACATGTTCAAATTATTTAATCTTGCCTTTGTAACACATATTATATTTTTATGACGCAAGATACTCAATTTGCGTTATAATCAAACCAATCAACAACGCCTTACTTTAAAACCTTGTGTTTGACTTTAAGATGAAATCAAAACAATTGAACTAAATGTTTTATTCAAAAGCTAACACGGAGTCACCCTTTCATGGCATCGAATCTCAAGTTCATCTTTACCCTGGATTTTAATTACGGGTATCAAGTGCTCATTGAGACATGATGAAAAGCAGTAAAAGTAATGGGAAAACTAGGGCCGTCTTAATAAAGCCTATAAAAAGTAAATAGCCACTTCACTTAGCCACTTAAAATTTTGGCATGGCCCAATTAAAGAGAAAAAATGGTGACATAAGCCCCCTACAATTCCGAACAGTGAAATACGTCTTTTATTGTTCGAAACACAATGGAGGTCGACTTGGCCGAGAACAATATGGCTGCCCTATTATTTGAGAAAGAAAATAAGGTATTTTCATTAATGAAGTTAAAGTTTAATTGCGTTGCGGAATGATCTTTTCCCGTGCGGTGACCGCGCTTGGACGGCTAAGAAAACAAGTCCTTTATCCAGGAATAGATTTATGTTTTTATGTACCTTGTTTAAACGTACAGGGCGTAACAAATGCGAAAAGAAACAATGGTGAGTATTTTTCCTCAAATAGGACAGGAGCTCGGTGGCGTATTGGTTAGAGCGCTCTGGTTTCGATACGAAAAACAAAGCAGCTTTCGCCATGGTCGAACCTGGGATGGGTCAATAAAAGTTTGTTATCTAGAACTCCTCCGTGCTTCGGAAGGCACGTTAGGCCGTTGGTCCCGGTTATTAACCCACCAACCCGCACTGGGACAGCGTAGTGGTGTTATGGCCCAAACTCCTCATGTGTTTCTCCCATGTAGGAAGGCCTGTGCCCAGCAGTGGGACGTATATAGGCTGGTGACCTAGGACATTTTTATTTCTGTTAGACAATTAATGCTAAAGTATATAACGTATTAGCTGTTACCTTAAACTATCGAATAGAGATGTTAAACAAAAGCGTCTACAGGCAGGGCCGTATACTGAGACAACGCTGACCATAACCACCGCAATTTAGAAACAATAATAATTTCACAGAAACAAAAGTAGCGTTAATAACTGCAGTAGTCGGGGACTGTGTCGTAGTTATAAGCGCCCACCTCAAACATAACAAATGTTTCAGACATAACAATTACTCAACAAAACATAAACATGTGTGTTTGTGTGTTTGTGTGCACGTTTGTGTGTGAGAGAGAGAGAGTAGAATAATAACAATCATTGGTGTGCGTACAAAGTTTTCCTTTTAACTACTTTATTCCATTGCAATATTATTAAAACTCGAAACACTGTTCATTTGTTCAGTTCTGTTCAGTAACCTATTTATGTTACGAATAGTAACATAAACGCCCACGTATATGTAACACGCCCAATCATCACAAATAGGTATCAATTTTTCACTGGAGGGTTTCGGGCTTGATAAATTCAATAAAATGATAATAATATACGAGTTGGAGATGCCATTATTCGCAGATGCCACCCTCGAAAACGAATTCAAACGACACGTAAAAAATGAAATTACGGTTTGACCCACAAAACAGGTTATAATGACAATGCCGAAGATCTTTGCGTTGACAAAAATGTTCGTGTGCTCATGATTAATGAGATCAAATGAATTGGAAAATTTTGTGACTATAGAAAAATTTAAGTTGGCCATTTTTAAATACCTACACAATGGCCCTAATTCTGGAGAACACATGCTAAGTTTAAATTTAAGTTCAGTCCATCTCTTTCTCTCAATATAATTACGAAAAGGATGGCTGACATATAATTTGACATTTAGAAACGTGCGTTCAATTTTCGGCCTTATTGAACGTGATAAAATGCAGGTTTTTTGTTGCAGGTGTTTAGGAGGTACCTCCGTACATGCCGTATAAAATTGTCTATGGTTCCTTTGAAATCTGCCTAAATTTATTTGACAGCTCTAAATGAATTCTTGTTGTCTTTTTCCTATTACACATTGCGAGAAAGAGATACACTGTACTTAAATTTAAACTTAGAGTATGTCTTCAGAATTAGGCCCAATATTCGTTCATCGCTAAATATTAATAAACAAGACAATCCTGTTTCAAGCTTTAGAAAACAAAGCTATAAAAGTAGCATTGAAAGATAACGTACATTCATTCATCATCATCATCAATACCAGCCTTTATACATCCCACTGCTGGGCACAGGCCTTCCTACATGGGAGAAACACATGAGGAGCTTGGGCCATAACACCACCACCCTGGCCCAATGCGGGTTAGTGGGCTAAAGCGGTTGCAGGAACAACCGGGACCAACGGCTTAACGTGCTTTCCGAATCACGGAGGAACACGGATAATAAATTTTGATTGACCCATCCCAGAATCGACCATGGCGAAAGTTGCTTTGTTTTTCGTATCGAAACCAGAGCGCTCGAACCAATACGCCCACAAGCTCCTCGAACAATTATTGCTTAAGTGTAAATGCTTCCCGCAGAATGTACAGAAGAAAATTATATTGGAAATATGTGCTAGTAAAAATAGCAATCAAACCAATCTACTACCTATACCCCAATCGGAAATCTACTCCACTCGTAAACTTTGTTAACCCTTAAAACTCTCGAGGAAAATCGAGAATACCCACTCAGTGCAGTTTGGAAGCTAGATAGTTCCAGAATACTTTGTATTCGGCTCGCATTGGCTGACAAAGCAAACCTTTGCCCACACACTCGACTACTAAAGTGGTCAATAAACGCCAGTTACAAGTGGTAACTCAGCCCCACCCTAGTTACAAATGACTCCATTTAAGAGAATCGCTCAACGATAGTCCCTCAAAAACGTACCAATATTTACAAATTCAACACTCAAATGTTCTCAGATGACGTCATCCCCTGCACTATTGCGTATTTATTCTCCCTTCTGGGGTTGAGTCGGTAATGGCGAGTCCTTTCGAGCACGATGTTAAAAAATATACTGGCCAAGACAGACCGGGTATTTAAAACAAGAGGTTCCGTAGATATAACAAACATTCAAACAATAAATATTTAAAAATATATTCTTGTCAGTGAATTGTATTGGCAATCATTTTATCAATGATTCATTTTTTTTTCAAAATAAAGACTTGTTTGGTTTGGAATCATATCTCATTTTTAAGTTAAAGTTAAGTAAGGAACGAAAGGTTGATAAAAGAACCCTAATGTACTGAACCCCAAAGCATCTGTATTCCTGCCAACATTTGTGGGTTAGCTTTTTGATTTCTCTAGCCGATGAGTCTCCTGCGAGCGACGAAGATTGATGTGGACTCGCCGCATTGTTTTTTTAGTCGACAGGGAAAACACGGCACTTTTTGTCGAATAAACTTGTAAATAACAATATGATCCTGTTTACTAAATATCTAGTCTAGTTATAATCTGTAAATATTATAATTTGACGCTTAATGTGATCTGTGATAAAAGATATTTGCAGATATAAAAAAAATCCTACCTGTTTGATCCTACAAAATTGCAACACTTATTTTTCTAGTATTTATTTTATTTTTATTGTTATAAAATCAGTTTGCAACTATAAAAGTGATGCTAATTAATGTAACATAAAGATATTGAAAAATTCCCTCTTAAGAACACACATTAAGATCATCATACGACATCAGTAGGCTATACACGTCCCACTGCTAGGCATAGGTCATCCTATATAGAAAAACACAAGAGGAGTCTACAATCTCAACCATGTAGGGTCCTTTTATGTTAATCCAAATATTATACAAAACTTATTGAACGAATAAAATAACCAAATAAGGCATTTTCAAACACAACCATCGGTTAATTGGCTAATAACGTAAATCCCCGGATTACGAGGCAGAAAAACTTCGACTAGAAAGTTCGCGAGTAAAAAATAGAGCGGTAAACGGCACCAAGCACTCTCCGGCTGATCTACACCAATTAGTACACGTCGCCGTTATTTTGGACGACGAATTTTAAATTGTGGATATTTTTGAAACCACTAATTGAGGAAATAAACTTGAGAATTTTGTAGATATGCCTAGAGGTATAGAAGAAAATAGCCTTGAGGATACACGATTTCTTCAATCCGATTCGAACAGAATCCAGGACTGTTGTGATAATAAGAGTGAGTGATACTCAACAAAAGGAAAACTTTTGATATTAAATTCCATAGAAAAATTAATACAACAAATACTACTTATTATATTCAGGATAAAGCTTCCACAGACGTTTCTATGATTCGAGATTTTGGACCAACCATTGATAGTTCAATCAGATATAAAAATAATTTTGAAATAATATCTTGAAAATCATTAAAAGAGATAAGGTTTAAGACTGTCTTGGTTTGCTGCGCACTAAACAATATGCTAAATAGTTGTGCGCTATATCCTAGAATAGGTATACTGCATTGTAAATATTAAATATACACTATAGTCGTATACGTAAAAAGGTTGATAATACACTCAAATGATTAAATTGAGATACTTTCAAGAAAGAGGAAAATACAAAATAAGTCGAATTTATCGTTAGATGACAGAATAGCTACTAGTCTAAGCCGATGTATGAAATCGATTGACCGTGGTCTATAGGGTTATATTGTTTTCAGGAGAATTGTACCTTGAGAGGTATTTGATACCTAAGACTTCATTGGATCAAGAACCACTGTGTAACTTTTTTTTATAATTCATTGTGTTGCTGTGGTGATTTGGAGCATCAAAAATCGTGAAAATGCAATGTTAATGATATTGATATCATAGACGTACAAAGAATTTTGTTTACCAAGGGACTTGTCACTGACCTTTACGGTATTAAAAAAAAGACGAGCTGCAACTTTAGAGTCAAGACAGCCTTCTACTGTTTACAGGTCACTTAAAATATCAATTTTGTGAATAGCAGAAAAACGAACAGTTGACAATGTCATGTTCTCCGTTTCATTTAAATTTCGTACTTACGATTATATGGACTTAAGTAGGTATATGACATAATCGCAGTCATAATTAAAGGGTTATCTTTACCGATTATTCCGTCTCTCCTAAGATGATATCTCCACCCGCCCCACCCCATCTTCATCTCGTATTCTCTGAGCAAGCAAAAAACCATCCACAATTTGAAATGACGATTTCATTGTAAGAAAACCGTTTGGGAAGTTATCACAAAGGCTTTGGGCTCCTATTACGCTGATTACAACGCTTCCAGTACAGATTAGTGAGCCGAATTGTTACTGGGACGTGAAACGAGAAGAAAAATGTTTGCTTTTATTTTTGTTTTAAAGTAATACGTACCGCCCGTTAATGGTGGAAATTAATACTAAACATTGTTTATTGTTAAGATGAATTTGGTGAGACTGTCATTTTTCAAAAGTAACAACAAAGATATCTACTTTATATTTTTATTTTCTTTGAATTACTAGGACTTTTCTTTTGTTTACTAGGTGGTAGACCCATATGTAGGGTTGCCTGGGTAGGTACCACCGCCTTTCTTATTTCAGCCGTGAAACAGTTCGCTGTGTTTCGGATTGAAGGGAAAGGTAGCCAGTGTAATTACTGGGCATGGACGGCATTTCATCTTAGGCTTCAGTATGACAGCGCACCTGCAATATCAAGTGATTTTCCTTGTTCTTGCAGGTGTCTATAGGCGGCGGTAACTGCTTACCACCAGGTGGGCCGTCAGCTTGTTTGTCATCTAGTTGTATAAAATATATATATATATCTTTGTTCGACGGCTACTCAGCTCAAGTGGTATATACCCTGTTTACTAAGCCAAAGGTCTAGAGTTAGAATCCCAGCAACAGCGAAGGTTTGTTTGATGAATACGAAAATTTGCTGTCGACACAAGGATATTTGTACAAGTATCTGTCTAATATTCATAATCTGTCATTTACTATACCTACTCATACTTCACTATTATCTCGTATCCTCAATATAAGTACAGTCATAATAATCTAATATTAGTAAGTACAAAACTAGGATTATGTCTGTTGTCCTTTACTAATTTAGAGGCTATATAGTGTTTATATTTATATTTAATTTACTAAATTGTAAAGTAAAAAGTTTGCATTTAAGAATAAAAAAAAATAACTACCTAGCTACTGTACATTTTGCCGATATTAGAATTTTCTTGCTCGTTTTATTAAAAAGAAGCGACAAGCGACAACGTGGGTTATTATTATGTAAATAGTTTTATTGCGCTTGCTCATGCCAAAGAGGTTTTATTTATAGTTTATAGACACCTTAATTGTCTATCGCAGCTTGAAACAAAAACTTTTTAGTATTAAAATAAGACAATCGTACTGATTTAAGCAAATATGTTGAAAATGACTTTACCGAGTAGAGACCTTAGAGAAATGTTTCACACCCGATTCACACACATAATTGTCATTGTCTTTGCTATGACTAGAAAGTACTAGAAATAGACGACGGCATTAATTCGACGACCGGCTGGCCGAGTGGTCTGTACCCCAGGCTGCTCGGTCATGAGGTCCCGGGTTCGAATCCCGGTAGGAACAAATGTTTGTATGATGAGTACGAGCATTTGTTTACGAGTCATGGATGTTTATATGTTTATTTAGTATATTTCTAATATTTATATAAATATTATTATCATTATTTGTCCGTTATCTAGTATCCATAATACAAGCTCTTAATGATGCTTACTTTGGGCCAGATAATAGGTGTGAGTGTATAAATATTATTATTATTATTAATAGACATAATATGCTAAACTGGGATACGATCGCACGAGGTTTACAATCCGGGTGATTATTGCAACTAATGTTCGAACAAGGACTTGAGAAAAATAAAGATACCTATGAATTTGGTCCAGTCCTTCCGATTTTACGTAATAAGCTAACGGCTACCACAAGAATGTTGAAATTATTCAATTACTTGTCGGCACCCTAACGAGTACTTTTATAAATACCATCGACTAGTTTAAGTATTTGCCTATCTCACAAGTCTTTGCCTTGAGTTTGAGTCTTTGTCTTTCTTATTTCAGCCGTGAAACAGTTCGCTGTGTTTCGGATTGAAGGGAAAGGTAGCCAGTGTCATGGGCATGGACGTCATTTCATCTTAGGCCTCAGGATGACAACGCACCTCCAATGACAAGTGATTTTCTCTTGTTATTGCAGGTGTCTATAGGCGGCGGTTACCGCTTACCATCAGGTGGGCCGTCAGATTGTAGTATAAAAAAAAGTTGCAATTAAGCTTATCTCCTAATATTCGGGGCATACTGAGTCTAACTATATAACTTCAATTAAATTAAGCACTTGTTATTTTTATAAAAACTTACTTACTTATCGAAGATGCAAATACTCTACCTATTTAAATTTATATTTTAAGAGATTTTATAGGTTCTTGTAAAATAAGTGGATCTTTAAATAAAAGAAGCACGCCAACATCTCATAAAAAAATTATAGGCTTTTATATTGGAAACGTAAGCTATGAATATTGAACACCCTCTGAAGTAAGACATCATTTTTACACCAACTGGTTTTATTAACCCTTAAATTAGATTTTTTATTTGTTATGAATGTATAAACAGCTTTATGTATTGGACAGTTTAAGCGAATAACCTAAGATTGTTTACGCCGCATAGCTTCTCATACAAAACAAAAATCATCAATAATTGCTTTAATATTTGTCTTTTAGAAAAATCCTCCAACGTCTTTTTAGGCGGGTTTGACTTGCTTAAGCATGGCAAGTTGATATAATCTGTCTGTTCGTCTCCAATATTTTCGACTTGAAAAATTGTATGTCGTGCGGAGTAAACGCTATATTAAATTAAAAAATATACATAAACATGGTCGTTTCTTAATAGTCAAATAGAAACAGTATGAAGTATTCTGGTATCGATACGAAAAACAAAGCAACTTTCGCCATGGTCGATCCTTGGATGGGCCAATTAAAGTTTGTTATCTCGAGCTCCTCCGTGCTCCGTAGGCACGTTAAGCCGTTGGTCCCGGTTGTTAATGCAACCGCTTTAACCCACCAACCCGCATTGGGCCAGTGTGGTGGTGCTATGGCCCACACTTCTCATGTGTTTCTCCCATGTAGGAAGGCCTGTGCCCAGCAGTGGGACGTATATAGGCTGGACATGTTGACTGTGAAAAATTTATCATAAATATTTAGCTTTGGTACACTAAACTAAATTGGCCCCTCTGTTCACATAATATGCGCGCAGAGTGGGAGCTAACATTGAGAATTATGCCGGGACCTGTAACCCGCGTTTTTCTTGGACCACTTCTCGAACCGCGTATGGTTTCGAAAATATTTGAATTGCTTCAACCGTACCTATAATAAAACCGAACGGCAAAAGCATACAACCCGTCTGATGCTTAAAGCCTCTAGATTACATTGGTTTGTTAGGTTATTTTTTTCATGACCACTTGTAACAGAAATTGTTTTGGTTATAAGTGGTCTAAAAAAAAATAACCTTGAACCCACCAATCACACCTAAACTCTTTAGTACAAGACGATCCTTTCAATACGCCAAGTCGTGAAACGTTGAGTCAGTCTAGTTCAATTATCTATCGGCCTAGGCATTTAATTGGATGCCGGCGCTTAATCAATGGCTACGACATAAATACCACTATGAATCGTACCTCACTTTACCTATTTCTGTCATTTCGCATATAATCCTTTACCTGTAAGCGCTACCAGGCTGTGAAATATTCTTTCTCTTCATACTAAACGTGCTCAAACTACCTATTATCTTCTCGTGATGAACATTTCCTCAAACTGTGATTCTCCTTTTTCATTTCAAAATTTCTCCAATTGCTTTGTTTTCTAATTTTCCACTTAACTGTGAATGAATATTACATACTATTTTATTCTTTTATGTTTCATTTGTGTTTAGTTTTGTCCCATAATTTTATAGCTTTTCTCTACTTTTTCGCATTTGCTATATTATTCCTTTCAGTAAACTTACTTTATGGTTGTTTGGTAGAGATCGCTTCTATCAATGATACCGCTTAATGTCATATAGCGTTGGTTTTATCTCTGTATTGCTTACTAAAGTGAATTAACATTTACGCATAAGATATTTTTATCTATCTACTAGCTGACCCGGCGAACTCTGTTCCGCCTTAAAGGCAATGAATAACAGAGATTTTTATTAAAATACTTTCTTATAACAAACACTATTAACAAATTTTACAAAGAATATAAATATACAACTACAATGTTGCGTATACTTAAGATTTTGTCGAAGACTTGGATTGTCAACACTGAAGCAATAAGGAACACAATCATTTGAAATATCAAACATTTTACTTATTTCGTATTATTATATCTTCGGAGCTCAAACTCGATCAAAAACGTTATTAATTGCCAGAAAATATCAATTTCGTACGTGTTCCAATGTCACCTAAATTGGCTTACGTCAACTAAACAGGCCGGCAGCCGTCCATCGATGCCGCTAATTGTGCCGCTGCGTAAATAATTGGAGAGGCCAGGACCGGGCTCACCTGTATATACTGTATTTGCCCAAACCCGCCGCGGTCGTGGTGGGAAATGAATAGCTCAATTTTCCGCATTTTCCGCCATTAACAACATCCGGCCTTGTACGGGTGACGCGTCCGCAAATAATGGACGCCCGTATAAATGTCCGTTTGTTTACGAAGAAAAAAGCTTTGCTTTGAGATATTTTCGATGTTGATCAACAGATGAGTAGCACGAGCCAACAGCGACGAATATTTATTCTTTGCAAATAATTTTATTCATATTTCTCGCTCCCTAAATTCTTATATCACGTCACATTAGTATTGATCAACATGTCAAGATGCAAATTATATCAACACCTCACATTTCAACCTTTATAAACCAACGTAAAAATCTTTTTTGCGATTTATCAGCATGTTACTGGTCAAATAAACAAATAATTACCAATTGTGGCAGTATTTAATTTTTTAGATTATTTCCACGACATTTATTTTTCTGGGTATTGGTCCGTAGTTTTTGATAACATTTAAATTATTTGAAAAACGTACTTTTAATGATCGGCATTCTAGAGTAGTATTCTAACGTCACAGTGTTATCATTAGCATGTGAGTTTGAGTTTGAGTTAGTCAAAAATGTCCCTTATCTTGTTTATTTATTTATTATTAATTGAGTAAGCTTGGGCAAATACTAAACACAATGCTAGCTATTTAAAGAAATGCTAACAGCTTACATTTTTCTACTTAAGTAGGTATTATAGACGCTTGTTTGTTTTTAACGCACAGGTTTTTGATAGCTTGTTAATTGATAGAATTGAATAACTTATTAAAAAGTGCTTATTATTAATTACGTATGTATATAGTTAGTTCAGAAGAAGAATTAAGTATTTTTGAAGAAACGGCACGAATTGTTGTTGTTTACTACTTCACAAATTAAATTGAGGTGACATTGCAAGGAGGACTGACAGCCGCTGGGGCGGAAATGTCCTCGAGTGGCGGCCACATACCGAATCCGATGGAAGCCGATGGATGCGGGCAGCGCAACACAGAGCGCTTTGGAGATCCCTGGGGGAGGCTTATGCCCAGCAATGGCAGTCTCTCGGCTAAAATGATGATGATGATGATTGATGAATATGATAACGATAAATATAAATTGCTGTAATGATGAACATAGAGGCGGCTTTCGTAGTGCAACTGTTACTCTTGTTGTGCTATCGCCAAAAGCCACGCCTGTTTGCATCTAATGAAAAATTATCCAATTATGCTACCTAAATATAATAGCGACCAATTTATTTAACTCCAATTAAAATTTCAGACATTACTGTGTCGTAATTCACTCAATACTCAATCGTTTATTGCATTCCATAGGAATTTACAATAGCTGTTAGATTACACAGTAGGCATTACTATTGTTGACCCTGTCGGGCACAACAATAATAGAGAGGAAGAATACTTGTAATTATTATTAGTAATATATATGTACCTAATATTGTCATTGTTAATTTCATTATTTTGATTAGTGTTTTATCTTTGAAATCTTTATTTAATTATTATTATTATGTCATTGTTATGATTATTATTCTTAATTTTATTATTAATAAGGTATTTTAATTAAATTTAATTTAAGGTATTTAATTTATGATTTTAAATAGCAATATAAATATTTTTGTAAAGTACTCAATTTCGTGTTTAGACAAAGCCATATTTTACTAGAAGTAAATTTCGTTTAAAATACGCAGCAAACAAGATTTTCACAGAACAGATTACAGTACTATTCCCAAGAAAAAGAAGTATAAAGTTTTTCTTTCTGTCTATTCCTATCAGTTTTTAACCGCTCTCATGATAACGGTCTGGCTCAAGGATCCAACATTTTAATAGCGCATCAACATTGTAAGAGCTCCTAAAGTCACAATATCCAGTTTTATCTCGCGACCTTAATGCTGGTGAGCCACCAATCATCGCGAGGCGAGGCTAACGATTTCCGATATGGACGCTAACCGTTGGCAATGAGGCAGTTACCGCGCTAACGGCCCACAGTACAGGAGTATCGCGAGACTATGCATTTTCTTACCCATTTAGGCTAGCTGGGTTAATAAAATTTGATGAACTGGGATAAATGAAAGTGAGCAGTTGCTCCTTCTTGTGCCATTATTTTAATTCATATGGGGCGTAAGAAGCCATTTTCAAGGCTTGAAAGACGGCGGGAGCTATCAAGAATCTGTGCATTTACTTATATTATAAATCTTTTTATACAATACTAGTGGCCACTCGCGCATGGATGTCAGTTATCACTCCAAAATGTATCATGTATCCATCCAGTACCTTATACTAACACCATGAGAAATTTCATCAAAATCGGTTCAATGGTTTAAGTGTGAAAAGGTAACAAACAAACAGACAGAGTTACTTTGGCATATATAATACATATTAGTATGGATTTCCAATTTATGTGAACAATAACTAAGGACTGATTTCTGAACCTTAACTTAGTATTTATACAAAGAATAATTTCGCAGTTTTGACATATTTTCTGTAAATTGACGCTGGTTAATCTTAAACTTGTCAAAGTTTATTCTCTGGATAAATGTCTGAGAATTGAATAATCGGCCCTTCGTTATTAAAATTTACTAATTAATTATTGGAGACTAGGAGATGAAGATAAGTATTACGACGATTGAAACATAGTGTCAGAAAGTGTAAGGGGAAATCTCTTGCAAACGAAGGCTGATGGCAGTGAAGGTCATCCCAAATACTTGATAAAAAATTTAAACCGCGAATAAAACATTATGTTTCATACAAACCGATCATGTAGGTATTAATATTAAGTATAAAACAGCAAAAGAGATGTATCTAAAATGTATGGAGACCCGGCCAGTTCTAAACTGAAAAATAGGTAAAAATATGCAGAATAGTGATGAATAATGTATTTTTTTTACAAATATTATTTGTGAATTCAGGAGATTTTTCCTCATTTTTTGATATACTGTACATATACTTAGCCGGATATGAAACATCTCCTTTTTATCGAAATCGTGGTAATGATGATCGCAGCTCTGCCACTTGCCTTCGTTTGTGAGACAGTGCGACTTGCCTTCTTTGTAAGACAGTGCCACTTGCCTTTGTTTGTGAGACAGTGCCGCTTGCCTTCGTTTGTGAGACAGTTCGACTTGCCTTCCTTTGTGAGACAGTGCCACTTGCCTTCGTTTGTGAGACAGTGCTACTTGTCTTCGTTTGTGAGACACTGCCGTTTTTTTATACAACTAGATGACAAGCAAGCTGACGGCCCACCTGATGTTACGCGGTCTTGCCTTCGTTTAAGAGACCGTGGCTCTTGTTTTCGTTAGTGAGACAGCGCCACTTGCGTTCGTTAGTGAGAGCATTCCCCTTACAACTACGATATTTTTATAAACTGACAAACAATATTCTAGTACAGTAGACAACACATCAAGCGTAACAGTTTGACCTTGAGACCACCCTTACGGCATTCGTAATAGAGGCGGCTTTCATAGTGCGACTGGCACACTTGATGTGCTGTCGTCTGTATATTATTCTTTGTAATAACCTCTTCTGAGGAGTAAAGGATGTCGATAATTGGCGGCTGGTTGGTGGAGTGTTCAGTAGCCTTGTCTATTAAATCATCTCTGGTTGAGCTGGTAGAGGTACCTACTGAACTCTCCGGATAGAAGCAATATTTGTATGATGAAAACGAACACATATTTATTTAATTGTTATTCAATTATTTATGATAATTTATTCTTAAAGCATATTGTATCTGATAATATGTAGAATTATTCACAACATAAGTTTTAATTCAGTCTAGATAAGTGCGTGAGTGTAAGAATATGTTATTAATTTTACCGTAAGCGAAATTTTAGCTTGACTTTTCGAATGTTTTTTTTCCATTTTTTCAGTATTTGCAAATTTTTGTAGTTGCCTTAAATTAAACTCTCATCATAAAATGAGATTCCAAAACCAACACATCCGACATGGTTGCATGGACATCAGGTCCCTTTGCCTTCCCGTGATAAGTTTACCTTTGGATCTAAGTACGCTCGTAGCTAACCAGTCAAGCGTCAGATTCCTTCCAGACGCAAGTGATTTTTCAAGTGTAACAGACCTCCAGAGGTATGACGCCGCTTGAAGATTAATATAATCGTGTGTTTGAATACTATAGAATACTAAAATAAAAGGCAAAGAAAGGCAAGACAAGCACTAAGCCTAATACTGAACATAATAAGAGATAAATGAAGTGGAAAATAAATATTGCCACAGCCAAGCGAAAACGTTCAATGCAATCACAGTTCTGTGAATAGTCGCGTAACTTAATTAGCCGTTTAGATAACTATGCTCTGTTTTTATCAAGCCAATAATTAAATGTAAACAGTTAGTAAAGTCGAAATTCCCACGGCAAGCGCAGACAGTGAAAGTGGACGATTTCAGTGTTTTAGGGGCTTTCGAGTGATTTTCGTATATCCTTTTTACGCTTCAGCCGTGCAAGCGATAGGACAGTTCAGCTCATTAAGATACGATAGAGATGATTTGAATAATATTTTAATTGATAACTTTTCACAAATCAACAGTTTTCAAAAATTGTAATATCCAATTATTTTAAAATAAATCGTAGTTCAAAAATATCTATTTGACAGCTCAATTCTGTGATTGCATTACGCAAATAACTCAAATTGGCCAGAATGATAAGGTAACAACTGGCTTTAAGTGATTAAATGAATAACGTACTATGTCTCCAATGGTAGTTTTATATTGTTCTAACGAACCAACCAACTCAGTTTTAATCGACTACGTTACGGAGAACTCTACAGAAGATTAATTAGTTTCAGAGGTTATAGATTCAAATTAAAACCTTTTAGTTAAGGGGATTAATACCTACGTATTGAGAGATTATGAATAACAGTTAGTGAAAGAAGTTAACATTGTATTTAAGTGTTTTGTTTTTAATTCAATAAAATTATGTCAAAACAAATTGAAATGGGTCTTGTTGTGTAAAGTTACGGAATACTTTATGGTACAATAAAGCATATACAATCTTAAATTATGTAAATAAAAAGTAAAAATGTAATAAAGAAAACTAACTTGATGTAATAAAAAATACACTATCAAATCAAAAACAAAAACAACTTTATCCCTATAAACTTTTGGTGATATTCTTTTATTTAAAATTTTCCAAAAATGTATAGTGTATGTACGTTTTTGCATTGAAATGAGGGTGAAAATAATTCCAACGTCTTTCATGTCAAATAGGCTTTTATTTCAATTATACTCAACCAATTTAAAAAATCAGAAGGTAAGTACAATCTTCAAATGTTATATATTTTATATTTTTACAATATTAATCTAGACCGAAAACATCATCATATTTAATATTCAAGATTTGTATGATAAGTACGGACATGTTTAAACGAGTCGTTATTTTATTATGATTTATATCAAGCGTAGCAGTTTAACCTTGAGACCGCCCTTACTACGCTTGTGATAGAGGCGGCTTTCGTAGTGCAACTATTACACTTGATGTCCTGTCGTCTGTACATCAGCCACAATAATAAAAAAATATGTTTATTTAGATAGATATCTATTATTTTTAAAAGGATAATTTATCGTAAATATTTTTTTATTTAGCTTCTAAATTACAAGCTATTAATTGTCCTAGATAAATAATAGTAATAATAATATTCTCACATATAATAATACATATTATATGTGACAATATTGTTATTATTTTTATAGATTATAACTGGTGATCGGTTATTCAAATGGTGATAAAATTAATCCACCTGTCAAATTGACAATGTAAGCCAATTGTCGCAAGCATTGTTACTTGATTTGACAGGGGAATTAACTCGATCAGCTTTCTATAAAACAGGGGCTGTCTGTGAAATCTATTTATCAGGAATATTCAAAATATGTAAATCTAAACAAATGTGTCTCTTTCTATCTTGTTTATTAAATAATATACAGGGGTGTGACAACAATATGATAGTCAATTAAAACAAGGGCTACCTTAGTTCATAGAAATGTTTTGCAGATTTCAAGTACACCTTATACATTTGATAATTTTATGACAAATTTAAAATAATGCAGCCAATGTTATATTATTTCATAAAAATGTCAGGATATTATGGAATGAATAAGATTTATTTGAGAAATGCAATACATTTCTATGAACTAATATAGCCCATGTTTTAATTTATTGTCGTATCGTACTGTTTAACATAATAATATTGAAGGTACATATTATAGTTAAGTACTAAAAAATATATCTCTGTTTCTAGTTATGTTAATGTGAATAAGACATAAATTAAAATCGAAAAGGCACTTAAAAATCAGGTATGAAAATATTTCACGAAATTTACTGTTATTAGATACAATCAACATTCAAATGAAGAGAAACAAAGACTTATGTTTAGTATAAGTCATGTCCGCAGTCTTTACAGATTGACTAAATATATGAAGACCATATGCAGCAGTGTATACCTATCGATGTTGTGATATTTTTCTGTATGCCGCTCTTTCCCGTTTTAATCTCGAGGGGCATGAAGCTGTGGTTTAAGCTGGGACGTAACTAGTTTAGGATATTTAGTCGCGTTTCAATTTGGGGTCCGATGCGTTGTGGCTAAGCGTGTCTGGTTGCGTGTCGCGATTACAAGCATAGGCCGTTGGTAGACTGATAAAAAGGACATATGTAGTCGTACATTGCAACTTTTTTGGGCTTTTTTTACACACCTTATGTGGATTGTACGTTAATGAATGTCAAGCAATTATCTTCTCAGAACAAAGGTACGGAATAAGTTCTTTATGAATTAAAATATAATAAAACTAGAAAATTTTCACGTCCTGAGGAATCGAATCCGAAACGAGTATTTTTATAAATCGTAGGTATTTGTAAAAATACTCGTTTCGGATGTTGAAATAGAATATTTCGACATTGTAGGGTGGACGTTAGCTCATAAACGCAAATACAGATAGACTAGAAGAATTTCACAGGGATATCCCAAGTCCTGGGTGGCTCAGTGGTCAGAGCAGTCGCCCGGATTGCGAAAGTCGCGGGTTCGATTCCTGCCTCAGGACGTGAAATTTTTCTAGTTTTATTATATTTTAATTACTAAGTAATTTTTCAAACATTTATAATAAATGTTAAACTCAAAAATTAAGAATAAGTTCTTTATGCTTAAGAAAGTCGAGTCATCTACCTATACTGTTTGAATACAGAAAAGTACTTATAAAACAAATATTAAATATTTAATAACAAAGTTTATTACGAGCCGTAAACTGGGTTAAAACTTTTCGTCCTGTTTTCACGTTTATGGCTCGCGTTCGATTCGATTTGACAAACTTTATGAGTCGACTGCGATTTTCTCGTGCCTATACTTGAGGGGTGGTCATAGTACGAGCGGAAATTTCAAAACGCGTCTCTATATAATGCTACTCAAAGCAAACTACAGATTAGACACTACACAGGTGTACTTATTGACACTGGTTACACCCTTTGTATTGTTAGGTGAGCAGTATGCTGAACATAAAAAGGATAAGTATTTAAACTAGAAAAAATTCATGTCCTCGGACGATGGACTAGAAGAACTCGGATTGTGAAAGGTCGCGGGTTCAGCCCCTGCCTTAGGACTAGGATTTTCTAGTTTAATTTATTTTATAATATTTTCAAAAATTTATAATAAAAAAAAAGATAGTGCCACTGGAGGATATCTTATCCTTTTACATGACCCTATTTTTTTCCAATTGTGCAAAGTGCTGTCTTATAATTAACAGTACAACTCCGCTCCGGTCCGTTCATCACTGAGGTTGTGTTTGGTTACACATCATCATTATCTACTACTACTAGGCATAGAGCTTCCCTTAAGGATCATTAAGCCGATCGGTCCTGTACTTTCCGCTTTCCGTAAATATTTTTTTATTTAGCTTCTAAATTACAAGCTATTAATTGTCCTAGATAAATAATAGTAATAATAATATTCTCACGTACAATAATACATATTATATGTGACAATATTATTATTATTTTTATAGATTATAACTGGTGATCGGTTATTCAAATGGTTATAAAATTAATCCACCTGTCAAATTGACAATGTAAGCCAATGTCGCAAGCATTGTTACTTGATTTGACAGGGGAATTAACTCGATCAGCTTTCTATAAACCAGGGACTGTCTGTGAAATCAATTTATCATGAATATTCAAAATATGTAAATCTAAATAAATGTATCTTTTTCTATCTTGTTTATTAAATAATATACAGGGGTGTGACAACAATATGATAGTCAATTAAAACAAGGGCTATCTTAGTTCATAGAAATGTTTTGCAGCTTTCAAGTACACCTTATAAATTTGATAATTTTATGACAAATTTAAAATAATGCAGCCAATGTTATATTATTTCATAATAATGTCAGGATATTACGGAATGAATAAGATTTATTTGAGAAATGCAATACATTTCTATGAACTAATATAGCCCATGTTTTAATTTATTGTCGTATCGTACTGTATAACATAATAATATTGAAGGTACATATTATAGTTAAGTACTAAAAAATATATCTCTGTTTCTAGTTATGTTAATGTGAATAAGACATAAATTAAAATAGAAAAGGCTCTTAAAAATCAGGTGTGAAAATATTTCACGAAATTTACTGGTATTAGATACAATCAACATTCAAAAGAAGAGAAACAAAGACTTATGTTTAGTATAAGTCATGTCCGCAGTCTTTACAGATTGACTAAAAATATGAAGACCATATGCAGGAGTGTATACCTATCGATGTTGTGATATTTTTCTGTCTGCCGCTCTTTCCCGTTTTAATCTCGAGGGGCATGAAGCTGTGGTTTGAGCTGGGACGTAACTAGTTTAGGATATTTAGTCGCGTTTCAATTTGGGGTCCGATGCGTTGTGGCTAAGCGTGTCTGGTTGCGTGTCGCGATTACAAGCATAGGCCGTTGGTAGACTGATAAAAAGGACATATGTAGTCGTACAATGCAACTTTTTTGGGCTTTTTTTACACACCTTATGTGGATTGTACGTTAATGAATGTCAAGCAATTATCTTCTCAGAACAAAGGTACGGAATAAGTTCTTTATGAATTAAAATATAATAAAACTAGAAAAACTTCACGTCCTGAGGCAGGGATCGAATTCGAAACGAGTATTTTTACAAATCGTAGGTATTTGTAAAAATACTCGTTTCGGATGTTGAAATAGAATATTTCGACATTGTAGGGTGGACGTTAGCTCATAAACGCAAATACAGATAGACTAGAAGAATTTCACAGGGATATCCCAAGGCCTGGGTGGCTCAGTGGTCAGAGCAGTCGCCCGGATTGCGAAAGGTCGCGGGTTCGATTCCTGCCTCAGGACGTGAATTTTTTCTAGTTTTATTATATTTTAATTACTAAGTAATTTTTCAAACATTTATAATAAATGTTAAACTCAAAAATTAAGAATAAGTTCTTTATGCTTAAGAAAGTCGAGTCATCTACCTATACTGTTTGAATACAGAAAAGTACTTATAAAACAAATATTAAATATTTAATAACAAAGTTTATTACGAGCCGTAAACTGGGTTAAAACTTTTCGTCCTGTTTTCACGTTTATGGCTCGCGTTCGATTTGATTTGACAAACTTTATGAGTCGACTGCGATTTTCTCGTGCCTATACTTGAGGGGTGGTCATAGTACGAGCGGAAATTTCAAAACGCGTCTCTATATAATGCTACTCAAAGCAAAATACAGGTTGGACACTACACAGGTGTACTTATTGACACTGGTAACACCCTTTGTATTGTTATGTGAGCAGTATGCTGAGTATTTAAACTAGAAAAAATTTATGTCCTCGGACGATGGACTAGAAGAACTCGGATTGTGAAAGGTCGCGGGTTCAGCCTCTGCCTTAGGACATGAAGATTATCTAGTTTAGTTTATTTTCTAATATTTTCAAAAATTAATATTATAAAAAAGATAAGTAGTGCCACTGGAGGATATCTTATCCTTTTACATGACCATATTTTTTATCCAATTGTGCAAAGTGCTGTCTTATAATTAACAGTACAACTCCGCTCCGGTCCGTTCATCACTGAGGTTGTGTTTGGTTACACATCATCATTATCATGTCGGTCTAGAGATGCCCGCTACTGGGCATAAGGCTTCCCTTAAGGATCTTTAAGCCAATCGGTCCTGTACTTTCCGCATACATCGGCTTCCCGCGAACCTCACCAAATTGTCGGTCTACCTTGTGGAAGCCTTACAAATGCTGCGTCTCCCGATACACAACAGTCTCTGCCACTGTCACAGCCGTTAGTCCTCCTTACAATTTGGCCTGCCCATTGCTACTTGATGCTCGCAACGTAGCCCGTCAAGATCTTTTCTCCTGCGGATCTCATCATTTCTTATTCGATCACGCAGTGAAACCCCGAGCATAGTTTCTTGCTTACACATACTAATTTATGAAAAAGCATAGACTGGTAGGCAGTCTCTCTTGGGGTAAAACTGTAAGTAAAAAAATCTGTCAACTTTTAGTCGCATCTCGCTCACAGTGGACCCAACCAATATTTATATATAAAGTTTATGCGTCCCGCTATGGATGCTCGTATCATTAATCTCTGTAATAAATATCCTCTCCCCCTGCCTCTGTTCGTCTTGGTAGGCGGTGTTATGATCCTTAGATGGTTGCCTTGCGGGGAGCACTTAATAAAATGCGTTTTTCCAATTTATTTTCTTTCGCCTGCAAGTGTCTCGGTTCTACAATAGCGTCGTAAAATTATACGTGTTCGGCAGTTATGTGAATGATGTATGTGCCTTTTAGGGGTATAATGATTGGAGTTTTCATAAAACACCGCTGTTGGCGTGTTTTCGTTTCAACTTTCAAGACTGCAGCATAGCAGTAATTTGTTTTGTTAAAGGTTTGTCTCTTAAACTTCGCTCACCTAATTGACTTATGGTATTATTTTAAGTGCATAATTACAGCCAAAACCTATACGAGTATCAGTGAAAAATTGCTTTTAAATAGGTGTCCCTCCTCTCGTTACCAACTTTGATTGGTTTACCGTCATTCTAACTTTCATAGAATAATATTATCCAGTGCATATTATTTTTTGTCCCTGTTAGATTTAGCCTAAGAAAAAGATCGTCTATTCAAGCCTCCAATAACATATTAAATATCATTAATTATGTAAAGTTTTAAGGTTAAAATTTTTGAATATTTTATGAATAATTCAATTTTAAACTCTATATGTACTACTGCAGGTTTCCAGAATTTTCAACTACCCTCCTTAATAATGCCATATTAACCAAGTATACTCCATTGAAAATGCAAACCGTTGGAAGTTTCACAGTTCTTGTGTTCATTTGCGAAGTTTGGCAAACCTTCGACAAAGTAACGCTCTCCTTTGCTAGTTTAAAAGCGATGCCACATGAGGCAAAACTTTTATTATTTTATCTTAGTTTAGAAGATGGTTCTAGAGCTAAGAGAGTATTCAATTACAAAAATAATGGGGTAGCCTCTGGAGCCACCAAATTATTGATGCTACAGTACCTACTTAGAAAAGCAGATGAATCTGTGAACGATTCCATAATTATAGGGTACAATTTTCTACCACTCTTATGTCCACTGTAAAAAATCATTTTTCATATTTGTGAAAGAATCTTTCAATCGGATCAGTAGCTCCAGAGATAACCTTCATCCAAACTTACATAATATTACGTGTAGAAACACCACCTATTCGGTTACAAATGTTGCAAAGCGTGCAGTACTTATGATGCAGTGGTAATATAATCTTTAGTAGGCAATTTACAATCCGAACAGCAGCAATAAGAAGTGGAATATTACTTGTTAATCTTCACGGTTGGAACTACGGCGTGATAACTCTTATCTAAACATCATCACCAGCCCATATAAGTTCCTCTGATCGGCTCAGGCCTTCCTATATGGGAGAAACAAATGA
Source organism: Nymphula nitidulata (assembly GCA_947347705.1). Taxonomy (NCBI): domain Eukaryota; kingdom Metazoa; phylum Arthropoda; class Insecta; order Lepidoptera; family Crambidae; genus Nymphula; species Nymphula nitidulata. The sequence goes on along the minus strand of OX374634.1, from coordinate 12,144,798 downwards.
GTAGCTTGGGCCATAAAACCACCACGGTTGGTGGGTTAAAGCGGTTGCTGTAACAACTGGAACCAACGGCTTTACGTGCCTTCCGAAGCACGGAGGAGATCGAGATTACAAATTTTAATTGACCCATCCCTGGATGAAGTTCATCCATGGCGAAGGTTGCTTAGTTTTCGTAATGGAAACCAGACCGCTCAAACCACTACGCCACCGGGGACCTCATTCGTCGGTGGGCGTGCAAGACCGCGTAAGAGCAGTTTGCAATACCGCGTATGTGCTTTTTGTTCATTTCACAGGATGGAAGAAAAAAGATAATATTTTGGATATTTTTACACATTTCTTTGACTGAGCTTGTTTGGGATTTCTCTGGGTGTTGTTTGATGAGAATCTGGTATAAGCGAATCAGCGCTAAGTGCCCGATGCCGCAATATTTCAATATCGCGACATTTTTAAATACGCGGTATTGTTTTGACTGTGAAGTTTACTGGATTGGTGTTTAAAAATGATGCGACTCCAATCGTTAAGATATTTTTTAATTATAGAAAATAAAATGGTTACATGTGTTTATTCGTGTAGTTACTAAGGGAGTGAGGAGCGCGGCCGTCCCGCGTAGCTGTTAATGAAGGGACGTGTGTGCGTGGACGTACGTGATAGGCGCACACATACAATGTTCGCGTTGACATGCCGCCCCTCATTGAAGCACTGCTGCTTCAATCGTTGTCAGATGCTAGTAGTGGACAAATTTTTGAAAATGAACGCCGCTTTGTCCCTGATGATGTTCTGATGTCTGCAACTCTGGCAATGTCATCGGTTCCAGGGTGGATATTAATGATTCGTCCTAAAGGCCATTTCATCGGTGGTTGATGTTCATCCTTTAATAAGACGAGATCTCCCAGGCGTAGAGTACCATGTGACGACTTCCATTTGGTTCGAGTTTGGAGTTCTGTGATGTACTCTTTGTGCCACCTTGACCAAAACTGTTGCCGCAGCTTCTCAACACGTTGATAACGGTCTAAGCGATGAGATGGAACTTCGGCGTAGTCTGGCTCTGGTATTGACGTGAGTTGCTTACCAATAAGGAAATGACCAGGTGTGAGGGGTAGTAGGTCATGAGGGTCAGAGGATATTGGGCTAAGGGGGCGCGAGTTTAGTATCGCTTCAATTTGTGTCAATGCTGTATATAATTGTTCAAATGTCAAATTAGAACTACCTATTACGCGTTTCAAATGAGTTTTAGTAGACTTTACCCCAGCTTCATGTAATCCACCAAAATGTGGTGAATGTGGAGGACAAAAACTAAATTTTATTGACTGTTGTGCAAAGGATTCGATAATTTTTTCTCCATGTGAAGAAATCATTTTTTTTATTTCATTATTAGCACCTACAAAGTGAGAGCCATTATCGCTATACATGTACGAAGGCTTACCTCTACGAGCAATAAACCGCTTCAGCGCTGAAATATAATTTGCAGTGGACATGTTACTAACTAATTCCAAATGAATGGCCTTTGTTGTGAAACACACAAAAACGCAAATATACGATTTTATAAGTCTACAGCCACGGCCTTCCTTGTTAGCGATCATGACAGGACCGGCGTAGTCGACGGCGGTGTATTGAAAAGCGTAACCAGCATCAAACCTCTCTTTCGGAAGATTTCCCATCAGAGGTGTAATTGTGTTACCCCGAAATCGGTTACAAACGGTGCAGTTTCGAGAAACATACCGAGCCAAGTCACGCCCTCCCACAGTCCAATAATTTTGACGTGTAGTATATAATACTTGTTGCGGCCCCGCATGTAGTAAAACCTTGTGTTCATTGTTAAATAAAAGTTTTGTAAATATATGATTTTTATGTAATAAAATTGGGAATTTTTTATTATAATTGTAATGCGAATTTAAGAGACGGCCACCGACTCGTATTATTTTTAGATCTTGGTCAAAAAACGGGTTAAGTGAAAGCAATGAATGCCTACCTTTTATTGATTTATTTGAATGAAGCAATTCATATTCGGTAGCATAACTTTCTTGTTGGGATAAACAAATTAATTTTAATTTGGCCGAATTGAGCTCACAAACTTGTAAAATGCCCATAATTTTTTTATTTTTATTTTTTATGTTATGTAAAAATCTTTGTATATAGGCCATTGTTCTAATGATACGCGAATAACTAGAAAATAGGTGAAATGGGAACAATGGTTCCGTCGAAATTGCTGCCATACAATTCACTTCTTGTTTTAGTTCAGGTATAAGTTGATCACTGTTTTTTAAGTCAAATGTAGGCCATAAAGTTTCTTCAAATTTTAAAAATTGTGGACCGTGCCACCACTGTTCACAGTCTATCAATGCGTCAACCGTAATATGTCGCGTCAGATGGTCAGACGGATTTGAGTTTGTTGGTACGTATTTCCAGGAATCAATGCTTGTAGTGGACTGTATTTCGGCTACTCTGTTTCGTACAAAAGTTTGTAATTTATTTGTTGGCGTATTGAGCCAACTTAGAACAATGGTCGAATCGGTCCAATAAAAACGTTCATGGATTTGTAAACGTAATGATTCAATAATCTTGTCACTAAGCCTTGTGCCCAACAACGCTCCACAAAGCTCCAACCGTGGGATGGTTTGTGACTTTAGAGGACTTACTTTATTTTTTGAACACAACAAGTGAACAAAAATTTTGTTATCATTATCTATAGAACGTATGTACGCACAGGCTCCGTAAGCCTCCTCTGATGCGTCTGTAAATATATGTAACTGTAATTTACTGTAATTTTTACAAATGACATGTCTAGGAATTCTAAGTTTATTTAATTGTTTTAGAGAACTAATGAACTGATGCCAAGATTTTTGTACGCTTAAGGGGACTTGGTCGTCCCACGACAGCTTACTTAACCATAGCTTTTGTAATGTTATTTTGGCTTTTAGTGTCGCTGGGCTAACTAAACCCAATGGGTCAAACAGCTGTGATATTGTAGATAAAATGTTTCTTTTTGTAATACTATTACGAGATTTTAAATGTATGTCAAAACAAATAAGGTCAGATTGGTGATCCCAATTAATACCTAAAGTTTTTGATATACTATTAGGGCAGAGATCAAAAGGTTCATTAGATGTGTTATCCTGACCCATTATATGTGACAAAACCTCCGAATCATTCGAACACCACTTACGCAATTGAAAACAACCAGTTTTTAATTGTTTGGTTAACCCTGTATATAATTGTAATGATTGACTGACATTGCACCCCCCAGAAATTAGGTCATCGACGAAAAAATCTTTGGATATTACCTCCTTTATTAAAGGATCAGTACACTCATCAGCTAGTTGCTTAAGACAGCGAATCGCTAGAAATGGTGCCGAGGCGGTGCCATAAGTAACCGTGTTCAGTTCGTAGGCCTTCAATGGCTCATTAGAATCATCGCGCCAAAGTATTTGTTGTAAACATCTTTGGGATTCATTTACTTCAATACGTCTATACATTTTTGAGATGTCAGCGGTCAACACAATGTTATGCTGCCGAAAACGTAATAATATCGCAAACAAGTCATCTTGAATCGTGGGCCCTACCTTCTGTAAATCATTGAACGAATAGCCAGATGTTGACTTAGCAGAACAGTCGAATACGACTCTTAACTTTGTTGTTAAGCTGTGAGGGCGCTGAATGCCATGATGGGGAGCAAAATAATTGATTTGATTACTATTATTTTCATTATTCAAACAAAAGTAATTTGACTCTCTCATGTGACCGAGACAAATGTATTCATTTATGAAATTTTTATAATCCTTTTTAAATTCGGGATCAGTTTGAAATTTTTTCTCTAATTGTAAAAATCTAGCTTTAGCTAAATTGTATGAGTTACCTAAAAGATTCGTATTTAATTTTAATGGAATAGTGACACAAAATCTCCCATTCGGTAGGCGAGACGTAGTATCAACAAAAAGTTGTTCACATTCGATCTCTTCTTGAGACCAGTGCAAATATTTGTTTTTTGTTGTAATGACATTATCCAATTCCCAAAATCTAGCTAATTGGTCGCTTAATACCTGGGAATCAGAAAAATTGCAATATACTGATGACTTCGATTGGATGGATCCGCCTAGAATCCATCCTAATTTTGATTTTTGAAGTGTTATAGAAGATAATTTAAATTGTTCTGGTTCGATTAAGTCCCAAAATACACTGTTGCCTACCAGTATTTCAATATTCGCTGGCTTATAATACTCAGGGTCTGATAATGATATAGATTTAGGTATTTTAATGCTTTGTTTGTCAATAGGAAAACTCGGCCATGGATTGGTTATTTGTGAAATTATAATACAAGTAATCGTAAGCTCATAATTAGAATGCAATGATTGAATAGTAATATCACAACATTTTTTTGCTACTGATACGTTTTTATTTAGACTATTTATTGTGATGGTTGTATTTTTAGTGCGCAAACCAAGTTGTTTACATAAACGTTCCGTAATGAAATTCGAAGTGCTACCGGAATCCAACAAAATGCGCACGCGCTTATTTTCATTACCTGAGGAGCGCACACTGACACAGGCGGTCGACAGTAGGCCCTGCGCGGACACAGCCGCACAAGACAATGAAACTTCGTCGCGAGCGGCCTGAGCCTCACTGTCTGGAGGGCTGCGCGCCAGCTCCGGACAAATCAAAGTATTATGCTTTTTATCACAATTCTTACATGACCTCATGTGACATTTTTTCGATGTATGTCCGGGTCTTAAACAGTTCAGGCAAAGGTTCAATGCATTAGCTTTTGATTCTCTTTCTTTTTTTGATAATTTTAAAAACTTATGACAATAGTAAATATAATGATCTGACTGACAAACTGGACATTGATATTTCGAATTATTAAACGCAACTAGACTATGTGCGCCCAAATGTTTTTGATTTTTACCCTTGTTATTCTGTTCCATTATTTCTAATAACTCGGCCCTATTTCTTGAAAATTTTACAATAGTTTCAAAATTTAAAAATATATCTTCATGTAACGCCTTATACTTTTCCCATTCCAACAAGGTTTGGGGGTCGAATTTACTTGATAACATGTATATTAATAAGGTATCCCATTTATTTATGGGTTCCCCTAATGTTTCCAAAGACCTTAAATTTTTTACAAAACTGTCGACTAGTCTTTTTAAATTAAATGATGAATCTTTTTGTATTGGATAGACGTTAAAAAGTGATTTTACATGATTAGCTATTAACATTTTTTTATTATCATATCTGTCACAAATCAAATTCCAAGCTACTTCATAATTGGTAGATGAAAATTCTAAAGATTTAATGACTAATAGGGCACTGCCTTCCAGAGAAGATCGCAAGTAATGGAATTTATTAATGGGGCTTAAGTCAGGGTTATCATGAATAAGGGATAAATATGTATCTCGAAACTCCAACCAAGAACCGTATGTACCGTTAAACTTAGCTAATTGAATAATTGGAAGTTTAACGCTTGCGCCTGTGTGCTGCACCACACCTGAGCCCGTGGTTGAGCCTGAGTTGCAGCGCTGGAGAGGCTCACCGCTTATAGTACCAAGCTTAGACTTTGCGGCTGCCATTGCTTTAAAGTACATACTCTCAAAAGCATCGCGTTCCTTAAATTGATCGTCAGGGTCCGATACCATACACTCAAGTTCTTCTTGAACTTCATTGTAACTATGTAATAATAGCTCTAACTTTGATAGCCTCAACTCAAGTTCTAACTTTAGATCATTACTTAATATTTTTGGTAAAGTATTTAAATAATTATTAAACAAAGTTAAGCGTCCTTTCAAATTACCTCGCTTTTTAATTAGAATTTGTTCGTCAGTCATTGCTTACTAGTTAGGTTGGAAAACTTAGTAAGTGAATAAAGCAAATTATAAAAGGGTAACTACTATATATGTCTATGTATTGCGTAAGTAATTTATGGAATAACTAACTACTATTGCTTAAATTCAACCAGTCAATAACTGTTCCAATATATATAAGTATATACTGATCTTATTATATTGAAGGTAGTTGTATGTAGGTAACTGTATATAATTTAATTATTTGGTGAATTAATATTTCGATACGTTAAGTTACTCTTTTTTATAGTTTTATGATCGGGCAATAGGTAGCCATATAAGTTATTTGGCAATAGGTAGCCTTTTTTATTATAAAAAGTAACAAGGTAGAATACAACACTGACACATTTAAGCGATTCAACTGTTGTTAGAATGATAGGAAATTATCGGATATATTGGCATATCTATAATAGTCTAACCAGTTCGCCACTCGCCTGATAGCAATGTTGTCCAATATCCTGATTCCTTGCACTGTGTGGTCTTGAATAGAACAAGTAGTAACACCAATATCGCGCCGACTTCAGTCACGTCACAGCTGATTCGTCTTCGATTTTCTTCGATAATCCGGGTGAAGGATCAATGTTTTGACTGTGAAGTTTACTGGATTGGTGTTTAAAAATGATGCGACTCCAATCGTTAAGATATTTTTTAATTATAGAAAATAAAATGGTTACATGTGTTTATTCGTGTAGTTACTAAGGGAGTGAGGAGCGCGGCCGTCCCGCGTAGCTGTTAATGAAGGGACGTGTGTGCGTGGACGTACGTGATAGGCGCACACATACAATGTTCGCGTTGACAGGTATTGCAAACTGCTCTTACGCGGTCTTGCACGCCCACCGACGATATCATACTAATATTTCAGCTTAATGAACGAACAAGCAGTGGTGGACCACTGTAGAATCTTTTGATGTCGATGGAAATGTCAATCCGCCACTCGTCTTCACTTCACGCCGAGTAATGTAAATTTCCCTTGATCTTGTAGGCGGATCATGTATCAAGGGAGCGTTCGCGCCCGTTCACCCCGCACTATTGCTGTTTCGACATATACGTCGGACGACTGTGTGAGCTGTATTACAAAACGTGGAAGTTCTATCTCTATCTATCTTTATTATCAGTAACGAGACAGCTATAGTTTTAAGAGAGGTAGGGCATAGTGGTAGGTATTTACCACTAGAATCATAAGCGTCTGGCCGGGATAACACCTCCACCATATAGACGATCGCAGTCAAATAATATGTATTATTGTAGGTCTTTTGTGTAAACTGGAACTACCAAACTGTTTTTTTGTATTTAATTTGAAATTGGCTTCACCAATTTCCTTGAACTTTTGTGGATAATTTAAGACATTCACAATTAATTAAATGCAGTGAAAAAAATAACAAATTTTAAATAATAGAAAATAATTACAACAATTCTAAACATTGAAATTGACCGTAATTTTTTACTAATAAGTTTTAACATAAAATTAATAATGCCATTCGTAAAATTCTGCTTGTACAATAAAATACTGCACTTTGAATAATAACTGTTATATTGTTGGAAGATATTCATTAAAAATTAGTTAAAAATAACGGCAATTTTATGTTTAAAGGCCACTCATTCTTTGTAGTGTTGTGTCCTTGCAGTAAGGTGACGAGAAAGCGTTATGACGGGAGCATAAGACCCGCATCTCGCTGTTAACATAAAGCTTTCTATTAGTTTTCATAGGGTGAGTAGTGCCCAATCAATACGAGCGTCCATACATAGGCTATGGTAACCGCCTGCCATCGGGTGGACCGTATGCCTATGCGCCACCGTTGTCGTATTAACAGAGGTCTGACTTAAATAAGACCTTTAGCTTTTTTATACCTCCTTATTTCTAATCGTAATCGTGACGTTTTTATTAAAAAGTAATAAACTATTAACTAATTAATTAGACCAAGTGAGTTTAAAAATCATAACTATATACGAAAATACGTGCTTAAAGATTGCATAAAGATATGAAGAGATCTAAAATATTGGGTTTTTATGTAAATAAGGTTTATATCGCCTGTTTCATATTCAAAAATAATGGCTGAATTTGACGCGCTTTCGTAATATGAATAATGAATCGAGCATATAAATAAAAATAATTTAAATACAATTGTTTTACGTTATTTATCGCCACCTATATTTGCATAAAATATGCACATTTGCATAAAATTAAATTAAAACTCATTTAATACCTATCATAATATATTATTTCATAGCAAGAAAAAATTGTGTCTGTTAAAAAATAATTACGACCAACATTATGTATTAGTACTATTAAATTCGAGGAGCTCAGTGCCATAGTGGTTTAAGCGCTCTGGTTTCGATTAAGAAAACAAAGCAACTTTCTCCATGGTTGATCTCAGGATGGGTCAACCAAAATTTGTGATCTCTAACTCCTCCGTGCTTCTGAATGCACGTAAAGCCGTCGGTCCCGGTTATTACTGCAACCGTTTAGACCTACGAACCTGCGTGGTGATGTTGTGGTCTCAACTCCTAATGTGTTTCTCCCATGTGGGAAGCCCTGTGCCCAGCAGTGGGACGTATCTTGACGGCCTGATAGAAAGCGGTTACCGTAGTCGTAGGACACCCGTAGCACCTTGGGCACTTATCATGCGTGCACACAACGATTTCTCTTATGTTTTGCAGGATTTGTCCATTTTGTAAAAATTAAAAGAAAGCGTTATGGTGCAGTGTTATTTTTTGTAAGGTGGAGACGCTAGAAAATCAATTGTTAGACACCACATGCACTATGAAGTTTTTTTTATAATTCATTAGTTTCAAAAACACATGGAAATGAAAACACCCTGTAAATGCAATCCCAAAAAAATGCTTTACTTATAAGCAAATAGACATCTAGACACTAAGTTGTGAGCTTACGTCCCTTGAGCTTAACTTTAGCCGGGAACTTCGCTGACCTGTTTACCTCAAATTACCTGCTTAACGTAATTAAGATCATTTATTATCTTAAGTTTCTTACAAAATAGGAGGACGTCTAGAGTAACACTGCTTTCTTGTTTACCTACTTCAGGAGTTTGCCGGAGTTGAAATACAAATCTTGCTAATTGTTTGGTTGGCACAATATGATAACTAGAGAGAGAGAGAGAGAGAGAAATGAAAGTCTTGATAATTATGTGGAAACATAACTAAACAAGAAAAAAAACGTACTGATCATCACACAATAAAACAAGGACATTACAGTGAAGATTCAAGAGCCTACGATTAATTTTTTAGCACAGGTTAAAATATTAATGCTACTCTTAAATTATGTTTTAGATTTTCTTACACAAAGTTTACACATTTTACTCATGAAACAGCTCGTGACTCGTAACATCAGCTCAACTTGGACAGGAAAATACAAAAAAGAAAACACATTCAACAAATCGTATTACAGTTGCACCAAAAAAATTACGCCATAGTTTCCACTTTAAAATTTGCTGGATCACTTTTTTGATTGTTGCCCGTCGGCCCTAAATGACAGCCTACGGCTTTTTCATTGTTTTCTAGTTAACCTTAAAAGCTTAGCGGTTTCCGAGTTCCATTCTAACGGGAACACAATTTCTGAGTGCTCTTTGTGTATGGAAAGTTTGTCGTTCGTTTTGGACTGTATTGTGGTCACGGTCCACAGGTAGGATTGCCGCGTGCAAATATTTGGGAGGAAAAACAGGAGGGTTTAAGCCTTCAGTGACTTTCAAGATAAAGATTTTGTACGCGTGTTTACATAACAGAGGAAAATGATTCCTATGTTGACAGTAATAAAATAAGCGCTAATTAGCATTCTAAAACTTCAGTGCTAATTTATATCTAAGTATTTGATCCAAATTATCATCAGCAGCATGGAGAAACTTGAGAAATTAGGGCCATGGTTTCACTACTTGGCCCAATGCGTTTGACAGAGAAACAGTTGCAGTAACTAGAACATGGTATAACGAATTTTGGAAGGGTTTCTGAAGAGGAGCTTGAGGTTAGGAAAATTCGACCCATCTGAGATGAATAATTGCGAAGGATCAAACTACCAGGATTAGTGGTTCCATAGTCTAAATACAGCCGAACAATGTTTTCCTGTTTTTGTAAAGTAACAAAATAACAACCATTTCTATATGTAGCAAGGTGTTATATACGACCTTTGAAATGGAAAGCCATATGTCTTGATTCGAGCTATCGTTCTTTAGACGTTAAAGTTGTAGGAAGATCTTCCAATAAATAATACCGCGGGGTGTCTGCTGCAATACATAAATTGGTGGGACTTTTGACAGGAGATCGGATAAGGGCTGGCGGGCACAGGGGCGGGCTTAGAGGTGAAAAGGTCATCATTGAATCCTGTGCTTATTATGACAATAGTAAGAGACTTTATTTACATACCTGCTTTTTCAGATACTGCATACAGCAACAGGATATAAATAAACGAAACATCTATTTGGGGAAACACGTTATCGATCCCAATAAATTCTTGAAGTAGGAAAAATATTGCAATTTCTATTTTGAGGTAAGGACTAAGTATGTAGTAGATGTTAAGGAGATAATAATGTTAATATCTCCTTAACATCTATCCGCAGCTTAGCTGTTAACGATAGCACAACGCAAGTACCAAAATATGAGGGGGTCCAATTCTGTTGTTAATGAACATCAGTAGTTATATTAGTAGATATTAATATTTCTTTGTATTTTCTAAGGACAGTTGATAGCACATCAAGCATATCAGTTTGACTTGAGATCGCCCATACTCCGTTCGTAATAGAGACAGACGGCTTTCGTAATGCAACTGTACTTATTACTAATAAAAAAAATTAAAGTCTACCATTTCAATACCTGCAATAAAAAATTGTATCTGCCTGCTGATGAAGCGACTACTAGCGAGTCATATCAGACTTATCATAGTTATAACACACCCTTAGTTTGGGACTGTGGATAAATAGGGGTGGGGTTTGGTTTCTGTCGTTTTTATCGTGATTATAATCGGCTTTGTTCGGACAAGGGAGAGTGCAGTGACAGCTCTGCATTGTTATTCGATACGATTCTCTTGCCCATGGTACTCTCTGTGGACACAGTAATTTCATTACAACTTTATTTCCGTAATGTTGTGACAAACATTGACGTTTATATTGCGGAGTTCCACGATCACTTAAACATTTCCACGATCACTTACGTATTGGCAACATTGGCAATAACGATCACACTAGCTGAGAGTAAGTTTGTTGAGTTTAAACTGTCAGTTGAATCTGAGCGTGTGAAGAAATCTGACAGTTTTTTTAACTTCAATTAGAATTCATAGAATATTGAGGCCACATATTTTTGAAGTTACTGCTGGAACACATTTGTGTAACGCGTCGAGATCTCAAAGAGGACTTCAACTTGTTTGTGCTTGTTTGAACTGCGCATTCTTATATACCATGAAAAATGTCGTAAAGCAGGTCTTGACGGAGTTTATAGAATTATATAATAATGAGCCTTGCTAGGAGCAGAATAAAAATAAGGAGTAGCTACGATGATAGGGAAATGAAATCATTACAAAAAACTATTAGTAAAAATGAAAGAAATAAAATCCCAGTCCGAAAAAAATTAAGAGACTGGTTGTGTGCCTTGTCAATAGTTACCTCTGAAAGTTTGACACCATTCAGAATACTCTAATTTTTTGATCAAATTAATAAAACATTGCTACACCTGCTCGTGACAACCCTATAAAATACATACACACACACAACCCGCACACATCAAAAATCAAATCAAATTAAAATATGCTACTATATCGACCACCCGCAACCCTAGAATACCAAATTTTAATACGGAATTCTGTAATAGAGATAATCTGTGAGAGAAGACGATTGTTGGCAGGTAGAGGAGCCCATATTAAACACGTAACGAGATAAGCATATAAACCTGGAGGAGACGGTGCATCGGCCAATCACAGAGCTGGATTTTCGCGCCATAAGGCCAAGTGGTTGAAACTTGGCTGTTTGCTATATTCTTGTTTCGCCTACCATAGAATGTGGTTGTAAGTGAAAATTTAAGTCAAAATCAAGTAGAAAAATCTTACCGGCACACCAGAATCACCATTGTACTATTATATAGTATGGATAGAGTATAAGAGGCATATGCTGAATATTAAATTCCGCGACAATCAATAGAAGCGTGATGGAGCGACGAAAAAACTTAACACTTTATTTAGGTGTCATAGGAAATCTTGCTGTCACCACTACTAACGTCGTTGTCTTTTACAGTCGTAGAATCTAATTATGATGTCCCATAAGATCCTAAGTAAGAAGTCATATTATGAAAAAAGATAGTTTTCTTAGCTGCTGACGCAGCAGCATATACCTACACTTGTTGTAAACACCATTCACCCTCGAAAAGATCATTCACTTATCTAATATACTTATTATATTTGCAATACTGGTAACGAGCCCGGTCAATGCTCTGAATGTGAGTTCAAATTTATATTCCATTCATAACAGTTTAACATATTAAATGACAGCAGCGTTTCGTTGCTAAATTCGCACTCACAAAACTGAATATAGCAGGATTAACAAAGAAAAATGACATTAAACCTATAAAGAAAATATATTACATTACCTACACGTCATTAATAAAAGCCTTATACAAAGAAACATTATACGAACAAGGGTTAAGTGACTGTGGAAGGGAATGTGTACGAATAATATGAGCGACAGGTCCATTGTGTAACCACCACCGAAAGCGACGTCTTTTGGCTCGATTATTTTAATATTGCAAAGAAAAAAAAACCTATCATTTTAATGCTGAAGTAGGAAAATAGAAACTTTCGAGTGGCATTTCATCTAATCATTAAGGTTAATCTGTCAAGCGGCGTTATGCCTCTGGAGGTTTTTGACAATTGTAAAATCTTCTTCTTCTTCTTATGATAATGGAAATGTGTGCCAAATTAAAAAATCAATTGTGTCTGGAATCTGATGCTTGACAGGTTAACACTGGTGCCGATTTCGGTGATGGTGCATTACAAGTCACTGAGTCAAGTGCCCCTCTTTCTTTTAATGAAACAAGAAAAGCTTAGATTGTGACTGACGTTATCTGAAGATTCTAATGTGTTTTTAAATGATTCTTTTAATGAACATGCTCTGTACTGGTCGTTTTTCAATAACTTGGCATTGCTTTAGATTAATCTATTCCCGCATCTTAAGAATCAACTAGTCCTTTATCTAGGCAGTCCAATATATTTTCTAAACTAGCTCAATTATGTTTGAAAAGAAGATGTAAATATTTTTGTAACAGTGGGAGTGGCATTATCACTGTGTGATAAAACTCTCTTTTAATAAATAGAAAAAAAAGAATCAACTACAGAATCGATATTTACTAGTATTTGAAAAAAAGTTACATAATATTTTTATTAGTAGATCTAGTTAGATTAACTTCAGAAAAGGTTTTCCATTCCATTTACAATAGACAAAATGTTTCTTTCTTTATTAAAATGAATGTCCCAAACAACACATAGTTACGCAATTTCCTTTAGTTTATTATTGATCGATGGCCAAGGGCAGAAGTTGGTTCTGTTTTTCATGCGCCCAGTAACAACACGAGTTCGTAAGCAAATAAGTTTCCCGAAACTTATGAATAATAAAACAATACGGGCTGGCGAGACAAATATAACAATGCAAATAAAAACAAGAAACACATGTTCACGATATAACCGTATGATCTACGGTTATATCTGAATGATATACTGAAAAATAAAACATTTTACGATATACAGGTACTTACCTACAGTTCATAGTGAGTGCAAAAGTTTTTCTTATTTTTTATAGAAATCACGACGCATTGACTCAACACCACCTTCTCACCTTCCTTCTTCTTCTTGATGTGAAGCGGTAAGAAGAGTCCATATGCGAAGACAGCTAGTGCAGTTCACTTACACTGCTCTAGCCGCTCTATCTTGCCAGCCCGAAAGGTGCTTTTTCACGACTCTTTTGAAGGAACCCAAGTTATAGGAGAGAGGGAACACATGAGCTGGCAAAGAATTCCAAGTTTTGGAAGTACGACAAAGAAACGAGTTACTAAATTAAATTATTTTGAAATAAAAATTATAATCCGTAAATTCTACGTAGTAATATGTACCTAATAGCTATTCGAAATCAAACTGTAACACGAACCATCATGCTAGCCCAATGCGGGATGTTGGATTAAAGGCTTAAGAGGCTGATAATTGCTAATTGAGCCTTACTTAAAACTTTTTTTAGCACAATCTGTTGAAAAAAACGCAGTGAAAAAAATATATGTTACTCTTGGACATATTCCTAATAATATGCATGTCCCCAAAACACATCATAATCAAAATCTTTCTATAAAAAAAATGCCAAAGTCCCCCATCAAAATTAGCTTGCAGAACAAATTCTGCGTTATATGTCAAAGGTTTTTTTCTTATTTTCAGGGAACAAACTCGTTATATTAAATATTATAATATTGATGTTTTACAATTTCAAATAATTAGCTAGTTTTTTTAGTAAATAATTTTATTATGAATTCTTCAGCCGATCTCAATAGCGACTCGCGCCATTATCCATTCTTCTCTTTCATTCGTAGAGGAAACGACAGTGATCGCCGAGGCGTGCTGCTAGATGGACCTGTGCCGCTTCTTTGCTCGCGGTTCTTATTAAATCAGTCTGCGTCTGTTTTAATTTGCAAATATCAAATAGACAATTAGATTTTAGGTTTTAGTGATTACTATGTGAGTGCATTATAGTAGATAGACAAAAATGAGTAAATAATTTCGTAAATTTTTATTGTGAAAATTTTATTTCATTAATAATATTCTTTATGAAATAAAAATTTTATTGTATAAATATTATTTTGAACTATGGAAAACGAAGAAAAAAGTCTAAACAGAGTCAAAAACAACTCGTATAGGGGTAAATAACACAATAATAACCTGATTATTTTTTCTTTAAAAAGCTAATTTTATCTAATTTTAGGAACTATCAAAAACTCCATAATCATCTCGAAAGTTGTACCTATTCAGATTCACAGTCACAGATGGAAGTTGTAAAGTAAGTTTATTTTTACTAGAAGGGAAATGTATAAGTATATTGTAATGTTTAGATAGGTAATTTCGAAGTGAAAAATTCTGTCGCGATTGTTTAGGGGTTGAGTTGCTCGACTTAGTATCCGAGAGGTAGGGGTTCAAACCTTCAATGGTTCACAACTTTTTTTCCATTTTTTATTTGTATTTTTTATTTCTTATTTGTTTTTTGTTTTTTAAAACAAATAACAAAGTAAAAAAAATATAAAAAACGATTAAACTATAAAGACAAAAAATATTTTTTGTAACTATATTTTTTTTACTTTTGTTTTTTTTTAATTTTTATTTATGTTTATTTTTAGTCCTTTTTCGTTTATGTTTCTTATTTTTTAATTCTTTATTTAAATAATTTCTTTATTTTTATTATTTTAAGTTTATCTAATAATAAATAAAGAAGGAAAAAAAACTTATGTATTTATATGTGTTACATAATACAAAGATAAATTTCAACCAAGTTTTTTTATAGAACCATAAAATAAGTTTGGTAGTTCATCAAGTTTCATAGACCTACGTAATTGTTAGACCCGGCAGTCTTAAAAATAATCAAGATATCGAATGGTTCGTTTCTGTTCTTTTTAATATTAGTTTTTCCGGTTACAAAATGTGATTCATGAAGGGACAACAGGCACAGTAAAATTTTAGATTAATAAATGCATACAACACTAAATTAGCTTAAGCCTAGCCTAGGCTTGAAGGTTCTTTTATATCTAAATTTTAAAACCAGAACTTTTATCATATGCTATAAAAGAGATGTTTCAAAAATGTATGTAGACCCGGCCAGGGTCTATACACAGTTTACTGAAAAATAGGGAAAAAATTGCAGAACGGTGTTCATTTTATTTTCATTTGCTTTGTTGCGTGGTACAAAACAGGATTTTTTATAGAAATAACTGTAACACAGCCAAATATTCATCATGGCGCATAAGTCACTTTGGTGACGTTTAATTGAGTATTCTATATTTCAACTTTTGTACCAGCAAACTTTGCATGATTCAAATATCTCCTCTTTCCACTATATTATTGTAGCACAAATTAGCTCTCAGCAATAGGGTAGTTGACAACTTTTTTCTTATTTCATAAATAAGAAGTTTATAACTCATAAAGAAATATTGCAAAAGAAATAGTATGTCTAAGATCAATAGTTTCACAGATATAGTGGCATGTTTGATATGTTGCGGCGCAACGTCCAAAAACGCTCCATAGAAAATCTACGGAACAGGTGACGTCACATGTTCCCATATTACTAAGAAATGTATGGGCATACTGAAAAAATTAATAATAACTATGTATTAAGTATATTTTTATTAATAGTTGTCATTATAATAGTTGCTTTAATTGATGTCAGCAATCTCATATCATTATCATTTGATAAATTATGAAAACAAATATGATCTATTTTTTATTTTCAAAACGGTCTTTTCAGTTTGAATTGTTTTTATGGGTAGTGGTAGCATATATTTTCCGATTTTGTGAAAAATAGCGCCAAACTTAGACAACATCCCAATTCATGTTTATTATATTTTTTGCTGATGTACTTACCTAATCTGTGGGCAATGTTGTTAGGCTTACATTTAAATGTACTACTTATTATTTATATTGTTTAGCTTAAACATACTGTAACACTGTTTATCATCATCATCATCATCACTAGCCTATATACGTTATATAAGCCTTCCTTCATGGAAGAAACACATGATACACATGATGAGTTTGGGCAATAACACTACCACGCTAGCCCAGTGCGAGTTGGTGGGGTAAAGAGGGGAGGGTCCGGGACGGACCATGGTGAAAGATACTTTATTTTCGTAGTTGAAACCAGAGAGCTCAATCTACTACGCCACCGAAACATAAAATCGTCAAAACATATAGTCTTGAATAAATGAAAAAATCCGTATCAGACCTTCAGATCTTGAGGTAAATATAACATGACCGCTGGCACATAAATAAAGATAATCACATACCTAACCTACAGAAATAAATCTATAAAAAAATCTAACATGTTCCTAATTTCAATATACTCTATACTGTTTCAGATGAGTATTTATTAGAACACATAATTTTTAAATTTTGTATATCATTTCAAAGATCTTTGAAATGATATACAAAATTTATTCCAGAATTTTTACAACTAAATTTCTTGATTAGCGTAATATCCAATCATTACTGTTTGATACAGTCGAACAAAGTTTCATACGTTTCATAGAAAGTATATTTTAATATATCATCAATCATCGCATTGTGTGTGATGACTAAACAGCTGTTGTAGTCAGTTCTATATCATTAATACCTTACCGACATTGAAGTAATAATTGAAATGTTACGGCATTCACTTTTTGTTAAAAAATGAAGTTTGTATTGAAAGCCGTGCAGCGTAAACGCTCTTAACTAAAAAAAAATACTTACTTGATTAATCTTTCTACTACTTCGAACGGAAATTATTTTTAATGTGATGACACATCCATACTCTTGTTATTGCGAAAGTAACTGTGTCTTTCTGTGTGTTACATTTTCAAGCTGCTTAAACGATTTAGATAAAAAAATAATCTATTATGGATTCCGAATTCCAAAGAGTAATAGCGAAAAGTACTCAAAAGAGTATCGGGACCGATTTCGATAAAAACTAAAAGTGCAGCATTAGATTTTTGAGAAATCAAAAATCAAACTAGAAATAGAACCCGTTGATTTTGAAAAAAAAACACTGTATCATTACACGATTCGATAGTATCGCGGTATACAAGGAACAATTCCGGGAAGATATTACATATGGAAAACGGAAGGGAAATGTTGGATTTCTATAAACTGTTACATGTTTGAAAGTAATGTTAAAGGCCACAGTGAAAAAGAAATAAAATGTAAACAAGTGCAAGTAATCCACTTTATGTTTTAATAAGATCGCGCCATTGATTTAGATTTGGTTCGACATTTCGTTGATTTCTAGTAACTTTTTGCATACTGCTTCGTACTTTGTAGTATAATTTATAAAAGCAAAACCTACTTGAATTTTGTAATTTGGAATCTAATCGAATGGTTTATTACACCATGTGAGTTTTTTTAAAACAATAGTTTTGATTCCTAGCTAGGAATATTTTGTAAACATCCAATGATGCAGTTTAGTTTTTCATTACGTTTTCGAGAGTCTCTTGAGTACTTTTCGCTATTTCTCATAGTGTCGGATTGGGCTATTCATGTACTTAAATATTTACAAGGCGTTTCAAAACCAAAATTTATTCAAATCGAGCTCTAATTTATAGAACAGCTGACATGAAAATACGTATGTCAAAACTATTATGATTTGTCTTTTGTAATTGCATCCCTGATTTCATGTTTCGATTTCATAGTAGGACCCTTGATAAAATTTGTTAGTATAAATAAGTATATTGACCGTGTGAAATATTTGCTATTAATTTAAAAATACCACATTTTTTTTTGTTCATTTCTATTTTTTTGTATGTCTATGGAATTAAGCGCGTGGAGCACGCCATCTAGTGGCATACTTTTTTAGCTTGGCGCTTTTGGGGTTGTAGTAGTTACGCGGCTTGACGGTGTAGTATTGTGGAGCCACTCTATCGGAAATATTAGTGGGCGGGGCCTCGAAATTCATTTTCTCAAGGTCATTGGCGTTTATCAGCCTCTTAAACATAAAGTGCCTTCCTTAGCACGCGTCTCCGTACTTCTCGCTCGAGCTTACAAATGTTTGATTGACCCATCCGGTATCCCATAGCGAAAGTTGGTTTATTTTGATATCGAACCAGCCACTACACCACCTGCTCTTCCTGGTTATGAATAAGATACTTATTATACCTAGAGAAAAGAATTGTTGTTCAAGGTAATCAGAAAGTTTTCATCAAGTCTACGATATTTTGAAACTAGGTGGAAATTATTATCATTTGCACGCTACTGACATATGACAGACTGACTATTAGCTTATACCCTGCGATGTACTACTATTCAGTGTACTATTTATGTTGTTATTCATGCAAATAAACGATTGATTGATTGATATTGGAGTTCTATAATAATTTGAGATTTTTTTGTGCATTCAATGTAGCTTAAATTATTACCATGCAAAAGTGAATGAACCAGTGTAGTGTCTTCAAGAAACTTGACTCTAAGAGGCCGTGTCCAAAATTGATCCTTTGGGAATCGTGCCCCAGGATCGTTGGAATATTGCGCTATCACTCTGACATTACGCCAATAGGGTTCTTAGACAAGATACATCAAGTGCCAAGTCAAGATGTTTTATTATAGTAGCCGTTTGATGATCTAGTTATAAAACCTCATTTCTAACTTCGTTTTTAGGCTTAGGGAAAAGGAAACAGAAATTGAACAACGTTGTTCTTCACGAATTATGGTATAAAATGAATAAAATGTTGTGATTATTAGATCTAAAACGTCAACTTACACTAACTGATAGGAAAGCCTGTGAATACTAATAGAATAGTATACCTAAAATTGATTTATTTTTTTAAAAAGGGTTTATTTTAATTGACATTGATTCCAAATTTATTATTTTATACAAATTGGTTTTTACATTAAATTTATATTTGGAGAGCTCTTGTTGTACAGTGGCCGCAAAGAAGCTTCCAGGACAAGAAAAAATTTAGCTTCATGTGTGTTATTAATGTGAGTAACATCCAAGGTACAGTCGACAGCAGATCAATCGTAACAGTTTGACCTTGAGATCGCCCTTACTGCGTTTGTAATAGAGGCGGCTTTCGTAGTGCAATTGTTACACTTGATGCCATGTCGTCTGTACATGTCAATCAATATGTAGAAAATGTTTCTTCTAATCGGGTCTTCAACTCACCCTTTGTATGAAAACTTGACTTCTTGATTAATTATGCAAAGATCGTCAACAAAAGTAGTAGCGGATTGGGGGCGTCAATTACTAAGCTCGCTCCTGCACAGCCAATAGGCGCGTGCTATATTGCCGGATTATTTGCAAATTGATCCAATTTTCCGAACACGACTACGCTTTTAGTGTGCGACGTTTAATGTGTAGCTCTTTCAACTTTGTTTGCCGAACAGGATGCAGGTATTATGTTTTGTTTAAAACCCCAAAATTGTGCGACATAGTTTCGAAACTGTATCAATATCAATTCAAAGTAAACCCCTACATAATTGTGCGAATATGAACGTCCACTCATTCATCATTGTTTATGGGTGACCACCTCATGGTATTACAACGCCTATAGGCTACGGTAACCGCATACTACCAGGCTGGCCTTTTTTTTTCATTTACTTAACAGATTTTACATTATTATAATGATTAGGAGGAAGAGGAGGAGCTCGGTGGCGTAGTGGATTGAGCGCTTTGGTTTCGATTACAAAAACAAAGCAACTTTCGCCATGGTCGATCCTGGGATGGGTCAATCAAAATGTATACTTCGTTATACGTGCTTCAGAAGGCACACTAAGACGTTGGTCCCATTTGTTACTGCAACCACTTTAACCCACCAACCCGCATTGGGCCAGTGCGTGGTGGTTTTATGGCCCAACCTCATGTGTTTCTCCCATTTAGGAAGGGCTGTGCCCAGCAGTGGGACGTATATATAGGCTGGTGATGATAATGATGACGATGATAGTGATTAGATTTTTATGGACTATGTCGGGCACCGCGAGTTTAGAATACGACATAGTGTTTTGATAATAGATTTTTTTTGCTTGCATTTCTAATTTGTATAAAATATAAGGAAAGGAAATTTAGGAATAAGCAGTTCGCTTGTACTCTGTTGTCCTTGTTTATGTTTTCATTGTTGCTTTTTTTGTGTGTACATAAATTGTTAAATAAATAAATATAAATAAGTTGCTACGACCAGTAACGTGTGTATCACACGAGTCGTCGTCGACTGTCGTGGTTGTACAAATCCAAGGTAACTTAGGTCGTGATCTATAATAATATAAGAATGCGCTCGGACGATGAATAAAACTGAACGCCATGGTAAAAGCAATGCCGTAAATTGCCGGATCACGTAGATACGGCAATTTACGGTTGTATTGAACATTCTACTACCACGTACCTACGTAAGACATCGGAATTGCATTCTAATAGCGACATGTAAATTTATACATACACAGTATGTATAAATAAAGACGATGAAATTAATAAGTTTGAGAAACCATGCCAATTCTATTGTACACTGTCACTAAAATTACCTTTAGTGCGTCCTTTTCATTCCTTTAGTTAGAAAAGGAAAAATGATGATATTTATTGACGTTTATATTTTATTTTTATTTTTTTATTAGCCAATAAATAAAATAAACAAACAAAATAAATAAATAAGGGCCAACTAGGTCACTGCCTCAGCTGGATATTTAAATAACTTTAGCCATATTTTTGCGCACATCCAAAATCAATGCCGCCAAAATTATATCCTCGTTCTATAATTAGGTTAACTGCTGTCATATTTCAAAATAATTCCTAACTTTTCCTATTCAAAGGAATGAAATGAGAGGCACTGAACTTAATTTTTGTTTTAGGCGATGAACTGAATAATAAACAACATGCTTTTCTACGTAAAGAATATCACAAAATTCACGTAAACCTAACAGGGTGGGTAACTTTGACATTTAAAAACAAATGCGTGTTTTTGGGAATATTTATTACCTTTTTTATACAAGTAGATGACAAATAAGCTAACGATCCACCTTTTTGAAATTCCTATCTTCATTGTTACCATTATACATTTAGTTATAGTGCCTATTTTCACTAAATAAAACTAGATATTAGTAGTTTGATTAATTAAGATACAATAAGAGATTAATTTTGATTTATTAATAAATTTATAAGCTAGATTAATTTAGATACATTAAGATGTATTAACTTAATAATTAACATCTGTCGGGATTTCCTTGAACTTGAAACAATTAAGTAAAAATGAATCTACTAAAATATTATAATTACAAATTAACTAAGTCGTATTAAATAGCCCCATACATATTTTATTAATTGTTTAAAAATAAAAGATTAAGATTAAGCATCGCAATTCAGCGAGGTAATGCGACCAGCCTTGTTGGTACACTTCCTGTTTCGCAAGATTTAGGGGGTGTTTATTATTTGTAAGTTCTTTTTTTTTTTTTTTCTAATATCACGTTATAATATATTTAGATAGAAGAATTAAAATATACCATTTCAAAATAAAAACAAACAGTAATACGTTTGAAAAGCAAATAATAGGTTAATAGGTTAATTAAAAGTTGCATCAATTAACATTTTATGTTTACATCAGATAGGCGTACCTACACACCGAGCGCCTTATACTAATTTAGCTTTAAGCTAAATATAGCAAAGCACAAAAAAACTAAAGGTTAATAAATAACTCTGCAGGCAGGCAGTAAAATAATAAAGTTTCAGTGCCTATTTACTTAAATAAAAATGATTACAGTGTGAAAGCCAAGCTTTATTAAAAAAACTTTTGATGTCGTAAGCAACACAATCCCAGCGCTCAGGTGACATAATGACGGCTAAAGGGAGATAATAATATTTTGCCAACTTACGACCCTAATAAACTTTACCCAAATTACGTGTACGCAAAGTTAATCCCTGTTTGTTTGTTTGTTGTTCCTTCGTAAGAGTTCGGGTCTGAAACTATGGTAGTGTAACGCAGGGCCGGAGCCAGGGTACGAAATGGTTTTGTAGACTCTAAAATTAATATTCGTTATTAAAAATATCAGTTTTATTAAAAAAATATGTCTCGTTGTCACCAACCAGTCCTAAAATGTCTCTTAGTGATATTCTTCTTTGTCCATCTAAATAAGAAAGATAAATATCGATAAGTACCTTTGGGACGATTGGTGCAATCATAAAAACATCAAAAAGCCTCTGACCAAACGTGTGTTCTATTAGTTTTATTCGTTTTTAGTATAAATTTTATCTTTTCCTTTTCTTAGTACATTTTTGTCTACTATGATTTCAATATTAGTTTATAGAGGTTCTAAAATTATTACTTAAATTTAACGTTACTGCTTAGACACTAAATTCAAATTCAAAATTTTCAGGGAAAGGTTAAATTAAAATGATTTTAGAACCAACAAAATAGCAATCTGGCCATTTTTAGTTACATTTGAACAAAAGAGGGTAAGCTACAAAAATTGGTTCTATTAATAAAAAAAAATGTTTACGAAGCAACTTAGTAGTTGCTACTATAGTTGGTACTATTTTATATCTGACTTCATCCCTGGCAGAACTATTGGACTCGTCATGTTGTGCAAACGGCCGCAAAGTTTTGCAATTGATCTAACAAAATTACTTCGGCTGCAGTCAAGACGCCCGGCGACTATGGGATTGTATCGATATACCTTCTGTGTGATAATAACTTTAGACCTTTGGTAAGTAACAATTTGATTGATTAATCTTTTCTAGGTTTTGAGATGATAGTTCTTATAAAAATAGGTACAGCAAAATGATTGAAAACAAACGAAACAAAAAAAATATTTACTGTGGTAAGTGTTCATTCCCTATCTTCATTTCTTCTTCTTCCCAAGAGTAAGACGCGTAATTAGTAAAACGTTAAATCCTCAGTCATTAAGCACAACGCTATTTAACGTATTCCTAATTTCGTTTTTGAGTTTTTTTTTATAAAGAATTGAATTGAAACAATCATTAGCAACATGATGTCGCGTTTAAATAAAACTCAGCAGTATACCAGTAACAAGACATTTGCATACATTTTCCGGTACATTATAATACAGTCGATGGAGCTGTCCTCACAGACAAATCACATTGCGATGCAACAGTGAACAGTTAGCATTGAGGGTGCACGTGACATCAGACTCAGTTATAGAAACAATGGAGATATCCGAGATACATAATCAGGGCGCCTACGGCCACCCCAAGTAAATTCTTCAGTTTGTAGTTTTCGCTAAGAGAAATTTAACTAAAAAATTACTGAAAAAAACAAAATGGCAAAATATAAGTAAACCTTCTATTATTTTTAGTAACAGAATAGCACCGATTCTTTTTTCTATATATTTGATCATACAAGTAGTTAATTTATTTAGTGTTTTGCAGGTCGAAGCTGATGGTGACCTAATCATTATCGCCATGCCTATCTCAGTGGATAGCTTAATTACATAGTGTACTATTTTTTACTTTCACTAGATTGTAATGCATTGAGAAATATTCAAAGATTTTCATCAGATCGCTAAGAAATTAAAATCCGGTAGCATATTTAGCATATAAATCCGGTAGAATTAAAATCCTACACCCTTTCAAAAAAAAATCATTAAAATTGGTCCACAATTGACGAAAATATCGGTGAGCATAATTAAAAAATATACATTTGGACGAACTACAACATAGATTTTATCTACTCGTTAAATATGCCAACAGTAAAAAAAATTTTTTAACATAAATAAAACTGACTTCAAAACCCTTTTAAGTGTTATAAAGTCGGTTTAATTTTTGTTAAAAAAAATTTTTTCACATTTTTAAGTGATTTCCTAAGGTCAAAACAAGATGGATGACCGTCAGCACTATCGACTTGTCTGTCTCTCAGTCCTTGGTTGAAACACACAGTGAAAGAATTATCTTCTAACTCCTAACCGTTAAGGAGTTGTACCTTCATCATCAGCTCATCAACATGGTATGATGACTAACAGAAGCAAATACTTGAATAGCTTTGGAAAAAAGTAAAACACAAAGTCACACGTGCCTACAAAAATTTTGGTTTGCCCTTGATTCCCCAGGAATTCCATCATCAGATCCTGACTTGGTGACAATGGGACCACCTCTGGAGTACACTTTATAGAATGAAAAAAGAATTTTGAAAATCGGTTCACAATTGACAGAGAAATCGGTGAACATACATACAAAAAAATACATACAGTGGAACATATTACCTCCTTCTTTTTTGAAGTCGGTTTAAAATTACATATTAACGCAACTAATTTTAGTAGTTTTCTTAATTACCATCGTGAACACTTAAAAAACAATACAAAAAATCACTTAGCTTCGTAATTCCTCAAACTTTTATTGGTTCTTCGAAATACTTACTATATGTAAAGCGAATATTTCTTTACGATTTAATCTAATTAAGTAGGCATCAGAAATTAATTAAGGTACTGAAAGTTGCTGGAAATCCTGAATTTGTATTTGTGAGCTGATATATATTTTTATGGAAGATTTTAAAACTTTGATTTAATGTCTGCTAGCAAAAACTTGTTAACCTAATAATCTTATCTAAACAGTGATTTAGATTTTATAATTAGTAGATAGGTGGGTAGTATACTAGATCACTAAAATAAAAATAAAAAAATGATGCAATATAAGTAATTCAAAATCATCAACACTCAGGAATCAAAGCAAAATAATTATTGTGGATTTTTTTAAGTCGGCAGTGTATGAACACGCGCTTGACGGGCCCAATCACATTTGATAAGCCCCAAACCCCTGACCAAAGAGTACCGCTTCATTACTAGAATGTCACGAGAGGTTATTGAAATCAAAAAACATCCTAATTTCAATAGAGAAGATGGTTGGAGTGTGCCATAGGCGAATCCCATCATGCGAATAATAAAGTCCCAAGCCCGTCCTCACACTGCCCGACAAACTGACAACGTGAGCTCCGTATGCTTGAATCGAACCGCTCAAAATATAAAACAAAGTGAAAACAATTGACTCTTCCCATGACCACGATCGCTGTAAAGTAATCGAAACGTCGAGTATATAATGATAATGTAACATCTAATTAAACGCAAGTTAAATGCAAGTATTTTAAAATAAAACCAATTTACCGGATTTAACTCGCCCGTTTCGCCCGTTTTGTCTTCCCGTGACCACGATCGCTGTAAAGTAATCGAAACGTCGGGTGAATAATAATAATGTAACATCTAATTAAACGCGAGCTAAATCCGGTAAATTGGTTTTATTTCAAATGTGTAGTGCTCGCGAAAATTTAAGGCAAGTATTTTATTTCAAATGTGTTGTGCTCGCGAAAATATAACACAATACTTGAATTCTTTGGCTTAGCATCTTACTTAAACCTCACCTAAAAGCATAATACGGCAAATACAGCTGCAAAATGTATGTAAAAGTACAACATGTGTAAAAAGCACATTCTAAAACAAACCGATTGGTATAACCAACCCCTGCACGCAACATCGACCGCACTCGCTGCCGCTGGCGCTCATGCGTTTTTCACGCTTCAATAGGACCCAGTTTCCAAACCGGTTTTGACTGGCTTGAATCAGTTCAGACATGTCAAAAGGGCTTGCAAACGGACCAATCGAATAAACAAACAATTTGATGCTCAAAATTCACTACGTTTGCTAAAAACTATCCATTTACAAATTGTTGTTTCTGAAAAGAAATAAACTAAAAACCTGTTGATATGATACAGATGTCGGATGAATTCAGACAGTTTAAAATATATAAAATTATTTCGTAAGATAAAATAAATTCACAATTTATGTAAACAGTTTGTGTAAGTTAATGTTAATGTTTCACATACTAATCTCATATTCATATGAGAATTATAACACCAAAAGTACTCCTTACATATAGTATAATGTGCTCATTTAAAGAAATAGAGTATAAGAAACAATAAAACAAGAAAAAGTAACCGATACGCTCTAATAATAAAAGTTTAACCTCAAACTTTCGTATGAGTTACTGATATTTAATCTTCCTACCGAGATTTTATCCCTTTCTAACGCCTTACGAGAATAAGTGATGGGTATAGTAGATTGTATTATGGGAGGACATTTTGTTCGATGTCGTATCGTTTCGGCTTTACCAATAATTAAACGCTTAAAAACTCTCCAAACATTGCAATTAATATGGAAGTGGTACCCCAATATTAATTCGCTATGTTGAAACAATCATAACATCTATCATGATCAAAGAAACAAACCCTTCGCTTATTCCTTGAGAGCTCACAAAATATTTGTATACGAAATGACACGACAACTTCAAGATGGGCTGTAATCCATCAATTTGTTTATAGTTGTTAATTGAGACATTATGAACGGTTGCTTATATTGGGGTGTTTACAAAAACATGAGGAATGTACCGAGTAAAATATCCAAATGAACGATTCAATTAGAAAATGCATCAAATACAACGCCCGTTGAATTTTCCAAACCTTACAGTCCGAGGGGGAGTCACCCTAAAGGAGAGGTCGTTGACCCCACCCCAGCTCACTCATGTTACGTTCATTACAAATTCTTCCCTCTATCCTTTTCCCACCCACTAGCAAAGGCAGTTTTCTCTATCTAACACTAAATAAATAATGCCGAAAATTCATACTTCTGCTTGCTGTAAGCGCAACATGATATTATGTATATTGACTGCACTTATTAGAATTAATTGAGTCCATTTTGTTTCGGACATAAATAATGTGACGAAAACAGAAACTATTAATTAACCTTACATTATTAAAATGACTTTATAAATTGCCATCAGATTATAAAAGTAATTAATGAATCACACGAAACCTTTTTTGGTATCAACGAGTGACTACGTATTTTTTTTGTTACTCATGAAAAATTTTACCTTATTTTCTTTAATGAATAATAAATTTATTCTTAACCGTAATCAACAACGTGTGAAAGGTTCAACTAAGACTTTGGGAAATCTTAGAACCTTTCAATACGATCCCTAGTCATTATAACAAGAACAACTCTTGGTGTAAGATATTTCGATCATAGATAACTTGTTACACGCCTTTCTTTCCCGCACTTCGTGTCCTTTACTGATTTAGATAAAGAGTTAGAGAGGTACTAAACTTTAATTTAGTTTAATTAGGGAAAAATATGAATAAAAAAATTAAAAATAGATTATCGAAACTATCGAAAATTAAAAACTGACTATCGAAACTAGTCTTTATACTACATAAATAAGATCAGTAACCAAGCCGCTTAGCATCTGTTTCCAAATCCTCAAATAATGACTTTATGAAATTGACATTAGGACAAACGCGTAGGCCTACTTAATCGTTATATCCAACTTGTGTAATAAGGACAGTTTTATGATCATAGTTTTATATAGACCATTCTACACAGTTGTTTACGGTTATGCCTTCATACGTCCACAGTCCTTGTAGTTTATATAGAACCGATATAATTTACGAGCGAGTATCTTTACGGCCTATAGAACGGAATTAGGTTACGGAAATGTGTGATAGGAGACCCTTGAGAAATGTTGAAAAGGTCGCCGAAAAGTCTTAACTTTATCTTTGGGTATGTTCCAGAATATTATATTACATTAACTCGAAAGTTCAATCAATCAATATAAGTCTGATGGATATGGAACATTCGAGAGGTTTTATTTCTTTCTAATCTGTCAAGCGGCGTTATATATCTGGAGGTCTATGACAACGGAAAAATCAATTGTGTCTGGTATCTGATGTTTGTCGGGTTAACTTAATTTATATATCGAAGCTTAAATCAAAAACTAAGTTTCACAGTCGATCTACTTACGTGTCCTATGTAAGTAGCCAGACTATAAAGACCTCTGGTTAGTTTTGCGTTTCTATAAAGTTACAAAGGTATGTCCGTATGTCTGTTACATTCTAACACCTACCCACTGAACGAATTCAGATGAAGTTTGGCATGAAGATAGATTACACCCTGAGTTTTGCGACATAGAGTATCTTTGGCGAGATAACCTTTATCACACGGGCGGAACCGCAAGCAACCACGTAGTATTTAAATCATTGACACGCGCTGTATACCCTGAATGTAAGTACCTAACGCAGTCAACCACACTGCCTAGCTTTAACCCTTACGCTGCAGACGATGAGCCGCATCCTCTCATACGCGTACCGCAGTTCTAGTGCTCCGCGTAAGGGTACTCGCGTACTATGTAGCTCACATCAATACAACTGTCTGTTTTTGACACACATAATTTTTTAATCCAGTTAGACACAAATGGTCCAGAAAGTAAACAGTACCCCTATCACGAACATTTTTAAATATCGAATCGTAATCGTATCGTTCAACTTCTGGATACAATGGTGATTCGAAATTCAAGTGATCGTGCGAGAGGTACTAGTCTAAAGCGAGATTTAGACTAGCAAGTTCTTGCTGCAAGTTTTGAGACAGAGCTATACGTAAGAGTGAGAGGTAATTATTTTCCACTCGCTCGTGCAAATAGCGCCGTCTCAAAACTTGCAGCAAGAACTGGCTAGTCTAAACCTCGCTTAAGAAGGCAATATAATTGGCCGTCTACACTTGCCCACAGACTGTTTGTGGTCAAACTTAGATCGAGCTGCTCGAATTACATGAACAATCGAACGACAACATGATCGTGCGTGAGAGGTATTTAGCTTTCATGCCTGATTATATACAGGGTGGTGACGTCAATACGACATTAAATTAAAACATGGGCTATATTAGTTCAAGAAATATTTTGAAAATTTTATTTGATAATTTTCAAATAAAATTTCTATGAAATCATGCAACCAACGTTTTAATTCATAGAAATGTCATGGAATTATCAAATGAATAAGATGTTTTTGAAAGTTGCAAAACCAGTCTATGAAGTAATATAGCCCATTTTAATTGAACGTCGTATAATCGTCACCAGCCTGTATATGTGACGAAGACAAAAGTCTTAGGATTGCTAGATCCCCTGAACTTGAAGTTACAAAGATCATCAGGCTTTCAAGATATTGGTCTTAGTATATTGGATTAAGGCAATTTTTTTAAATCCAAAGCAGCAGTTGATATGTAGTAGATCCATCCCTTAAGTGTGCGAGAACCCTAAGCATACCAGACTGGGGCGGTGACGTCTTGACTCGCGTCCGGCGCCCCTGAGCCGGAAAATTAAAGGCAGCCGCCTAGCTGTCACTGACCCGCATGAGCTAAGATACGAGCCGGCGCGACACAGTAACTGGATTGTGTTTATGTGGAGTAAAATACGTGTTTGTCCGTTGATTTACTGAAAAGGGCTAACTGTGGGGCTCTGGGTAAATTTTATATGAGCTGATACTAGGACACACTACACTGGAAGCAAACCTAGTTGCTTTGTGCGAATTTCTTTGTAGGTGCAGGTAAGATTTCTATGAAATATTATTTAGTTTGAGGTCGTATTATAATCAAACTTCACTCAAATTTTAAGTCACATTTT
This sequence comes from Nymphula nitidulata, assembly GCA_947347705.1. NCBI lineage: Eukaryota > Metazoa > Arthropoda > Insecta > Lepidoptera > Crambidae > Nymphula > Nymphula nitidulata. The sequence continues at coordinate 12,114,842 of OX374634.1, read as the reverse complement.
TCAATTTGCCTTTAGCAGATTTTTGAATTTTCAATAGAAATTTCGACGGCAAATAAGAAGTTTGTTTTTCACGTAGATTTCGAAAATATGAATTATTTTCTGTATAAAAAGCTTTGCCAAATACATTTTTATGATAAAAATCATAAGTGACATAGTTATTGTAAAAAACTGAAATAAATATTACAAAATCTATTTTAATCCTTTATACCTATTTATATACTCACATTTAATGTAACAACTTTTAATATTATAACTTTGCATATAAACGCATTGATTACAAAGAAATCATTAATTTGGTCCATGCGCCCATAGATATTTGCTTTTTATAAAAACCTTTAAAACCCCACTGAGTCTGGAATGTATGGCTTGACAGATTCAAGTAATGCATTGTATTAATTATTTACTGCTACTTTTCCATTTCCCGGAAATGGTTCGCGGTAAAAATGAAAATAATTGTTCGTTCGTTTATGCCACTCATTCGATTATGATGAAACATTGTTATGTTGTTCTACTTACACCTGTAAAGATTCCTAGATTAAAAGGGAGAGTGGGGTGATTCCGAAAGCGGGGTAATTTTTAACACGGCCTCATACATCATGATAGCGAAGAGGATAGATGATAATCTTCTGCTGGCTAAGAGGGAAACCCGAGTTCAATGCGAGGCTCTAAGAATGGGCTCTTCATCCTTTTCTGACATCAGAAATGGCCTCGTTCACGGCGATAGCAATTACCTCACTCTACCATGAATCTAGGTAACCTGGCTTATGTCCAGCAGTGGGCGTCTCTTGGCTGAATTGATGATGATGATGGTGACCATCAAACCAAAAAAGTTTTTACTACGTGCTGGCATTTCTACGCAGCATGCGTTGCAATGCCACCTACGGTTTAATATTCATAATGATAGCACATCTAGAATAATGTAAAGAGTTATAATAACATTTTGTACAGCGAATGAAGGTAGCGAGTTGACGTATTGTAACTAACAGATTTTTTTTATGTGAAAATTTGAAATGTGAACTAAAATTTAGCTACTTGTGTTTCGAATCACCGTAACTGCAACGATAGCGTCAATGCATGTGGTTCCGTACCTGTAACAAAAAACGCATACATTAATATTTTGGCTATTATTAAAAAAAATACGCAGACCAAAATCTTTATTAACCTAACCTAATTGCGGCTATTACTGGGAGCCTGGAAATTATAAATACTTGTTTTAGAGCTTGTGCTATGGCGATAACAGTATGGATACTGTTAGGGTCCTAACCTAAGGGACTTGAATGGAAACGATATAGTGGACTGTAGTAATTCTATAGATAAATAGTAACAATGAACATCGCGAGATAAGTTAGGGCACGTCAAAGTATCTTCAGTACATCCGTCGCGTTCGGTGGCCCAGAGGTCTACCCGCATTCTGGCTGGTCGACCCGTATTCTTGCGCCTACACATCACCTCCGGCGGCGCTCGACAACAGCTCAAGACTCCTGAACAGATATTTATAGGTTATACCGCGGGAATGCTGATTTTAGTAAATATAACCTCTAACCATTCCGCTTGCTGTTCGTTTAAATAGAAAACACCTATTTCTCTTCTCTTCACTTTAAACTTATTTAAGTTCTGAAAATTTCACTCAACTTATACAATCTCTTATTATTGACTAGCTTCCGCCGGCAAATTCATATCCTATGGGAAGGCTTTCACATTTTGTGCCACACCCACTCAACGGGAAAAATATTCCCGATGAGTAACACCGTAACTCAATATTAAGTGATATAGGAATAAACATCCAGCCAAACTCTCGCATATACAATATTATTAGGATAAAATAGGTGACCGTAGACAAAATACCGTGAAAGGGAAGGAAGCTTACTGTTCCCGAAACAGGACTGCGGCATGCAACATCGAAAAGGGAAGCTCAGGGAGCGCTAACTCCCGCATGAATCCGTAGGAATGAATAAAAAAACAGCCTCACAAAGGGCGTACGGGTCAAAAGCGAGATAGGTACCTCTGAGTGTAATAAAGTCTCTTTGCAGCGGGAACGGCAGCGTTTAAATTAAAAAGTAATGCGGCTTTCGTCAATTGTAAAGGAGGCTTTTTTACTTGGGAACTTGGGATATAACCCCTAGTACACGTACAGCCATCGTGGACTTCAATTATTGCGTCACTCAATGCGAACTCAGGGTGTTTATCCATTACTCGAGGTAAAATTCTCATTTGACTTGTAAGTTTTTTTTTGACTGACTATTGCTGTAGGCCGCAATGGCTTTTACATCGTAACCGGATTTTAAGGAGGCCAGAATCTTAGTGAGTCCTTAAGCTTTAGGAGCCTTTCGGAAGGATTGACAGGCATCGCTTTCGGGGGAGACGTCCCGCTGTCGCTTAGAGTCTCCAGGGCGCACGAGCCATAAGAAACCAAATCGAAATCGTCAGCTCCTAAATACAGATTTAAGAGCTGTCGATATCAATATCTAGGGAGACCGATCAGACCCAGCTAACTACCGCCCGATAGCTGTCACCTCAGTTCTTTGCAAGGTCATGGAACGGATCTTAAACCACCAGCTGATCCGATACCTAGAAGATCACTCATTAATTAATGATCGACAGTACGGGTTTCGGCCGAACCGGTCAACGGGTGATCTTCTAGCGTACTTAATGCATGTCTGGGGTGAAGTTATTGATAAACGTGGTGAGTCACTGGCAGTTAGCCTTGACATTGCCAAAGCGTTCGATCGGGTCTGGCACAGGGCTCTTCTCTCCAAGCTCCCGGCATACGGTCTGCCCGCTCAGCTCTGTAACTGGATTGCCGGCTTCCTGCATGAGCGAAGAATCCGTGTCCTCGCAGATGGATGCGCTTCGCGGTTCATGTCAGTGAATGCTGGTGTACCACAAGGCTCTATTCTATCCCCCACACTCTTTCTTCTTCATATCAATGACATGATTCCGTTAGGAAACATTCATTGCTATGCAGATGACAGTACAGTGCATGGGGGATATTACGGTCGCCCAGGCGCTGAGCGCGCTGAAACCGAGAGGGAGAGAGAGAATCTTACCATTGAGCTCGACAGGGTGTTGAACCTCGTATCTGAATGGGGATCTAACAATCTTGTTGAGTTCAATGCTAAGAAAACACAGGTGTGCGCGTTTACAGCCAAAATGTCGCCGTTCCTTCCCCTTCCGTCTCTTCAGGGCACGACTCTTTCGGCACAGGGCTCCCTCAACTTGCTAGGTATGGAGATATGTTGCGATCTGAATTCCAGGAACTACATCGAAACCGTGATAAAAACAGCCTCACGGAAGCTCGGTGTCCTGAACAAGGTGCGTCGATTTTTCACGCCTGACCAATTATGCCTGCTGTATAAAACTCAGGTCCGGTCTTGCGTGGAATATTGCTCGCACTTGTGGGATGGCTCCGCCAAGTACCTACTCGATGCCCTGGACAGATTGCAGCGTCGTGCTGTCCGTATCGTTGGCGATGTAGAGGTCACCAACAACCTTGAGCCTCTGCAATTGCGTCGAGACATTGCGTCGCTTAGCGCCTTCTATCGGCTATATCACGGAGAGTGTTCTGAAGAGCTATTTGACCTTATCCCACCTTCCCCCTTTCTACTCAGGAGCACGCGTGCCGGTCTTCGGAGTCATCAATTCACTGTCTCCACCTCAACATCACGTACAAAGAAATTTAGTAGCTCTTTTCTTTGTCGAACTTCCAGAACTTGGAATTCTTTGCCAGCACATGTGTTCCCTCCTTCCTATAACATGGGTTCCTTCAAAAGAGGCGTGAAAAAGCACCTTTCGGGCCGGCAAGGTGGAGGCAGCTAGAGCAGTGTCTGAACTGCACTAGCTGTCTTCGCATATGGACTCTTCTTACTGCTTCACATCAGGTGGTGTTGAGTCATTTGTCGTGCTTAGTATAAAAAATAAAAAAAAAATCTATATATGTATATGTAAAGAGTGTTTTCCACTAATTTGCAACAGAGCCGCTGCTGTCGGTTTCATACGATATGACAGCTAAACACAACGCCGATCTAAATGATAAGGGTGACACGAATACCTAGTTACGAACGTATACGAAATATATCAAGTCATTAGAAGGAACATTTTTGTACCGTCACGGAAATTTTTTGTTCAATCTGTTACTCTTAAACTGTTCAACATTTTCAATGTAAAGTTGAGTACAGATTAATAATTGATTTAATTTATTATGATATAACTTTAGTTGTAAAACAAGTCCCTATTTCTTAACATTACAAATTATAAGAAGTCTATCTACACTTAAATTACAATTTGCCCTGCTCTAGTTCGGTTTATCTATTCCCTAACGCCTACGTACCTACACAAAATAATAATAATCTCAAAAATAAAGGTTAATAACAATGATATTTTTGTCATCGGATCTTCTCTGTAATATCCTCTAAGACGAACCATTCAAAGGTCCAATTTCCTTACACCAATACTAAAAATACAATATAAGTAAATACTCCTCGCAAGTAACATCTTTTTCTGTTAAAATTGTGGCAAACTAATTATAATTGCTTAGTGACTTTTTATAACAGTAATAAGGAAAAAATACTCAAGTTTGTTAACTTTATGTGGAGCGTATTCTATATCTTACTCGAAGAAATATATTTCAATCGTGATCTAAGGGCTCAAGAACTTTTATAAACTTGAAGTATATTTAGGTACATTTTCCTTTTCCAATAAGTTATGTCACAAGAGAGGAATAAGAGGGAATTACTTAGCTATTTCCAGATCATCCTAGAGAAGCTTTATGTAAATTAATAAAGCAATAATGAAAACGTCATATAACTAATAAAATTATCATTTTCAAAAGCTATCCTTTAAAACCGTTTATCCCTTTCCCTGACCATAGTCCAATCGTTTAACAGGTTAACATTTTTAACTTGAGAAATGGCATCATAGTAACTTACCTACACTTAAACCATTTCTCATTTTGCAATTTAATAGCACTGTTCGTGTTATGGATACTAAATAACATACAAAACATACAGTGACATCTGAAAAGATGTACTCACAAAATATGGATATAAATATGGAGTCTATTTTTGTAGCAATGAGGTTTCGCACTCATATTATGTTGCCCTCTATTAAGACGTGTCTTTTAAAAGCTTGTGAACAAATGTTCTTACTCATCATACAAACATCTGCCCCTACGGCAGATGCGTTGTTTTGATGCGTTTAAATGCCCACTTTATTGTGACAATTATAAATAAAGAACGAAAACGATAAAAAATATATGCTCCAAAAGGGACTCGAACCCGCGTCTCCTGATTTCCGACCAGACGCGATTACTACAACGCCACTAGAGCACTAGGTATAAACTACTGATTTCTTCACCGCTTTCTTTCCTTTTTCCAACGTTTTTATAGCAACGTTTATCTCACCACTCATTGAAGTTAACACCTCTAATGATCCGAAAGTATATTTTTACAAATATCCTTTCGGATCTTTGTAAAATTCTAAAAACTCTCAATTTATTACAGATAATTGGTACGAATATGAGAAACTTATTATTTTAACCTATTGAAAAGCAAAATGGACGATCATATCTTGACAACAAACAAAGGCGACATGGCAAGACCCCTTGCGGTTTTGTGGTGGCTTAACCATTATTGCCGCTTCGGAAAGGGTTTTATATCTTCCCCTTAGTTAAGAAAACACAGTCATCTATGTGCCATGTATTTCATTTTAAATTGTGAACTTTAAGACAGCTACAGCTTAACAAGTTAAGGACGCGAGCTAGCGTAGTGGTGGTACTTTAAAAATATTAAAATGTTACAAGCAACTTTGAAGAGTCCCAACTTCAGTGAGTTATCATATTGTCTCGGCCTTCCCCGGCTTAATAAGAGTGAATTATGGGTGAGTGCAACAGAAAAACAAATAAGAACAAACTGAGAGAAGGACGTTTTAAAACAAGAGCCTGAAATGCGAGTACGAGAACTTTGGAGTATTTTTTTCTTTTTTAGCAAGAAAGAAGTTTGTGTTGCAAGAATAAATCTTCTACAAATGAAGTTCGCTGAGTACGCATAATTAAATTTGACTTCCTCATAGTTCGCACGAAATCTATATTGGCATGGCTTGATATAACAGAAAAATATGGTTTTCGTGACACGTCCTACTCTTAATGATTTAAATTAAATGTTGATTTAGGTATTTAGTCACCTCTTATTATCATTAGTCAAAATTGGGTTAGGTATGTTGTAAATCTTTACATAAATAGAATTACGCTACTTGCATTATATTGCCATCATCGTAATCTTTACAATATACATAATATGAGAGCATATAGTATTATTTTGTACTAAAATAAGAAGCGATCGCCTAGAAAGGACCTGAACACGAGATTTTGATTTCGTTGCATTTAATGGACGTATCTAAAGAAGCCAGTGTATAAATTTTTACTTTATAATTTAAAATTAAAAACATTCCTTAAATTATCATCTCCTATTTTATAAGTATTCATATTTATCATCCGCTAATCTAAATTAAAGAGTACCATCACGAAATGAAAAACTTACCCAAGTTAACGATCAAAAGCACTTGAATTTAAAACGGGGTCAAGCCGAAGATCAAACAGTTATTGAAAGTCAGTTGTTTGAGTATCACCGCGGCCTCCTTTGAGCGTCATCTTCGATACCCGATAAACTTGTAACTCGAGCTAGAATTTATCTTCACTCCAACTGAACTTATTAATATCACATTCAAGTTATCGCGATGAAATAAGTTGATTCTATAAACTCGTAAGTTTCCTTCCTTTGTTATGTTGGAGAGGATCTGTTTGAGCTCATAAGTTTAATCGGGATATAAGATTTTAATACACTTGATGTCTGTTGGCATAACATGTGTACAAAATCGGTACAAAACCCCAAAACCCATGAGATGAAATATTAAAACTCCAAGCTCAGAACGAAGACATTTATTTAACAATAAGCAAAGACATACATATTCACAGAAGAAATTTTAGATAGCGCGATTCAGTGACGTGCAACGCCATCTGTCGGTCATTTATGTAACTAAACTCGGTGTATACTATGAAAACTTATCTATCTAAAATACCGCGTTTCACGGGCGTTCAGTGCCATCTATTGGCGAATATGAGAACCAAAACGGTAAAACCAACATACCGCCCACCAAGGACTCGTCCTTTAACTCCGCCCACCATGAGGGTATACAATAGTATGAGAGGGAGACGATAAACTATTACAATGCAATATTCTTATATATACATTTAACCCTTTAACATAGTGATATGAAGAAATCTAAATAATGCTACTGACAATAAACTAGTAAATATATTTATTACAAATTGAGATAATAGAAAACAACATATAATATTTTTAAAGAGACACAAATTCAGTTGACATCAGTAGGTATAAGACATAATTTTGAAGTTGGACGCTTGATGATGGAATTTTTACAACGAATCGAGACTACACGTGTAACACTGTCTCTACCAGGGTGCAATTCATTAATCTGACCGTATAACCATTTAGCTGGCGGTAAGTTATCTTCTTTAATTAGGACTATGTCCCCGACCTTAAATTCTGGAGTACGAACCGTCCATTTATGTCTCTGAAAAAAGTTTGTCAGGTACTCCACCGACCACCGTCGCCAGAAACCCTGCACCATCCTTTGCGTCAATTGCCATCGCCTTAAAGTACTAAGATGTGTTCGCTGTTCAAAATTGTAGTCGGGAGCTAACACCAAAGGTTCTCCAACAAGAAAATGCCCGGGAGTAAGGGGAGCAGCGTCCCCAGGATCGCAACTGGCCTGTGATAAAGGCCTCGAATTAAGGCAGGCTTCTATTTGGGACAGTACCGTACACATCTCCTCAAAGGTAAGAGTAGAATCTCCGATCACGCGCTTTAGGTGGTGCTTCACGCTTTTAACCCCTGCCTCCCACATCCCTCCAAAATTAGGAGCATGAGGAGGGATGAAGTGCCATTCAGTATGATTACTGGCTAAAGCATCTGCTATTTCGCGAGTAACAAGAGAACATTCATTACCGAATAAACACTTCAATTCACGTGAAGCACCAACAAAGTTGGTACCATTGTCGCTCCAGAGGTGGCTACAGTGGCCACGTCTGGCGACAAACCTTTTGAAGGCAGCGAGGAACCCCTCTGATGTCAGATCGGAAACTGCTTCGAGGTGTAAGGCTCGTGTTGCCATGCAAATAAATAAAGCAATGTACCCCTTGTACGATTTATGACCACGACCTTTTGACACCCGCATATTAATGGGGCCTGCGTAATCCACACCGGTATTTATAAATGGCTTGCTAGGTGTAACCCTGCAAGATGGTAGCTCACCCATCAACGTATGTCGAGTAACACCTGCGTAACGGATACAAGGGACACAGCTATGAATATGTGATCTTATTAGGGGTTTTACTCTCAGTATCCAGTATCTTGTTTGTAAAAAACGGAGCATCAATTGTTGTCCTCCATGAAACGTTCTCTCATGGGCATCAGCAACTAAAAGTTTAGCTAGCCTTGATTGGTGAGAAACAACAATGGGATGCTTGGTCTCAGGTGGCAATGCTGAGTAGCGAATTCTTCCTCCAACTCTCAATATTCCGTCTTTGTCTAGAAACGGTGATAGCGAACATAGAGGACTATTTTTGTCAATAGGATTTTCCAAAAGAAGATTTCCAATTTCGCTAGGAAACCAAGTATTTTGGCATTTTCGAATACAAATATTTAAAGAATTTTTTATTTCGAATACAGAAAGGTAAGGCAATTGTTTAACGCGAGACTCTCGACCTATTTTAACAGTTAAAAATCTTCTACAAAATGCAATTACTCTGATCAGTTTTCTTAATGAAGAAAATCTATCCCACAACCACTCATCTTCATCATCGAGAGTCGTTGCAGCCGCGTGAACTTTAATTACTCTTTCTTCTTCGTGATGATCTGCAGAAATTGGTGTAATGTAATTTATTGAGTTGTCACGTAGCCAACTGGGTCCTTGTAACCAAAGTGAATTCCGTAACAGTTCATTGGGCGTTACACCCCGGGAAGCGATATCAGCAGGATTGTCTCCTGATTGAACGTGAGACCACTGAGTACTATCCAAGAGACTTAAGATTTCTGAAGTACGGTTAGCTACAAACGTTTTCCACCGACTTGGGTGATCTCTTAGCCAACCCAGTACTACCGTGGAGTCGGTCCACGCATGTAACTTGTACTTTGGAACCTTCAGCACTTCAGCTACCTCTACCAACAAGTGGCTCACAAGGACAGCACCACATAACTCAAGGCGGGGGATGGAAATCTGTTTTATAGGCGCCACCTTCGATTTGGCGGTGATTAAGTTCGACTGAACATTACCTAGAGAATCAATAACACGGATATAAACGACGGCAGCATACGCAACGTTCGAGGCGTCGCTGAAACCATGCAGCTCTACTCTAGCGTCGAATACATCTACGGTAGTATTAATCCATCTAGGTATGTGAAAGTTTATCAACTTGGATAATTCACTGCGATATGATTTCCACTGCTTCAGAAGTGATGGCGGCAGCTCATCGTCCCACTCCATTCCAGCGATCCACAGCCGTTGGATGAAGACCTTAGAGGTAATTATGCAAGGTGATATCCAGCCTAAGGGATCATATAAACGAGCTATTTCAGAAATAACTTTTCTTTTTGTTTCAGGTGCGGATGTTGCGGTAAACAGAGGGAGTTTCACCGAGTAATCAAATTCATCAGTGGTTCGGTTCCAGGTAAGTCCTAAAACTTTCGTTATTTGATCTAGCTTTATCTCTACATCTCTTCCTGTATCCTCTTTAAAAACGTCTAAAAGCTTGTCTACATTGCTTGTCCATTTTTGTAACTTAAAGCCACCCTCTTCCAGTAGCTTGTTTAATTGTGTATAAACTTCGATAGCTTCAGTTTCAGTTTGACAGCCCGTCATGACGTCATCGATATATACATCTGACTTCACCTTCTCAGCAGCCAATGGATATTTATGGCCTTCATCACAAGCTATCTGTTGCAATGTTTTGACTGCCAAGTAGGGGGCACTGGAGGTACCAAAGGTAACAGTTAAAATGCGATAATCTTCTATATCGTCGTGAGGGTTTTCTCTCCACACTATCCGTTGGTAGTCCACGTGCTCTTTTGTAATTTGAACCTGCCTGAACATTTTGATGACGTCAGCTGCTAGGCATATAGGATGCAACCGCCATTTCATCACAATGTGTCGTAAATCTGCTTGCAATGTGGGTCCTACCATTAAGGTATCGTTCAAGGAAACACCGTTGGTTCCCTTGCACGATGCATCAAAAACCACCCTTAACTTGGTAGTGCTCCTGTCCTCCCTAATCACTGCATGATGGGGCAGATATACGGCATCTGATTTGTTCTTATCGCTTATATTTGAAATCCTTTCCATGTGCCCGAGACTTACATATTCATTAATAACATCAGAATACTGCTTTTTGATTTCAGGGTGCCTAGCAAACTTACGTTCAAGACCTTGGAATCTCTTTATCGCAATGTTTTTAGAGTTCCCGTACTTACAAGGAGGATCTGCGCATCGGAACGGAAGACTTACTACATATCGACCCGATTTGTCTCGTCGCGTGGTTGCTGCATAATAGTCCTCACAAGCTTGCTCTTCTTGTGTAAAACGCTTCTTAAGCGAAAATGGTTCTGGTTCCAGTTCCCATATTCGCCTCAGTAAGTCGTTTTCGTCAACTTGTGCATGCATGCTGATGATAATATTATGACATTCCTTGCGCAGCTCTTCCACTCCTCCAGAAATAATCCAACCAAGATGAGTATCTTGGGCGATTGGAGTGCCTTTAGGGGCCTTCATCAGACCTTGTTTTAAAATATGGCAATATGTCTCAGCTCCTAACAAAATGTCAATTTTGTTGGGGGAATTATAGCTGGGATCAGCTAAATTGATGCTATATATCTCAGGCCAATCTACTAATGTAAATTTCCTTTCAGGCAGAACTGTAGTTAAAGTTCCAAGTACATGAGCCCTAACCTGAATAGTAAATGAGGAGTCATAAAGTGACTGAATATTTAGCATTACCGTATATTTAGAGGTAAGGCCACTTTGTCCTCCACCTAAACCAGATATAGTGCTTTTAGTAGCTGTCTTTTTAAGCCGCAGTAACTGAACTGCAGCTTCAGAGATAAAGGAAGCCTGAGAACCTTGATCTAGCAGTGCTCTCAGAACTTGAAACGACCCATCTTTCGACTCAGCCTTGACGAGGGCTGTGGCTAACAAAACTTGTTGGCTTACTGTACCTGAAGAAAAATGAGCGGCAATATTTGTAACGGTCTCGCCTTCGGACACAGCATCGGGAGGTTTCATTACAGCGGTAGTGGCCTCTGCTGTGTCAGTGTGGGTTTTGGGATGCAATAGGGTATGGTGCTTTCGTTTACAAATACGGCATTTGGTGAATACGCGACAAACTTTGTTGGAATGATTGTACCCGAGGCAGTTAAAACATAATCCTAAGGTATGGACAATGCTACGACGTTGATTAACATCCTCTTTCGCAAATTTCTTGCAATTGTACAATTTATGTTCTTCGGAACAATGTGGACATAAATTATTAGTAGTTGTATGTAAGGCCTTTGGACTCGAAATTATATTAGACGAGACCCTGGACTTGCCTTTGGGTTCTACAAACTCCAAAGCACGAAACCGAGTACCTAAGAAATCCTTAAACTGTTTTATAGTAGGCAGGTCGTTGCACTCCTTACTTACTTGCAACTCCCATTGCTTTCGCGACTCGGCGTCCAACTTCAAACTTACTATATAAATAATAATAACGTCCCAGGAGCTTACGTCGATGCCTAGATTTGACAACTCGTGTAAACAATCGGTAGTTGTATCTAATAGCTCCTTAAGAGCGCTAGAGGATTCATGCAACATACTACGTTGACCAAAAAGTCGCTTCAGAATACAGTTAGAAATAAACTTTTTATTATTATAACGCTCCTTTAACATATTCCAGGACTTTTCATAATTGTTTATAGTAATAGGTATATGCCGTATAAGTTGCTCTGCTTCACCTGACAGTTGTGTTTTTAAATAATGGAGTTTCTGTACCTCGTCTAGCGACTGATTATTATGGACGAGTGAAGTAAATAGATCGCGAAACGACGACCATTCGACATACTTCCCACTAAAAGTTGGTAATTTTATTTTGGGCAACATTAAAACTGACTCCCTTTTGGAACTGTCAGATGAAACATTGCAAACCTCCTTTGAAAGAGACTCATTTTTAGGCAAAACATTTTGAAGCTCAACTTTATAATTTAAAAATGTCTCAAAAACTTTTTCAAATGTCCCGTCTTTCATATAACTTGATAAATCCAATTCCCTCGTACTATAGTCACCAATCAGCTTTTCATGTTTTTCAACGAAATTATTAAATTGTTTCTCTAGAATGTCTAATCTTGCTTGTATATAATTATCATTTATCCGCTCTTTGGGCGATTTCTTGAAGTTTATAAAGCCTTTTTCAATTTGTAATTTTAAATCATTTAAAATACGCAAGTCTCCTTCCATTTTTAACTATGAATGAAGTCCCGTACTAAATATTTATACTTGAAGCAACTGGTATCCGAAGTGAAGTTAAAAGTTTGTAAAATTCTCTAAGTTCAGATCAACAGAACGTAAATTTTTCTAAGTGTTTTCTTAGTGTCAATGTCGTTGTAAAATCGGGCATGGATTCCCCGTCTCATCCAAATTTTAAGAATTATTCTAAGTCCAAGATCTTCGCAATTTTTCTAAGTCCATGCATTAATAATTTTTCTTAGTTAATATTGACACAAGAATAACTCTAAATTGTACTCACAGTTTTAACTTCGGTTTTCACTATTTATCACTGTTATTCACTGCCAAATTGTTGATTGTTCATCCAGTTTTCAGCATTCATCGATATCCACAGAGCAGCAGGGCCACGGCAGTAATAGTAATTCTTCGGCAGTAGTGCTTCAAGTACTTGCAGTAAAAACTTCGAACAGCCACTTATACTTTTAATAACAATTTAAATTTCATTCATACTATTAAATTAATTTAGTTTGTGCGATTTCATTCAAAAACCGTCATCCGGCTCGAAGGACCTTGTACAAAATCGGTACAAAACCCCAAAACCCATGAGATGAAATATTAAAACTCCAAGCTCAGAACGAAGACATTTATTTAACAATAAGCAAAGACATACATATTCACAGAAGAAATTTTAGATAGCGCGATTCAGTGACGTGCAACGCCATCTGTCGGTCATTTATGTAACTAAACTCGGTGTATACTATGAAAACTTATCTATCTAAAATACCGCGTTTCACGGGCGTTCAGTGCCATCTATTGGCGAATATGAGAACCAAAACGGTAAAACCAACATAATGCTTAAATGGCATTATTCTAAGACACTTCGAAGAGGAAATTTTTTCTGTTTATTCACATTGGCAGCGGCTATCATCTATCTCTAATAAAATCATCATCAACATCATCATCATACTTCCTATATGGGAGAAAAACATGAGGAGTTTGGGCCATAGCACCACCACTCTGGCCCAATGCGGGTTGGTGGGTTAAAGCGGTTGCAGTGACAACCGGGACAAACTGCTAAACAAGCCTTCCGAAGTACGGAAGAGCGCGAGATCTCTAATTTGATTGACCCATCCCGGGATCGACCATGGCGAAAGTTCTGCTTTGTTTTTGTTATCTAAGCTTAAGCGCTCAAACCACTACGCCACAGACCTCCTTAGGGTTCAGGGTTCAGGGTCCTCAGGGACGAAGATGAATTGATTTTATGAGTAACAGTAGCGTATATTTTCCGAATTTGTGAAATATACCGCCATATTCAAATTAAGGGCAACTTCCATACATGAAAAATGTTTGTGATTAATGATACATACCTACGGACATAACTGTTCTACGTATATATACTTTACAACATTCACAATATACTGACCAATATTCACACTAGACCGGCTGGCCGAGTGGTCTGTACCCCTTGCTATACAAGCTACTCGGTCAGGGATCGGTACTTGGGTTCGAATCCCGCTAGGAGCAGATGTTTGTATGATGAGGATGAGCATTTGCTCACGAGTCATGGATGTTTATAAGTTTATTTAGTATATGTCTAATATTTAAATACCTCCAAAGGTATAATTATCATTATTTCCCTTGCACGTATTGAAACGTCCAGGGAAAAATATTTAGTGACGGTCTTACAAGTCTGTTTGTGAAACACAACATACCAGCAGAAAATATTGAACAAAGACACGTGGCAAGCCTATAGTCGTTATCGACAACAATTGTACCGATTTATCTTTTATTTAACCAAGACTGGAGTTTTACTCCGATTGAATAGGCAGGACAATCAGGCAATCCGCAGATCATATTTCAGCGGACAAGATAAACTTGGACAAAAGAAGGAATGCCCTACCCAATTGGGTAATGGGCCAGCTCTGACGTTATCTCTACCCATTATTTCGGTTTGAAGGAGACTGGTGTTTTTAATACTTAAGACGAAACGCCAAGAATCTCCGATAAAGTTTTGTGATTGTGGCTGTGAAAATAAATTGCTGCCAGTTTTTATAACGATACTGCGTCGGTAGGCTCGAAATTGGCTATAATCTGACCTGAGGTGATTTACTCTCGAATAATAGATGATCAAGTTACTCTAACAAGAGAATTGAACTCGTCTCTTACCAAGTGAAAGGCATTAATTTAAAATTCATACATTATGTGAATTAAAATTGTAAAATATTAGTAGATCACACATACTAGGTGGTAGACCCATATGTAGGGTCGCCTGGGTAGGTACCACCGCCTTTCTTATTTCAGCCGTGAAACAGTTCGCTGTGTTTCGGATTGAAGGGAAAGGTAGCCAGTGTAATTACTGGGCATGGACGGCATTTCATCTTAGGCCTCAGGATGACAACGCACCTGCAATATCAAGTGCTTTTCCTTGTTATTGCAGGTGTCTATAGGCGGCGGTAAACGCTTACCACTAGGTGGGCCGTCAGCTTGTTTGTCATCTAGTTGTATAAAAAAAAAAAAGATCACTAAGAAAACAGACACGCTCACTAAAATAATTACATCAATGATTTCTTGCGAACTTCAAACTTAAAAGTTATGGAATATTATTGTTGAAATTGTACGGTTTAGAAAATTTATCAAAATGGACAATTTTTATTCCAAAATTTATCAATAATTCTAATGTTTAGAGACATTAATAGAAATAACTTTTATTATGACAACTATTAATAAAAACTTTAATTGCACAAAATAAGTTACAATTTGGCACACATATTACATAGTTATTATTATTTTTTTAGTAATATAGCAACATGTGACATCACGTGTTTCGCAAATTTTATATGGAGCGACGATGCGCTTAAACAAATAAAAAAATCGTTTAATACCTCTATCTATTTTGTACATAATCTGTATACATAATCTGTACAACCAATATACCATAAACAAGAAGATATCACGCTAGAAAGTTAAGATTTCCTTTAGGGAAGATAAGTAGAAAGGGAAGATAATAAAAATTATAAGTCTTTCCATTGCCGTTATGTATAAAATACTGAAGCGGAATTATAAATAGCACCTGAAGGCGTTTATAGTATTATGATCTAATTGAACACCATTTACAATCTGGCTTTACTATCTTAACTTTATTTTTATTCGCGGGGAACGCGCCTGAATTCTGAAAATGATCCACAAAGTGATTCCTCATATTCGCATTTGGATATTAGATAATGTTTCGGTTCGACATTGTAATGCGTCCAAAACTCCAATACTCATAACATATTCTAGGGGGTCCAACGAAAAATATTGGTAACTTTGCTATCGAGTAATAGAAAAATAAAATTACTTCCCAACGTTTATTACTCATGTGTAACTTTGCATAAACAGCTTGGGACACGAGGCAAACAAGATAGCAACTTCTTTATTAAAATTTATGAGTTCTATCAGACAACCGAAGTTTTTCGAGCCTATGTCGCTTATGTATAGGAAAGGACTTTGTTCGTTTCCAAGGCTGTTATAAATAACTAATCGTGTAACGTAACCGCTCGTTAGAATTTTCTGGAATGTTTTATTGTAGTGAATGAGAGTTATGTTCATACAAGAATCCTTTTTTATACAATAAGGGTGGCAAACAGGCGAATAGGGTAGAGCTTTGGGCGTAGGAAGCCCAAAGTGGGTACCTCACCTAAAGCGAGCAAGCCTGTGTATGTCCGTATCAAGCATTATTGAAGGCCCATTTACACGATGTAATTTTTTTGCCTGTAGCATACAATTAAATTTAAACAAGAATTAACTTCCTTAATCCAAACAACACATTAGACTTTGAAAGTTATATCTTGCTTCAATTTACTATATATATGTTAATCAATATCCACGATACAAGTCAAGCTTTGTTATCCATACTACTTTTTCATATATTAAAAAGGCACCAGGCTGCGAAAGCACTAAATCTGATGGTAGAGCGGTAATTGAACGCACCCATGCCCTAGGAGCTCGGTGGCGTATTGGTTTAAGCGCACTGGTTTCGATACGAAAAACAAATCAAGTTTCGATCTTGGGATGGGTCAATCAAAGTTTGTTATCTCGGGCTCCACAGTACTTCGAAAGGCACGTTAAGCCGTGGCTCCCGGTTTTTCTTGCAACCGCTTTAACCCACCAACCCGCATTGGGCCAGCCAGCGGCAGCGCAGCGTGGTGGTGCTATGGCCCAAACTCCCATGTATATAGGAAGGCCTGTGCCCAGCAATGGGACGTATATAGGCTGGTGATGATGATGCCCCAGTAAGGAGGAGTAAATTAAAATAGGTTGTGCTGTTTTGGTAACGCAGGGGTCCAAACTCTCTGCTCCCAATGGTAACACTTTGAAACGCATAATGTTTATTGTCATAATTTCAATTGACATACATCATAAGGCATACAAATTAAAAAGCATAATAGTTTTTAGCAAAGTCATAATAACGCATAAACATAATAACGCAGATTTGTTGAAAGACATAATAATAAAACCCATAATCATATAAATCTATATTTTCATTTGCCATATTTTTATAATAAAGCATACTTTGAAACGCAGATTTTAATTATGCATAAATGACCATATTCATAATTTTGTTTGAAAATAATTTTTATGAAACATATCTATAAATCTCCATAAATTTATTGTTTACTTTTACTATGCATATTTACTTATACCTACGTAATTCTTTTTTATTCGACACAATGAAGTATTTTTATTGCTAAAATTGTGTATAAATTTCGAAGAAAAAATAAAGAAATCAATATTAATACGAAATTAATTAGGTATATTAAACCCTACTAGCCGTGGTCCTTCGCCGTGGTACTAGTCTGCCCAATACTAGAGTGTAATTTAAAAGCCGGAGGCGCGGAGGGAGTGTAGCCCTCGCCCTCTATAGCGAATCTCAGGCACCCGGGCGAGCTGGAGCGGCTGAGACTGGTCCAAAAAGCCGAATCTGCGGAAGCTCGCGTGGGCGCATGAGACTCGTTACTAAGGGCGGAAGGGCTGCACTTCCCGCAGCGCCGGAGAAGAGCATAACCTATTGCACGCTGCATGCCTCTTGCATGCCTCCATGCATGCTTGTATGTATGCATAATATTTGAGGTATTATGCTTGCACGCATGCATGCCTGCTTGCATGTATGCAGAAGAGTTTAGGTATGCCTGCATGTATGCAGAAGAGTTTAGGTATTATGCTTGCATGCATGCTTGCTTTCTTGCTTGCATGCATGCTGCTTGCTTGCATGCATGCTGCTTGCTTGCATGCATGCTGCTTGCTTGCTTGCATGCTGCTTGCTTGCATGCATGCTGCTTGCTTGCCTGCATGCATGCTGCTTGCTTGCCTGCATGCATGCTGCTTGCTTGCCTGCATGCATGCAATCAAAATCAAATCAATTATATAAAAAAATCTTTTATGCATAGAAATTTATGCTTTTGGTGAAATTATGGTAAATAAGTGTTCTTCCTTGGGAGTTTAGGGATTTTGCCGGTTATTCTTATTAAATATATGCTTTTTGAATATTATGTCTTATGAATATTATGCTTATCAAAATTATGCCTTTCTATGATTATGCCTTACAGGTTTCAGCCATATGATGTTATGCGTCATGAAGTTATACTATAGTAGCTTATGGCAAGTGACTATTATGGCCAGTAATATTATGAATTGTCAGTTTATGGCGAAAACCGTTATGCGCGTCAATAGGTAACCGCTCCCAATACTTCCTGGAAGAGGTTTTGCCACTTTACTCACCAAAGATACACACATAGCAAAAGTATTTTAATTTTCAAGTGTTTTAGTGAAATATGTGTCATTATTAAATAACTTTCAGTTAGTATGACAATATTATTTGACACAAACCGGCTAATTTAAGTTAAAATAGCTTAATTTTAAGACTGACACTCAAGCAATGTCCCCAAGCTTCTCAGATCGTAAAATGTAGACAAAAAATTATACACCCAAATAACAAATTCCCCAGACAAATCTAACATTTATTCACTTATTTACAATTTAACAAGAAATACGTACTTTTTTTCTGGGAATAACTGTGTACATGTTGTTATTTTCTCCCGAGGCAAACGTAGTTTTTTCCTAAGTTAGTTTTATTCATTACCTACTGAACATGGAGTGGAATGATCATAGAATTCGGGACCGAATAAATATTCAGTGCTGGATTAAGTCAAATGATATTATGCATACTTATACATAATCTATGTATGCTTCTATCCGAAATGAGAAGATGGAATAAAAATATTTAGCTAGAAGACGACAGAATATAACTAATTATAAAAATGTTAGAAAACATAATCCCGCATTTGCATAATTACTTTATTCATAAGATTTTGATAAAAGAAACCAGAAATATATGAATGATATTTACTATGATAATGATTACTTTCTTTACATAACTTTCAAAATTTTTTTTTCTAATATTTTCTGTACTGGAATCATTTTTTGGTAAGTACAAATGAAGATTTTTTTATTTCCAGAATCGATAGAAGAAGCAAGGCATAAAAAACGCTTAGATAATTACTGCTAACCACGAATGTTGGTATTGTTCCACCAGAATACGCAAATTTTACTGCTTATATTGAAGTAAGCCCAACGGTGACTTAAGGGTTTAGCTGATCGTCTACTCTTCACAAATATAAAACCTTCTGCGTTTCATTACGCAGCTATCTAACAGCCCACTGATACCAAAGGGATAGAATTCTTGGCAATAGTCCGCAAGACAGGTGAGGTTATGAATGAAATTCCTCCCAAACTATGCGCAGGCGAAGCCTAATTGCAATTCCTATCGACTAGGCCTCTATTGCAAGTTCCAGACTTGTATATTGACGAGTGAGCAAATTGGTTTTCCGAGCTAGTTTTATGTGGAGTTAGGACGTAGTTTTTCTTTCACTTGAGTGTACTATCATTGCATACTCAGTGGCAGAATGTTTTGTTAACAGACAGAATTCTCCAACGCTTAAATATTTTAAGTTTTGTAAAAGTAAAAATGTTTATTGGCATTACATTAAAATTTTACCAAAGAAACCTTCGGGTATTCAGCCATCTAGTCTTGTTTTGTTTTGAAATTAAAATATATTTTGCTTTGTGTATGTGTATGTATCACAGTTTGTATTGATTAAGAACAGCATTGTTAGCTATCTTTCACCAACTTGTCACTATAATTATATAAAATTAAAATTTTAAGTAATGCCCGGCTCCGATCATCAATATCTAACATCTTCTCATTGCAACCTTTCTTTAAGCCCAAGCACGCTATATCTGCTAAGTATAAGTTCCTGAAGAATGGAGCATCCCGTAGATCATTTGATGCTACAGCATCAGCTAAAGGCTAGCATGACTTCAGAATACCACTGAAGTAACAGTACACCAAATTTCAAATAGTTTGGACTCGTGAAAGTTATTAAAACTCCTATAGCCAGGTATAGTAGGAAACGAGCTAAGCGCATGAAATAAAACATTACAACACACAAAACAAAACACACAACACAACAAAATACAAACAACACAAAAACAAAACAACAAATAATGCAGATAATTATGCCAAACTAGGCTGCGGTCCGTAATCCGCGATATTAGCGCGCTAAAGAATGAGACCACAGTCTAGTTAGAGAGGTACCGTGACACAAAGACCCATCCTTTCAAAGATTTATATTTTGTTTATAACCTTATTTTTATTTTTTATTTTATTTTTATTATCATTATTTAAATTACTGTTACGTATTTTTTCTTCTATATTACTATTTATTTATTTTTTACTATAGTTTTATATATATATATATATATATATTATTTTGTTTTTTCTATTAGAGTACCGTACGTCCGTACGTCACTAAGTAAAAGGCCTGCCAGAATAACAGCGCTTCTGTGACACAATGTCACAGAAGCTTAATGCTGAGGCAGTACCTGTTGGCCTTGCACAAGGAAACCGTCTGTTAGTTTTTGTCTAATTTTTAAGAAAATTATTTTATTATTATTATTTGTGTTATTGTTTTTACTTTGTATATTGTTGTCTTTGTGCTGGTGCCAATAAATGTTTTTCTTTCTTTCTTCTTTCTTTCTAAAATAATTCACACAACAAAATACAAACCATTAAAATAGCTTTTCTCACCTTGCTTGTAAAAGTATTCTTTCTGATTACTAGAGGTGTTAACTTCAATGAGTGGTGAGATAAACGTTGCTATAAAAAAGTTGAAAAAAGGGCCGAAAGCGGGAAGGAAATTGGTAGGTTTCATCTAGTGCTCTGGTAGCGCAGTGGTAATCACGTCTGACCGGATATCAGGAGATGCGGGTCCCGCCTAGAGCATATAATTTTTTCATCGTTTTCTTTCTTTTGTTATTGTTACAATTAGGCTCTTCATAAATTATAGCTAAGAACCATTTCGATTACGCCAGCTTGCAAACAAAAAGTCAAATTAAAATCGGTGCATTCGTTTAGGAGCAACGATGCCACAGACAGATACATAGATACAGACAGATACGTCAAACATATAACACCCCAAAATCTTTTGCCATAAACTTAATAAATTGGATAAACTTTTAACAGGTTTTATTGCATAAATAATAGCAGGATATCTGTCTAAAAGAGTAAAATAAGAATAATTTCTCAGAAACTCCATGTCCGAATCCCAGTGGGCAGATGTTTTTGTTTACGCAATGGATGCGAACATTGTTATACTTAGTTATCCTAGATGAATAGTGATATATTTTAGTAGATAATGAAACAACCGATAAACATATTATTTTTGTAAGTCGTGTAGTATCTATAAATAGAGTTTTTTGAAATTAGAGACGAAATAAACAATAACAGTATAAGTATTGTTTCATACTTGATTTAGGGTAGGGTAGGGTAGGGTAGGCAACGCCTGACTAGTGCCCAAGGTTCTACGAGCTTCACTATTGAAGCTCGTACAACTCAACAAGTTTCGTTTGAAAAAAAAAAATCTTCACATTCCAACCAATATTCTAGTTTTCGATACCAATAAATATTTTTCATTTCAAAAAGTCATTAATTTTATACGCTATAGAATAGCTCTACTCTTTCATATTTTATATTTTCTTATTAGTATATTGCAGTTCAAATAATAATATTCTTTATAATTTTCACATACTTAGTCCAAATAGCGTAATACCTAACGGTTTAATATTAATCTTCCGAATTGGAAGACACACTCTTACTTTAAATTTAAGTATAGTAGATCTCTTTCTCGCAATATGTATAGGAAAAAGATAGCAAGAATTTGTTTAGAGCTGTTAGCTAAATTTAGATAGATTTTAAAGAAACCACAGTAATGTGCACCATGAAACTAAAAACTGTATTTTATCACGTTCAATAAGGTCGACAATTGAACACACGTTTCTAAATGTCAAATGATATGACAGTCATCCTTTTCGTATTCTTACTGAGAGAAAGAGATGAACTTTAATTTTGACTTATCGTGTGTTCTCCAGAATTAGGGCCAGTGTGTTACAACAGTTCAAAATAAAATTTAAGGGGGTGGTTGTGTTCCTTGACAAGTTTTATTTTTCGATTAAATTAATAAAAACTTAGTCACACATTTCGTGACAACCCTTTAAATGCGTGCCATTGTATATCGTACGATACACTAAAGTCACACACACACGCACACAACCCGCGCACAAGCTACGATATCGAACCCAAATAGGGGTATTTGGGATTTCGGTAACACCCGGTAAAGTTTACGGATTAGTTTACGGATTAAGCACTCAATTGGTCATTTATTCGTTTTTGCAACATAATCACAAAAATCTATTTTTGTTTATTAACTTCTAGCATTTCATTGGAAATTCTAATCACTTCTTTCTAGTCGAGATACAATGCGTCCCTTATATCTGGCCCCATTCAAGGTATTACCAGGAAGGCGAACGTTATAATTTTCGGCACATCCGACATGTATTACGATTAATAGCTGTACCAGGGTTATCTCCTATTGTATTCTTGTTTCCTAGTAGGTCAACGCTTACAGGAATTTGCTGTAAAAGTAATGAAATGTTTAATCAATACTACCTACCTGTTCTAATGTTATATATATTTTCTCGCCCGACTATAAATTGGGTTAGGTTATTTATGTTAAATAACTGAGTCTCGCCATCGTTTACGGTGATGAAGAAGTGGCTTTTAATCAACTCAAGATGACTTATATAAAGTTATGAAAATTGCTCATCGGTTTGAAATTAATAATGTACAAGGTTCCTTATATATGAACTTTAATTTTAAAATTGAAAATACTTTTAATCCAGCATCGTCATCTACATAATATAAATATAGCTTGTAGAAAAAGTTAGTACGTACAGTCGACAGCGCATCAAGCGTAACAGTTTGACCTTGAGACCGCCCTTACTACGTTCGTAATAGAGGCGGCTTTCGTAGTCCAACTTTTATACTTGATGTGCTGTCGTCTGTACATACCTAGTGGTTAAGTCTTGAAGAGTTTCACAACGTTTCGTTTGGTAATGTCATTTTTAATAGGCGCCTATACCGTGCCTGCAAATTTTAAGTTTTCAGAAACGCTACTTCAAGGTTTATACACTATTCCAAATTTCTCACTTGAGCTAAGATTTTATTACAAAATCACACAAGTACCTCTTCATCACCAGCCTATGTACGTCACACTGCTAGGCACAAGCCTTTCTATACAAGGGAGAAACACATGCGGAGTTTGGTTTCGATTTCACCACGCCATCGTGGTATGGCCCAAACTCCGTATGCAGGTTGGTGGGTGTAAGCGGCTGCAGTAACAACCAGGACCAATGGCTTACCGTGCCTTCCTTCCAAAGCACGAAGGAACTCGAGATAACAAATTTTGATTGACCCACACCTAAAACAATATTTGACAAAACTTCTTCGGTTCAACTTTTTTGACCTACATGTAATCAGCTACAGGTAGTCAAAAGTTCAGTTGTCATTTTTTTCAGTGCATCCCGGGATCGACCATGTCAAAAGTTGCTTTGTTTTCGTAATCAAAACCAGAGCGTTCACACTAGTACGCCACCGAGCTCCTCCCGCCACCAAATTCCTCACAAGTACCTAATTGCAAACATTTTATAAGTAATATTTTATACAGCAATCAAAGGTCACATCGCCCAGCCTGTACAAATAAAGAAAAAGAGGTATATTTACAGGGTCCGCAACGCGTAAGTGATACCCCTGCCATGGTGTTGCAAGCGTCCATAGGCTACGGTAACCGCTTACCATCAGGTGGGCCGTATGCTTGATTGCCACCTTAGTGGTATAAAAAAATAGGACAAGTCCCCTAATTCCAGCATAATAATTTACTAATAAAAATACTTCGCTAAAGGAGCTCGGTGGCGTATTGGTTTAAGCGCTCTGGTTTCGATACGAAAAACAAAGCAACTTTCGCCATGGTCGGTCCTGGGATGGGTCAATCAAAGTATGTTATCTCGAGCTCCACCGTGCTTCGGTAGGCACGTTAAGCTGATGGTCCCGGTTGTTCCTGCAACCGCTTTAACCCACCAACCCGCAATGGGCCAGCGTGGTGGTGTTATGTTCCAAACTCCTCATGTGTTTCTCCCATGTAGGAAGGCCTGTGGCCAGCAGTGGGGCGTATGTATATAGGCTTGTGCTGATGACTTCGCTAGTGAGATATTTTTTGTGATAGTTGTAAGAATAAAATATTTTTTATTTCTTTCAGATCAGGCAACTCATCGCAGGCACACCACACTACAAAATAATATTTTAGGTTTTAAATATGAAATTAGTGTTTTTTTTTTCAATGTTTTTTAATCATTTTAAATGAATGTCTACCTAAAATATTCAAAGTACAGTGAACAAGCTGGATTTTATGAATCGAATTATTATTTTTATGGAATAAGAAATTAATAGAATATGTAGCTCGTTTCAATGTTTTGATTTGTGGTAAGTAATTATTTCCTATTGTCAAAAATTTTTATTTTTTTCACTGCATTTAAAAAATTGGTTTAGCCAATTTCAAATTAAACACAAAAAACATTGAATGGTAATTCCAGTTTGCACAAAATACTTCATAAAAAACGGCTATTTCATACTTATAGACCTAATATTAGTTAGATGCGATCTCCAGTATGATAGAGGTGCTACTCTGGTCGGGGGCTTAAATAAGTTTAAAAAATACCATTTTCTCAAAATGAAAAAGCCATCAACATGAGTCTTAAAATTAAACTTAAAGTTTTATCACAGCAATGCTAAGATACAACGCCAGCCAGATCAGACCTTAACATTAATCATTTGTTATAGCCCCTTTGTAATGTACCATTAGAGATCATAAGCCCACTGAAGAGGCAACCCGGCCTCAAAGAAGCACGGTTCAGATGAATAACAACGTCATAACAATGTATCAACAAAAGCCCAGAGAGTGGCGTATATTTTCAGCAACTATTAAATTAGGCCGGGACACGAATAGCGACAGTAACTGCGAGTTACAGCGACATCTAGTGCTGAAAAGGAGAAATACGTGTCTCAAAGAAAATGGTCTTATACATGTTCAATCTCGCTTTATAACTTCATGTTGATGTGAAAGTATCTGCTGTTATTTTCCCGAGAAAATATAAATATGTTTCCTTAATTTGGAAGCATAGTTTCGTATAAATAAAGTTAGATAGATAACTATCATAGTTCCTCCAAATGTAAATTCTCAAAACGCGCCATTAAACCCAACAAGCCAAAACCGTAATTTCCCCTCTATATCAGAAGTCAAATCGACGGACAGCTTGAATCAATGATGGATACGGTAAATTAAAGGAAATTGAACTAGACTCTAAGTCTAGCACCCTAAGTATACTAGGCTTAGAGTTCAATATGGACTGGCAGA
The DNA here is from genome assembly GCA_947347705.1 of Nymphula nitidulata. Classification (NCBI taxonomy): domain Eukaryota; kingdom Metazoa; phylum Arthropoda; class Insecta; order Lepidoptera; family Crambidae; genus Nymphula; species Nymphula nitidulata. The sequence continues at coordinate 12,089,457 of OX374634.1, read as the reverse complement.
GGCGGTGCAGGTAAGTTGACCTTAAACAAAGGTATAAATACAGCAAACATCGCGTGAGCCGGTAATGAAAACAGTTGAGCAAAAGCACATCGGGTGCATATTCTCAAAACGTAAGATACTTTTCGACTGAAAAGTAATAGTCGTGGGTTCTAAATGGTAAATTTAAAAAATCATACACACGAACGTCACGAAACTAACACCCGTATTCACAAACGATACTTATGTAAGTAAATGAGCAATACATAGCGAAGTAAGGCATTTCTCAGTGCGTTCACTTTGACAAGCCTTTCAATTCACAAACAATACACAAACGAATCTTTACTATGCGGACGCATAGCGTTGAATATAGCTCTGTGATTGGTTGATTAGTGTTACGTAGTTCACTTCACTGACTGACATTTCAATTTTATCGTTTGTTTGCTTTTTATCGTAAACTCCGTAATGATTACATTCTCTTTGGTGAGCTCGACACTATGCGTTGATTAATATAGCTATCAGGCTCCCTTAGCAAAGTATTCATTATGACAAACGCATAGTGCCGATTGTCACTCAAGTATTGTTCATGAATAGGAATTTGGCACCCTGTGCGTCCACGGGCACTGTGAGACCTCATAGTGTCGTACGGGTGTAATACAAGTTTCGAAACTTTAAACCGAGATTATTTCGCCCGGCCTACCTGCCTGCTCGTAGCCTGGCCTGGCCGGCCTGCTAGTAGCACCTTTGGCACTTCTCATTCGCTGTCTAACAATCAAGCGAAAGGGTTAGCACCATTACGGCCTGGCCACGGCGGGAACGGGTGGCGGCGGCGACGGCGGCGGCGGCGGCGCTACGCGTGGCCTGCTTCGTACATTTCCACACATGCGTTTTCATTCGGGCGAATAGAAGCGTGAATATTCGCCGCGGTGAATTTCCCGTGGCCAGGCCGTAAGATGCGCTAGTTTAAGACACCTTTCCCTCGTTACTAGCCTAGTGGCTCACACACAATTGATAAAGGTATTGTGATTTTGTTCAAATTATGATTGTTTTGGTTTCTTGTGTTTAAAATCTTGTGTTACTATAAAATACGATGGGTTATCTCGAAAGTCCATATACATACTAATCGTTTTATCTTTTATTGCATTAAAGTGATAACACGTTTTAGTAATACGTTAATATGTTCTATTTCAATCTAAAAATAAATAAAATTGAATGGTTGTAAGAATTGTACCTTCCGTTCGTGAACAGGTAATAGACGCAACGCGACTTAATGAAAAGCTAAGCTTAATAGTTGATTAAAACTGTTTCGAGGAAAGATTGCAGGAAGCCTAATCGTATAATGCAGTAGAATTAGAAAAAGGATTATCAACTTGGCTTTGATAATTGCATTTCTTATGAACCGAATAAGCTAGTAAAAAAAAATATTGATACAGAATGAAGATTTTATTATTTAATCAAATACTTATTTAATGTTTTTAACATTATAATGAACGTTTTAAATTTTTTTTAGAAAAATGTCTACCTTAAGGATACGCCGAATGTGGGTTCAACCGAAACAAATGTTTGGCCTAATATTTGGTTCAAAATATACACACGACAGCACATCAAGTGTTGCAGTTGCACTACGAAAGCCGCCTCTACTACGAACGTAGTAAGGGTGGTCTCAAGGTCAAACCGCTAGATATCAAGAGTAACAGTTTGACTCGTACCAAACCAAATATACGACTGAATCATTTGGTTCAATTGCGCACGTTAAACAGGTATGTAATTACCTAAATTAATTTCTAAAGTTCTTATTTCTAAAATTAGTATTATTTTTGCGTCAATATTTTTGTTGATTTCATAGAATCTTATTCGGCTTACAATTGACATTTATCAAAAATAAAACTTAATTTAATTGAACATTTTAATTACTTTTTTTTTTTACTAAAAATAGTGAATTTATAAATGAACTGTTCTTGTTACTTAGGACAGTGCTCGTAAATTTGTTGAGTAGTAATAGTAATTTAATTTAGCTTATACTATCATTTATTTAAAAAGAAACTTATTTGATTAATGTTTTAATCAGACAGATTCCTAAATTTTTTTCTATTAAAATTCTTTTTTTGTACCACGCAACAAAGCAAATAAAAAGAAAACGGACTATGAAACACTGTTCTGAATATTTTAACCTATTTTTCAGTATACTGTACATATACCTGGCCGGCTCTATATGTAACCTCACTATTCAATGAAAACGTTATGCTTATAAATATTAATAATAATTTAAATATTCGCTAATTATTCGGCAAATCAAACGAATAACTAGCCGTAGACAAACATTAAAAATATGCCGAATATACCGAATACGAATATACAGCCGAACATCCGGCGCATCTCTAGTCTACCTCATAATGTTAAAATATGCTTTTCCAACACCTGGATTGCAGGTTCGGTTCCCACCCCATCACATGATTTTTTACCAGTTTTGATATTTTATTCAATACATAAACCCTTACCAATTCGTTAATAATCACCACAAGTATCATATACTCGTAGGTACTTAACCATTTATTTCCATAGAAATAATAAATTTCTAACTTCTCCGGTCTTTAATAATATATTACCGGACATAAACCTTCTACAGAAAGTACTTTACCGCCCAAATCACCCTACAAAACGTTTCTGCTAATAAATTCTGACATCGCACGAGAATCTATTATGTATAATGACTTACTGCAGACCTTTACGGTGTAGTCATACGAGAGTAAAGCAAAACTAAAAACCGTTCGTACTAAAATTAAAAATGCCGAAAATAACTGTCTGTTTTTAATTTTCTTTTAAAATTGATATAAATGTTTGAAAAATATATTTACATAGAAAACATATCTAAACTAGAAAAAATTCACGTCTTGGGATAAAATAGAATTTTTCGCGATTGCACGTAGATGTAGACGTTATCTAATAACGTAAATACATATAGACTAGAAGAATTTTACAGGATTATCCCAAGTCCTTGGTAGCTCAGATGGCTAGAGCAGTCACCAGGATTATGAAAGGTCGCGGGTTGATCCCCGCCCCAGGGCGTAAAATTTTCCTAGTTTAGATTTTTTTCCATGTAACTCTGTCTGTCTGTTACGTTTTCACTACTAAGCCACTAAACCGATTTAGTTGAATTACAGCATGGATATAGATTACACTCTGAGAAAGGACAAAGGACACTATTGGAGCGATAGCAGACACGCGGGTGGCCCCGCGGGCAATAAAAAACTATGCACGAAATTTCTCTTCATCTTTGGTTTTTCAATAACAGCCTTAGTAGAAGTAACAATTGTTCATTGTACAGTGAAGTTTCAATCGAATCGATTCAATATTCTTAGTCTTGCTTTTAATATTATAATGAACGTTTTAAAGAAAGTCAGAAAAATGTCTTAAGGATGCGAATGTGGGTTCAACCCGAATACGAATGTTCGGCCGAATATTTGGTCCAAATTGTACCGAACCGAATATCCGTTCGAATCATTAGGCGCACCTCTAGTCTACCTCATAATGTCAAAATATTTTATTCCAACACGAGGATTACAAGTTCGGTTGCCACCCCAGGACATGATTTTTTACCAGTTTAGAAATTTTATTAAAAAAAAACGCTTGGCAAGCATTTTTATGTATTCGTTATTAATCCCTTTATCTATCCATTTCCATAGAATAATAAATTTTTAACTTCTCCGGTCTGAATACAACAGTAGCGTAATACTAGTGGAGTATAGAAAACTAACTCGAGGAAGTGTGAAAAGACACACTTTAATATAATTTTAGGTTAATTATTGTTACTGACTAACACTAAGTATAGATTCAGGTCTGAAATAAACACTTTTTAACCCCCGACGAAAAAAGAGGGGTGTTATAAGTTTGACGTGTCTGTCTGTGTATCTGTGTATCGGTGTATCTGTGTATCTGTGTATCTGTGTGTCTGTCTGTGGCATCGTAGCGCCTAAGCGAATGGACCGATTTTGATTCAGTTTTTATTGTTTGAAAAATGATGTGACTACGATGGTTCTTAGCTATAATTTATGAAGATCAGTTCAGGCGTTTGATGACTTTCAGCTCATTGTTTACATGATAATAGGATTTCACTAACTTTTACAGATCCGATTGATTTCAAATTTGGTGTACTGTCACTTCAGTGACATTCCCATGACATACTAACTTTGGACTGATACTATACCATCAAAAAGTCTGCGAATTGGTTAATTCTTCAGAAACTTACAGCAGATATAGCGTGTTTGGTCTCTTATGAATAGTCTTAATGAGATGGTGTTAAATAGATGATTAATGACGCCGGGGGTAACTTAAAATATTTAATTTTGTAATTATTATTTTATTATTTCATTGAGAAACTGTACCCAGCCTTGTATGGAGTTCATCGTGATGAAGAATATTAATATATTTTAAAATTTAACTCTTTTTTATTTTATTTTCACAGACTGGTAAAAGCGGGCAGCTTTATCCTAAGAGTTATACTCTATCCTGTAAAGGTCAGGATTCCTTATGCGTCGGGTTCGGTAGCATTTTTAAAGCATCAGGCTAAATTTAAGTTTAAAACCGCTGTTATTACTCGTCATTTACATACTGTCCCTAGCTTTCTGTTGCAAGCGCTGAATTATTGAGTGGACCAGTCGTGAGCAAACAGAATCAAAAATTTAATCTAATTTGCTTCCACCTCGTTAGCAATGCAGCCCTTTTCTGACTACTGGTCTGCAGGGCCAGGCAGTTGATCGCTAGAATTCTGCATCTTTTATGTTGCACGAATTAAAAATGGTAAGTGCCAGACGGACGCCTGAGGATGAATATTAATATGGCGTTTGGAAATGATAATCACACTAAAACAGTCTCTCAACGCGAGACTTGAAACGAGCAATATTGTATAAATCTATAATATTAAATGCCTTCCATGCCCAGTAATCACACTAGCAACCATTCCCTTCAATCTGAAACACGGCAAACTGCCTTACAGCCGAAATAGGAATGGCGGTGGTACCTACCCAGACGACCCTACTCACGGGCCTACCACCTAGTGAATATTCAATTAGTTTTGACTAGTTTGTGATGATACTTTGCACATGAACTGCCACATTTAAAGTGCGGACCACATTATAGGTGTGTAGAGTCTTTCATGAGTAAATATCCTCGTACCTCACAAGATCAAGAGTCCTGACGGATTTGAAGCCCGAGCGCACTCGGCGTTTACATCAGGAACAAATTGCAGTGCGTGAAAAGCATCCAAAATTTTCTCCTACTGAATTAATGATCAATAACTTGTAAGATTGTATCTACATCTTCATCTTCTGATGACGAGCGGCGCCGTGTTGAGACCGCTCCTAAGAGTAGGCAATGAATCAGAGGATTTAGCTGTGTTTTCCGTAAGATTAAAGGTATTATCATTCCATGGGTTACAAATATGCGCGCTATCCACTGCTGTAAATATATATTCACCATGAATAAAACTATATTTCGGTAATTTGTGTACATTTATTCGTAGCTCTTAATTATACGATACTTTCCCAGCGTTACCTAAATTAACGACCTCACCCAAAAACTTTTATAATAAATCTTAACTTAAAACCATCTAAGCGCTTTAAATTGCAGTGCACTCTTAACCCTAAAATCTCTATTAATGTGGCTTTAAAGTGAGGCCAATAGCTAATTACACTATTCAGAGTCACGCATACAGTATCGTTAGTGTATTATGTGGAAATGTCACAAGTTGGTAAAATATAGGGGCCGCAGATTGGGGCTAGATTGTTAGTTGTTTGGTAAGCCCACCGCGTAATATGTTTCAGACGCCGGAATAACTTGGATGGTTGTGTTGGCTCAATTCAAGGTTGTGGGAATTTATTGAGGATGATTAAGAAATGTATTGAAGAAGATAAGGCTTAATATACTGCGTAGAGACGACTAAGAAACAAAGTATAATAACAAACTAGTCAAAACTAATTGAATATTCACTAGGTGGTAGGCCCGTGAGTAGGGTCGTCTGGGTAGGTACCACCGCCTTTCCTATTTCGGCTGTAAGGCAGTTCGCCGTGTTTCGGATTGAAGGGAATGGTTGCTAGTGTGATTACTAGGCATGGAACGCATTTCATCTTAGGCCCCTGGGTGATGGCGCACCTGGAATACCAAGGTATATTTTCCTTTTTACTTAAGGTGTCCCTAGGTGATGGTAGCTACTTACCACCAGGTGAGTCGTCAGCTTACTTGTCATCTTGTTGTATAAAAAAAATATGTAGACAATAGTAAATTTCTGACGGCCGAGTTGACCGCCCCTAACTACAGACAACTCGGAGAGGGGTCCCAGGTTCGAATACCGGTAGGAATAACAAGTAATTAAACATATAGAAACAAAATATTTAAAATTTTGCTGATTTATGTGATATTGAAGACGTGATCTTACGTCTATAAAATCGCATAAATCAGCAAAATTATTAAAAAATTTCGTAATACAACCTATTAATATTAGTAAAAAATGCATAGCTTCGACCACCGCCTGTAAGGTCGCTTGCTTGTCGGTCTTCTACAGGTTGCATTTCAGAGGGAGTGCTCAGGGGCTTCATGAGCTCATTCCGCCAAGCCCATTTCACCAGAGGACTACTAAACATTCGGCGAGCTATCACCACACCTGGTTGATATACCAAACATACGCACTAAGTGCTTTTCACCATCTTTTACCTATAATGCGCATGGCCAGGGAGTGTAATACTCTGCCGGCTTCGGTATTCCTTACCGCATAAAACCTGAATTCCTTCAAAGCTGGAATAAATAGGCACCTTCTTGGTAAGCACGGTACTTGGTATTTCCTATTCTCGAATTTAAATTACCCACTAAAAACTTAAATAAAGTGGTGTTCTGTATCGATCTATTGTTATAAGTAATAATCGAAAAGCTGACTCAAAATGTTACTTCTGAAATATTTATATTGTCATCAATAAATCCTCTGTAATCTGAGTTTTTTTATCGACTAGTAAGTAATAGCCCACTTATTTGTTTGGTTTTAATTACCTACTACTCGTAAATGTTTTGATTGTAAACTGGATTTGGAAGGGAGGTATACAAATTAAAAACTACTTTACTGCAATAAAGTTATTGTATCTTTTTTTTTCATAGACAGAAAATCTATGAAAAAAAAGATACAATACGGATATTTATGGATACCCAGAGAGAGCGGATGGCCTCCCCCTTGGGTTGTGTGGGAGTCTCCAGCTCAAGAGCTGACATACCCACTAAAAACTGTCTTAAGCGAGGCTTAGACTAGCAAGTTCTTGCTGCAAGTTTTGAGACGGCGCTATATGCACAAGCAAGTTGAAAATATTTACCTCTCCCTCTTACGCATAGCTCTGTCTCAAAACTTGCAGCAAGAACTTGCTAGTCTAAACCTCGCTTTACACTTAGCCACTCTTAAGGCGCGACTGAGGCAGCTCATCGCATTCGTCTCAGCGGCGACTATAATCATACTGCGATTTCTGACCGGAATGCACCAGGTTTTAGTTGGTGACCTACACCTGATATAGGTACGTTTTACTAGCTTGTGTGAGTTCTACGTCAAATGTATCTACCACGTTCACCTTATGCAAATAAACACTTTGGCTTTGACTTTATGGACTCTTTATTATATAATTGTTACTTTAACAGCAGATCTACTACTATCGTTAATAAACGATATGTCTGCATAACGGAGGATCGATAGTTACGCTTCAGAAAAGTCATGACTTACAATAATAAAGAAAGCTAATAAAAAAATATATAGGTGTTTGTAAAGACATTTATTTTATTCGTGCGTAATCCGTGTGTAAATTCGACACTTTAAGGAAGACGTCAGCTCAGAATGAAAAAACAGAGAGAGTAGAAGAAATTAATATGGTCATTTCAATATAATTTCTAGATTTTTCTTAAAATTTTTGATATTTTTTTATATAACTAGATGATAAACAAGTTGACGGACCACGTGGTGGTAATCGGTTGCCGCCGCCTAAAGACAACTGAAATAAATAACGTTGAGATGCGTTGGCATCCTGAGGCCTAAGATTAAATGCTGGCCATGCCCTGTAATTACACTGGCTACCTTTCCCTTCAATTCAAAACACAGCGAACTGTTTCACGGCTGAATTAAGAAAGGCAGTGGTACTTAGGTAAGTGTGGTACTTACCTAAGTACCACTGCCTTTCTTAATTCAGCCGTGGATAGGTATCCAGATGACCCTACATACGGGCCTACCACCTAGTGCTACATACGGGTCTACCACCTAGTTTCATTATTTACCTACCTATATTTCATTATAATGTTAAAATTGAACTAAGACTGTATAAAATGTCTGATGTTCCATTTGCCAGCGCAAAATCTTCAGTCGGACTGACATTATTATCGATCATCTGTGTTACGCCTTAGAAGCCAAGTATAGCGAACTCTTTTTGGTTTTTTGCCCACTCACGAAGTTGGTAAACAAGATTACTGGAGCAACAATAATGCGTATACTCGGCAATGACAGCCAGTCGGATGATCATAATTAATTACTGCTACTTGCCACACGCACGCATTTCGACGCTCCATTACTCCAGTCAGAGGGAGCTGAGGTTATACATACTTGAAAGAAAGAGTTGGTTGTAACAGTGGAGTGTATTGGATTATTTTATTATTGTAAAGATCAAAACACTTAAGTATATTATAAGAGCATCACTGACCAGGTACGCTGCAAGAGTATCCTAAGTATTCAAGCTCTAACTTCGTAATCATTATAATAATATTGGAACAAATGAAAAGAACTTCGATTTTACGTTTTCTGTCTAGAATAATTAAACCACTATTAAGGACTTTCGTAAAATAGAATGATCGTTAGGCATCCGCAATTCTTCCAGAAATGTGAAACTGTTTTAAGTTATACTTTCTTCGAATTTCAAAAATATCATTCCGACGTAAGTGGAGACTCAAGAAGGAACAGATGGCGCTTGACGTTAATATTAAATTAATTGCGTCAACGAAGCAGAATTATGGGTTCCTTCAGGAGCGAGCTAAATGAGCTGTCGTTGCTTAATCCAGGAAATATTTCATATGAAAAAATAATGAGCCCAATCTTCAAAGTTGTCATTGCTTCAGCATCGTTGTATTTAAGTAATGTGGAATCTGCTTTCTGTTTTGCTTGACAAGCGTCAACATTCATTCTAAAAATATAGCACCAACACTTTTTATTACTCTAGTCAGCAATCATTCGTACTTAAGTAACTGTTTTTTCTTCAATTAGTTTTAAATACCCATAGTTATTTAGAAGTGCTCAATAGAGTAAGACGCTACGGGGGTGCTTTTCTGATCATATAGTATAAAGCTAGAAGAATTTAAGAACTTAATTACAATCACGTCTTTATTATAAATATCAAAAGCAACAATATTCTTTTTATCCCCCCATCTCGGAAGTATGCGGAGTATTTTTGCTCTTCGATTATCTTAGTGCAAAAAACCGTTTTTATCCGCTAGAGGATAAAGTAAAATTGAATTTAGAACATCGTGTGCACTTAGTTTGTGAATTTCAAACATCATTAAACCTCTTTACTTCTACCTCCATGGTGCCGAATTTATCATACAACCTTTTTTAACTTGTTAAAAACTCAGACTCGGCACCTTCTTAGTGTACTTTTTGTTTAATTTGCTTTGCGCGCGCCATTTCTTTTTACGACCTATTTGTTAAAACCATAGGTTTAAAACAAAAAATTTTAAAACAAGTAAAAAACCTCGTAAAGAAGTAAACATGAGCGATTCTAGCGACGAAAAAGTTTATTTGACGCCAACATAATGGACTGAAACTGTTAATAATGCGCAAATGTCTTTTTTTTTGCATTTAGTCATTTCGTCGTTGAGGTTGGATGAAAAGTTACGTGTTGCACTCAAGTGCAAAGATTTTTCACCTCGTGCTCTTTTGATTCCCTTGCTAACGCTCAGGATTCAATTTTAGAATCCTTCGCTTGCTCGGTCATCAAATTTGAGCACGCGGTTAAAAAGCAACTTTGCACTCTTGTATAACAATTAACTATTATTGTCTTTAATATCTTTAGTAGGTATTGACACTGTTAATGATAACATTATTAAGTTATCGAAATTATCCGTGACAACTAAACTAAATAGATCTTCAACGGCTTTATCGATATCCAAATGTTTAACCATACTCGTACGGATTTTACAGATTGGGTAACCATATATACCTACTTGGTTTACTACGTAACGAATGTTTGCTGCATATGAAATGCAAGAAAATTTAAATGCAATAACTTAATGGATCCCAGGAAACGATTTACAAGTCTGGCGAGGTGTCTGTGAAAAGGAAGTGTTCAATTCGATTCAAATATCTTACTTTACACGAATAGTTCTCTTGTCGAAAGAGACAGATAGATAGATAGATACTTATTGTATAATAAATTATTCAAATAGAGATGTCTCTTTATTTTTAAGGAGCGACTTTTTCTTATCGCAGTGACTTTGATCATGTTTATTATCTCGATTTCGCTGAACAGATTTGGAAATAATTGGTTTTACACTCAACTTCTTTAGATTCAATCATTTTTATTAGTCTTAACTTTGTCACATCTGCGATGCTATAACATTATTATTAGAAGAAGAGGAACTCCGGAAACGAGAGTTTTATTAACATCAATTAAAACTGTCGACGTGACTGATGTTAGTTAAAAGAATGAGACGTAAGATACCGTGAGATCACAGACGCAAATAGTAGTATTTAAAATGAAGTACAAACCAGGCCATCCTAGTCCATGATAATAATATACATAAAGCAACTCTGTATGTTTGTTAAGTTTTAAACCAATAAACCAATTTCGATAACATTTGACATGGAAATAGACTATATCCTGAGAAAAGACATAGGCTAGCGTTTGGCACGATAATGTAAAGATTCATAAAGATATTTTCATTTTTATTCATTTTCATTGGGATAATTTCTTTATAAATTCTTGTGAAGAAACTCTGAAATTTATTCTGGATATTGAACTAAGTGTTGTAATGATAAGGTGCCTGTGAAATAAATGGACTCAAACTAATAGGTAATTTGTTTAAATACGATACACACAATTTTTTTTCTCACAAACGTATGTAAAACTCAAAAACGCAAAATTCACCTTCTTTATGCTTCTATTTCGTAGCGATGTTGTTATTCTTTTCAACACAGGCGGTACTCAAGTTATCATTATCATTTAGCAGTTTTACGTAGTTAAAATTCCTACTACATTTCTCAGTGTAATATGTTAGGACGTTCACATAATATGTTTATAATTCCTTCGTCTATTGACTAATGGAAATTTAACCAACGATTAGCATACGCGACTGTCTTCCCTCCGCTCCGAGAAACAACAAGTCCACAATATTGTACTTGCGTACCGATTACAAAGTCAATCGTTGAGTTCTGAAGCAATAATCATGTTTAATTTATCGAATTCAGAAACAAGTATATTAATTGTAACGCTTCATGTCTCCTTGTTCAGCTTTTGAGTGTGATAAAGTTTATTGTCAAGTTACTCTCAATAACATAATTAATTTACCTACGCACTTATCTCTTGAAATTTGAGTGATGAATTATGTTTGTAAATAATTATACGTACTTCATTGTAATTTCAACAATGTAATTTATTTAAAATAATTGAATAGTCAATAATAACAATATTCTCACACTTAGATTATGTTAAGATTTGTAAAGTGTGTTCCGAAAATCCGCAATAAAATTTAAGGGGGTAGTTGCGTTCCCTATCAAGAGTTACCTCTGAAAATTTGACACCTTTCTGACCACTTTTGTTTTCCAATTAAATTACTAAAAACGTTGTCCTGCTAGTGACAATCCTAAAATATGCGTACTATAGCGTATCGTACGACGAACTGTAATACTACAATATCGCAACCCGCAACCCCAGAATTCCAAATTTTATTTTGGAATTCTGTAATACCCGGTATATTTACCCTAAATTGGTAATACAAAATTCTGATTTAGATATTAGAAACTAAATACAAATAAATCATATTGTGCCTAACAAATCTCAATACTCAACTTCATAAATGCACCTAAATAGAAAATTAGCTGTGTTATCACTAGAGGTCGGAATTAGGTACAGCTATTTTTGTACTTGCATCGAAATTTTGATATTAATATAGTTCTTCCTGGGATTTGAAATTTTGCAACTTCAGACATCCGATGTTGTTGATGAAAATTTGGCAATTTTGGCGTGTAATGGTTCAAAATGTGAAAAAGTGAATAACTTTTTTATTTAATAAATCACGGTATTTTCCGCTCTTTAAAATTAATCTCGGGATTTGAGGCATATCCACTTTCATCTTTCGCTGTATGAAATCAGTGTAAGTACATTAATAACTCTACCTAATTCCAACCTCTGGTTATCACGAAACACTTTACAATAGTTAGCAGAAACAAAACGTTTGTCAATTATACAAAATGGCCAATTATTACTCGCGTAAACTAACCATCATTATTCACCGCTTGAAATTCAAAGTCGAAATGCAGACAATACCGCCCAAAGCGTAAAACCAACCGACTTTTGAAAGGGGTCAGCGAACCGAGCGAATTCACTGGCAACTCGGAACAAAAACTGCTATGTCCTAGACGAATTTCGTTTACACGAAGAGCAATGACCACCGAGAGCTGACAATTATTCGTGAAATGACAGTGAGCTGCATTTTCGGAATGAGGAAGCTGTCGAAAAGTATCTGTGAGGGAATTCCGATTTTAAAATCATTATTGTTTTCTAGATTCTTCCGAAAATAATAAACAAAGTAATCCTTCCAAAACTTTATCCCATATTTTTTTTTCAAGTTGAAGTTTATCTAACGATACCCACAAACCAATTAACAACTTCACAATTCACCAACAAAATTAACACAACTAGACTACGAACACAAAATCTGGGCATCGAAGCAACGTTTACGATTACACCGGTTAATTTGGCCATAGCACGTATAATGGCCCCAAAAACGTTTCGTGAATAAACACAGTCTTGGCGAGTACTAATCTGGGATCCACAGGCCTGTTTTGTTAGGCACCTGATAGTGGGTACCGCATTAAAATTAAATTCTGTGCAGGCAAACGTAGGTCAGCACTCGTTCAATATTTAAGAGAAATGAAAGCCAAATGGACAATCTCCCAGGCGCCGCAATTTCGTTCACATGTTGCTCTCGATATTTCCAACATTAATTTTAACTCTCCTATTGTCTTACGGACGGATGCATTGGGATTTCTTGGTGCTAATGAAATTTCGATGATAGAAATTTTATTAAACTGTCAAGTCGCAGTGAGTTTAGAAGTAACGCTTGATTATCAAAGCAACTAAGTAAGCCAAGAAAAAATTGCACAATTCCAAAACTTTGGATCCACATTAAAAGTTTCATATGCAGGGACATTAAAAATAAATGTAATATCTTTTGTTGTGATTTAAGATTCCTTCCACTCCTCGGCAGTAAAAACATATCCAAAAATGACACCCGGGCTAAATTGTGTAATGCGGTAAGTAGATGGCTCAGTTTCAACATGCCCGGGGGACTCTGTAAAAGCAGGCTTTCTCTTATCGCTTTTAATTTGAAACGATGCCAGAAAAATAAGAAGCTCCTACAGGAGGCAACGGGGCTGCGACGGCGCGCGATTACTTAACTTTAGTGTGGCTACGGACTGAATTACACGAAATGGCGCCCGACCTGGCTGCCGGTATAAGTAAGCAAATTGTGAGAGCGAAACGCCTTGAAATTGCGGCTTCTCAGCGTTTTGTTCGAGCCAGACCGAGCCGCAATTCGCACACCTCCAGTTACTTACAATATTTAAAGAAGTAACCGTTCCAGATGCCTTTGCTCTCCATGTTTTTTTAGCGCCTAAAGAAAATTCACACGTAATATTCATACAAAAGTTTCTGTTATTACGCTTTTGCGTTGGCAACGTTCTGTTTGTTGCTACATCACATTCTGCATGTTTATCGCGCAAAAAGAGCCCCATTCGAGCGTAACAAAGAATAATCTCGGCGCTAATTTCGCCTATCGCACCAAATAGCTGTTTCAATTATTTTTCCCCGCGTATCTCACGAAAAAGATTGCACAAACAAATGTACGAATTAAGCGCAAACGAGCCACCATTTGCCATGTAATTTCATCGGACTTTTGGTAAAAGCGAGTCGACCCCACCCATTCCGATATTTCGACTTGAGAAATAAATGCTTGCCTATAATTTTAACAAATTTCCTGCCCGATGTGGCATTACGATTCGCGACAGAGCAATCTTGGTCGTGATTGCGTAGCCAAAAAACGCTAAGAGGCTCCCTTCTGTGACGTTACGTCTTAATGTGGCCACAATATACATAATGGTAAGATACTTAGACCACGAGTGCTTTTGACTGCTATACATCAAACGAAGACATTACCACAAAACGCCTGTTAGATACCGACAGCATAAAATATTCCGAACGTTTTGATATATTTGAGGGATATGGAAATGGGTGGTGGCGGGGAGTCTGAATATGTATGCTGAGATCGTTTATGGCAAGAAAAAGTATGGAGATAACAATCGCTAGATTTATTTGCCCCCTAATATATCAAATGACGAAAGTACACTAAGTCGAATGTACTGCTGATGATACGATTAAGGTTTAAATCTAAGAAATTATAATTGTAACAAAAAGCGCGACTCAACACTATTTAGATACGATAAGTTTTATCCTATCTATTGGCCTATAGCAGAAATACTACCTCCAAGAAAACAGTGTACCAGTCCGTGCCACACTGTCATTAGCATACAACGAAAGATCGAATTTTGACTGTTTTTGAAATAAAAAGTTATTGAATTTTATTATCATATTGAGCAAGTAACTAGGAGAGAATCTTGGGAATATTTTTGTTATATGCCTATGGCAATAACACTCAAATCACAAAATATTATATTGAGAGTTTTAGTAACGGAATACCTAATTATAATAATATGCAGCCTTATCTCGCAGAACATATTATATATTGTAGGTGGATAGGAAGAGATTTCTTTTAAAAATAAGCTACACCTTTTGTACATTTTTTATTATTATGCTTTTCTTTTATTGTTTATTTGTGTACAATAAATTATTAAATAAATAAATATGACTTTATTGTCTAAAATATTTAACAGAATTTTCTAGATATTTACGTTCAATCGACCTTTCATAGGGTAAAGGTTAGTGGTAGCTTATTTCAACCAAATTCGATATTAAATAACGGAACCTACTTTTGTAATATAAGTTGCGCTGGGTAAGGTAGTCAGAGCTTGTAGAGGAAATGCTGCTTAACGAACAGGAGAACTTGTCTGTCTATACAGACAAGTTCAAGTTCAAGTCTTGGCCTATTCCAAGACAACGTTTCTTCAAAGGTGAACAACGCGTAGATTTCACTTACTTACCGTTACTTTGTCCAGCGTCTATTATGGACGACGGTTGACGGTAATAGGAATGACATGTGTTTATTTTTAAATAAATCGACAACGATGTAATTCTCTAAAACTAAAATTAGGTTACCTTACCTTGAAAAAGGATTAAATCAAATTAAATCTAATCTCCTCCTTGTATTGTAGTTGGAGCTTCCTTTCGGGCTTGCTACTAGAAATCAAAACTCGTTCATAGCAGGTTTAAATTGCGACACAAATCAAGAGTATACCAGTGACTCTTAAAACCGTCAACTTAGTTGACACTAGACTGTGCATACACTTTTGATTTTGAGATGTGCGTTAGAATGAGCCTAATAAAATGCTTTCAAGTTCATTCGTTCTTTTCAGGTCGACATAAAATAAAAGAGTAGCACCAAACTTCTTGCATCTAGTACCTACAGTTGACAGCACATCAAACGTAACAGTTTGACCTTGAGGCCGCCCTTATTCCATTCGTCTGTTAGTGTTATAAATTCTATAATAAATGTTATCTATGTATAATGTATAATGTAAATAGATTACATTTATAAAAATGTTAAAATCAAAAATTAAATTTACTTTACCAAATGTAAGGCAGGTTAGTGCACATGTTGAAATCAATGACGAAAGTATTGAATGTGTTGACTCTACAGTAAAAATACTGTTCAATAAATTTCTATGGAATTAAGTTAGATTTTCGTTTACAATGGAATCTTCATATCTTGTCCCTATCTAAAAGACTTGGTGAAGCTGCTTATGCTGTTAAAAAATTAGGTCTTTGTTGAAGCAGCAAGACTTGTTTACTTTGGTTACTTCCACAGTATCATGTCATGACTTTTTATTATGGGGCACATCAGCCGACGACATTGAAGATATTTTTATTTTACAAAAAGGGCTGTGCGTGCTATTTAAAACTCATGCCACGTGATTTACTGAGGAATTTATTCAAAGAAATTTATATTTTGACCGTTGCTTCTCAATATATATATATATATATAAAAATAAACTTGTTGTTTAAAGTTTTAGACTTCACAAGACAAGTTGCTCATTCTTGGGAAAATGTATAGGTACACATTTATAACAAAGTCCCACTAAATGTAACTAAACTGCCTTTTCACAAACAAACTTTAATGAAAAAAGGCTACTATAAGGTCCAAGAATATTTAGATGATAAGAATAAGAATTAAAATTTTAAAATGTTTTATATGTTTAATTACGAGTATTATGACTATTAACCTCTGTATACCTATATTGTGATTGTGCATTGTCAGATAGCTTGAAAATAACGATAATACTTTTGACATTGGGTACCTGCTTTGTTGGTGCGTTGATATACCTTCTCTTCTATTTTTTTCACTGGGCGGCACTGCACTGCTAAAAGTTATATTGTTTTAACTACAATTATTGTAATTTAATATTTGAAAAGAGTGACTACACGAGTTTGTTGCCGAAATCTTCGAGTGTGATACCTGACTTCGAAAAGTGTAACACCGAATTGTATTGTTATCTGCTCGTCAGTGTTTGTATAAAATTTTGAGCACCGCACCAAGCGGGCGGTTCTGGAACTATTTTAATAATCCGTATCGTCATCCAGCGTGACGGCAGCGTTGGTATGGGAAACATGACATAATAACGATAGCAAGATCCAATAGCCATTCGAAAGCTTAATGTTACCATTTTTTGTTCTTCATCGTCATAGAAAACCAGTGTCGAAACGACAGCGATACAAAAATTTCGAATGTTCATTTTTGCGGTGCAGCGTGCCCATTCTACTGTTGTATTTTGATCTAAAAAGATTCAGAAACGCTTCAGTTACAACGTTTTTGTATTTCGACTTTTTCAATTTTTAAAAGGTTCCGTCTTAAACGTTTCAGTTTGTCAAATAGTTTAGCCAACCGAGAGCGTTTCGTTAGCGTTCAGACTTAATAAGAAATATTAGTGTACCTTTTTTAAATCGAAACCGCAAGAGTAACGAATCGCTGCCGATCCGTTTAGTTTAATAAATAGCTTCAATATTTTTGATTCTGACTGTACCTATAGTAGACAACGAACAACCATTGTGTAGGTACTCCATGGATCAATATAGTGGCAGCACAAAATAATGGCGGGTCGGCTCGTCCGTCAGCCCATTTTCTTTTTTGCTGATGTCGCTCACTGCTGACTTACCGCCCCGTGTGTTCGTGCCTGTTATGTCACTACACTACTGTTTTTATTACGAAAATGTGTAATACAATACAACAACTGTTACAAACGACATGCATCACAGTGATGTAAGGAAATGAAATATTAAGATATTTTGAACATTACAAAAAAATCCACCTAGTTTCCATATTTAACTTAAGCAACGGAGGATTCTACACAAACATTTTTAAAGTACCTACCAAAAAAGTTTTTAGTAATGTATTAATATTCTTAATTTTATTTTTATTATTATTATTAATGTGTGAAAATTATAGATAGATATTTCCCTATGTAATAATATATTATTGATGAGATGTTTAAAATTTGAATAGAACATTTTTCATTTCACTTTTAAATTTAAAATATTTATTTACAACGATGTAATCGATTTGCCTAGAACATCATGTTAATGATTCATTGCCAATACATTTTTCATTAATTGTATTTTAAACCAATCAAAAACACTTTCTGCAGAATATACGCACTGCACAAGTGCCATTATATGAGAGACGAGGAAAAATGACCTCTTTATTCCTCAAGAGCCCTCAAAGAGGGAGGCTGGAGCTTTGCCACAGCCTTAACGAAGGGATGCGGTTACAAGAGACCTGTCACTTTTGTACGACAACTACAATTGGTGTCGTTGTATAGTGACGCTTATTTGGCAAACAAAATTTTGTAGGATGTGTGATAGGTAGGTAAAAACATAAGGCTGTTTATATTCTATCAAACTGAACTATAGATAACCCATATCTCGCATTACCAAAAGTTCGCATGTTTTGGCAAAATTACCTATTAAATATATCTTTGAATAGGTAAGTTATTCAAAACATGCGCACTTTACGTCAATCATGTTTTGGCTCATATAAGTACTACATATATTATTATTGTGAAATACTTATGTAATTCTGAAATTAAATTAGAAACATTGAATTGCAGATACTGCGAGTATGAGTTTTAAGGATATGATATTATATGTTACCATATAAAAAATAAATATTTTAAACATTTAATAACTTGATATTTAAATCAAAACATAATTAAGAGCTTGGTATTATGTACCTACACTTGATATGGGTCGCCATATGGCTGGCCGAGTGGTCTGTACCCCTTGCTATACGGGCTGCTTAGTCAGGTGTCCTGGGTTCGAATCCCGGTAGGGGCAAATTGTATGATGAATAAGTACGAGCATTTGTTCTCGAGTCATGGATGTTTATACGTTTATTTAGTACATTTCCGGTATTTATATACGTATTATTATCAATATTTATCCGTTATCTAGAATCCGTAACACAAGCAAGCTCTTAATGATGCTTATTTTGGGCTAAATAATAGGTGTGATTGTATAAACATCATTATATTATCCGGGTGTAACACCTTGAAGGCCAAGAATGGGTAATTCTTGGCCTTCAAGGTTAAGGTTGAAAAAAAATATATATTCCGATTAAATTAATATAAAAACATTAGTCACATTTGCTCGTGACAACCTTAAAAATGCGTACTATCGCGTATCGGACACACTACAGTTATACCACACACACATACATCCGCCCACATACTAAGTACGCTATCGACGCCCCCGCATCACCAAAATCATTATTTTTATTTCGGAATTCTGTTACATATTTATCACACAAACATAATGCCCTAGCTGGAATTCTAACCCGGGACCTTTGACCGAGTAGACTGATCACATGGCCAGTAGGTCGTTAAAAATCTAACATAGAAAAGAAAGTGAATTACTGAGAATGCTTTAATTTTTTATTTAGATCTAATTAGCTAAGATTGGTTTCAATCTTAAATAAACGTTTAAATTTCAAATGCATTTGCTTTTGCACTCCACGTAAGTATAATCTGAATCCCGTAACTAAATACGAATTTCAATTACCACCAAGTAGTGAACTCTTCCGGCAAAGCGGCGGCAATTTCCGTATTAGAAGTTTAACTACGTCACATTTCCGCTCTAATATTATCAATACAGTTAGTATGTATATTTGAACTTGGATCTTGCAACATAAATCACTGAGTTAGTTCCTCTCGCCAATAATTTTAACTACTAAGAACAAGGTTTATATGGTTATCAGAAAATTAAGTAGGTACTTAGGTAAAAACTATTATCTACTATTATCTACACAAACTAGATGTTAAATTTGTAACCTACTCTGTAGCGGTTGAGACCACCCCAGGAACTAGAGACCTGTGGTTCGATTCCTGTGGAAGCAAAAATTTTTTGCTCAGTTTGCTGGATCGTAAGGCTTTTACTGAATCCGCCTGGCTAGCTACTCATAAATCAATTTCTGCCGCCATACTTTGATTGAATGGTGGTTTGTTTACCACTGCACTGTTGTGTGTTCCGGCAGTTGGAGGTAAGGTAGCTACCTAATTCGTCTATGGTTGAGGAATCCTGGAGTAGCTCGCTTCCATCTTCAGCCTTACCGTCTAGTAAGATGAAGGCGAAGAGCTGCCCCGTTAAGAAATTAAATTTAATAATTACAATTCTTACAGTATCTTTACAAAAATATCGAGACTATACTTCATATATCCGATGAATTTCTTCGTCTTTCTGTTTTTGCGTCTGCTAACGTCATAGTACCTTCACAATGTCGAACTACTTATATTTCAATACCCGAAGAGGTATTTCTCTTACTGCTACTAACAATAAATAATACGCTTATATCCAATATTGAGAACTGCTCTATATTTCTACACATTATAACTGTGTAACCATAGCTAAGTATATATATGTGCGAGTTTTAAACAAAATATTAGCATAATATTAATACTATTTTACCCTACAGTAAATTTGTGTCCCTCGCAATATTTGAAGTCTCTGAAATTCTGAATTTACTTTTATACCTCAAATAAACAGCTGAACGCCGATTAGCTAGACAAACAATAAATTTGACAAATCCAACGCTAAACCGAACATTGGCCTGGCAGGGAGCCATCCGTGTTATCTCGTTAAACTAATTAGGACAGCGAAATGGAAATAATTATTGTTATCTTTTATTAGTGTAGGTACTCGGTATTGCGGCCTCCTTGCATTCCTTCTTTTTTATTTAATAACCTAAACGAGGTTATAAGTGTTTTTAGAGTTCTGTAACATTAAGACGATGTGCAAGCAAACAGATTACTGTCTATAAATGTTCCTGTTGAAAAAGGGTTTCCCAAAATTTTCTTGTTGCTTACTTAATACAGAACAAAACACAATAGCAACTTTACTTGGGGGCGCAAAAACCCTTTCTATGTCATCAGAATCTTTACTTGGTCTGCCATGTCAAATTTGATGATTGAGTTACAAATTAATAACGCTGCCCGGCCCAATGACGGCTGTATGGGTGGTGGGTGAAAGCTGTTGCAATAACAACCAGGACCAATAGCATAACGTGTCTTTCAAAGCCCGGAGGAGCGAGAGATGACAAAAATTTTGATTGACGAGAGTACCTTTGTTTTCCTAATCGAATCCAGGCACCACTACCACTGAGCTTTCAATTAGTTTGTCTTACCTTTAATATGTGAAGAAGGCCGCTTCCTACCTTCGTTCAAAGTAGGGTTGCCAATTTTTTTATTTAAATTATATAAATAGATAAATATACGTATATTTAATTAGTTTATGTAGTGGATTATCGAGAAATGTAATATCGAGTAGGTAATATCTCAGCAGTGCGTAGTTTTCAAATTAAAATTTTATAAATGAATATTTTTGCAACTTTTGACTTATAGCGCCGATATCTTTTTTTGCGTTATAAAAAATCACTCATGTGTCGCCGCTGTCTGGTTAAATCCGCCGCTTAACTGGATGCCTAGCCCGTTGATTAAACGCCGGCATTCAATTTAATGGCTAGTCCGATAGTTAATTGAATTAGACTCAAATATTTTTATTATCATTATTAATCAACAGGCTAGGCATCCAGTTAAGCGGCTGATTTAACCAGACGGCTGCGGTATATATACCAATATGACTGACATTGATTAAAAAATAATACAATTTAAAAAATACTTAGGAACCTTTTTCAATGCAAATATAATAAGGGCATTAATATATTTTAGTTATAAAAACAAGAATGTAGTAGATTTGCCTACTATACAGGATGGTGCCGTCAATGCGACAGTAAATTTAAACATGGGCTATATTAGTCCATAGAAATGGTTTGCCACTTTAAAAAATATCGTATTCATTTGATAATTTCATGACATTTGTATGAAATAATGCTGCCAACGTTACACTGTTCCATATTTCTTAAATGATTAAATGCTTAAAAATGCTTAATGCTTTTAATGCCATGATTAAATTTATTGTCGCATTGACGGCACCACGCTGTATACTATATTTATTTAGTAATAAAGTAGTCGGGCCCATACCCACTATATTAGGATACCTACACTACCATGCTAGTAAGATTGACAACCCTACCTAAAAAATACCTACTTTTACTACATCGCACTAAACTTAATCCAATTGCTCGGATAAGCTTTACTCATTAGGTATCAGTATCATTCCTCCCCTCTTAATAAGGAAAATCGGGGTTTCTAAGTTGTAATTTGATTAATTAGAATGAGTATTGTTATGCAATAACTGTGAGTTTCCGACAAAAATCTATCACAGTTCACAGGGCCTACCATCAGACAAACCTTGTTGATATAAATGATCAATAGTGATCATAATCTGTGGACATTTTCACCACATTAAAAAAGTGTACCTATATAGTAAATGGCTGAGCGAAACTGTGTGAGTGCGGCTTTTGGCAAGTTTATATAAAGTTAAGTTACTGTGTGAAAAACAAAAGCTCGCTTCTTGATTGGGGCGCTCACAGGGCATTTTGCTACTAACCACATGCTACATAAAATGCAACTCTCCCCATCACAACTTTGTCGAGCATGTGGTGAATGCCAGGAATCAATGATGCATCTCTTGTGTCATTGTGATGCCCTGGCTAGAACCAGAATGAGTCTTCTGGAAGTAGCAAATCCAAAGCCAGAAGACTACAGGCTCTTTCCGCCTAAAGATATAGTAAGGCTAATGGCATCTTTATTCTGGACACAGGAAGAGTAAACGCAGGGGAGGCACAAAAGATCCCAATGGGTCGAAGTGCACTGTGACTTAGTCATGGCCCCACTATAAGATAAGATAAGATACTGAGTGAAATATTTATAATTACTGTTTCTATTTACATTGTGTTTGAGCCCTCACAAAATATGTAGAGATTGTTAAAGTTGTGTTGCCTTGTAATAAGATAGACCCACACAGCTGCCAACAGGATGATCTCTCTCGAGGGTTCGTTTACCCGTGGGGGCAGAAATTTTATTAGTCCGTCTAGCTAGCTACCACTATCTTATCTAAATCTGCCACCATAGCAATCATGATGTGCATTGTTGTGTCCCAGCAGTTGGATGTAAGATATAATAGCCAGTTTCTTTGTGGTTGAGAAATCCGGGAGAAGCTCGCTTTCACCCTTTCCACCCATCACTTATTATCAGGTGAGATGAAGGCAGAATCTTTCCCGTTAAAAATGAAAAAGATTTTTCAATCTAGTATTATTTGACTGAAGGAACAAACATTTCAATTTAAAAATACAATTCAACCCTGCCATAAAAAATAAGAACGCCTGATCGGCGAAAATTGACACGCAACGACGTGAATTTTGGCTCTACTATTAAGCCTCACAAATTGTAACCCCAAGATCAAGCTTCCAATAAATTTACCACGCTAGTATCGATTTATTTGCTGTAGTACTTGAGTATGCAATAAGGGCACATATATATGCCAAGATGTGTGAAAGTAGCCTGAATATTTTATTGGTAGTGACGAAAGGGGTAACAAGTTACCAAGGCAGTTCTGATGTCGTCTCTTTGAATCCTTTAGACGAGTAACTCGCGTTATTTGAAGGTGGAATTGTAAATGAGATTTTTACTTGAGAATTTTTACGTGGAATTTGACAAAATTGCTCTAATCTAATAAGTTTCAAGAGAACGTTACGGTATTACTGTCTTGTTAAAAATATAAATAGGTCTCTTTTATTTCTCCAAAAAGGTTTTTGATGGTTTATCATTTATGCCAACTTACTGAAAAAAATACATTTAATGTATGTAAATTTACCTATGTCGCAGCGTATTTACCTATAAATGTCATCATTATATTATCAGCAGTTACTAAATTCTATTAATGATCAATAAAGTCATCAAATTTTTTTTGCGCTTTTAGTGATTTTTTTTAGTGATTTTTTTTTAATAATATTAGAAAAACGTTAATCTGCCTGCTGAATGTTTGTTGATGAACACGTACATTTTTTAGAAACCATAACGGTTTGACGTTTACCTGGTATCTATAACACAAGTCTTTAACTCTTTGCTTGCAGGGTGTGTCCAGGTAGGTAAGTAACTAGAACCTTCGCGGCTGCCTGTATTCTACTCTATTGCTGGCTGCGTGGGTCGGCCCCCACGCACGCATGACACAGGCCTCTACGTCTGGGATTGCTCACGTAACTGGAAAGCCACGCAAAATCTGGCCGTAAGACCGGTTGCTTGGGAGTATGACGGTGAAATTGCTTCGGCATATCCCAGGGTGCCCTTTGTGAGGGTCTATGAAGGGCAGCGGAGTAACAGGGGAGTTGTAGTGGGTATTCTCAGTGCCGTTACGATCAGGCGAAGCGCGACCCCCACATGCACGTTGCTTGAGTAATGGCAGTAAGGTCTGTGAGCGAATTCGAAAAAAGGACGGTACTGTTGAGGATCGTGGAATAATCCACATTAACGGATGCACTGGCCACTATAGTTTATTGTGATGTATTCTTTGTGTTGTCATATAGTTTGAATTGGGTAACTATGTAAACAGGGATTACTTGTTAGTACACAAAATAAAGAACTTCTGGCGATTCACGGTGTTTCAGGTTATGGATACGGATTTATACTTGGAGGTGCAGCTATTTCTTGGAAGTCACAGAAGCAGAGGACGGTAGCGACATCTACAACAGAGGCTGAATATGTAAGTTTGGCTGAGGCAATGAAAGAAGCTGTGTACCTGAATAGTTTAATGAATGAGATTGGTATGATAGGGCTGTCCAAAATAGAAATGCATGTCGATAACAGAGGTGCGCTTTGTCTCGCCGAAGATCCGGTTTTCCATAGTAGGAGTAAACACATTGACATAAAATATCATTTCATGCGTAATGTGTTGCAGGATAAGAATATTACTTTGAGACATTTGTCGGCAGATTCAATGATAGCCGACATCTTTACCAAGTCATTACCTAGTGCTAAACATTTAAAATGTGTTGATGGCTTAGGGTTAGTGCACTTAGGTTAATGCAGATTATGAGGGGCGTGTTGAGGATCGTGGTATAATCCACATTAACGGATGCACTGGCCACTATAGTTTATTGTGATGTATTCTTTGTGTTGTCATATAGTTTGAATTGGGTAACTATGTAAACAGGGATTACTTGTTAGTACACAAAATAAAGAACTTCTGGCGATTCACGGTGTTTCAGGTACAACCTCCTTTTCTATTTCGATCGTGAAGCAGTTATTATTACAGGGTATGGGAGGCCTTAATATCTCGTCTCCAAATTTCAACGCACCTGTAATATTAGGTTCCAATAGTCTATAGCACTTGCTATAAGGTAAATATCACCTGCTTTAGGTCATTCCCTGACATAAAAGCAATATTTTTTTAAATTATATTTTAACATTATAATAATCAAGCAGTGCCTTTTTTGCAGGGGAAATGCTTGACCCATTTCTT
This sequence comes from Nymphula nitidulata, assembly GCA_947347705.1. Taxonomy (NCBI): domain Eukaryota; kingdom Metazoa; phylum Arthropoda; class Insecta; order Lepidoptera; family Crambidae; genus Nymphula; species Nymphula nitidulata. The sequence continues at coordinate 12,064,123 of OX374634.1, read as the reverse complement.
TTTGAGGAAAGATGGTATTTAGGACTTGCACTTACTAAAACCCCTGCAATGTGTCTACGGGACTACAGAGGATAGCAGCGTTCTGGGGCTCATGGCTCAATTCTACGCTACTTTTGTCAACGGTATAGCAACTGCGCAGACGCAATCCCATCTTTTGGAGATTTCAATATTGGTCCTGCCTGCGATAATGGTCCAAACTTAACTGATTCGTCAGATTTGTAAAAATACTCGTTCGAGTGTTGAAATATGAAAAGTTAAGTTACATTAAAGACGAAGACATTTGCCTATAACGAAAAAACAGAAAGACTATAAGTTTACAGGGATTTCCCAATTTCCAGTGGTCAGAGCAGTAACGTGACTTTTTTCTTGTCACTACATTATTGATATTTTTATATATTAATACGACGCTACCTCCTACTTTAAAAGAATATTACATTAACAAAACATTTATCATTGTTCAGACAAGCTTTTATAATGAACAGGAAAAACAATACCTGTTGAAGCTTAAATCAACAAATAAAAGTAAAACCTTCACAGCCGGTAGACAAACAAATCACAATCGTATTTAAGCTTGTGTTCGTGTCTTACATTTCTTTTATATGGGTAGGTACGTAATATGTTAGAGCTCCCGTGTAAGAGTCTTTTAATTAGTAGTGATGCCTATTAATTACTTAAAACTTCAAGCAATGGAAAAGAACTAAGTACAAAGGTTTTGATTTAGAACTTTTATATTTAGATTCGTTTAGTGTACAACTAATAACTTTCTGAATCATTGGAGTCAGAAAGTTATTATATCTTGACATCGATTCACAATGGCACATTTTATATGCCCTTTAGATATCTTGATAATTATACAACGTACCGGTAAACCAAAACTTTCGATTTCAATTATTTCAGAAATATAAATATTGGTAATTAATATTTTTTTACTCACACCAAACTAAGCATCATTACACTATCGTGCTATGAATAACAAGATAACAGAAAAAACTTAGTGATGAAATGCACCTACAGTCGACAGCACATCAAGCGTAACAGTTTGACTTTGAGACCGCCCTTACTGCGTTCGTAATAGAGGCGGTTTTCGTAGTACAACTGTTATCGTTGATGTGCTGCCGTGTGTAACTAAAATCTGGGACTAAAAACTCGGATACCACAAAATTCGGGTATCATTATACGGCATCCAAGTTCAGTGACTCAGAGAGATATCTAAAATTTACGGTAGTAGCGGTTATACGCGACCGATATTTCAAAACACTTAACCTTAAAAATAAGGGTATCTGCATTTAATGGGATATTGATCTCTCAAGCTGGCAACGCCACGTGTAAAACCGTTGAAAAATACGGGTATCCGATCTAAAAATTAAGGTACCGTTATCATGGGTACCCTTTAAATGATGGTATCCTTTGAATGATGGATTGGTTGATATATAAATTTTCTGGTACCGTTATTTACGGTATTTAAAAGAGCAGAAAACGGTGGAGTACCAAAATAATAACCGTTTGAAACCGTTTTATCTGGTACAGTTACTGTCCCTGCCTAAAACAAACAAACAACAGAAACATTAATAACTCCTTTTCATGATCACCACACTGCCAAGTGCAACAACTGCCAAGACTCGATCGCTGAACCTCCAGTTTAGTAGACAGGACACTGACTATTCAACAGCCGGTAATCAAAAAAAAGCTACAAAACTGAGCTGTAAAATCACATAAACAATCAAAAATATACTGTTCTTAGTTGGAGATTACAAAGCCCTGAAAGCGTGGCTGAGTATTCGGCCTTTTGCGTGACATTAGCTTTTTCTTTTTAGTCCATTCAGTGCCATTTCCTCCCGTCCATTGATTGATGGACGATAATGAAACCGTAAAAGTAGCGTCGGACATTATTTTCTTTGTAATATTTAAAAGGTACCTATGTAGCTTTTCCTACTTTTGCTATCGATTTTATTTATAAGTATCAACTATTGAAATTAAAAGTGGTAAGTAGTTCGTGATCCAAGCAGCGTGCAGGATTCTTCTGCATCACAAACGAATAGGTCCCATCTTAATGTGGTAGAGATCCGAAGAAGGTCTTCGCATGCAGAGAATGGAAAATCTTAACGAACAACACATAAACGAAAGTAGAAAACAATATAATATTTGTATTTTACACAAGTTGGTTGTATATTTGTTATTTACTTATTTATTTCGATTGGAGTCAAAGTACAGAGTTCAGTTTTATCTATGTCGACTCTTATTCTCGTTCCATAAATATTTCGGTGATTTTTTTAAGACTGTTGAAGTCTTGCAGGCTGAACATCTTACTAAAATTCGGTATCTATTTTTTTATATTGTAGGTACTTAGGTAGCACAAATTGAACAGGCGTTAGTAGATGTCCATCAATAACAAAAAGGAGATAAAAAAGTTGATTGAAGAGACTAAAAGATGTTAAAAATTATGTAACAATTTTATGATCTAACTCTATCAGCCTTCCTCCACCATTAGGATAACTGGCACAAATCTGTCATTTACCATGTACCCCTACCTAAGTTGTAGTGTTCATATTCTAACCATCCGCCCAAAGTGCTGACCCAATTTTTCATAGTGCAAGCTTCAGGGGGGAGACCTGATAAAGTTTTTTTTAAACAAAACACTGCAAATCACTCGACCCCACCTAAGTCCGCGGCAAGGCTGCCTTTCCACTGGAGGGAAGACGAGCGAAACGAAGGTTTCTAGAACAAATAAATATCTCTTTTAATGATAAAATAATTACGAGATTCTTTGCAATACCAGCGTGATTCGAATACATAGAGTGGCGGAGATGTGCCATCCGTGGAAGAGTTAAAGTGAATAGTGTTATAAAGCAACGTAATTTGGTTGAATTTCATTTTCTCAGCAAAGCTTCGGTCTGCTCATCCCCTCTTCGGTGCAGCATGAGCAAGCCGTTCTGACCGCCTCTACCTTGCCACCCTGTAAAGTGACTTTTCACGCCTCTTTTGAAGTAACTCATGTTGTAGGAATGGAAGTAACCCATGTTATAGGAATGTCACTCATGTTGTTATTGGAATTCTTCAAGGGTACGCTGAATCGACGTTTTAAGGTATGTAAAAAAAACGACTAAAACATTTAAAATGCAAGATGATTTATGAATATCGTCTCAATTAAACTTAAAAGCACTTACATATAACACATTCACAGGAAGTTTTAACCCAATTACCTTCCTTAATGGTGTTGATGTAACTGTTAACATAATTGGTGGTGGTAATTAAATGGAATTTACGATGTTTAATTACTATTACTGAAAGAAATTACTACGAGAAACAAAATATGTAAAGTACAGAGTGAAAAGTCTTTCTGTTCAGTTATTATAATAATATAAGCTGACGACTACGATTATGATGCCGAAATAATTACAACTTCCACTTTTAAACGACTATAGAATGCTAATGTAGGTTTTGTAAAAATACTTTTTCGGTTTGATATTGTAATGACTTCAACATTGGTAAAGGAAGACTTTAAATGGGTTCCTTCAAAAGAGGCGTGAAAAAGCACCTTTTGGGCCGTCAAGGTGGAGGCGGCTAGAGCAGTGTCTGAACTGCACTAGCTGTCTTCGCATATGGACTCTTCTTATCGCTTCACATCAGGTGGTGTTGAGTCATTAGTCGTGCATTGTATAAAAAAGCTTCTAGATAGAAACCATTTATAGGTATTAGTGTTCAGTGTTTAAAGCAATCACCCGGATTGTAAAAGGGCAGGGGATACAATTGTTTAAACTAGAGTTATCTTCAAACTTTCATTTAGTACATCTAATGTTTGTCCCTTTCACTCGCTACCTGTCTTGCTCATCACCCATACCAGAAAGACAGTGGTTTGTTTACATTTATTCTTTATCGAAGTTGAATGAAGTGTTAGCCCAAATTTCTAAATTATATATCTTATAAATATTGAATTTGTTAAGCCGCGTAGATTCCCGGGAGCGTATGGTAATTAAAAGCCCATTCCTATTACAAAACGTGAACTAAAGCTAGACCTTGTTCAAAACTGATGCTGTCTCTGTCTGTTTTTAACAAATAAAAGTGAAGAAAAATATCTGGACTAAGAAAAAAACACGTACTGGGGCGGGAATTGCACCCGCGACCTTTTACTATCCGGTTCTCGCCCTCAGGATATGAAGCGAACTTTTTATAGTCTATAGCCTCGGTTCACAAAGTGGTCCACTAAGGGTCCACAGGAGACTCTACGGGAGTCTACGTTGGCGAATACAGTTTTGGGAATATGGCAGAAATGTAGCCGCAGGGGTTACACCGGGGAACCAGCTAAATATGTCTATGAAAAAGAAAGTGATCTATGAGAAAAAAAGTCTGGGAACCTCTGGTCTCTAGGAATTTTTCTAAATATCCATTTATTTACTTCAACAATAACACAATACTTCTCCGAATTCTGCCAATTCTACTAGGAATAAAACTTTTTTTATCATTATTTGAACATTCCTCAAATATCGTATATTTTGTAAAGCAAATATCTTGATAAAAATGCTTGTATGTAAAAATGTTCCGCAGGAAGTCAGTTGGCAATTGATTTATAGACGTTGGAGAAAACATACATTACTTCATTCTGTAGGCGTTTATATGGGATTGAATTATTAGACGTTACCGGTTCAGAATACACATACTCGATACAAAAGACATAAAATGTAGAAAATTCAGTAGGATGTAGGATAGGCATCATCTGTACAGTCGACAGGACATTAAGCGTAACAGTTTGGTCCTGAGATCACCCTTACTACGATCGTAATAGTGGTGGTTTTCGTAGTGCTACTATAACACAATGGTAGGAATGATTTTGGACTGGACTGTTGGCAGTTTCGCATGCCACTAGGCGTAGGTACTCATTGCTATAATTATGTATTCTGCAACAGTGCTTCTAGGAAAGAAACTCCAATCCATACTAGTATTATAAATGAGGAAAGTAAATCTGTCTGGCTGTTATTACGTTTTCCAATTTTATAAATAGTATAAAATTGGCTGCATTATTTCATAGAAGGTAATGAAATTATCAAATGAATAAGATTTTTGAAAGTGGCAAACCATTTCTATGAACTAATATAGCCCATGTTTTAATTTACTGTCGTATTGACGGCACCACCCTGTTTAAATTAATAAAGCAAATATACCTGACAACAAACAAACAAATACAACAGTTCGCAGTGTTTCGGATTGAAGGGAAAGGTAGCCAGTGTAATTACTGGGCATGGACGGCATTTCATCTTAGGCCTCAGGATGACAACGCACCTGCAATATCAAGTGATTTTCCCTTGTTATTGCAGGTGCCTATAGACGGCGGTAACCGCTTACCATCAGGTGGGCCGTCAGCTTGTTTGTCATCTACTTGTATAAAAAAACCTACGCTTATACCTATATACAAAATATAAATAAACCATATAGGATTGAAGATTTACTTATTTAAAAAAGAAATAAGATATTATTTCTCATTTCTCTAGGGACTAGAGTTGAGGAAGCAATTCTCAACTTGGATCTTGAAGGACTCCAATGACCGGGCTTTCCTAATATCCTCAGGTAGGGAGTACCACAGCCGGACAGCGTGTACATAAAAGAGTGTGGTAGAAAAACAGAGAAATGAAGTGGAATATCTAAAATTAGAGTTGAAATTAGAGTTGGCTCAATTTTGAGGAACGGAAGGAGAAAGTGTATTAAAAATAATGAGGAGAAGTAGGTAGGAAAAGAATAGAATAAAGGAGAGCAAGAACGTGTGAGTGTCTTATCTATGGTTCACATGATAAAATCATTAATTTATTACGATTTCTATGAAACCGATTGAAAATAATGATAAACATTATTTGCGGCAGTTATTATGAAATCCTAAGCCGCTGAACCAATTTAGATAATTTCACAATTCGGCATGGATATAGATTTCATTATGAGAAAAGGACATTAGGGTACTATTTGGCGCGGTTAGCGAATTCCACGCGGAAGACAAGGGCGGACACAAATACATTGGGCGCACTAAATATTTCTGGAACTGGCCACTTACATTAATAATTATTTTGAAATGGAACTCTTTGGCTTTAAAACGCTACAGAAAAGAGGGTACTCTTCTAATACAGGTTCTACAAACTTAAAAGAAGATGTACCAACCCTTTATAATGTAATGTTTTGAAAGTTTAAATAAAGATTATTATTAGTATTATGAAAATGCAGATTGTTTTATATATTTGCCACTTCATTTTACATTTTAGCGCTATTTGCAATATTGCAGGTGTACCGACACCATGGATTATATTAGATTTTTTGTCCCCTCGTACTGTCACTCGCCTTCAAACTGCTTTTGGGGATTTAGCATGGTTGGAGTGACATTAGTGACCTAAACGTTTTCATTTTTTTTATTCGTATGAAAAAGTACATAGAAGATAAAATATTATGAGAAACATTAAATTTATTTTCGACCTGTCATAGTTTTTTTGTTCTTATTTACTCCGTAAATTGTTAGTGCGCCTCAAGAATACTTAGTAGATACTTATTTATTTATTTAGATGCGCTTACAGACAAATATCAACTTAATATATACAGACATATAGGTAATGTTAACCCTTATAAACGTACACAGCATTGTTGAAAATTAAGACAATAACATAGAAAACTATATCTTAGGGAAAATACAAGCATACGGTCTGCTGGACGATGTCCTGAAAAAGAACAGAATTGTATTGAAATCATCCTTAGAACAGAAGATTGTAGCCCTTCAAACAGGCTGTATGCTTATCTAAGTATTGGATTAAGCTAGTATCTATTGTGTATCTCTCCTGTTGCAGACGCCTGAGTTACAGATCTCGGCCATGTGGAAACCACACTATTGTCCTGCTTTCAATCAAATTTCAAAGCAATGGGATCTTATGGTGTGATATCCATTCAAATGTTGATTTGGTTCTCTTGTGTCTCTAGGTTTCATACAGAACAGCTTAGATTATTACCTACTGCTTTTAACTATGTTCTGTACGTTTTTGTTCTTAAAATTATTGTAATAGTGTATTTTATAATGTATATTTTTAATGATACTGTAACATTAATAAAACTGATCGAAACAATAAATTATCATTTTGATACATTGTCCAATAAGAAAAAATACTGAGCTCTGAGCCACGTCTGAGTGGCCGCAGGTGTGGGCGGAGAATTCTACAACATTGTGCTACGTAGGTACTCGTGGTGCATCGTTATTTTAATCTGTAAGTATATCTTATTTTTATAAAATAAATATTTAATCACCATTTATTTGTGTCAGGGAGATTATTAATATATCCTTTGCATATTTTTAGGATTATGTCGTACTATAATATTTTTTTACTTGTGATGTTACTTTTGATTTTTTGAAATCGATTTTAATTTTAATGTGAACTCCAATGCAGGCCTGCGTTAGGATTGTAACTCTGCAAGCTAGCGGCAAAATTATTTACCGACTGCTAGAGATCATTGAGCTGATGCCGAAGTAGAATTTTGAGCTGAACTACATAAAACTAGCATCAAACCCGCTATTTAACCGGCTTGCAGTCCTTATGCAAGTCCTTTATGCAGTCTGAACCACATTTTTTGCTACTTAAACAAACGGAATAAAGCGTTAGCATGAATATAAGTAACATTTCTTATCAAATTTTATTTAGTACCTCTTCCTCCACATAAGGATGACAAAATGCATTGAAAACTACAATTATTTAGAAACCGCACTCCTTAACCTGACTTATTATAACAATGTCAGAGTTCTCAGAAGGCCGTGAAATATAGAACAGCTATGCGATTCTCTAAAGTCAGCAGCCATGAATTCGTGGCTGTCGGCAGCGCCGCCATACTTTTGGCGTTTGTTTGACAACCGTTGGCGACACCAGCGTTCAGACGTCGAGAAAAAAACAACCACTTTTTAGTTCCGGTTCACGCCGTCGTGAACCGGAACTAAAAAGTGGTTGTTTTTTTTATCTTTATGTAAAAAGTCTATCAAATATTGAATGAATTCATTGCGATACAATTTTAACACAACAAAAAAGAAATCAAAAAATATCGATTGTACTTCATGTCGTATAACCAAAACAGAGACAATCGTACACAGCCAAGAGACCGACGTAGATATTAGTGAATACGGATTCACGCAGCGCAGTGCGCAAACGTCAAAACCAATGGCAGCTCGTCGTCTTTGTCAGACGTCAAGTTCGATGTCGAATATCTTTGTTTGTGAATCACTCTGCAGCTTCGTTTCCTACGTGGACTGCAGGCTGTACGTAATAAATTCATTTAGACCTGGGCGTGATCTAGGGCTGCCATCGGGACAGAATGTTTAGTCACAGATATGTGGAGCGACCTTATGTTCCATGATTACTTGTCTTAAAAATTGAGAAGTAATTAAATTATCAATTGAGCATAGTCTAAAAATACGTAATTTGTGGAGACGCGTAACACTCCCAGGAGTATATGCCAATTAACTCCCATAGCACGCTTCTGTAAAGAAGGGAATACACCCTCGTTTGATGAGTGACTAAACAAGATACTAAGAAGTTTATCCAAGTTCGATGCACAATGCGAAGAAAGATAGGAGGTATTTTGTCACAAGTGTCACAACCAGCTTATTTCAATATATCTAGGGCGTCCAACTTTTTCAGCATAGTGTCATCATTTATAATCATATTTTAAAAGATTCGCGTTACACCAGATTCAAGTGGAGGAAGAACACTGCTATATGAGAAATCATTTAAGGGTTGTAAAAAAACACCATGAAAATTGTCGTTGAAGGTGTTAGAGACATCTTGATAGACAAGATTTGTATTATTATGTGTTTTCGTAATCGAAACCAAAGCGCTCAAGCCACTACTCCTCCTGTGGTCAATCATTGTCCTACATATTGGTCAGGATCCTAGAAACAGGACAAACCAAATATGTTCTAGCTACTCACGAAAATTACCATAATGATAGTCTATTTACATTGAAAATGTTTCGAAAAGCCTCGCCATTAATCAAGTAACCAGTTAAATAAAACCTTAGTGATTTTGGAGCGACATCGAACCTACAATGAGTAGGTACACGACATCTTTAAGGCTGTAAGCTATTATTAATTGCCGAGGTGCCGGAGTGACCTGCCTATTCACATTAATCATCTAAGGACTCTATAAAAACTGCGAGAAATAAAAGTATCAAACTTTTTATGACACGGTACCAGATGTGATATTAAATTTTCAGGGAACGTTTTTTATTGTATTCAGTGAATCATTAATTTAATAAAGTTTAATAAAGAAATGTTCGAAATTGAGATGCTTATTTTGCTGGTGAATACATATCTCTTCTTACTGTTTAAAATCCATTACAAAAGTTTGCGCAGCCGACATCCATAGTAAAAAGAATTCGCAGATTTTGAAGAATGCGGAGTTCGAAAATACTTCATATTTCATTGTGTTGTTCAACTCTGAAAACCGAGTTCGAGTTAGACTTTTCTAAAACGCTACTACCGCGACTCTATAGGTTAGTAATAATAATAATCTTGAATGAATTATTACTAAAAAGCATTATTAAGAGTATACCAAGGTATATGTTAGTATGGATAACATACTCTAGCACGCTAAAGGTAGCTAAAAGTTGCAAGGTGACGGGGTTAGCCAGTATACTGTCAACACAAAGCTTAGCGATGTAACTTATTCGAAGGAGTGGATGAGTGGACAAAATCAACCGAAGATAATATATTTTATGTCAATCGACTGGCGCGATTCTATGGGACTTACGGTTGTGCTTGGCATGTTGGCCTTACCTTACTTAGAATTTAGGCCTACATTAATATTTTATACATACTTACAGAATTTCCGGACATAAACTTATTTGAAAATCATTTTCTGCTTGGGTTGGGACTTCTGGCTTGATAGGGAAGATACTGACCATCCAATTAGCCCGCCATCGGTGTCAAAACAAAATTATTGAAAGCACGAGCAATCGTCACACCGATGATCGCCGAAGTTATGTTTGACGTACAACTCTCGATCTAAGTAGTATCTCTGAGTTTACAAAGTTTAATTTCGACGTAATTTCTACCATGTGATCGCAAGCGCAGGATTATATAAGATCATCAGTGCCAACCCTGGCCAGTGCATAGTTTCAGCGAAATTAAGCGGGTGCAATAAAGATTTGCTCGTAAAACTATTCGGGTGGAGCCAACAATTCGGATTAAGGGCTGCCCTAGCGCAGCCGGGAACTTGCACTAAGAATTACAGAAACAATGAGGCTGCTTTTTGCAGACGCCTTCGCTTTGTCTCTTATTAGAAAATACTAAAAGAATGTGGAGAATGTAACGCATTGTGGTCTGCTTCGTTACAGTTGTACGACGCAAAAAAACGGTTAAAACAACAAAGTTGGATGAAACATGTTTCATAGTATTTAAGTTGTAGTATGTGTTTGTGGCAAATTATTGTGTCGCGTGCTTTAAATTATAAATAGTGGGTAAGGTTTGAGAATTCCAAGGTTATATATAGATACTCGAATACCTACTAACCCCAAACTAGGTATTACAGACAATACATCAACCAAGTGACGTTGTCATTGCAAAAAAAAATAGATCTCGTTTCACATATTTTTGCTGTTTCGAACAATGACAACATAGCTTGTTTAAAATGTTTGAGTTGTTTTACTAAATTTTAAGAAGTATGTTATCAATAATGAACTAGGTACTTAATGTACCTAACCTACAAGTGAACCATAAAATTTTCGCATTACGTTCCAACTTAAATTTAGACAGAAATTATGTAGCGAAAAGGCTCGTCTGTTCCGCACAATAATTAATCTATGTCTAAAGTTCTCTTTAGAACGCAGCACGACGGTACAGCAATATGGCCGGGTGCCAACCTTGGCCCCCAACCAACCATTCACAATGCCTACAGCACATACATTCTCAGAGACGTTTCGTAGCCTAGAATCCCTGGTATTACACGAAATTGTTTGCCAAGAATAGAGAAAAAAGGCGCAATTTATCAAATTTTAAATCGGGACGCGTAGGTCTATTGTAACAACTGGCAGGTACAAATGGTTTGGCCTCAGAACACACGCGTCATTGAATTCGCTGTTAGCTTGTTACGAATATAAATATTTGTAATATTACAAAATATTCGCAGTCTATCTGTTATTTATTCATAATCTCATGTGCATTTCACCATTTTCTCTTGTAAGAAAAATTGTAGGCACCTAATCTTTGCAATCAATATACCCTGAAAATTTGAACAATCCTGCCAAGATTTCCTGTTTCTAAATCTGTAAATTAAGTTAATTACACATATAACTTAATTTTTTTTAAGAAGTCGAAATCTGTTAATAAAAAACGTTTTCTTAATTATTTATTGATTTTATATTTTTATTACTTTACTGGCTTCTTGAAAATTGAAACTCAATTTATCCTAATTTATTTATTTGTTTCACCTTAATAGAGATGTTACCAGCTCATCGGTGAAGTCTAAAAGCCGAATCGATTCGCAATGCGAATGTAATCGAATATCCCTGCATCGAATCAGGATATCGGCACATTGCGCGTAATGTAGCGGAATCACACCATCCAGTGCCTTGGAAATCTCTCGACGGGGAGCTTATCGATGCTCTATTGAAATGCTAACGGTTTCTCAAAATTGATACCATGTTTTTATAATACATAATCGTTTATAAAACTCAGAAGAGAAGCTGTATCTAAATATAAATAATCCTAACAAAAGATATTTCTATTCAATGGTTTGCATCATCTTTAATATGATGTGTGAAATAAATGTTTGAAAGAACAGTTAGAAAAATATCTAAACTAAAATATCTGGGTAGCGAACCCGCAACCTTTCACAATACGAATTGACTGCTCTGATTACTTAGCTACAGAGGAGTTAAGAAATAATATAGGTAAGATGAACACAGGTGCTGGTGAAGGATCCCAAGTTTTGGATAAAGATAAGACAAAGAAACGAGTTATTGACCTTTTGTGTAATTGTAAAGGAGCATTCAAATAAAACAGATTGCAACTACTCATAACTGGAATTCCTTAATCAGAGACCTCCACGTTGTTAATAACTTTGCTCTTCCGTATACATTTAATGCAGAACTTAATTTATTTATTTGTTTATGTTTTCGTCATTCTGTGCTTTACCAAATCACTTCTTCCGCAAGCTTCTAAGTGTTAGAAAGGCGCTGGCACGGAGCGATTAAATTCCAGTTGATTGTGAAGAAAGGCAATAAATCTAAGCTTTAACTGATTTACATAAAATTCACAGTAGTTTTATACAACAAACAGTTTCATTTACTGCATCTAGTTCCTGGTGTTACTTACTCCCAGAAGGAGACGAGAGACGGGGGGACTATATTTAATCTTGTTGTAGGAAACTTCTCAGTTATCGACAGGAAATTGATAATCAGAGTCCGGACGCAACGGATTCAAATTTTTATATTCTCGATGCTGGAATTTATTGGAACGCAATTTTTATGATCGCTGATGAATATGCCATTCCATTTCCTCTTTAATGGTACAATAGAATGGATGTAATGTAATATATTTAATAAAGAGTGGATTTTTAAAATTTAATTTTAAAAGCCTATTAAGAAGCTGAAATATTTTAGGTACTTACATTGCTATTTTTCACACTTTGTAACTTTTTAATTATTAATCTTCTGAATTTGGAACATTATTAGAAGAGCAGTGTACCTGGAAACAGAAAAAACGCAATTAATTTTACGAAAAAATAAACATATTATGTGCTAAACTAATAACAAATATTGGTATACAAACAAACTCAACAAATATTACTTTTATCGAACTTATTTATTGTAAAGGTACAAATATCAAAGTTCGGGAAGACGTTTCGACGTCTTTTGTATCCTGTCTGGTTTATGACAAAGGTCAGAAAGAATGACAGCACACCTATTCCTATAAGACAATGTAAACGCTTGTACATAATAGAAAGTGGGCAAAAATTTGGCAGGGGAACTACCAGAACAAGAGACAAGAGTAGCCAGTGCAGGCAGCGTTATGGTAACAAATCTAATATTTTAATTAGTGACGGACCTAGACACTAGTGTTGGTTAGGAAAAAAAGTACAATTTTACAAATCATTATACGATGTTATGGAGTAATAACTATTTGAAAGTAGGTACTTAACTGACTTTGACACACTAAGCTATATTACCCACATAAGCAGGTTATTTTAATTACGATTAAATTTAATGATTCCACTCGTATCAAACGTTAGGAAACCAATAAAATTAATTTGATTACAAAGGTCCCGTAATGAAGGCCTTGCTTGAAATGATCCCGGGGATAATGGCTTTCGAAGGTAATCTCCGATATAAAATTAACTAAGGATACACTTTAGTCTCACCTAGAGTTTGTTAGACTGTAATACAGTTACTACTCTAGTGTCTGCTTTACGGTCCGAAGGGTTTATGAGGATCCTAAGCACGGAAATAATGGGTTTTGTCTCGGTATATTTTACTGTAGGTATGTCGGGTGATTGTAAAGTCTGAGGATCTCACGGAGACCGTTCACATAGTATCGGTAGCAATCAAGCTAGACCAGGTTTATATTTTAAATCTGGACTTGGGTTTTTATTTCCGGGGTCAAGTTTCATTAAAAGATTCGTCAATCTTTTTTTTTATTTTAACGGGGTAACTCTTGACCTTCATCTCACCTGATGGTAAGTGAATATAAGGCCGATGATGGAAGCCAGCTACACCCGGATTCCTCAACCACAGCGTAACTGGCTATCTTACCTGGTTACCTCTAACTGCCGGAACACAACAATGCCGTTAACATTATTGCTATGGCGGTAGACATGGGTTAGATGGTGGTAGCTAGACAGGCGGACTTAGAAAAGCCCTACCACCAACCAAACCGAGCAGAAAAACGAGCCCCCACGGGAATCAAACCCCGGACCTCTAGATCTGAGGCAGGCGGTCACAACCACTAGACCACAGAGGCGGTTAAAATCTTTCTTAGCCTGCCTGCTTTCAGTTGCTGTGTTTTTGTATACAGTCACGAGTGATAATAGTAATATGTGTCTAGTTTTGACATTTAACTATCCTTTGTGTACTGTGAAGGAAAAGGTAGCCAGTGAAATAACAGGGCATGGGAGTCTCGAAAATAGCAACGTACCTGCAATATCAAAGTGCAAATTGCAGATATGTTCATTCCTTGTTTTATAAAAGTGTAGGAGATTGTCAGCTACGTTAGTAACAAGATAAAAATTTAACTGGGAGAACTTTCAATATCCTATTGCTTCTAAAGATTCAGTAGTAAATTCCCCAAATACATGAATTGCAGCGTTGTAAATCAGACTCATAGACAAGTAGAAATAAATTTTTAATGTTCTGTCTGTAGGTGCTATTCTAAATAATTCAAGGAGGCCAGACGATGTTAAAACGGTTTTCGTAGTGAAATATCGTTGGAGTCAAGTGAAAACGTGAACCCGAGTAATGCCTTCGGCTTATTAGAATACGTCTACGTTCATGAAATTAAACGGCCGCTCAAAGAAGTCCGAGCTCATTATTTTTATTAGCGTAAAGATATATTTTCTGGGCAGTGTGTGTTTTTAATGTTCGTAGACAAAATGGAAAAAACAACTTATAAAAATACCATCATCACCAGCCTATATACGCCCCACTGCTGGGCACAGGCCTTCCTACATGGGAGAACACACATGAGGAGCTTGGGCCATAACACCAACACGCTGGCCCAATGCGGGTTGTTGGGTTAAAGCGGTTGCAGTAATAACCGGGACCAACGACTTAACGTGCCTTACGAAGCACGGAGGAGCTCGAGATTATTATTTTGATTGACCCATCCCGACATCAACCATGGCGAAAGTTGCTTTATTGCATAAAAAGATAGTAATTCAAAAAGTAATTTGAGAGTTAGCAGTCGAAACGGTGCAAATCACGTACACTGCGGCCAAAATGCTTATTCAGTCTCAGGAGTTACAATAATCAATTGAGCTCCCAATGAATTGAGCTCGCTGCAGAGGTTTTCTCGAATGAGTACAGCATGGGGTTCTTCAAAAAAGGCGTGAAAAGGTTTTTACAGGGTCGGCAACGCGCAAGTGATACCCCTGGTGTTGCAAGCGTCCATAGGCTACGGTAACCGCTTACCATCAGGTGGGCCGTATGCTTGATTGCCACCTTAGTGGTATAAAAAAAAAAAAAACAGGAGTTAAAAAGATACACTTTCGGCAAAATGTCTGCTGAATAAACTTATGTTGCACTGACTTAAAACAGTGAAATTTGCATATTTTCTTATCAAGCCATATTCATCTCTGGTGAGTAAACACCAGCTCTGAATTATTCTAGACCCGACATACCTAAAATGGCATTTTATAAAACCTACCACCATTAGGGCGTTGAAAGGTGTATGAAGCTTAGTGTAGGTATCTGTGATGAGTTAAATTGTGATGATAATGTGAGTTTGAGAATATTGATACTATCCGGCACTCCTTTAATCTCACTTTATGTAACAGCCTTTTTCTTTATTATCTGCTCTCATTGAGCTAAAATTTTGCAGCACAATAATTATCCACATTTTAAAACCCACCCCATCTAGTTGACTTTGAGAGGGTTTTTTATTTTTCACTTAATATACACATTAAAATCATCATAGATAGCCTATTAAGAGTCGTACTGCTGGGTATCAGAGGGTCAATTCTGCTATTTATTTTCCTACACGGATTGGCAGCGATTGAGTATCGTTACTATTGCGATTTCGATTTAAAAAGGTATGCCACTAGCATTGCTTATATAAAGCCGGAACGCTAGCGAAACGCTCTCGGTTGTTTCCTATATATTTGACAACAGAAATGTTTGTGACGGTAACTTTTAAAAGTTGAAACATTAAAATAACAAAAACGTTGTACCTAACTGCAGCATTTCTGATTTGTTTCAGATTAAAATACAACAGCAGAATTAGCACGCAGGACTTCGTACATGGAAACAGCACATGAGAAATTTTAGACCTTAAACTCTTCCACACTAGCCCAATGCGTATTATTGAGTAAAAGCAACAACCAACAACCAGCAACTGTCTACAATAGGTAACAACTGAGTCCAACGGCTTCTTCCATAAGCACAAGATTACAAATCTTGTTTGACCGATTGCGAATATGCTTTTTTTTGTAATTGAAACCAAAACTGCGAGCAATTCTAAGCTTACATAATATTTCATCATCATCATCACCAGCCTATATATGTGTCACTGCTGGGCACAGGCTTTTATACATGCGAGGAGCACGTGAAGAGTTGGGGTCATAGTACCACCACGCTGGCCCAACACGGTTGGTAGGGGACTAACGGCTTAACGTAGAGAACCTCGAGATAACAAATTTTGATTGACCCATCCCGGGATCGATCATGGCGAAAGTTGCTTTGTTTCCGTAATGGAAAACAGAGCGCTCAAACCAGTACGCCACCGAGCTCCTCGTGCTGCCTCAATATCTAGATTTACATGAAATTTTATATATATATTCAGTAGGTCTGAGAATCGGCTACTATTTTTTTATGGCAAGACAACTTTTGCGGGGTCAGCTAGTAATCAATATATTTATCATCGTAGTCATATTGAGATGTTTTTGTTTTCTGAAATAACATTCACCGGACACGCTACACAAAAGATAAATAAATATAAGAGAAGGGAGAAAAAACATACAAAATCTAAAGCTACTACAAAGCTCGTAAAACTGGCAACACATTATAAGAATAGTGATTTAATGTAAGGAACAATGAGAGGGACAAGTGGCTTTTATTATTTCTGTTATTATCTTTATACCATGCATTTAATAAAACAATGCAAACAATAGTAAGGACATGGACCAAATAATATAGTAAGGATTAAAACTGGCTCAATCAAACGAAAACCTATACACGCCTCATTTTCATCTTTATCCGTTCAACGGCTTAGGAAAACTTGAGAGACTGACAGACACAGTTACTTTCGCATTTATAAATAGTATGGAGTATAAATCGATATTTTAGCAACCATTGTAGTCAAAGTTATAAAGCACACATTAATATTTTAGACTTTTCTGTTTAGCCCCTAGTTGTCTGGTAGAGAATGCCATTAGTCGTTAATTCAGCCATTTGTTCACCCTTTTTCTGCAATAAATAAAGTAACAATAAATAGACGTGCTAGACTCAGATCCTTAAATTTAAAGAGGTCACCCTCTTGAAATATACTTAGTATGGTTCGTTAACACATTATTTGTAGTAACTAATTTATTTTATGATCACACATACAACTTCACTTAGCAACTAGTCACGTAAGTGCTTACTTAATCACATTCCAAGTAATCATCTACAGCTTATACACGTTCAACTGCTCGGCATAGGCCTTTCTACATGGAGAAACACATAAGGAGTTTGGGCCATAGCACCACGAAGCTGGCCCACCGCGGATTGGTGGGTTAAAGCGGTTCTGCAATCGGGAGCAATGGATTAACGTGCCTTCCAAATTTTTTACCGACCCATCCAGATTCAACCATAGCGAAAGTTGCTTTGTTTTCGCTATCGAAGTCAAAGCGCTCAGCGAGATCTTGTACAACTACAGTATGATTGCTACATTTTTTTATCATAATCTTTAATCTTTTCAGCTGACACCACGCCACTGCCGCTGCCGCTGCCAGCCGGCGGCGCGCCGCGCCGTCGAAGCGTCAGCAATAGAATATCTATTGTGTATGTTTTTTGAGTACTTCACCGATTGCTAATTTAGTTTTTGAGAATTCTTTGCGTTACTTTATAAATAATTGAAAACATTTGGTTCACGTAAAGCAAGAAATAGCAAAATGGAAATTTGTGCAAAGAAAAAATGTACACAAAATGGCCACAAATCATAATTGTCGAGTTTAAAGTTTGCCATTCGTAAAGTTCCTTAGAACCGTTTATTTTGTGGGCTACTTGTTCGTAACTTTCCATTTATAACAAATGAGGGTATTATGCACAAGCCAAATCGTCGCTTTGCATGATTTCCCCAAATCATTAAGCAGTAAGCTTTCCGCAAATGGAATTTATGTTAACGCACAAGAAAAAGTTACGATTTGCATGAAAAAGCTGTTAAAATTAAAGACATTTTAATGTTCGCTTGATTTAGGCTAAAAGTAATGCTTTGCGTTTGCCGTACGTAATCTTATCTGAATATTTTGTATATAGAGGAAGTAAATAGTAAAATTAAATAGTTAGAAAATGTATATGTCGCAGCCGTCTGGTTAAACTAGCCGTTTAACTAGATGCCTAGCCCGTTGATTGAACGCCGGCATCCAATTGAATGCTTAGCCCGATTGTTAATTAAACTAGACTCTTAAGTGAGTCTAACGACTTGTTGTATTGAATGGATTATCTTGTACTGAAGAGTTTTGGTTTGATTGGTAGGTTCAAGGTTCTTTTTTTATAAATTTATTTGAATAAAAATTAATATTATTTATTATTATTATTTTTGATCACTTATAACTGACATCGTTTTGATCCAATTAAGTGGCGACTTTAACCAGATGGCGGCGACATATATTATATAAATCTTATTGCACTGTAATACCAAAGGTCAGTTTCATTCAACGAGTTTCAACCGACACACGCACACATAGGCACGAATTACAGAACATTTCTCAGTAATGAATCTAGTTTTAAAACAAATTTTAATATGAGATTTAAATTTAGAACTTTACTTGAAACGTTATACATTGATCAACTCTCAGCTGAGTAATTGCCTATTTTAGAACGATACCTACTTACCTACGTCAAAATCTGCGCTCAAGTAAAGATTTGATCTTTGTTTATGGTCGACACCATTCTTGAGAACGGATCACGTACTATACTCCCAAATAAAGTTGTAATGCTAGTTCCATATGCTTGACATAACGCTATATTGTTTTATAGTCTGACGCCCATTATATTCGCCCATGTTTTGACAGTTTCGCATTTCTGTACTTGTCTTTTTGCTTTGTCAATTATTGATTTTAGTTTCAGCTGTTTGAGTCTTAAAACGCAACCTGTAATGAGCTGGGCAATTGAGTAGTGATCTACACTTAAAACTATTTTTGAGTGATTTGAGTTCAAACGATGCTTGAACCGCGTTCTGTAATACGGGCCATAGACGCGAACGTTCGACGATCTCAAATCAAGTAAATGAGTCTTACCTTTGTTTTGATTTTAGATCATTGTATACGTATGTGTCTGTGTTCTCGTTATTTGTGTCTTTGTATGGAGTTGGCTTTCTTTATCTATTGATTATTATGTGCTCCAATGCAGCTGATATACTGAATTGGTTTTGGTAGTTTAAGAGAAGTTTATTGATAAGTTCTAGAATAAACTTCTATTAATTATTAAATTACATCGATAAGGGCCGCCTTATCGATGTAATTTGAACTACACTGAATATTCATACTCTGAGCAAGTAGACTTCAATTTCAGTCAAATTTCATTGTTTACCTTAGTTCAAAATTGATTGTTTACCATATAAGTTTTAAGATAGTATATACACTGAAAATTCTAAATCAATAAGTCCCGTGCAAGCTATGTACCAGCTCAAATATACCAAGAAGGTATTATTTTAACTTACAATGCACTGTTGGGCCGAATAGCGCTTAATTGTACGCAAAACACCAAAGATAACGGCGGACACTAGACATTTCAGTTCCAGGAATTTAATGGTAGCTACGTGAGCGGAATCCTCATCTAATTTTAATGAACAAGATCTATTCTAAAAAAAAACCGGCTAACAGCTAAGTGGATACGCCTGAACGGTAACATAGCAATTTAAAACAATACAAACTTCTTAGCTTACCCATTCTAGTCTCTGTGTAATAATTATGTATAAACGCAGTAGAATGTAGTATACAGAATAAAATAATACTATAAACATGATGAAACTAAAAGAACCCCCTATTTGTTATTTTTCTAACGTAAGTACCTTTAATTCCAAAGTATTAAGTATGCACTCCAAACATATTATGACGAAAAATATCTTGGAAATATTTCGCCCAGTTTCGGAGACCTATCTAAATAAACACGAACGTTAACTCTTCGACAATCAGGCTTAAACTTCTTACAATTATCAAACAAAAAAGAAAAGAAATATATCCAGAAATATCAACATAACGAATACTATTATAACAATGGTAAAATGAAAATCTAAGAACAAACCCAGTCTTCAAAGAAACATTGAAACTTTAAAGTTTTACATCTTCTACATAGTGCCTTGTTGAAACGTGTCTTGACTACAGTAGGTACTGTGGCAGTGCCGAGCCTTGGGGTCGCCTTACTAAGTTCCAGATCGATTTTGAACAACTTATTCAAAGGATCTTTGTTGCGAGCAAAGTGATATTTTGTATTCTGAACAGGCAGTAATTATCGTGACTAATTTTATTTAAATTTAATTGACACTTTCAGGTCGGAAATTCAATGTAAATATGCTGCAACAGTACCTACCGAAGACCTAACGGGTTAAAATCTAAATAGATATATCTATTTATGCATCTAGAATAGAATATGCCTTGTTTTTTTATTTATCCCTAAAAAATAAACAGGTATTAGTGACTTAAATTTATTTAATTTCATACTTCTTTTTAAGGATCTATTTCATTGATCATTGATTTTCATATCATTTTAATCTGTTAATTGCATTTCGTGATTGTAAAAGTCAAAAATATGGTTAACCGCCTCATTGTTAAAGTCAGATTCACCTCTTGTCAAATAATTAATGTTTCCACTAACAACTAACTATTCAGCACTTTGCCAACATTTGTGAAACTGGTCTTTGTTCTTCAAAGACCACAAACATAAATTTTAAATTATAGGTAGGCAAACTAATTGAGAGATTTTATTTTATTTACGGTGTAAATAGCTTTGTTTGGTCGTAAGACTAGGTAGCAAAATATCCATATAACGAATCAATATTATCTGAACAGACGCAATAATAATAATTCATAGGGTTCGCAATTTATTGACCCATTACTGGCACACACAAGCTATTAGGCAATTAGCTTTTACATGCTAATCTGTTACTGATAGAGGGCAGCTTGTGTTAATTACACCCTTCAGATTGAGTTCTCTGAATTATTGTAAACAACAAATTGCAAATCTGAATAATTAATTTTCTGGACTTTAGCACCACTGCAGAAAATAAAAAACCTAATATATTTGATACTTTTACTTATCTGATACTTTTAACCTCTTTTCAACCGACTTCAAAAGAGGGAGAAGGTTATCAATTCGGCTGTATGTTTTTTTGTAATTCGTAAACTAATTAGAAAAAATGTTTTTTTAATTGAAAGAGTATACTTCAGTATTTGGTTTTTAAATCAAAAGAACTGGAAAAATTTAGTCATCAATGATCGCGGATTTTTACTTTCCTGTGACTTTTCAGAGTATGATACTATAGTAAGAAACAATATATGGTGACGATTACCCCTGTAGCCCTTACCTTAGTATGTAATCACTAAAAATCGTGATATTTTTTATCAAAAATAAAAACTTAAACTCTAATGACTTCTACACTCTACCTAGGTGGTAGGCCCATGTGTATTTTTGGAGTTGGTGCTAAGCAGTTCCAGAAACAAGAGAAAAAGAAGCAACGCCTCCATAAAATATATTTTTATTCGATAAGTACCGTAAGTACCGTAAGTAAGGGTCGCCTGGGTAGGTACCACCGCCTTTCTTATTTCTGCCGTGAAACAGTTCACTGTGTTTCGGATTGAAGGGAAAGGTAGCCAGTGTAATTACTGGGCATTGACGGCATTTCATCTTAGACCTCAGGATGACAACGCACCTGCAATATCAAGTGCTTTTCCTTGTTATTGCAGGTGTCTATAGGCGGTGGTAACCGCTTACCACCAGGTGGGCCGTCAGCCTGTTTGTCATCTAGTTGTATAAAAAGAAAAAGAAAGAAAGTTAGATTTAATTATTTTTTCCTTTTTGGTGTTTTGAAGTCGATTTTTATTTTTGTTTATAAAATATTCTTTTACAAATTGAAAAACAAATAGAATGTAAATAAATTTTATGACAAAATCTCCTATCAAAAATAAATTTTCCAACATTTGTGTAAGACACCCATTTCCCCTTGCCCGATTTTCCACGTACCCTGGCTTTGATCGTCACCTGAGTCGTTTAGCGAGCACAACGTGTGGAAAATTTATTTAATAACATGAATTAGTAACTACAGCTTATATTATTAATTCTTTTCACCTCCAGCCCAGATCCAAAGTCTTTGGATTTCACAATCAACAACTTTTAATCTCTGTCATTATGCAGTCAGGATTCATCTAACTTGGTCCTTTTAAAACTTATCTAGTTTGCTAGTTTCCGGCACTTCCTAGCCGAGGTGAATAATAGAAGAGATGCAAGAAAGACTCTGTTTCGTTCAGAATGTTTGATACTGATACTGAGTACATTATATATTAATGAGGTTTTGGAAGCAGTACTGACAGATCTTACGGAGGGAATGGACTAGTATCTAGATGGAATAATGTCAAAAGAGTAAAAACTTATCTAAACAAAAACCAACGAAAAGTAAGAGAGAAACCAATAAACTCATCACGCGATAAACTTAAAAACAGAAATGTTGATTTATAATAATTATAAAAATAAAAGAAATGATCTTCATTTCTTTTATTATCCGAACACGTTAAGACAACGAAATGTTTTATAAAGGTAGAAATGGGTTATTGTAAACCCTCTATACAGTAATCTAATCGCGTTTTTGTAAGTCTCATTCATTCACAGTAAAACTTAATTCATCTTAATATCAATAAGTACCGTTAGCCATCAAGTTCTAGCCCATAGTATTTATTAAGAAGACAATAATAAAAATACAACAAGATGATAAATTTAAAAAGTACTTTAATTGGAATTCTCACGAGGCCCGACACAGAACTATTAATTTTGCAGAATCATGGCATAATTATAGCCGTAGTAGGTACTCCATTTCTAGATTATATTAAAAAAATGAAGTATATTGACTGGAAACTAAGGAATTTTTTAGTTTCAGTATCCCATAACATTCTTTGCTGAGTAATTCTTATGAACACGTAACTAAAGTATACAAAGAAAAACTGATGCCAGCAATCACTCCTAGTAACTCGAAAATTATTACATATTACATCTGAGACCATCACGAATAACTTTAAATTGTTGATATGTTATTAAGAATTTAATACGACTTCTATATATAATATTGTTGCGTAAATGTGTTTCTTAACGGCGCTATCCGCGCAGTTTTAGGAGAGTGAGAGTTTACTGACGATCGCAGCCATGTTTGCATCTGTAAATGCAAACGTCTAATAGCGGCCATATTTTAGAACTATGAACAAGTCGCCAGACCTCTAAAATGTTCTTAGAGATTATTACAACATATTCATTCATTCATTTTACGAGAAATGAATTGCTTCACAATAGACAGTTCGGATTTACTAAAGGAAAAAATACTACAGACGCGGGAATTCCGCTTATAAAACACATATTTGATGCTTGGGAAAATAGGCAGGAAGCTCTAGGTATCTTCTGCGACTTATCCAAGGAGTTTGACTGTGTTGACCATCAAACATTATTAGGTAAATTAAAGCATTATGGTGTATCAATAAACTCATTAAAACTTATTGAATCCTATTTGACCAATAGAATTCAAAAAGTTGTTAAAAACAAAACTGAGTCTTCTGGTGTGCCTGTGCATATGGGCGTGCCTCAGGGTTCGATATTAGGGCCATTGCTTTTTTTAATTTATATCAACGACCTCCCTTACTTTTCAAAAGAATTGTGTGAGACGGTATTGTTTGCAGACGACACCTCACTAATTTTTAAATTAGACCGAACTAAAACTGACTTTGAGGATGTAAATAATGCCATTTCAAAAGTGCTATCCTGGTTTGAAAATAATAATTTATTGTTAAATTCAAAGAAAACTAAGTGTATTAAATTTACTTTACCAAATGTAAGGCAGGTTAGTACTCATGTTGAAATTAATGAAGAAACTATTGAATGTGTTGACTCTACAGTATTTTTGGGAATTAAGTTAGATTCTCGTTTACAATGGTATCCTCATATCTCGTCCCTATCTAAAAGACTTAGTTCAGCTGCTTATGCTGTTAAAAAAATTAGGTCTTTGTGTGATGTTGAAACAGCAAGACTTGTTTACTTTGGTTACTTCCACAGTGTTATGTCATATGGCTTGTTATTGTGGGGCACAGCAGCCGACATTGAAGATATTTTTATTTTACAAAAAAGGGCTGTGCGTGCTATTTACAGACTCAAGCCACGTGATACACTGAGGGATTTATTTAAAGAAATTAATATTTTGACCGTTGCTTCTCAATATATATATGAGAACATAATTTATGTTCACAAATATAAACATACCTTTTCAAAAGATAGTGATATTCATAACTTAAACACTAGATATAAAAATAAACTTGCTGTTACAAGTTTTAGACTTCACAAGATAAGTCGCTCATTCATGGGGAAATGTATACACATTTATAAAAAAGTCCCACCAAATGTAACTGAACTGCCTTTTCACAAACTTAAGTTATATGTGAAACAAACTTTAATGAAAAAAGGCTACTATAAGGTCCAAGAATATTTAGATGATAAGAATGCATGGACACATTAAAATTTCAAATGTATTATATGTCTATTTACGAGTATTGTGACTATTAACCTCTGTAACGTATACTGTGATTGTGCACTGTCAGATAGCCTGAAAATAACGATATTATTTTTGACATTGGGTACCTTTCTTGGTACGTTGACTTACCTTCTCTTCTAATTTTCATTTTATTCGCTGGGCGGCATTGCACTGCTAAAGGTTAAATTTTTTGTAACTACAAACATTGTAATTTAATATTTGAAAAGAGTGACTACACGAGTTTGTTGCCGGAATCTTCTCGGTAGTTCAACTTTTGGAACCGGTGTAAATTCAGACATGACAGACGGAGAGACTTGACGTTGTTAGTTAATATATTTTTTGTAATAGTTATAAGAATGTGTTTTTTGACGATTTAAAAGTGCTTCTTTGTGGCCTATTTAAATAAAATATTTTTTCTTTCTTTCTTTCTTTCTAAGTAATATTGCGTGCTGGTCTTCTGGGTCATTAATTTACTGTCTCCACCTCAACATCCCGCACGAAGAAATTTAGTACCTCGTTTCTTTGTCGTACTTCCAGAACTTGGAATTCTTTGCCAGCACATGTGTTTCCTACTTCCTATAACATGGGTTCCTTCAAAAGAGTCTTGAAATAGCACATTATGGGCCGGCAAGGTGGAGGCGGCTAGAGGAGTGTCTAAACTGCACTAGCTGTCTTCGCATATGGACTCTTCTTACCGCTTCACAACAGGTGGCGTTGAGTCATTTGTCGTGCTTTGTATTAAAAAAAATACCGGACATATACATGTTACCCAAAAGATAAAAGTCACTTAAAAAACTATGGTCAGTAAATCACAATCTTCGATTACATTGGCTCATCTTACTACATTTACAGCAAATGGTGTATCTCGCTGTGAATCTAGCACTAACTGCAAGTATCTTTCAAACTGCCAATTAGCAGTTGCATAGAGTCCGTCTCGAGTCTCAATAGGTATAGTTTCCTAAAGTTCTATATTTAATAATAAACGACACCTGTCTTCCAGACAATGTAGCTTCGGTTCCCGTTATGATATGTTAAGTAAGTTTGACGTCTTGTCTCACTTCTAAACAGGGATCTTGGTCCTGTGGGATAATAATGAGCTTTTGTGTAATATTCTATGCAACGGGAATGATTTATAGTAATATAACTTTGGTCCACAGTATCGAAAGCTAAGATGAAATACACCATATCTAAACTGGAAAAATTCACGTCCTGAGGCGGGGTTCGAACCCGAAACCGAATCCAAACCTTAGGTATTTAACCGAATCTTAGATATTTGTAAAAATACTCGTTTCGTATGTTTAAATAGAATATTTCGACGATGTAGGGGAGACCTTAGCTTATAACGCAAATATAGATAGACTAGAAGAATCTCACAAGGCTATCCCAAGTTATGGATAGCTCAGATGTTTAGAGTAGTCACTTGGATTGTGAAAGGTTGCGGGGTCGATCCCCGCCTCAGGATGTGATTTTTTTCTAGTTTGCTTATTTTATAAGTAAATGTATTTGTCAACATTTATAATAGTGTTAAAATAAAATTAAAGAATATATATTTGTAAAACTATTTATTGCATTTGAAATATTCGCTTTGGTAAAAAATATAAATACCATTTTGATGTGGTGTGATATGAATTTTCAAGAGCTACAAACCTATCACATTCGTCATCTGAAGTTAGCAACAGTAAGATGAGTTAAATTTAGTAATAGCGCCTACGAATAAATCAAAGGATATGTTTTTAGCACCAAGTAAGATCAACCTTTTTGTTATCCAATTTTGCTTTATATAAAAGTATTTGGCCTTTATAAGCAAACTGGCGTCTCCTCAACAATCAAATGTCAATGGGATATCGGAGCCTTTATAGGTATATTGTCAGAACCATCTTCTGAAGCTGCAAAATATTTAAGTGATATATTTTTGCACCATTGACTCTTCCCGTTCCCGCTGTGCGGCAATATGATACCAAATAGGTCATTAGGTTACGATGGAGCTGACATGCCTAATACTGGTCAAAAACCCCTAAATAAAATTTAGATAATAAAAAAAAACAATCAAATGTCTATTTTATCCGACTTCATTGTGATTCATAAATAAAAATTATTAATTTATGTTTTCGGAGAACCAAATCTGTAATCTGTTTAAGTTTAAAGTTTAACGTTGCTGCGAAACGCGACTGTATAGTATCATTTTCAGCGAAGTGGAAATCCCATAATGCACCCGTCATAGCTCAGCTTCGACTGAACGTTCCCAGTGATGTGACACCAACGGAATTGGGAATTTATGCTTGATTTCCCTGCGTTATTTTAGGCACGTATAACTTTATACCCTTCCGTTATCTATGTCTAATCTGGTAGATAGAATAACAAAACTATAAGATTAATATTGTTGTTAACCGTAACTGGTAGTTAGAGGCTGTGTTTATTCAAAACCAGCTGTACCTGTGACGTCATCTGTGTGGTTCGGAATTTCATTGTTTTTGAACCAAATAGAACGATCTAGTCGAGACTTCCGAATATGAGTCAATCGATATATTAGCATTTGTGTACAGAGATAACTTTAATTAAATGGCTTCTACAAATGAAGAATTCTTAGTTTTATATTAATCTAGTTTCAATTCAAATAAAGTAAACTAGTTATTTGCCAAAACGCTATAGTGGGCTACAACGAAAAAAGTTTACATGGTATATTTCTAATATTTCATCAACAGCCTACATGGGAGAAACACATGAGAAGTTTGGGCCCTAAACCACCCCGCTGGTCTATTTCTAAAAATATTTTACCGTTTTCTAGTATCCGTTACCCACAACCCATAGGTGATTGAAGTTAGATAATAATTTTATTAAATTATTTATGAGGGATAGGGCAGCGATATTTACCACTGAAAGAAGAATGACAAAGACCCATGCAATTTCAGTGTCGCACTTATAGCTGAGGCTCAAATACACTCAATTAATAGATCAAAATCTAATTTAAAAAAGTAATTACAGCATAAATCAAAATCAAAATCAAAAAGTTCTTTATTTAAATTTACTTAAGACTAAGTTTTTTTTTATACTAAAAGTTCTTTTAAATGGTCATAATGGGGAATATGCATGTAAATAAAAATAGAACGCGACGTTCTAAGTCAAGAATTTATAACTATTTATTTAATGAGAAAAAAAATATCTGCCAATAAGTATGCATCTTCCCTATTATTCCCATAGTTTAGAAGTTTTGACCATTTGCAAAATAATTGTTGAACTTCAAGACATTTTTTTTATACAACTACAAAACAAACAAGCTGACGGCCCACCTGGTGGTAAGCGGTTACCGCTGCCTATAGACACCTGCAATAACAAGGAAAAATCACTTGATATAGCAGGTGCGTTATCATCCTGAGGCCATTTCGGTTCCTTTCCTTTAATTGCCAAATTGATCTTAGTGAATACCATGGATAAGTTGGAAAGCGGATCACCAGCAGTCCTGATTTTGTCTACTTCTGTTTCTCCAAAACATTCACCCTTGTATTTTTTAATTTTGATATGAAAATTAATTTTTCATTCGCTTGTTGTAATTTTGAAGGCTTAATTTGCATTAAATTTAAGTTGACCATGCGACCATGCATTAGTTAGTAGTCTGAATAATATCTATACAAATTTTATTAATGCAAAAGTAACTCTGTCTATCTGTCTATCTTTCTGTTTGTTACTTTTCACTCCTAAACCAATTTAGATGAAATTTGGCCTATAGGTAGTTTACATTTTGAGATAACTAAGCTAACCTATAGCATGATAGCCGACATTTACTAAGTAGTTGGATATAAATTTTAAATAGGTAATACAATAAGTGCAGTTACTAACCAACTATCCAAAACGGTAGATACTACACTTAACTTAAGGTCGGCATTGCGGTGCACTTAATTTATTCGCACCACTAATAACGTATACTGACAGTATACTCCAGTTAATCCAACAATAATTTCTGTTGGTTGCTACGTACAACTGCGCCCTGTCTTGACCAGAACAGACATGGCTAATTTGGCCTAATGCCCCTTACCCTTGTCTGCATTAACCATTAACTTGTGACATGCTTAATTCGCTAAGTGCTGTGGTCAGGCGGAGTGAGAGAAGACGCGGTATAAGCATGAGCGGAAAATGATTTGAAGCGAAAAGTTACGACTTAACCCGTCTACCATTAGTTTCCAGAAACAATTGATTTTTAATTGTCATAAACTTCCAGAGGTATAACACCGCTTTTAAAAGCGAAGAAGTTTTGGTGACTAGCTTCATTTGAATTTTTAAACACGAAAGAAATGCAATGGTTTTGATTGAGTACCGACTAACTACACTACTTTCAAAATATCAAGAGCAAAATACTATATATTAGTATTAATAAAGTAGTTAATTATTATTACGAATGACAAGATGCCATGGCGTAATTTTCCATTAACATGTCAAATGTGTCGATTATTTGATGTAAAAATATAAACACAGCTCTTAAACGACACCTAGCCTTAAGGCAATCAAAACAGTACAGCTTTTCAAGAAAAGCCATTTGAGCTCAAATTTTTAGAAGGTAGGTACTCTTGACCAATTATCTCCCGCCGACCGCTCGCTACAGACCCACGCCTCTAAACGGATCGTAGAAATGAACAAAATATATTACCCTATTAACTGGGCCACCTTTGTTTTAGTAAATCTCGTGCTTGCCTCCAGCTGAAATTATTTATTCGAGTGTAAAGGTCACTATCTTCGAGGAAGTCTATGTCAGTATTTAGTTTTAACGTCTGTTTCGTCTCTCTGTTTATTTTCGAACTATTGTTGAACGCTTATTGTTATTTTAAGAAGAGAGCTTTGAGTACACACTTAAATGAATCGTTGGTAGAATTTCTACTTAGTTGTAATTTGTATTACAATTCACTTTAATAAGTATATTATCTACTAATTTATTATTTATTTCTCTTTATTTTCTTGGGAAAAGATAAATTAGATATGTGTGAAGAGGTCATTGTAATTTGATACACGCATGTAGGTAAACTGGACAGCACATCAAGCGTAACAGTTTGATCTTGAGAACGCCCTTGCGTCGTTTGTGATAAAGGCGACTTTCGTAGTGCAATTAGTACACTTGATGTGTTGTCGTCAGTACCTCATTGTTGGTCTACTAAAATTAACACAGGATTCATTAACAATCAAAAAATTCTGAGATACTTACTTATTCTCATTATTTCTACCATTATCATCACCAGCCTATATACGTCCCACTGCTGGGTACAGCCTTCCTGCATGGGAGAAACACATGAGAAGTCTGGGCCACAACACCACCACGCTGGCCCAATACGGGTTGGTGGGTTAAAGCGGTTAGAATAAAACCGGCACCAACGGCTTAACGTGCCTTCCGGAGCAAGGACGACCTCAAGATTACAAATTTGATTGACCCAACCCAGGATCGAACATGGCGAAAGTTGCTTTGGTTTTGTAATCGAAACCAGGACGCTCAAACCACTATGCGCCGCCGAGCTCCTCATTTCAGTAGTAAATCAGTACCTACAAGATAAACATCGTCTGTATATATACCCTAAGTATATTGTAAATTACAGCTTGATATGACTCTAAATATTGTTGTTGTTGTATTTAGGGCTAATTTTACAATCCCCAGATAAGATTTATCCAGAGAATAACTTTGACAAGTTGACAGTTAATCCATAGAAAATCTGTCAAAGCCTCAAAATTATTCTGTAGATAAATTTCTGAGGATTGAAAAATCAGCCGTAGCATGGACCAAATTACTTCTATCATCCTTGGCCGTAGTCATATATATTTTCCAAATAAATACCTAGATAGTTGAATTTTTAGACCTTTGTTCTTGGTTCTTTCTTTTTCTGGCACAGAGGTACAATTATATTGTAAAAAATAGCCAAGTTGTAATATTATGACATATTAATAAGTACCCCGCCTATACCCATCTCACACCAGTTTTATCCTATCCATATTTCAAGCGATTCTCAACTTTGACTGTATAAAAATAAAAACAACTCACCCGTACAAGTACGGGTAGTGAAACTCAGAAGAACACTTCAGAAAACCCTCTAGGCAGCATCGGGAGGCCATTAGGTTGACACCGTCCAAAAAATATCACGTTATAAATATGGATTTATCGATAACAACTAGGGTATACCCTCATTAAACCAAAGACGCCGTTTTTGCAAACTGAAATCTACGGTAAAACTACCGTACACGAAAAATAGCCTCTGTGTCTTGAGCAATAAATATAAAATAATATTTATATGATACAAGAAATATATAATATGGATAGAAAACCGATTTCAATATTGTAAATAGTCTGTTATATGCAAATTAAGACATTGAAACATTTTAAAAAGCTTTTTCATCACCAGCCTATATACGTCCCACTGCTGGGCACAGGCCTTCCTACATGGCAGAAACACATGAGGAGTTTGGGCCATAACACCACCACGCTGGCCCAGACTGGCTGATATTAGACTAACGTAAAAAAGCTTTTTACGTTAGTCTAATATCAATATTTTACCGTTATCTTTTGTTTGTTTGATAAAA
This sequence comes from Nymphula nitidulata, assembly GCA_947347705.1. Classification (NCBI taxonomy): domain Eukaryota; kingdom Metazoa; phylum Arthropoda; class Insecta; order Lepidoptera; family Crambidae; genus Nymphula; species Nymphula nitidulata. Next base: position 12,032,943 of record OX374634.1, on the reverse strand, counting down.
TTGTGTAGGTTTACATTCTCGCGTCGCGTACTTTAGGTTGACTAGTTGATTTAAAATTTATGATCGAAGCATGTAACCTGTCGCTGTATAATATGTTCACTTGTATAATAAATACAATTAAGTAATTTACTCATATACAAAATTAATTTATATTTACAAGTAAAGGTCTATGGCAACTAGAAATTGAATCCCGCATGTATGATAAATACTGTTAAAATTTACTTTTCCACAACATTTCGAATGCGATAATACGATATTTGACGACCGGCTGGTCGAGCGGTCTGTACCCCTTGCTATGCAGGCTACTCGGTCAAGAGGTCGCGGGTTCGAATCCCGGTAGGTTTGTTTGGCAAATGTTTGTATGATGAGTACGAGCATTTGTTTACTAGTAATGGATGTTTATATGTTTATTTAGTATATTTCTAATATTTATATACATATTATTATTAATATATATCCGTTATCTAGTATCCATAACACTAGCTCTTAATGATGCTGACTTTGGGCTAGATAATAGGTGTGAGTGTATGAATATTATTATTTTAATACTAAAAAGAGTATGGGCTACAGTTACCGTTTGCCACCAAAATTTCCAAAAACTTATGTAAACCATAAACTGATTTTGGAATTTTTTAAATTTAATTACATGATACAGTGATACCCCTGGTGTTGCAAGCGTCTATAGGCTACGGTAACCGCTTACCATCAGGGGGGCTGTATACTTGATTGCCAACTTAGAGGTACAAAAAAACATAACCAAACTGGTTGCCAAACTATTGGCATTTGACATACTGTTAACCTTTTAATAAGCATAACTTTAATACTCATGACTGGCTCTATTCGCTAGAGCATACAAGCATTGCTAAACATAATACTTGTAGAGGGCAGGACACATTACCCGTAGAACCGATGGCCATTGGAAGAATGGTTCTGCGGTGAACCGACGATCTGATGGAGGTAGCTGGTAGCCGCTAGATTCATGAAGCACAGACCGATCATCCTGGAAATCTTTAGAGAAGGCCTTTGTCAAGCAGTGAACGCCTTTCGGCTGAGATGATGATGATAAACGCAATGAGCATAATCTAAAGAAATCATTTTTTAGCGTATTATTTCTTAGTATGTTAAATAAATAAGATCGCATAACCAATCAAAACCCTAATTTCTTTCGACATATTTTCCCAAGTCATAAAACTGTAATTGTTTACACACTGAAACGCACACTAGTGAAAATTTATTTCAAGGTACTGTCTTTAATTTTACTATGCTAACAATTTTCGAACAAACATTATCATTACTATTGGAAGATCCAAAATAAATGTCTGCTTTAGCTGTTGGCGTCGCGGATTCATAAATCACACAAAAATATATCCGAAGCGTGGCAGATTAAGTGATTCGTAGGAAAGTTGCTTGCAAACGGGGAAATCCATTAAAGTAAGCCCATCAAAAGGGAAACCGAACCATAATCTCCTCAACGGTTAGCATAAAACAGATCGTTACGAAATACGAATGTATGATTTGTGGAATTTCTAAATTTATCATCAATCAGTATCACTTCTCAAGGTGTTTTATTAATTTTTTAAGTACTTTTCGTGAATATACCTTTAAAATATTTTCGTAGTTTTCTTAATTAGTTAGTTACCGTGAAATTAAAATTGCGACTCCACTAATGCCTACAATGGAAATTATAAGTCTCATTAATTACATTAATGAGGCTATCTGTATTCATAAACTATACTTTATTTTTGCCAAAATAATGGTTACTAATTAATAAACTTGCTTTCTTACGATGGCAACATGTAAAGTAATTTCACTGCTAAACATTTTTACGCACTAGAAAACAAGATCGGGCTGGTCAGCGTTAGGCTGAGTTTCCACAGAAGCGGAGCTGCGCGGAGCTCAGCTGAGCGGGGCCGTGTAAAGAGTTGGGTGTTTCCATTGAAGCTGCGGAAAGATAAGTGGTGCAGATCTAAACTGTATAGTTGGCTCAAGTTGAGCCGAGCGGGGCTGAGAATATATTTTGTTGAGACTTTGCATAAACCCCGCACCGGCCCGCCCGTCCCCGCTCTACCTTTCACACCTACACTGCTTAACTCCGCATGCACTTGCATAATACCGCTGTGCCTCGCTCAGCATAAGAAAGCTCCGCTTTGCACAGCACGCTACATATTTTTTTATGTAATTCTTCTCAACTCATCTCATACTGTTTTCAATGAAGTGGAGCGGAGATGAGATGTTTGTTTTGAGCAACATCATTGATCAAATTTTGTAAGTCTCTGCTCAGCTCGGCGCAGCTCCGCTTCTGTGGAAACGCAGCCTTACCTTAATTGATCACTTGCAATGCAACACCCATGCGATTCTGAATTTAAAATTTATTAAAGTTTTTTGACGGTTATTTTTATTACCTACAATGAGTAGAAAATTTATTAATTTAGTTTGAGTCCATACTGTATTGTTAAATTGGTATAGTTTTGCTACATAATAGTCTGTGTCTACGAGCAATAAGCAATAAGATCATTGAAATATCAAGTCTTCAACTTTGAAAAAAAAACGGCAGGAAAATTGGCAACCTTACTTAAACTATAAAAATCAAATTCTGAACTGACAAGCTCAGCTAAATGGGTATTATGTACCTTAATACCTATTCCCGGTTGGTACAAACTCCAATCCAGTGGATGACGGAAAATAATGAAACGAGATAAGCCATAAAACAACAATATGTACTTTCGGAAATTCGATTGAACCCGCTTTGAGGCAATTCCGTTTTTCGGTGGAGTAACCTCACAACTCGTTACATATTAGACGTCTCATCGAGCTGCGGAGAAAAAGGAACGTTTATTCCTACACATCCTGTCGCCAAAAAGTTTTGATTCGTGCTATTCGCGAAATTAATTTTGTTACAGTATCTAACGTTCATAGAATTTGTCGGAATTATTTGGGGAAATATTATTTCTATGTGTTCAACTAAATCGAGTCGGGTTTAAATGTATAGTTACGTCTAAAAAGGTGTACACAGTTATGGCTTCAAAAAAAATGTATACCCTTATTGCTACTGCGATACTGTTCATATAATATTATATAAAAGTATTAAGGCTTAGAATGTGTTTTTTTAGATTTGACTCTAAACGCCTTACAATTAAAACGTTACAATTAAGTATGTTCTAAATCAGATTACCTACATCCCAGGCAATCTTTACATGTTGATTTATCAATATTTAATTTAACTTACAAAAAATATAACTAAATATAGATTTAATTCGTTTTATTGATGTAATTTCCACGAAAACAAAATCCATTATTTTTCTAATAAAGTTGTATGAACAGACACTTAATCCCTATGGCATCAAATTTCATTTCCAAAATGAAATAGATATCATACAAATATTTTAATATGAACTCGTCCATGTTTTCTAACAAAATAAAGAGCTAGCTGTCTCCGCATATAGACTCTTCTTACTGCTTCACATCAGGTGGTGTTGAGTCAGTTGCTGAGCTTTGCATAAAAATTAAAAAAAAAACAAATATGATTTTAATAAAATATAGGTAATGCAGTCAAATCTAGTTTTAACATTAGCTACTTTTGACTTAAGAACCTGTACTTTAAAATGGCTCAGTAAAAGTATAGTTATACACAGAATACTTGTATTACTGTATGCCACAAATATCTTCAAAACGAAAGAACAGTCATCTTGTGATCTTTGAGGTAAAGGTAAAGCAAAGTAAAGAGAAACTAATAATATAGCTTCGTAGATCCTTTTTACCAAATATTTTGAAGCAATAATTTCGATAAAATTCATATTAACTATATATTTATAATCCGTATTGTATTTGTACATGGGCCACGCTCGCTATACTTTCAAAAGCGCGCCGAGCAAAACACATAGTGATATCTCGTTCTCATATATTTACATTATTAATCCTTTGAAAGACAACAATACAAAGGATTTGTATGTAACAAGAGACGATAACAAGTCGACGGAGTATACAAAATAATCGGATAATCCTCTTTTCGTAAGCTAAAATCGGTATTTCAATGTATCCGCTAGATTTACCTCAAGGCAAGAGCCTATTCTCAAGATTTAATACGACCAGCAAGAACGATTTGCATTTGTGCAAAGTATTGAAACATATACAGGGTGGTGACGATAATACCACAATAAATTAAAACATGAGCTATATTAAATCTTAGAAATGTTTTGCAACTTTCAAATAAGTACATCTTATTCATTTCATAATTTAATGACTTGTATATGAAAGAAATAGTAACGAAATAAAAACCAACTTACAAATAATAAACAACACCTAAATCTTGCTTAAGGTAGCCGTTCGAAGCGAGCGTCACAGACGCAGCGTCTATAGCGTCACCGACGCCGCGTCACTAACGCCGCGACAGTGACACTTTGGTGACTTTGGATACACACGACCATGCGACAGACGTACGGTCGCATCACATTCGACGCACGTCCCGGCCGGAATGATTCTAGCAGTCTTATCATAAAACATTATGGATTTGCAACTTCTTTTGCTAGAAGAGGAAGAAGACGATGATCTTTTACTTCGATACTACCTCACTTTGGAAAGAGCCTCTACCAATTTGATTTTCCAATTCCGAAATGGAGAAGGTTATTTCAAGATTTTAATAGTACTGATTGTAATAATATGTATCATGTGGTAGTGCTGAATAAATAAATAAAATAATAATAAAATAGCGGCCAAGCGACTGACGCGGGCGTCTGACAACGCAGTAAAAGCGGCTCTGATGCCGCGTCAGTGTCGCTGCGCTCGAATGATGTTCGCTAAAATTTCATACATTTGCATAGAACTTCTATCTGTCGCTCTGTCGTGGCGTCACAGACGTGGCGCCACTGACGCTATAGACGCTCGCTTCGAACGACTACCTTTAACAGGAAGTGTACCAATAAGGCTGGTCGCATTACCTGATCGTTGAATTGCGAGGCTTAATCTTTGTGCGACATAAGTATATACTAGCCTTAAACCAGCCTTAAACTGTAACCGTCTTATTAGAAAACGAGGACTTACTTTAGTACTAGGACTAAACTGGGTTTAAACGAGGACTAAACAAAATCGTTATTATAAAACGAAGACTAACGCTAAACCATGGACTAACTATGGTACTAAAGATAAACCGCCGTGACCCCTAGTTTATCTTTGGTACTAAGGTACTAAGTAAGTACGCTCGCGGGCTCGGGCCAAACATCTAGTTCGCTCTGAAGTTGCACCGCGCTGTATTGCGCAGCTTCTCGCCTACCGCGCCATTCCGCCGTGCGCATATCAGTCGACGCGTGTTCAGAGCGAACTAGAAGTTTGTTGTCAGGTTAGAATAATTTGGAATAATAGTAATATTACTGTTATTAAAAAATGACAACAATTTTAATGATTGAATAAACTTTGACTTACTGGAGATGTCTAGTCATCATCCTAATAGACATCGTCAACAAGTCAACCCCTTCGACTTGACTGACGAAAAATTCAAGCATAAATATCATCATCATCACCAGCCTATATACGTCCCACTGCTGGGCACAGGCCTTCCTACATGGCAGAAACACATGAGGAGTTTTGGGCCATAACACCACCACGCTGGCCCCATGCGGGTTGGTGGGTTAAAGCGGTTGCAGTAACAACCGGGACCAACGGCTTAACGTGCCTTCCGAAGCACGGAGGAGCTCAAGATTATAATTTTGATTGACCCATCCAGGGACCAACCATGGCGAAAGTTGCTTTGTTTTCGTGATCGAAACCAGAGCGCTTGAACCACTACGCCACCGAGCTCCAAGCATAAATATAGGTTTACTAAATGTTTTGGTCAGAAAATAGTCGATTTATTAAGAGAAGAGATTTGGCCCACGATCCTTGAGGAGGTTCTTTGAGCCCTGAAATGCAAGTGGTTTTTGCATTACGCAACTGGGATCGCCACGAAGTAAGTGTTTTTAATATTTGTCAATCAACACTGATTTTTATGAATAGCTATATTAATTGCAGATAGTTTTCGAGTACCTACTGATATAGGTACATATGTTATTTTATTCACAGATCCAAGATGATACAACTGATTGTATACATGGCGTATCTTTACTGTAACGCAAATACAGATGGACTAAAGGAAATTCATAGAGGTCTCAAGTCCTCGGCAGCTCGGGTTAGCGCACCCGGATCGTGAAAGGCCGCGGGTTCGGATCACGCCTGGGGATATGAACTTTTTTTCTAGTTTAAATATTCATTTATACTAAAAAAAAGATACATTTCTTTTGTGTTATTATATAGGTAGGTAATTAATATTAATAGTTACGATTTAATAAGGTTGATATTTGGTATTAAACCCAGTAAAAATTGTTTTTATGATACCTAGAAAAGTAAGACTAATAAGCAACCATATTTTAGGTGGTTTATGATGCTGATTTCAAAATTATATAGTGTGCATGACTCAAATACAACTACATATAAATAACACAATCCTTCAACAGGTCATGTACTTCACCTAAATCATACCTATGCTGAGAACTACAACTACATATAACGCAGATCTTTTAACTGGTCATGTACTTCACATGAATCGTACCTGAGAACTAAAACTATGTGTATCACTGGGCTTGTAACTTAATACAAGCCAAAGGAGAACCAGATTGAACAAATTCTTGCTGATTATTATTTTGTAGTCTGAGATATTTCAATAAAACATCATTAGTAATAAATTATTTTATTTATCTTTCATTACAAGTATATTATCCAAGAAGCGAGGCCGGAGCAGCAATAATTGCTAACCTAATTAGGTACCAGACATTAGTCATAGTGTGGAGACAGCAACCTACTGTATGTTGTCCTGATATGCAGTTGCAATAATAACTCATAATATTTTCTTTCCAACAAGTTGACAAAACATTTAAATATCTATGTGATATATTTTAATTGTTGGGCATATTTCATTTATACACAAATGATTATTTCACAATTTGCTCAACATCATACTATTTTCACGGGGTAATGTGTGTGTAGTACTGACTTTGTATGTGCCAAAACAGCAATTCGGAATACTTCAGCTTATTTCTTTATTGTGATATGTTATTTAAAGTTCCCATATCAAAAGTGAACTAAGAAGTTCTATTGTTTTTAAGCCAAAAAACTATACATTATTTATATTTAGTTGTACATTTCCTAGATTCATTTATTTTTTTCTTCATTTTTTGAGATTGTGTACAAGTACATCGGCCAGTCTGAAACATCTTCTTTTGTTATTATAAGTGTGCTCTACTTGTAACATTTCCTTTGCTTTTCTTTGAATTCTGTATTGCTTTTTACAATAGCCTGACACATTTCTTCACATCTGTAAATTATAATCAAATGTATTTTGGATGGATTTAGTATTAAATTATAGTTATGATGCTTTTTTTCTTTTATTTATTTATCCAACAATCAATAAACATCATACACATAAACTCATTCCAAAGGGGATATAATATAGAGATAAGAGGATTATGTAATTGTAAGTTATTTGTACCTATTTATGTAGGTACATTACCTACACAAATACAATAAGACAATATTTATTTCAGCATATCGAATCTGTAGTCTATTCTGTTACACTAAAGTATGAAAAAAGCAAAATTCAACTAAGTACTTACTTGATCATTATATTTTTTTGCTCTTTTATTTTTAACATATTTATTGTAGTTTTAGTCGACTTGTCCTCTATTATGTGCGTCGACTGAGCAATAAGCTGACGTAATATTTCCTTGGATAATAAGAGCATTCGGTATTATTTTCATTGAAGATTAGCATTGCATAACAATGTTGAAAATATTGCAGCTTTATTTTGTTTTCATCACTCCCATAATTTTCACTCCATTTTTTTCTTTTGTTGTTCCATGTTAGGTAAGTTTATGAAAAATATTTATTTATCGATTTAAAGTCAATTTATTTTGGCTAGTGGAAATCTATTAAGAACTTTACGGAAAGGTAAATAAAAATAATTGTGATTTCTGACATTCAGTAGGTACTAAGATGCTTGTAGGAAAAAACTACAACCCCACACTCCTTTTCACGCTAGAGGTGTTCAAAATATTATAAAATTTGAAAAAGCGCATCAAAATTATTAATCATACTTATTGTATAAATCGAACAATAACAAATAATTAAATATTTAAATATTTTTACTTTGATAAGTTACTAAATGACTATAAAATCAGCATTTAAAATAGTAACAATTAGAGAAACGAAACGGTCCACTGAACGGTTCGAGAATGAATGAATGATTAATGCCGTTTTTATTTATAATCTGTGAATTATTTACTAATCCATGAACTAACTCTGGTACTATTTGATCCTCAGTAAGTCTAGGATTTCTAATAACAATCCTAGTACCAACTTTAATACCGTATTAAACCTGGACCACTTAGTCCTAGTTTAAACCAAGTACTAAGTAGTTTTTTGTAATAAGACGGTAAGTGACAACTTACAGTTTCACATAGACGACCTGCAATGTCCCTAAAAAGTCGGTGTGCTCCTGGACCCCAAGGTCCTAAAGTCTCAACCCCAAATACCTCAAATATGTAGTCCCCAGATAAACCAGCATATTAACGCCGTTTGAGGGATTCAGCAGAAGCAGTAGCTGATCCTAGTGTCGATGAAGTGTTCGAAAGATGGGACATGGCTAAGGTGTCGGCACAAGGAGGGTCCCACGCCAAAGATTTACCCATCTTCCAAGGAACAAGAGTCATTCCGTTAGGTCTCTTCCCATCATCGCGCGCTAAGCCGTTAGGCTCCAGAGCAGCAGGAGCCCCGAAGGTAGCAAGAGCCCAACGAATTAAAAACATGTAAAAACGTAATGTAATGTAAATATGTATGAAATAATATAACACTGGCCCTAATTCTGGCGAACACATGCTAAGTTGAAATTTCAGTTCAGTCTAATTCTTTCTCTCAAAATGAAAAATAAAAGGATGGCAGACATATTAATTGACATTTAGAAAGGTGCGTTCAACTTTCGACCTTGTTGAACGTGCTAAAATGCAGTGTTTTGGAGGCACCTCCGTACATGCCGTCTAAAATTGTTTATGGTTTCTTTGAAATCTATCTAAAATTAAGTTGCTCTAAACCGATTCTTGCTATCTTTTTCCTATTACTTATTGCGAGAAAGTGATATACTGTACTTAAATTTAGAATTAAAGTGTGTTCCCAGAATGAGGCCCACTGTCTGCATTATTTCATAGAAATGTGATAAAATTATCGAATGAATAAGATGTCTTTGAAATTTGCAAAACATTTCTATGAATGTAGCCCGTGTTTTTATTTATTGTCGTCACCACCTGTATAAGCTAACAAACAGCTTACATACAACAGCTAAACAAGCGATCACTTAGTCTGTAGAAAACTCTTATTACTATAGCAATTTAAGAGACGAGCTGCCAAAAAAATTCTACTAACTAACCTTTGCTGTTGACTGTAAAAGCATCATAATTACTAGGCATAGACGGCATTTCATCTTAGACCTGAGGATTACAACGCACCTGTAATATCAAGTGATTTTCCCTTGTTATTGCAGGTGTCTATAGGCGGCTGTAACCGCTGGTGGGCCGTCAGCTTGTTTGTCATAATTATAATTGAATAAAAATATTCTCCAGTAAGATATTATACCTACAGGGTGGTGCCGTCAATACGCCATAAAATTAAAAGATGGGCAATGTTTTGCAACTTTTAAATACATTTATATTCATTTGATAATTTTATAACATTTCTATGAATCAATGCAGCCAATTTTATTTCTTTCAAATGTCATGAAATTATCAAATGAATAAGATGTATTTAAAAGTTGCTAAACATTTCTATGAACTATGTATCTATACAATTTTTTTCTGTTATCCAGTATCGATAATACAAGCTAGCAATGATGCATAATTTGGGCTAGACTATAAATTCTTTTTAGAAAGCAAACTTAATTCTAATCAAATAAACAGTAGGTAAAAATGAAAAAAAAATATACGTGGGCTAGATTACGGTTTTGTACTGTCCATCAGGATTAGTGACAACCGGGAACAACAGGTTAACGTGCCTTAAGAAGCACGGAGGAGCGAGAGATTACTCAATTGTGATTTACCCATCCGGGATCAACCATCGAAATAGTTGCATTGTTTTCGTAATCGAATCCTGAGCCAGAGCAAAACAGCCTTAAAGTGTAGTAAGTACTGTTTTAGGTTTAGTGCAATTTATATTTAATTCTTTAAACTATAGTAACATGTCTTATTTGATTACGCAACCATTAATATTAATTAATATGAGTTTTTAAATTTTATGAATACAGGCTGTAGAAAAAAACGTCTTCACGTAAATATCATATATACTTACCAATAACCATTGCAACACATAACTTTTAAGTGGCACAATACATAAGAATTGTAAGTTTTTCTTTCCAAAATTATGATACTCGTAAATGTTTGAAAAGAAAATAATAGTGTCGTCTTTGTGAGGGTAGCTTTGTGAGGGCAAACGTTAGCATATAAAGAAAACACAGCTAGACTGGATGCAATTGATAAGGTTATCTTAAGTCCTGCGGGGCGACCGCCTAAATCCATTAGTAATATTGACATCGATATGGTTTATGGCGTATTTTTAAAGAGATATTGGCATAATTTGTAGAAAAAACAGTCTGTTTGTTAAAAATAACTAATCCATTATCGACTTTATTGACGTGTGGTAATGCCATACCGCTTTCAAAATGACAGCGTGACGTCGGAAACGATACCGATGTCAATACCAATGCATTTAGGCGATTAATGCGACAATAAATTAAAACATGGGCTATATTAGTTTATATTAGTGGTTTGCCACTTTCAAACACATTTTTTTCGTTTGATAATTTCATGACATTTCTATGAGATAATGTTATGAAATTATTGTATGAATAAGTTGTTTTGGAAAGTGGCAAACTATTTCCATGAACTAATATGCCCATGTTTCAATTTATTGTCGTATTGACGGCACCAACCTAAGGGCACGGGCTCGCATCCAGTTTATGATGGTAACCGAGATGGTTTATTTTTCTATTTAAGATATTTATCTTTTTCATTGTTATGTTCCGTGACCTTCTATAATACTGGTATCCAACTTTCACATGACTTGGACAACGAAAACGAATCTCTATTTCTCGACGCAACAATAATTATATAGCCGCAAACTATCCGATAGCAAACATCACAACAGATTAACAATACAAACACAGCCTATATTAACAACCCTCGAATCAAAGCAAACCTCAATACAGAACAGTAAAGTTGTTAAAGTCCATTTTGACAATCGCGAACTTTACTCCCTCGAGTTAACAATATGCTAAACGTTTGTCTATTCTTGGGACCTTAGAGGACACATTTCTGTCAGATAAATTATTGTTATAATCAAGTTGCACCAGTCTTAATAGCAGTGTTCAATAACTTTTAAGCCATTGGCTAAACATTGTTCCCCATCTTATAACACCCAAAATTTACAATTTTATTAGGTTTTCCTATACAAAGCACGGCAAATGATTCAACACCATACCTGATGTAAAGTGGTAAGAAGAGTCCGTATCCGAAGACAGCTAGTGCAGCTTGAAACACACTGTTCTAGCCGCCTCCACCTTGCCGGCCCATAAGGTGCCTTTTCACGCCTCTTTTAAAGGAACTCAAGTTAAGGGGAGGAAGGAACATATGGTGCTGGCATAGAATTGCAAGATTTGGAAGTACGACAAAGAAACAAGTTACTAAATTTCTTTATGCGTGGTGTAGAGGTTAGAGACAGTGAATTGATGACTCCGAAAACCGGAATGCTCTTGACTACGAAGGGGGAAGGTGGGTGTTCGAAAAGCCCTTCGGAACACTCTCCATGAAAAGGTAAATTTAGAAAGGTATCGAAATAAGGAAATAGTTATTTTTAGTCGACGGGGTAGTACGTCCACCTCACAGAAGGATCGCAGCTAAATGACACAACTGTGTAATACTGTGTAACTCTTTTTAACCGACTTCAAAAAGGAGGTGCTTCTCAATTCGGTTGGTATGTTTTTTATGTATGTACGCCAAAATTTCAAATCCGATTTACGTAATTATTTTTTTTGTTCTATGCGGAATAGTTTCCATTTGATCCCCTAGAAAACTAGAAAAATCAATCGGGTAGTTTGATTTTTAAATCATAATAAATGAACTAAGTAATTAACTAAGTTAGTAGAGCAATTAAATGGCCGTAGATATATATTTCTTCGCTCATTTAGCATATTAAATTAGCACCCCTATACCATGACAATATCTAATAATATATAATAATATTCATTCACTCACACCTATTATCTAGCCCAAAGTAAGCATCATTAAGAGCTTGTGTTATGGATACTAGATAACGGATAAATATTGATACTAATATGTATATAAATATTATAAATATACTAAATAAACATATAAACATCCATGACTCATAAACAAATGCTCGTACTCATCATACAAACATTTGCTCCTACCGGGATTTGAACCCGGGACCTCTTGACCGAGTAGTCTGCATAGCAAGAGGTACAGACCGCTCGACCAGACGGTCGTCAAACTATACCAAATCTATACCCAAACTATAGACCGAGTCAAACGAAAAATATTGAAATACAAAACCCAAAGCTACCTTAAAGTTTGTTTCGGGCTTAAACCCTTCATAAGTTCTATTTTATTGATAACATTCGTGAGGTAAATGAAGTAATAGGGTTCCCTAACAGACATATACAGGGTGGAAAAAATCTATGGGCCCTGGAGGGGAACTACTTTAAATCCTTTAGTTAGCTCATTTTACGAAAAGGAAACATTTCTTTATTTTTTAAAAGAAACAAAAATGCAATCAATGATCTTCTAAAATTCGCTTGTCTCACCCGGGAATCGAACCAACTAATAATTATACGAATCGGTAGGATTTTATACGAATCGCTATTTTGTATACGAATCGGTAGGATTTTATACGAATCGCTATTTTTTATACGAATCGGTAGGATTATTGTTTAGGATAACATTTGTTTATTAAACATTTGATATTTGAAATAAAAAAAGTGAAAACTAATATTAATTAACGAACGAATACTTTCAACATGTTTATCGATTTTAAAAATGTTAAAAGTTGTCGTTCGAATTTCAAATTGTTGCCCCGCGTTGGAATAAAAAATGCGTTCCATTTTTAACTTTTTATCAGATTGCCTACCCTAGTTTTAAGAACGAATTGTGTATAAACGTACTTAGAGATAAATAACATTAGCAAACCTGTACTACATACAATATATTTGAATGTTAAAGAGATAAGAAAATTAACGTATGACTTGTTACAAATGAACATTACAGTACTACTTAAGTCTCGTTAGTAAAATACTTGTTATAAATATTTAATTTCATAGGTATCTCGTACAACAGATTAGTGTAAGAGCAAATGTTTGTAAGACAACTTTTATACTGAACAATGATCCTACCGATTCGTATAAAAAATAGCGAGGGTTTATTTTTTAAAAATTTCATTAGTTCGATGCCCGTGTGAGACAAGCGAATTTTAGAAGATCTTTGAATGCAGTTTTGTTTCTTTTTAAAAATAAAGGAATGTTTCTTTTCAGTAAAATGAGCTAAGTAATTAAAGGATTTACAGTAGTTCCCCTCCAAGCTTTAAAGTTGTGCTTAATTTTACAAATTTTTAGGTAATTCTTTTAAACATTTTGTCCTGGAGCGGGAACCGAACCAGCGACCTCTCACGATGGTTGATTGCTGTAAATACTAAACTACCAAGGAATTAGGAAAACTCCATGGATTTCTTCTATTCTTTAGCTATTCTGAAGGTAATATCTACCCTCACAATATCTAATAAATTTCAATAACAGAACGAGTATTTCGTTTATTGTTCTTTATTAAATTTTGTTCTGATAACATTTTATTATATGTTTGCTGATTACTCTTCACTGTTTATCGATTACACAACAAGATTAGCATAAAATTCTTAGACACGGCTTTTCAAAATATGAATTCAATAGCGACAGTAAATTTTTAAGTGCTTTTAAAATAATTTTAATATTTATAGTCGTAGAGTTCAAACGACCCATAAAATCCTCAAAACACCTTCATCCTCTTTTGAATTCCAAATAAAAAGAATAGTTTTATTGCATACCTCTCATCCATCGCCGCGAAGCGATCTCTCTAAAGGAAGAAAACAATTTCATACCGTAAATTTCACTCTAAAACTGTGTTTCAAAGTTCTAATATCGAAATGCACTTTATCTATGAGAGCCTTTCGCGCTCGAGGCGAGAGGGTGCACATCAAAGATGTCTTCGCGTTTATGCTCAAACTCGTCATCTCGGAAGGCATTAAGACGCCATTACACGTCACTCAAATAGAGTCTTTAAACTGATACTTTCACGATATATATTCGCTTAACGCCTTTCGTGTCGTTAGTTTTTTATGGATACGCCGTAGCTTCCGAAGGGGTAAACGTCGGTTTTCGCCGTTTGAGAGACACGAGACATAAGCGTAATAAAGCCAATAAAGGTATAGGACCTTTTATCTTAAAAGCTCCATTCGTCTCGACTTTCTGTTGTAAGGAATTCAAGACTAAGTAATTTATTTGGCATTCAGACCCGCTACCGTTAATTACACGCTTAAGACAATGTGTGCTAGCGATAATGTTTTCAATATTGCTATCATATTTTCTTTGGAGGTAAATTATGAGTGTTATTTTGCGGGCGTTTTGCGTTATGAGTCAATTTCGTAGTAATTATGACAATTAATATTGTTCTTCTTAGTCATAAAGTAATTCTAGACTCATTACAGATACTTACCGAATACGACATAGGTAATATGATATGGAAACTCTACAAACTTGATATAGTTTATAAAGATTACAGATTATAGTATATTGAGTATAGAAAATCGCATCATTAGCACTGTAAATTTGAAGGCAAAAACCTTAATAACAACTGATTTGTTACGCTTGATATGCGGCCGTCTGTACATAAATAGCAGTACCTAAATAAATAATAATAAATACACTACTAATACTTAGGCAGCAAAGTATTTTCTAGGTAGGGCTATTTTATAGCGCGTTAGTTAGAACTACTGTTGCCTACAGTATGATTCCATTATAAAAACCCTATAGTTGAATTTTGTGAAACAAAATTACCTACCCTTCGCTGCGTACAAATAATAATTAGATCTTGAGCCCGCCCTTACTGCGTTCGTAATAGAGGCGACTTTCGTAGTGCAACTATTACACTTGATGCGCTGTCGTGTGTACCTAATCTTAAAACATTTTTTATAGATCAAACTAGAAACGAAAATTTAAATATATTCATCGGTTTTCAAAGTAAAAAGCTATAATTATGGGACAGGGGATATGGGTCAGAAATAAGAGTACACTTTTATGCAATGTTTCAGTTCGGTTTCGTTTCAGTTGGAACGACTCGACGGACATGACGAAATTTTATAAGATCCTTTTGGTTACGGAGCAACAATGGTTATTATTTTTTAGAAATTCCTACGTGGCTGCTACGAAGACGATTAAGAATAACTATGATGCATTATTTCGGACTAGATGGACAGACGACCTGGTCAGGGTCACGGGGAGCTGTTGGATGCAGGCTGAGCAGAACCGTTCCATTTGAAAATCGATGGGTGAGGCCTTTGTTCAGCAGTGGACATCATAGGCTGATGTGATTATTATTATCTATAATGCGAAATCGAATAGATCCTTCCGATCCTTTGGGTCCGAGTCCTAGAAATAGCTGATACTGTATGATCTAATTGCTGAAACGAACTGACCTCTATGTGATGATACAAAAATCATTTCGTCTTGATCACTTAATATCTTCTTACATCTGTTAACTATTTCAAGTTTCAAATAATTTTATCACATCCGTAAATCAAAAAAATATTGATAAATACCTTAATACACATTAAGTAAGTAAACTTTTAATTTCTTGTCACTTAAAAAAATTACGCACCTCTTTTAGTAAGTAGTTCCAGTAAGCTTGCTCATCTATAAACCATCTGTCTTCATGGAATGGTCTATCTTGCTCTCACATTAAACAAGTAAGTAGTGTCTTATTTATCAATAGAATCAATTGATATATCCCGTCTCAATAGGAACAGCATTGCATTCAGATCAGAGAGTTCATTTGACCTTTTTTAACTTTCTAAGCAACTGAATATTTACCTGCAACAAAGAATAAAAATAATTTATAAATTAAATCAAACGCTGTCATAAAGGAACAATTATTAATAATGGTATCAATAAATAATAAAAAACTATGTTGCCCCGTTTAAGCCACAACCATAAAATACAATAAGTGGACAGAACCCCAGATTAAGTACCTTCTCACCAGCCTGTATATTATTATGCAGGGTGTGCCCTTTATTTAGCAGGAGAAACCCATTGATGGATCTACGCAATGCATAGTAAAATACAGCTGGTATAGTTGGCTGGTAAGGCCTGTGGACCTTCCTACATGAGAAAAACACATGAGGAGGACTATTACTCTAAATTTAGTGCATCAATACTGAAAATTATTTACAGCTTTCATTTAGGTACCTATCAGTAAATGACGCCACTAAAACTATTTTGTCCATATACAAGTGTAGATGACAAGATGGGCAGTTTTTTTTAATGACGAAATATCTATCTAAACAGTTTGGAACCGTAACGTCAAATACCTGGCATATATTTTGACGTCTACAGATTGTGGTGGCTCCACACTCTTAGCAAATAAATCTTCCACTGAAGACCTCTTGGGCTACGATCATTAGTTTAGCTTTGAGCGCAAAGTAGCGTTGCTGCTTCTAGGTGCGCCAGCGCAATAGAATTTATTCAGCGCACACGATACAAGAATACAATGTTATAAAGTGCGATAAAAACTAAAAAAATACCTTAACTTATATAGATTGTATTGCGGTACTGAACAGGAGCCCAATTCAAAATTATGTTGGGCGTCTTATATGCCACGACGCTGGTCTTCCGTGGACCTTAAACGTGGGAGAAATATGTTCCTCACACCAACAAGACTCAACGTGTTGACAGGCTAAATAACCCGACTATTGTAGTGTTGCGTTACAATGAATCAGGTTTTGAGTAAGTAGGTGTCCTCGAGAAACATTGGGCCTAATTCTGGGAACACACTTTAATTCTAAATTTAAGTACAGTATATCTCTTTCTCGCAATAAGTCAGAGGAAAAAGATAGCAAGAATCTGTTTAGAGCTGTCAAATAAATTTGGATAGATTTCAAAGAAACCATAGACAATTTTAGACGGCATGTACGGAGGTGCCTCCCAAACACTGCATATTAGCACGTTCAATAAGGTCGAAAATTAAACGGACCTTTCTAAATGTCAATTTATATGACAGCCATCCTTTTCGTATTCGTTTTGAAAGAAAGAAATAGACTGAACTTAAATTTAAACTTAGCATGTGTTCTCCAGAATTAGGGCCATTATTGTACTACCCTAAGCTGCCAGTATTTACGCCTTCTGTTAATTTTACCCATAGGGTAGAACACGTGCCACTAATATTCCTCGCTTCGTTTTATAAGCACATATAGGAAGTAATCGTTTATCATTTAGCGGTCAACTCGTTTGCGACCCTTCTCACGTTTAAAAAAAGTACAAAGTTATGCATAATATTAGTCCCGTTTCAATTAAGCACCTTCTCGGAGCTAGGTGGCGTGCAGGTGACCAATTATCATTCATCACACTTCCACTTAGGTATAAGTATTTAGGTTAATATTCTGTCTTTGAACTAGCGCCAAGTGGAAAACTTAAAGGATACATTAAAATTTCTATTTCAAATTAATTCAATACAAATGATTGCAGTGAGTAGCCGAAAGGAGTTTATTTGGCATGAACTGTTAATATTTGCAAGCGTAGGTAGGTATAAACTAAATTACTGTAACATCAAATGTTATAAAAAGTGTAAATGATAGAATTATTTCCGACATAATCTTATTATTTTCCGTCTTCTTCACGCTTACCATTATATTAATATTAACTGTCTCGCTCACATACAAACTGTAATTCAAACTACGATTTCTCTTTCATTCCTTCACTCATTCATAATATAATTATATTTCTCTCATTCACAATTACGTTCCTTTACAACAATTTGTATCAATAATATTTTCACCTTACACCGAATAGCACAATCCTGCTATTCAAAACCAATAAGAACACTAAAATATTCTTTATGAAAAGGTTTGTTTCAGATTAGGTTTTCACATTTTACTATACAAATATTTCAATCAACAGCAAAAAAAAATCAATATCAACCATAGTAAATCTTCAATAAAGAATAAACGGAATACGATATAGAAGGCATTCAATAGCACGTATCTTCAGTTACAGTTTATTGGCAGTATTTTTTTCTAGTTAAATCATTTTTAACTGACGACAGCGCCTCTATTATTATAACTACTAGTATCAAAACGAAATGTACTTTTTCATTAACTTAGCAAAATACTTTATTTATTTAACAAATACCACAGTACATAGATTAGCGTAAAACTATTAAATTCATCTTCACAAGCTTAATGAGTGGCGTCTCTTAATCAAGTGAATGCAAGAACGCGGGGCTAAATACCATAAAATTAACCGTAACGCCCGCTCCAGTCGCGGTGTAATTGCAAGTCTGCACGCAATTGTTATTTGAAGTGACCAGACAGAACTTTGTATATTTCAATAGTGTGTTTTCAGGCTATTGAAGTCATACTCTTTGCTATTGTTCTTACAAAACTTTTGAATATTTGTAAAAATATATTATGATTATTACTGTTATTAGTAACAAAACATAGATTTGTTTGTGTAAACTTTGAGCTTCATAACGATTGCTTGTGACAAGCCACAAAATAAATAAGTTCATAGAAGCGCCGCTCGGTGCTTATACGTGCTCGCACATATACACTTTACGTGCAGACCATATAGGGACAAGCCGTATGACCAACGCGATACAATTGCCCAGATACGAGTGCACACACTCTCAAATGCGCAACGGACAAATTCATTCAAATAATTATTTCATTTTTGAGGTGGGACGGAGCGGTCGCTTCTGTATGGTGTTGTGTTTTGTGATCAAATGTAAACGCTTAACAAGGAACTTCGGTCAATAAAAAAAATATCTTTAATCGTGAAAATGAAAATGAAAATATCTTTATTCAATTAGGCCCCCAAGAAGCACTTCCGAATCGTCAACAAAAAAACCCTTATGTCTATCACATAAAAATAATATTAACTAACTAACAATTTCATAATGTTTGTCTCTGTCTTATCTGGATCTACGTAAGCTAAGAATGTTATGTCAGTCTGTCTATCGGTCTGTCTGTCGGTCCGTCTGTCCGTCAGTCAGTCAATCGTCGACAGTCGTCAACGTCGGAGTCGCCCACAAACGTTTATTCGCAGCGCACTACGTTTACAATATCCCAAGTACCATACCGCAATTTCAGCACAAGAAACATGGATGGAGAAATAATTAAGGTTTCAACAGGCCAAACTTCGAAAAATTCGCAATCTGTGAAGTTATACACAATAGATTTCAGATTTTCTATTGTGTGTGAATGAGCCGGGCGTCTAAGGACAAAAGATCAATATGAAAACAAATTACTATTATCCTGTCCGAAACGTGGGTTGTTATCTTAAACACTCCCCGTGTTTAAGATTATAATTTGAATTAGGGAAAATCTTGCAATTTCTGGAACATGCCAAATTGAAGCAGAAATTATAACCTAAAAATAAAATATCACAATATATATTCTTAATTTTGATTTTAACATTATTACAAATGTTTAAAAAATTATTTACTAATTGAAATATATCCAAACTAGAAAAGTTTCTAATCTAAATCAAAATTAAGAATATTTGAAAGCAATGCCCCAACTTAACCGAATCGTAGGTATTTGTAAAAATACTCGTTTCGGATGTTGAAATAGAACATTTCGACACTGTAGAGTGGACGTTAGCTCATAATGCATATACAGATGGACTAGAAGAATTTCACAGGGATATCCCAAGTCCTGGGTAGCTCAGATAGCTTTTTTTTTTGCGATTTCGATGTTGATCCTATAAAAAAGTTGTTCAGTTTGATGGTCAGATCCACACCCTTGAGTGTTACTGTCTAATTTATTTACACCTTGTATAGTAGTACCTAATATAAGTGACCCTTAATTGCACGAACTTTTAAATTTTTCATAAAGTTATCGTCTCGTTAGCTTTTGTATGAAATTTTGAGCAGTGCACCTCGCTCGGTATTGGTCCTATATTTCGTATCGTTGTTGTATCGTCATCAAGCGTGATGAATGGATATTATTAAGGGAAACATGACATCACAACGATAGCATGACATCATTACAGTGCACAACTCTCACGTGTCTGTACCATCTGTACCAATCTAGCTAGCTTTGCGTGAGAAGTATAGCTTGTAGTCTCCTGAAATTATTCTACCATCCGGGCCACGGCCGCAGCTTCTCAGTTTTTCTATATTCTTTCTGTCTTTTCTGCGGTGCTCACACTCACTTGTTAATGACACTAAGAAAGTTTTAAACAAAGAATTACCACTCCACCCCGCAGAACCACTTCGCCTATGCACTATTTTAAAGCTAATTTAATTTTCCACAATGGCTACCCCAGAATACGGTGCATAACTGGCAAAAAACCGGCTGGCTCTCGTAATTGGACTAATTAACTCCGAGAGTCACGTACAAATTAAGATGGCTAAGAAAAATTCCGTCTGAACTGAACATTTCGAACAAATGGAGGAATCCATTCGGATCGCTTGAAATTAAAACGATGACTCTTTTTTAATCAAGAGAAAATAGTTTCAATTTGAATCAAATTAATAGAGACTTTAACAGTTAATTGAATATTGAAAGCTTTGCCTTTATTATACTCGTTAATTCAGAAGACGTTACAATTATTTTTATCGAGGACATCTATATTCTAGTGTATTCTATATTCTAGGCTTAGTAGAAATGGTTTAACCTAACCAATTGACCAGACGGCCATCAACTATAAACTTTTACCTAGGTTTAAAGGCTAATTAAACCTAATTAAATGTTTAAGAAGTTTTTATGTAATCTTAGAAAAAAGTTTAAAAATAATATTAATAAATATTATTATTATCTTTATTCTCTTCATTCTTCATAATAATATGATTTGATTACATACTATGTAGGTAGTACCCCTGGCCTCCAGGTAACACTTACACGTATTCAAAATTTTTAAACAATTTAATTCACTAAATTATTTCTGACTTATTTTTTCTTTTCTGACCAGTCCCTAATTCGCGATATTGATTTTTTTTATTCTTCTATTGTGCTCAGCAAACTTCATTTCTCGATTATTATGCCGGAAAAAGTGCACAACACAATCACAAATTGAAAAATTCAACACCTCACATACATTTTTGTCTACAGAAAACTCTTGCTCTGGAAAAACAGGCCCATAAGTTTTTCTTTTTAGCAATCAATCAATCAGTCAGATTGTATAACATCGACCTTGCCTATCGTAATGAACCTAACATCCATGTTAAAAGTTCAAGCGGTCCTTCAAAGCTTATTCATTCCTTAAAACTGAATTTCGCACCAAATGCTTCATTCATTTATTTAAGCACACAATATCAAACCGGCTAGTGTTTGCTGCAAATATTCAAGCCAATGAACTGGATCATATATAACTCGCTGCAAACATAACTAAAGCCTGTACACACGAAGGCTCCGCTCGTCGCGTGACAGAGCTGCAGTCACGTCACCTGTCAACCGCGTGTTTAATACCAAATTACCTAACGCTGCCGTCGCAGTATCGTTAATAATGTCAGATCAAAGTTCTGCACACTGTTTTGTGTATAAAAATAACTGTTCACTCATATACAGTGTATAGTAAATATTATTTTAGGTAAGTATATTATTTTTCACACCGACCAAATTTGAGTCACGGTTTAGGATTAAGATTAATAGTCAAACATGACCACAATCACATCTGATGTCAAGTGAAGAACATGGCCTACGTTGGTAATTTGTTTACTTAAAAGGTGCCTATTCACTTTAGTCTTAAAAACTGTTACAAAAATATACGGACCGTCACAATAATATGCGCACCGTCACAATAATATGCAGGCTTAGAACGACGACGTGTAATTTTTTAAGAGTACCTCACCCAAAAAAATATTTAAAGGATTTATTTTACTACTTTGTTGGCGAGATAAATATGTATATAATTACTGAAAGATAACAACAAAATCGTGTTGTTACTTGCCATAGCTTGTTGTATCGTAACACAAATGAGAGATATTCTTAATTTTTGATTTTAACATTATTATAAATGTTTGAAAAATTACTTAGTAATTAAAATAGAATAAAACTAGAAAAATTCAGTGGTCAGAGCAGTCGCCCGGATAGCGAAAGGTCGCAGGTTCGATTCCTGCCTCAGGACGTGAAATTTTTCTAGTTTTATTCTATTTTAATTACAAATGAGAGATTTTTAATCAGATTGTCACCACCACCATGTACCACAGATTGATTGATTATTTGTTACTAGTGAAACAGAGATGAGGTCAGGCCTAACTTTGAAGTCTGCAAGTATGTACATACAGTATAAACAAGTAGATCTCCATGTTTTAGTCGTGATGCGATATCAGCGGTCCTTGCCGGCGCAAATAAGCTAGGCTGCGCTCGCGATTCCCGTCCATTCCCTGATATTACGAAGTCACGCCCTTTTCTTTATCCAACTCGCCTCTTGCCGACTGTGGGCGGATGTTGCCCATGACAATGATCTTTAGGTATATAATTTATCTATCATGCCTGAGCACGACTAACACACCTATCGGATGCTAGCTAAAGCTAAAGCTTTAGACTTATTATCATGTTTGTCATGATAATTTTAAACATTCTTAGTTTAAAAAAGTATCTAAGCCTTTTACAATCCGGGGAACTGTTCTAACCGTCTGAGCTACCAAGGACTTGAGATGACGCTAATATATACTCTTACAATGTCTACTAGAAAGACAAAAGAGCGGCCGCCCACTAGGAGCCTGCGCAGGCAGCGTAGGACCGTTCCGTATAATATCAATTATCAGCCTAATATTCACTGCTGAGCAAAGCCTCCAGCAGTGAACATCTTAGGCTGATAATGTTGATGACGAAACTACTTATCGCTTACTCAAACAAATCTGGTGATATCAATCAATCTCTACAGAAACATAACGCAACCTGAGATACAACTGTGGTTTGACAGCAATCTGCTCTATTTTCAATAGGATGCAGGCTAGCGATACACCACAGGCAGTGACGTACTAACGCTAGTGCTTAGTGCTTACGTCACTAAGTTGCTCAGCTTTAATAACGGTAATGAACGCGCACTGCAGTCTCGTCACTTGTCAGGGTGTGCTTAATATCGAATTACGTGCAAGCTCCGCGCCAAATTATAATATGATAATGACGTGGCTGGCACGCCGAATGCCGCTTTGCCGTCTCAGTTTAGCTGGAGTACCCAAGACGCTTATATTTGATGGTAGCTCAAATTAAGTTATTTATAGTTGTGCACCAGCTCAGAATCGATACAACGACATAAATCGATTACCTTCCTGATGCGGCATCATCAGTGTATTAGCGGCTTAATGTTTTATTAAATGCAAATTGATGTTATATGAAACTTTGTAATATTCTCAATGTACTTTTGGGCATTTTTGATCTCAGTTTTAAGAAAAGACAGCTGGTGCAGGCCAAATATACTGCCCTAGACGCGTCCATCTTGCCGGTGCCTTGTTTTGCATATTATTTCTCAGTTATAATATTAGCAGAAATATGAAAAGCATTACTGGCTGAAACTCTAACTTCTTTTGGCATATTTACAGAAATATGCCAAAAGAAGTTAAGAGTTTCAATAAATTTCTAAAGTGACAGCGGGGAAATTCATCTATGGGGCAAGTTTACGAAATTCGGCGATTCGGTCGGTAATATAGCACCTCATTAATTCATGCAATGCATGCCTACCATGGAAACTCATTTTAAGTTACATTTTGGCTGCCTATACGGACTTGCCCCATAGACGGACTTCCCTGCTGTCACCCTAATCGTTTTTCGTAAACCGTAGATTTTTCCAGGGTAAAGGTAGCGCATATACTATTACAGGCTATAATCTATCGCTGTGCTAAATTTCATCCAGATCCGTTCAGCCGTTCTGTCGTAATTGAGTGACAAACATCCATCTAACTAAACCTTTACAATTTTTAACCGACTTCAAAAAAGAAGGAGGTTATATGTTCCACTGTATGTATTATTTTCTTTTGTATGTATGTTCACCGATTTCTCTGTCAATCGTGGACCGATTTTCAAAATTCTTTTTTTCGATAGAGTATACTACAGTGGTGGTCCCATTGTCACCAAGTCAGGATCTGATGGTGGGATCCCAGGAAAATCGAGGGCAAACCTCAAATTTTATTGGCAAGTATGAAATATTTTACTTTTTTTCAAAGCTATTCAAGTATTTGCTTCTGTTAGTCATCATCTCATGTTAGTAGCTGATGATGGAAGGTACGACTCCTTAACGGTTAAGAGTTAGAAGATAATTCTTTCACTATGTATTTCAAGCATAGACTGAGAGACAGACAAGTCGATAGTGCTGACGGTCACCCATCTTGCTTTGACCTTAGGAAATCACTTAAAAGTGTGAAAAAAAATTTTTTTAACAAAAATAAAACAGACTTTAAAACACTAAAAAGGAAAAAATAATTAAATTTCGGTACCGAGGTACTTACCTCCTAAAATGTATTTTTTGGAACTAACTCCAAAAAATATATTTTAGGAGGTACGTATAATATTACAATTAGTAGGACAGTAGGATAATGTTTATGCGATAGCAAAATTATGCGTGATTAATACCATATGATTATTATGCCCAAAACCGTTATGCTAGGAATCTTTTTTAGGACAATCGACATCATACGATCAGAATAGTCACCTTGAAGTAGATAGAGACTCAGTCACCAAGCTTCGGGGAAATCGGATGCTAAGTCCAAGATAAGTATTAATTTGAGCTACTCTCAACGCTCATAATCCGTACTTGTAGCTTCGGCTTACTATCGATCGAAGCCGGTACCCTTAGTCGACTGGACTTAACGCTTAGATATATCAGTATCTACAAAGCTTTGTCTTGCGAAGCAATGAAAACTTGACTATGATTAAACTCAGTGAGAAACTTGAGACACTTGATAATTATTTTGAGTGTTATTAAAACAAAAAGAAACAATTAGAAGAGGTGTCATAACAAAATATTATGAAGTAGTATTTTGTAATTTGGCGATAATTACTACTTCAAAAAAGCGGTCGAAATTTAAGTGCGAAATACTACTAAGCCCTGTTTCTATTTAAAATAGCCTTTGAACTGATTACCATACCTTAAAATTTCCTAAAAATATAATTCATCATCAATGTTTTTTTGTAGAGTAATTAAATATTCCACGCTAATATTATTTCGTTGTAGACTCTTTAATTTTTTTCCTTAAAATAAGTAACTATATTATTTTAAAAAGTAAAAAGTTCAAGATGTTATTTTACTATTTTGTCGGTTTATTACCTACCACATGTAAAGCAGGGAAGATTGTTTTCTCAACATGTCGTAAGATGTCGTCCAAAAATATTGAGTGTGTGTGAAAACCATTTTTCGATTCAGGGAAATTCGTAGTAGTTATCAAACTCGATTGAGTGAGGAGCCCGGTAGCGTAGTGGTTTAAGCGCTCTGGTTTCGATTACAAAAACAAAGCAACTTGCGCCATGGTCGATCCCGGGATGGGTCAATCAAAATTTGTAATCTCGAGCTCCTCCGTGCTTCGGAAGGCACGATAAGCCGTTGGTCCCGGTTGTAACTGCAAAAGCTTCAACCCGCCAACATTGGTGTTATGAGACCAAGCTCCTCATGTGTTTTCCCCATGTGGGGAGGCCTGTGCCCAGCAGTGGGACATATAGGCTGGTGATGGTGAGGTATCAAACAAGATAACCCTTTTTAAGTCCGTACACAGAACCATACACTGTGCGTGGCCCAACACACACTTAGCCAGTTTTTTCTCCAAGTAACTTACTTGGATGTAACTATGCCACTTACACTATTACGTTAAATAAGCGACCGTATAAAGGGTACTAGCACATTTTCCTGCTACGTAACTATTAAGCTTAGATGGCGAAAGAAATCGAAAACCAGTATAGTCGACGAACCATCGAGAATTTTCCATTTACCGTCGGATATACAATACTTTGAAGAGCCACCACTCGTGACATGATACGTAACCGTATATTTTACGAGACGCCGCTGTGGTGAACTGGAGTGCTTGTACAATGATGCCGTCTCATTTTAGCGTGTTATACAGTCTTTGGAGTGAACTGCGATTTGTTTCATTTTTGACGAACACGAAATCGCTTTAAAGTGTGGCTTTTAAAAGTAACTACTTTCTTATTCAAAACTCTTACTTTAAAATACTTTCAATGTAGGTCAGTTTGAATTTCAGGCCGCTGTAGGCCGCCTGAAATCAAGATCTGTACATCGATCTACACTTGACCATTGCGCTGTACTACGGATTTGGATTGGAACAACTCCAAGTAAAGCCTAAAGCTATTAAAAAATCGTTATCAAAATCGATTTATTTAAATTAAATAGAATATATACTTTAAAAAAATAAAGGGAACCATTTGAATCAATAAGTCTATAATTAATTATGTCATGTCATAATTTAATATAAAATATCTATTTGATAGTGCCCCGTGTTAATTCGTAATGGCAAAAAAAACGTCATGCGTCCGAGTGACGTGTGATCGGGAGTGACAGCTGACGTGTGATATTATTTGCGCTGCAATCATCCGCTGATTCCGACAGATTAAAATTTCAAAATAGCAACATTACTATCGACGATACAGTAAATGTAGTTTTCTAAATTATTTACGTGTATTACAGATGGATTACTTGCAATAAATAAAATAAAAATATTTTTGTCTATGATTTTCGTAATTAAAATCTATTACCTGCCTAACACATGAAAGTTTCCAAATATAATGCGAAATATTTGTCCAAAAAGCATTTGCATGAATAATAATATGAAAAACTTGACATATATTCTGAAGTGATAACGCGAAACGAACCTTTTTCTTATTGACTTGACATGAAAACCTTCTCAAAAACATTATTTTCTTAAAAAAAGATCAACCTGATAAGATAGGATAAATATCAGTTAAAAAGGAGTAGTTATAATTAATATAGTCAAATCGGTATTCCAAGTCTACTTTTGTTTCATTAATAGGTAAATATTGTCACGAAACTGTATCTCAAAGCTCTTAACAAATATTTCGAATTAGCTCTTTTGGAGTGTACTTAAATTAAAACTCTCTAGACACTCAAAGACAATCAATTCAATCATTAATACCAGCTAATGAATATCATTTAGCAGTAAAGAAACGCTTTAGTAAAAAAAAGATTTAAAGGTAAGTTTAATATGAACATAAAGCTATCTCTACTTTACGATAGAATTAAAAAAAAATATTGCCTAAATAAGAGGAACTCGTGCCATAATCACTTTAATAAGTGGTAACATATTTGGAACTACTATTTTCATAACGGAATGAGTCAACCGACCTTTGTTTATAACTTCAAATAATTTATACATAAATAATGGCCTTTGCTGCTTTATTATAATTCAAAGGTTTATAAATAAATCTGCTCTTCAAACCCTTAAGATGGAGTCCCACTGAGTCAATCCTGAGAAGCTTACGTCTGTAATCCCCTTTCAGGTCAGCCAAGTGACGTCACCTTCCCTGGATTTGTTTTTTCGCGTCACACGCCTCATTTTATGGGATAGAACACGGTATTGTGGATCCAGCCAAATAAGGTTTTGTTCAGTCTTAGTGCTATCTCTTTGCCGTCTTTCTTTTATTTGATTTCTTCTGAAGTCCGTTTGTGGTTTCGAAGTGTTTGTTATCTTTTTATACTGTATAAAGAGATCTTTTGTATGTTAGCAACGAGTGTACTATATTGATTTTATGCTAAACTTAGTAACAAAACATGGTGTGTAGCAAATGGAAAGTTAAGGATCTTACAATCTTAGGCAAACAATGATTTAATCTGTAACATGAAAGAGCACTGCTGCTTCTACCATCTCTAGGACATTATTTCTTCAAAGGATATGCACATGCAGATAAAAATGGTACATAGTATAAAAGAATGGAAAAACCCAGTAGTTTCAGTTGATACGAGCCAATGATTTCTATACAAAGCACAACAAATGATTTACCTCCACCTGATTTTATGTGGAACGTTGCATCCAAATGTACCCTTTATACAGCAGCCACCGAATTTCAAGGTTGTTGCCTAAGTTTAAATATAGCGCTTTTTTTAAAAAAATTCGTAAAATATACGCCACTGTTACCCATAAAATAATTCAAACTTAAAAGTTATAGAATATTGTTAAATTTGTACTGCTTAGAAAATTTAAGAAAATATTACATTGCTTACATCGATTTAAACAACTATTATTATTGAATAAAACATACAAATTACAAAGTTACTAATTTTGTCATTATGCCCATACATGTTTTAGTATTATAGCAACATGTAATATGTTCCACATATTTTTTATGAAGCGTTTACCGTATTACGATTTTTCTATCTACACCAGTGTACTTGTGATGATGAATATACTGTATTATGCGAAATGGTTTTATAAACTTACCTACAATTTAACCAAACCTTAGGATTAAACACTTAATATTTGATGATGTTTCATGTGCCGTGTATTTAGAACTTTAATGTCCCAACGTAAATATTAAATCATTGCTTTCTATCGGCTGTACCAAGGAGAGTGCTTTGAAGAGCTTTTCCCTTCTCCCTTCACTGAAAAGTGACATGTGGTCACTTTTCAGTGAAGGGAGAACTTAAGTTAACACCTATCCAAAAATAAAGTTGCATAGAAATGCACTTTTTTGTGAATTGCATCTCGCTAAATTTTGGTTATACTTATAAGTAATGTAACCGAAGTAGTTCGCCTAAATATATTTCTAGTGTTCCTACTCAGGAACACGCCGGTGTTCGGACTCTTCAATTTACTGTCTCCACTTCATCATCCCGGCACAAAGAAATTTAATAACTCGTAACTTAGAGTTGTTTGCCAGCGCATGTGTTTCCTCCGTCCTATGACATGGGTTCCTTCAAAAGAGGTGTGAAAATGCACCTTATGAGCCAGCAATCTAGAGGTGTCACGAAAAGTATGTTCATGCTACCTGTCTTCGCATGTATGGAGAGTCCATCTTACCGCTTCTCATCAGTGGTGTTGAGTCATTTGCTGTGCTTTGTACAAAAATAAACTTTATATATCTAAGTACTTACCATATTCGGTAATATTTATTGAGAAACAATAATGTATGTTTAGATCGAGGAGCCACTTTTCGCATCTTAAACGGCTTAACACCGTTATTTAGTAGTAGCTTAAAAAAATATGTAGCCCCGATCCTGGATTTTGTAGTGGAATACTTCAAAAGTTAAATGAATATCTCAATACGTCTCAATCTAAACGTTTGGATTGAGGTGCCACCTCAGAACTAGGAAAATTATGAATGGATATTTATCAATATTTAGTATGATTTTGTACTATACGAGAGTAATTAGTACACAAAATCTGAGCTCGGTAGGGCTAAAACTAACAAAGCTACAACACATTATATGTTACTCCTCAAACTAAACTTCGACGCATACGTTTTTCGAAGGAGGCAAAATACATTGAGTTTTAATTTAATTTGCCTTTACTTCTTCACATATATTACTAATTATATTCATTTCAGTAAACTCCCTGCTTACTCTATAATTTTCTGGTAGAGATCGCTTCCAGAGATTAGACTGCCTTTTTGGGATATTGTGTTTTTATCTTAAATCACATATTCCAATCTATCTAACAGACACAATTATGACTATAACATTGTAGGTAATTTTAGTACCACGCTTTGTTGTGCGTGATGTGAGGAGTAATGCAAAATAGGTCAAAGCTCAGTGTTACTCTTAGTATTACATTCCAGTATTGTTGTCTGTCCTATATAGAAAGGTTGTACCTTCTATACATTTACAGTACTTCAACCTTTGTTTTTTCCCTTTCTATATGAAAGTCTTTTTACTCGGATTTTTCGTCAACAGACTATTCAATGCCTGCCTAAAGACATACCAAACACAAATTTCAAAGAGCTAAAACCTCGCACCACAAACATACACAACGTAAGTCAAACACATACTTTCTAGAACTACCCGGCAATTTTTCCACTCTTATCTGGAATCTCTACTGCATATATTCAACAATTGCTGGGATGGCGCCGGGGGAAATACGCCTGATTGCGCCCACCATTGTGCAGTCGGGACCATAGTGCATTTGGAAATTGGCGGACTAGACGAGAAAGTTTTTTTTTCTCACGCGTCTTTTCAATTCACTGACAGGATTTCTTCTCAATCTTATGAAAGAGACCTAATCTCGTATAAAGATAAATGATATCCGGACAAATGCGTTACTTTTTGTTGTATTTTTGGTTCCAAACTAGACGAATATACCTACAGACGACAGCAAATCAAGTCTAACAGTTGCAATAGAAATGCCACCTCTATCACAATCGGAGTAATGGGTCTGGGATCTGTCTCCAGGTAGAACTGCTATGATTGATGTGCTGTCTGCAGTACATATTTTTCAAACCCTATTTCATATAATTTCCTAATAACCACACAGTTGATACCCGTCATTTAGATACAATAGGTTCAAAAATCCAAAGACTATTGGTTTAATTATACATGCCTTAAAGATCCGACCTTGAACTTACGCAAATAATTTTTACGATGCACAAGGAAATAATTAACGATTGCTTAAATTCAAGACGGTCTTTGTAAAACTAGGTAATCGATACAATACGTGCAAGATCTGAATTCTAAACGAAAAATACATCACTTTTGCGGAATATAAACAAGGATCCTTACACTTATGTAACATTGTGATTGGAACAAGGTTTTAGATATGCAAATCACATTAACCAACAAAAACTCATTACAATCGACTATTACATGCAATCGACTGCGTCAATTAAGTAATAGAGTATTAATAGCTTCCTTCCTAAGAGATTGCGTCCAAACTACGTATTGAAGTAAATTGAGACAATTGCAATATGATGATAGGCAACTCTGCTCAACCGTGACATGACTAAATTGAAGACAAAATTACGCACAAATCTTATGTTATACGGCATTTTTAATATACCTATGTACAAACAATGAGCCAATACATACACAAATACTTATTAGGAATTAATGACTTAGACAAGCATATGCTAGTCTTATGTTCCCTAAATGGTGATTGTAGAGAGTAATACTAATTACTTGTCCTGTAATTGAAGATTGTTGACATTGGCCCTAATTCTGGAGAACACATGCTAAGTCTAAATTTAAGTTCAGTCCATTTCTTTCTCTCAAAATTAATACGAAAAGGATGGCTGTCATATAAATTGACATTTAGAAAGGTGCGTTCAATTTTCGACCTTATTGAACGCGCTAAAATGCTGTGTTTAGGAGCAACTTCCGTACATACCGTCTTAAATTGTCTATGGTTTCTTTGAAATCTATCTAAATTTAATTGACAGCTCTAAACAAATTCTTGCTATCTTTTTCCTATTACATATTGCGAGAAAGAGATATACTGTACTTAAACTTAGAGTGTGTCTTCAAAATCAGGCCCAGTATAGTTGATGTCTCCCTGATTCCTACAACATGCCTCGATGAGTTTATAATGATCTTATTCACCGCTTTATCTTCAATAGCACAACTTCTACGAACTTGTTGCGACGAGCTTGTTGCGACGAGCTTGTTCGTTGCAAATACTCTACAGAGGTAAGTTCTGTAAAGACATCTTCAATAAAACAACGCTTCCGTTGAGCTTTTTATGACCTTGTTTACCGCTAAATCCCAACAACGGTGTCTTCTGTAAAGATATGTTCGGTAGCACAACACTTTCGTTGAGCTTTCTACGGTCTCGTTCACCGCAAAAAATCAACAAAGGTATCTTCTGTGAAGGTATCTTCGTTAACACAACGCCCTAGATGAGCTTTTACAGTCTCGTTCAACGCAACTTACCCACTTCGGTAGTTGCTTAATAAGATCTTGTTACAAACGATTTCAGTTCTCGTAAAATCATACTACCCCCATCTCATCAGATTTCATAGTTAAGTTTTGCGAAGAATCGGCGGAGAACCTTGTCCTTATTGCTTTGTTTGGAATATTGTCAGTTGGTACATATGTCGCCGCCGTCTGGTTAAATAGCCCGCTTAACTGGACGGCTAGCCCGTTGATTAAACGCCGGCATCCAATTGAATGCCTAGCCCGATAGTTAGGTGAACTAGACTCACTTAACGTTTAACGACTTGGCGAATTGAATAGATCGTGTTGTACTGAAAAGTTTTGGTTTAATTAGTAGGTTCAAGGTAATTTTTTATGCCCATTTATAACCGACATCGTTTTGGTTCTAAGTGATCATAAAAAAAAACCTTGAACTTACCAATCACTCAAACAATCACACAGAAGCTCTTCGAATTAACTGACCTGCCTAGGTCATTTAACCTGCCTAGATCAACCTAGGTCAACTGGACACAGTTGAATGGCTAATTTAAACCAGACGGCTGAAATGACGTTCAGCCATCTGGTTAAAAGTTGCGCTTAATGATTTGGCTAGTTGTACTTCAGCCGTTTGATTGGATGCATTTAATCAACTGGCTAGCCGTCCAGTTAAGCGGCTGATTTAACCAGATGGCTGCCACACATATATTGAGAGGGAAGAGAGCACTTTAAATGTTCGTTTCTGAAAAAACATTTAATGGTTTCCTGTAATTACTACGCCACGCGTGCGAGCCGCTGGCAGAAGCTTGTTTATAATTTTAGTGTGGATTGATTGATTGAATATTTGATGCGAGAGTTAGAATATAATTAGTCTTCGTTAGAAAAGAAACGCTCATTAAACCTCGTTTAAATAAACCATTGTTAAATAAAAGTGGTTTGTCTTCTTCATTTGCCGTTAGTTATGTTTGGCAGAAACACAAAATATTTTAACAATATCTTTATTGAAATAGGTTATTATTGCTAAGGGTACTGATACGTGGTACTTATAATGATTAATAAAAATACTTTTTTGCGATACTGTTTCTTGTATTTTTTACTGCTGTGACCACAGAACTAACGAGGGCCTTTTTCTAAGTATCGTTCGAAGATTTATTACAATAATATTAAAAAATAAGAAAATAATTTTCACTCTGTTTAGCGCAGCTATTTTTAGTCCTTGACATAGTGATGCGTATTACAGTGTACATCTATGTATTGAAACTCATCAATAATAAGTAGGTAACCGACTAACTTATTAATCAGTCAACCATAACCTAAGTGGTGTATACCGCAGGGAGTTTCATAATAACACTAAGACATGTCTTACCTATAATTGTTGTGTAATTACAAAGCATTTGTTAAAAAAACAACTACTTAAATAATTGTTATTGAGAACGGTTGAAGATCTGGCTCAAATTCTTGCCCTATAAACTTCAGTTGCCTCCTTTTTCTTCTTTTCTTTTCTCTATTCGAACATTTATTTTAAATCTATGAAATAAATTATACATTTTTTTTTGTTATAAGTTGCTGTTTAACTCTTAAATGAAATAAATAAGCAAATTAGTATACGTGAAAGAATTTATGACAAAATAAACCAGATCTCCAGCAGTCAACAAAACAAAACTTTTTACTAGCTAACACGAAACCGTTATACAGGCTGGCACATTTAGATCGGTCAGTATGGGAAAGTCTGAAACTATAAGACATACGAAAATCTCTTCTTAGGAACCATGTCATGGATTTTAGTGATAATAAGAACTGCATTCATACATTTCAAAAAAACTTGTACTCAGCTCGGGAATCGAACCTGGACTTTTTGAAAAATAAAATAACACTATTTCTATTTAGATATCGATTGTGTAGGTCTTAAGCAGTAAACGTTACTATGTTTATGTAGTTATTAGTGTTCCTTAAATATATAACACTTTCATGAAGAGATCTGGCGACCTAAAAAGCACTACCTACAACACATCACTACAAAGTTATATAATTAGGCTGCGATCTTCTAAAAGGTGGAGGAGATTTTCTATCTTCAGACGGACATTTTGAATTTGAATGGGAAAAAACACTTTGCACTATCTCTCGTAGTCTGATATCTTAAATAAATTATAACTAATATACAAATATACACCAAACAGTAATAAAACTTATTCTGGCACTAATGGTTTGGTTAATATTGTACTTACGACTTCACACTAACTAGTTTTGATTCACAGCCTTTACGAGTTAACTAACCATTGATAATTCGACTGAAATTTGCTCAATAGACGTACTCAGCTGTGACTATTCAGTTACAAATTGTTTGTTTTCGACTGGTCCAGTATTTTTTAACACTAGTAGCTGTTGAACTTGTTTATGTTTTATCGCATACGTTTTACCGTTCTTTTTATATTACTGTTCTATATATTTACATAAATTCACCTAAGTACATTTCGCTTTCTCTAACATATCTTTAATAAATAAGAAAATAATTTAAATGGATATTTTTCTTCTAAAATATTTTTAATTTTTTTGGCCTTTATGACTTTGTGTGGGATAAATAACTAATAATTAAGTCGTCTTTAATAATAGTAGATTATGTTGATTAGAGAAGTAATAAATCAATGTCTAATTTCTCTTGCGCACTTAGTATGCAGCTAGCTTTATTCAAATCGCTACTGCAGTGAATGCAATATAGTAGCAAAATATTCACTGCAGACACTATGATGACCACTGAATGGGTATTCAGCATTAGCCTGTGAGTAGCATCAAAATATACTACCGATATTACCTATTCTGCTCGGGGTGACTTCGTAACACATCTATGAACTTGCTAATTGCGCACGCGTCGCCTACTGCAGCTTGCGCGATCTATATTCATAATATGAAATTTGTAATAAATGATGATAAAATAACTGAAATTAGACGATTGCTTAACCATGGCAACGATAAATGTACATTATTTTTTTGCCGACTAGACTATATCAGTACCTTGTAAACCAACCGTGTTCAATAAAATCAGTATATGGTCCACCTACCGTGCTTCTTAGGCAAGACTGTAATGGTTTTTTTATGAGAAATAAAGTTGTCTATACAAATATGAAGAATAGAAGTAGGTACTAAGTAACCTGCAAATCTGACATGCTCCATATATTAAACGTGGGTAAAGATTGAGAACGAACTTTGTTCTCCAACACAACGAATCAGAGAGCTATTATTTTATTTCAGATGAAGCTATTTTTGCCTACATAAGTCAACGATTGCTCAACTAGGACTTGTTTCATCGCCACTACAAAACACCTACCTACCTATTGCTATGTAAATCAGAGACAATTTTAAAATAGGAACAGTAGGTACAACAGTTCTGTGATGCATATAATATTTATTTGTTCTCTACGCGTTCGCTGCGCGTTCGTAGACGTTTACTAAATATGCGTGCGCGAGTATGTAGTATGGCAATCGAGGTGCGTCCACTCGTAACGTAGGGCTTACACAACCGAAGTACATATTAACTCGATGCGCGTGCGTTGGCCACAGTGACACACTGCACGCCAACATGATCTGCAACATCGCTGTAAGTTAATTTTTTATTAATAAAAATATTTTTCCTAAGTCGCTAATCTCAAAAGTGACAAAATTGGTGAATTGTTTTTCTAAAATTTAATACAGTCTTTATTTAGTACAGTCTGCCGGAGTTTAAATAAAGCAAGTAATTTTAAGGTATATTATAATTAAAAGATTTAAAGAACGTAAAGTAAAAACGTATAAGCAAAGAAAAGGGCCAGTATTAAATATTTAACATGCAACTGCCAGGCCCGTTTAAGGATCAGTAACTAAACAGTATGTGACTATTTTTGTCTGTGCTTAAAGCCCTGGAAACACTATTATAAAAAGTTGACAAATGTGACTTGTGATAATTATTGAATTTTAAAGATACTCCTTGACACGTAAAAAAGAAAAGAACTTAAATAATTTCGACACCAAATAAAATACCGCTTCATGCTCGAAAAGTAATTTGAAGTAACCCTATTCTGAAATATATGTATGTATGTTGAAACAAAAACACGAATCTCCAGTTATTTTTTATATAATTAGATTTGTTTGAGTTTTGCCTAAAATATACTTATATTTGTTGAATCGCAAATTTTCTTGAAACTTTAGGGTAAATGTAGAAACATTTGGATTGAAGGGAAAGGTAGCCAGTGTAATTACTGGGCATGGACGGCATTTCATCTTAGGCCCCAGGATAACAACGCACCTGCAATATCAAGTGAGTTTTCCTTGTTATTGCAGGTGTCTATGGGCGGCGGTTACCGCTTACCATCAGGTGGGTCGTCAGCTTGTTTGTCATCTAGTTGTATAAAAATAAAACATATGAAATCTTAAAGAAATTATTCTGAATACGAACTACAATAGAGCACATGCATCGATTATAATTATCAATCAATTTGCTATGAATGCACAATTGCACAATTTGCCGTTGATTGCATCCCTCGCAGGAAAAGCCAGAAAAGGATGTTTTCACAATTGCTTTACTCGTCAAGCTGTAAATTTTAATAACTGTTAACCTACGTTAGAAACTAAAAGTTTTTCGAATTAAAAGTAAAGTTTTTAATTATTATTTTTTTGATGGCTTTAGTAACTGACATTATTTTTTGAAAAATATACTATTAAAAGTCCGTGGTCTAAAGTGGATTTTCTTTTTGATCGTACGTTGGCGATTATAAATAAGTCTTTTCTATCATTAACGTTAAAAAAATAGCAGCATTTCATTAAAAAGATCGCTAATAAACTCGATCATATTCCGAAACATGCAGTAAAATGAGGTTGAATCGGACCACAATTACATGAATAAAATTACACTTTCAAAATATTGTACAACGAATGGACATGCCAATTAAACTGTAATTCCTTTAATGAGGAATGTTCACTTGTTGAAGATTTCGGGACGTTTGTTCCGACAATGCGGGCTTCAAATTACACGGACCGGGATAGTGTAAATGAAAATAAATATGCAATTAAAATAACGGCAGGATTATAAGGCTTTGCTTTGTTTAATTGAACAATATGTATTGTATTTTATAGTTTAATTAAATAAATACAGTAAATTCATTCTCTACTATTGTTATAGTTTGTATCATACTAAGAGAGATAGGGAAAGTGATACCTACCACTTGAATTTGAAACGCCAAATTTCCTCGGTCAATGATGGCTGTACTGTGTTCTAGTAGTGTGTAAGGTCGCCAGACCTCACTGAGGAAGCGTTGCATTGTCTTCTATATTGTCAAAATAAAGCTTTTTCGTAATGTGCACAGGGTGGGCAACGTGTATAAAGAACTCTTTTTGGAAAAAAATAAACTGCTTTGTCTTTGCTTACTGAATTTCCTTAAAAAGTACATATTAGAAACTCTTATCAACCGCCAAACTATTATTAGCATAGGCAACCCTAGTAAAAAGTGAGTGAATTATATGCTTGATTGCCAACTTAGAGGTATGATAATAGTAGAAAATATTAATTTAAATAGTCGAACCGTGATGATTCAGTGCTCTGTGCCTAAATATGTTAATTTTTGTTATTTATATTTCCAGTTGTCTTTCGTCCTCCTGGTCGCTGCTCAGGTTTGCGTGGCGTCACCGGTACCGGAACCCGACCCCTACCATCATACACGGTATTTTTTTAACTAAGAGAAGTAATTAATTAATAACTCTGGTTTCTATTACGAAAATTAAGCAACTTTCGCCTTGGTCGATCCCGGATGGGCCAATCAAAAATCCTCCGTGGTTCAGAAGACACGGGTTATTACTGCAACCACTTTAACCCACGCATTGGGCCAGCGTGGTGGTGTTGTGGACCAAGCTCCTCAAAATCATGTTTCTCCTATGTAGGAAGGCCAATGTCCTGCCAAGGGACGTAGAAAGGCAAACTCAAACTCAAACATTTATTGCACCATAATATTACAAACAAGTGAAACAAGACTTAAAGGCTTAAAGCTAAAAATGACATACTAATGTCTGGACCTTGCCGGGAACAGCAAAAAAGAGAGAAGAGATGATACACATAAACATAATTTACTAAATGATCATTTAAAAAAATATAAAATAATAGCAAAAAAATAAATAAGCTCAATTTTCTCTTTCAAACCACTACAAATTCAAATATGTAATTTACAGTTAGTCAAAATAATAAAATAATGTCCTGACATTATTTTATGATAAACATTTTTATCAATATGTCAAGATTTAGTTAAATAATAATTATAACGTTACAAACAAGATCCTGAGGCTTAAAGCTACAAATAACATATCAAGGGGCAAGTAATTTTGTTGTAAATTTAAAATATCAAATTAGTAAAAAATACCTATGTAAAAAAATAATTAAGATAAAACGTTTTTAAAATTTCTTATGGATTTTTGATACTTTGTTTCATTTTTCAAACTATTTGTAGGTTTGTTCTAAAATTTAATTGCCATAGCATATGAACTCGTGCTATGTAATTTAAATTTCGATTGCGGCAGTATTAGTTTGTTTAATGTTTTCTCGGTACGTCACTTTTATTAGTGAAAAAATTTTGATATTTTTTTAACAAATTTACATACCTATACTCGTATACGGGCTATAGTTAAAATTTTACAGTTTATGAAATATGACTTACAGCTACAGGTTAAGTCTATATTTGGTATGTATATTAGTGCTGTTTTCCCATACGATAGTCACGAGTACGCGTAAGCATAGTGTGCAGCCATGGCCACTTAAGATTTGTATTTTTTTTAGTACACTGGCTGGTGATGTGTTTGCAAAAAAATAATCCGTTATAATTATTTCACATTAAATATTTTAAAATAATGATTCTACAGTAAGGAAAGCAAAAAATAATATTTTCCCAACATGACAGAAGTATGGTACGATATTGAAAAGGAAATGAACTAAAAAATAATTAATAGCAATCATAATTTTAACACCTTATGCTTGCTTATATTTTCTTTCAACAGAAATGACTTTGATGATTTCAATAAGTAGGTACTGCTCGAAATGTATAAAAGTAATCACATTAAGTTACTAAATTAATATACGTATACATACATATATTTTATCCTCTAGAGATATTTTATCCTCTACAGTAAAAGATCGTACAAGGGGGTTTGATCGGACAATGGAAAAGGGGTTTGATAACAAAGCAACATTGAGAGCATTATCTTTTCATAATAAAGTATGTAACAAAATAATATATCTTTATCTAGTTTGAATATCATGTTTTTCTTTGATCTAAAAAGGTTGTATAAAACTATAGACTACTGTTTCGGTCCGTTTCGCTATAGCTACTATATTAAGTGAATCAGTAAAAAACATAGCACTATATTTTACGATTTTTTTAACCTATAGGGATAGCGATATGACTAACTCAGCACGAGGAAAAAAGAAAAAATAACGGAAATACACAAATTATTTTATGAAAAAATAACAATAAGGATTAAAAAAAACGCTAACACGAGATCGTGAATATTAATGATATTAACTAAAGTATTTTCCCATTGAATACATTATTATCGTTTACCAATAATCTTAGTATTCTTAATTAAAAAGAAGTATTTTAAATAAAAAGGTATCGTAGCAAAATATTTTAGTCGTGTTTCTGTTCTAGACGTGTCTAGATAAAGATAATAAAGAATTATACAAGTTGGTATCTGTTTTTCAGGATCTGTAAGATCTTTTAGCGACCTGTGGCATTACATTCAAACAAGCTAGATTTTTCAATGTATCGCCCTAATTTCTTAAGCCTAAGACTCGTTAGCATAATTATGAGAATAAAAAACCCATTGTTTCTAAATGTGTGGCTTGACAGGCTGAAGTTTACTATTATAAACCAAGTAAATTGATTTCACAGTGGAACTGAATGTCAACTCGCCCATATAATATTTCCTAGACAGGAGAAACCATAGACGCATTAGTCTAGCACATCCGGCAGCTCATATCTAAACCATAAGGTATAATGACGCTTCTGGCATGACTTATCTGCTGTCACTCCACATAATGAGCCTGTGTGTTGTGTATTATTTATTACTGAGACATAAAGCTTCCTAAGTGTGACTAACTAACATAGTACTTTTAGGATATGCCTAAAATGTATGAAAAATACCTTATATTTTGTGAGTCAGAAGTCACATAACTTATTTTTAATTGTGGTTTTATATCACCTGAAATCCTTGTGATT
This sequence comes from Nymphula nitidulata, assembly GCA_947347705.1. NCBI lineage: Eukaryota > Metazoa > Arthropoda > Insecta > Lepidoptera > Crambidae > Nymphula > Nymphula nitidulata. Next base: position 11,992,593 of record OX374634.1, on the reverse strand, counting down.
AACTTCATATTTTAGTCACATGTATGTATTCATATACAGGGTGTTTGGTACATGGTATAACAAGCGGGCACCTACCCATGTTAACATAGTCATATAAATAATATGGTGTTATCAAAAATTCAAAATTGTATAATTAATTTTGATATTTCCCATACATTTTGTTTTAGTGACCGAACTTTTGTGTGAAGAAATTTGAAATTACGTCAAGAGTACGGTCACGACGTAGCTAGTACGTCAAGCTTACTACAAGTTTTTTTAATTGGTGACGTACTTACGTACAAAATAAACGCAACAGATTATTATCATACAATTGTTGAAGAGACGCCGCGGTGGGCTGTAGGTATGCGTCAAAAATTTAAACTAATATACAGGTAGTGACGACAACACGAAAATAAATTAAAACGTGGGCTATATTAGTTCACAGAAATGTTTTGCAACTATCAAATACATCTTATTCATTTGATAGTTTTATAACATTTCTATGATATACATAGTTATATTATTTCATAGAAATGTAGTGAAATTATCAATAGCCCATGTTTTAATTTATTGTCATCGCCACCCTGTATATGCACTAATTTTGCGATACTTTGTTCCAGTCCTTTATCTTAGCTTTATTTCGTAGAGATTTTTTTTTTAATTAAACAAGAAATAAAACCGACTCCAAAAAACTGAAAAGGATAAAATAATTAAATTTTAGTAAGTAGGCACTCATCCCCTAGGAACATATTTTTGGAGTCGGTGCTTCACTATCTATGGTTTCTGGAAACCACTTAGCACCAACTCCAAAAATATGTTCCTAGGGGATGAGTGCCTACTTACTAAAATTTATTTATTTTATCCTTTTCAGTTTTTTGGAGTCGGTTTTATTTTTTGTTTAATTTTTTTTTTCACAATTTTTAGTGATAACTTTTGAAGGTCAAAGCTAGATGGGTGACCGTGAGCTTATATTGTTTTCTACTATTGTATCATTTCACTAAAAATTCATAGGAATGCAAATATTCGCAACTTCGCATATGTAGACGACTTGATTTTTTCAGTTTTTTTTATTTAAAAACCAAACTACCCAAAGCATGTCCAAAAATTTTTTATGGGACCAAATGAGAACTATTCCGCATCGAACAAAAAAAGAATCATCAATATCGGTTCACACAGTCAAAAGTTCTGAGGTAACAAACATAAAAAAAAACATACAGACGAATTGATAACCTCCTCCTTTTTTTGAAGTCGGTTAAAAAGCAAATCCCTCGACGTAACAAAATGCAAATTTTGTATGCAACTTCGTTACTGACTAAGAGATACAGATACGAAAAAGAGCGCAAGGATGTATTATAATTGACAAACCCAAAAAAAGGTACACCATTTAAAAATATTTTTTACATTAGTAATTATTATTTTTCTTCCAGCATCAAGGTCCATATACCCCACGAAATCCACACGCTCCACCATCACCACGTGTCTCATGTGCCAGTAATCAAAGAAGTGCCAGTCATCAAGGAGGTACCAATTCTCAAGGAAGTGCACGTTGTGAAGCCAGTGCCAATCATCAAGACAGTGCCAGTCGTGCACACAGTGGCCGTTGAGAAGCCAATTTTCGTCCCGTACAAAGAACATATCTCTTTTTCACATGGCTGGCATTAAATACATAAGTAGTTTATTTACCTAGCTCCAAAGTTATTCTATTCAGCGAACAATTTGTTGTTTCGCCATATTTGATTTAGTTGTGCATGTGATAGTTAATGTTTTTGTATTCTTTTACCCCTCACAAGCTCTTTATAACATTCAAAATTATAGTAATATACATACTTAACATATAAATGTAAAGAATAGATTTCATTAAAAAGAATATGAAAATATTACAATAATTTTAAGAATATAATATAATATGTGACTTGTAAACTTAATTTAAACATGCATGTTAGTTGATGGCCTTTGTAAAGACAATGAAGATATTCGGAGACTTTTCTACATTTCTGATGTTCATTTAATAGTTATTGTTTTTATTATAAACCGTTATGGGTTATTACCCATAACGGTTATGGGAGATACTTCTACACTGTTAAATTATATTTTAAGAATACTTACATCAATTTGAAAATATCTTTATTTGTTAAATACGTGGAATTAAAGTGTTGTTTAACTCTACAGTGTCAATACTGACACTGGGAGAGTGTCGATGGTATTTTACTTTGTATTTTGAATATAATTATTACAAAAAAGTAAAGAAATCTTGAGGTACTCATTGTTTGATTTAGGTATAACGTTATATGATCTCTAGTTTCTTTAAACAATTAGAAGACCTGTCTTCACAACCATTCTAAACGCCTAATAATGTAAATATAAAAGTAAGATTATCGAATGCAGGCCCAGATTGCTTTGTTACTGGAGAAATAAATATGAAATCCAACCTAGAAGATGGAACAGTTTTACATGATACGTTGACATTGACTTGATCGTCTATCGCTAATGTGCAAGCAACACGAGATGCTATAGTATTATTATTATATAGTTAGGTAGGCACTGTCAATTTTAACTTGTCAAGGCTAAAAATTGCACTAACCACAATTCTTCAACACAAATCTAGGTATAACATAAAAATGTGTATAACGTTTATTACGCCATCTAACTCCTGTTCTGCGATAACGTTGAGATCTGGAACGCATTGTTTTGGCGCGTTATCGTGCCTCCATTGTACAGCTGTCAAACTTGCCCGCCATTTTGTTTCCACAAAGAATGGGGCAGCAGTGAGATGGCCAGACTAAACTGACGAGTTGAAAACTCTATTCAACTGTATTGTTGACAAAGAACGAATTTATGAATGGTCGCAAAATGAAAACAAAGTGGAAAAATATGTAAATATTTTTCTTGCTGTATGAAATACATTAACATTTAAAAACTACGCTCAATGTAAAAAATCAAAAATATCTAAATCACGGAGATTTGTCTTTGGTATCTTGATTTGGTACAAGAGAACAAAAGCAATTTACAATGTTATCAATGATTAAAGTAAACTAAACCACAGCCCCAGCATCAGAAAAGTAAGGTAATACCCATGAGCAGAACTAGCTCGATGGTTTAGCAATCCGATAAATAATTCTGAGATCTATTGCCATTTTCAGTCGAGCCATTTTAATAATCTTACCTTATCTCTTTTTTGTGAAAAATTCCAGACCCGACACAAATGTTTAAATATTCTCCAATAGAATCAATGTTAAAATAAATTAAAACACAAAAGAAAACTCAATACCCTATCAAACGAATCCTTTCCGCTCGTTTAACAAACGAATATTTTTTCACACGAAACGTGAACGGTTGATATCCGACCAATTAATTCTTTTGTGCTCGTACGCTTGCTACTGATAATTATTTCGCTCATGAATACGGCCCTTGACAACTCTGATAACGCTGAACATCACTGAGATGGCAATTTAAAAGCCAATTTAATTCTCGAATTATTTGCACGAAACAATGGCTACCCGTGTCGAATTATTTAATTTATCTTTGCGGTCGATCGTGCTTAATGAGTAATAAGCTTATATACTCTTTTTGTGCTAAATAAGTTCAAACATTACAGTTTATACCACATATCTGACGACCGGTTGGCCGAGCGGTCTGTACCCGCTGCTATACAAGCTATTTGGTCAGGGTTCGCATCCCAGTAGGAGCAAATGTCTGTATGATGAGTACAAGCATTTGTTTACAAGTTGGATGTTTTTTTTATACAACTAGATGACAAACAAGCTGACGGCCCACCTAATGGTAAGCGGTTACCGCCGCCTATAGTCACCTGCAATAACAAGGAAACATCACTTGATATTGCAGGTGCGTTGTCATCCTGAGGCCTAAGATGAAATGCCGTCCATGCCCAGTAATTACACTGGCATTAGCTGGCTGCCCATTTAGTTTATTTCTAATATTTATATACATTTGACTGTCAATTTTTCTCCGTTATCCAGTATCCATAACACAAGCTTTGATGGTCCTTACTTTGGGCTAGATAATAGCTGTGAGTGTATGAACTTATCATTATATAAAAAATGTTAAGTTCAATTTTTAATGCCATTTCTATTGGTTACTAGCTCTTGGACCATTAGAGGAATGATACTAAACCACAAAATTTTCATGGCTACATTTGGTCAGATTAGCAGATAACGCAGCTGTGTTTTAATAGCATTAGCGTAAATGCACCAGGAATTCGTAATGTTTATTCACGAACATGTGCATATTATTTTGAACATTGGGCCTGATTCGAATAACACTCTCTAAACCTAAATTTAAGTTGCAGTACGTCTCTTTCTTTTAATGTCTTTATGAAAAGGATAGGAAAGATTCGAATAGCCAAATAACTTCGATTTAGACGGATTTTATGAAACAATACACAGTTATTTTAGAAAATTTAAATTAATCCCTAACAATTTAGGTCGAAAATTCAGCTACAAATATGACAGGGATACCTGTCTCAATACCAAAGTAAAAAGATATGTTTGCATTGGTATTGAGAGAAAGATACATGCATTAATTAGCGTGTGTAGGTACTTTAGAATCAGTTCATTATTAATAATTTTTTTTTTATTATCTGTCCCTCGACACAATACAGCACTACTTACCAATAGCTAAGGACTAGAAACCAATCCTTCCCTATGGAAAAATCATTTCAAAATTGAGCACTCACTATAGATCATTGTCACTATATAATTCTACTAACATTAATTTCATTGCAATCTTTTTGTAAGATAATACCTTATAAGTGCCTCATAAGATAGATAATATAAAATCTCTGGTAAATTGTTTCAGACTTTCTCTTCTATTAGTTTAATTTTTTATTTATTTATTTTATATGTTATTATAAATAAACTACTAACCAATAATCAACCCTATATCTATGAGTGGCGCCGCGCAGTGAAAAATCAAGCTCGGTCGACGGTAATCAACTCATACTTTAATAACTGTCATTTTCCATAAACGAGAACCAGCTATTAATTAACACTATACCATCATTTACTATTTGAAAACTATTTAATAGCAAAGCAATAGTGTACTACCAGCTTATTTATATCCAGGGGTGAAAAGGACGTGCGGGTACAAAGAAAATTTTCAATATTAATGAATTGGAATCATGCGACACGGTGCGGTGGTGCACCACTTGATTTCCGGGAAACGATAGAGCCGACGAAAATTTTAAATTCCGCGATCACCAATTATACAGATCGGTAATTCTCTATCTGAAACATCGGAGCGGAAAATTTGTTTTCGCAGACAAATACACATTCGTCAGCTGGATAATGGCACCGTTTATAGTTTCGACGGTGGGCAATAAAGCGTTTTAATCTTTTACGGTTGTTGATAGAGCTGTTGCTGAGCTGTTGACGAAACGACTTGCACAATTTCAATTTTACAGCAGACGGAAGACTTTGAATACAATACAAGGCATAAAAATACAGGAGCACATACAGATAAACACGTCAATAAGTCGATTTCAAATCAATTTAAATAAAAGATTAAAAAAAAAGAAAAGTGATATAGATGGATTGGTAATATTATAATCACAAAGGGCCTTGCGTATTTTTTAGAATTTCAATCTCAATTTGCAATATTCTCAACTGTGTAGATACTCTTGTACAAACCAAATTAAAACTCCGTACATTTATTAAAATGAAGTGTCATGATATGATATTTTTAATACTTCTTTCTGGAGCTGACACGAGGTTACACAAAGCGTAACTTTATCGAATATATGTTTATTTCATGCATGGGTTCGGTCTGGCGTCTCATGCCATAAAATTCAGAATGAATCTATTCTGAGGGCAGAGCTTTCAAAATTTACGTAACTCGAGTTCGCATTTACTTCCTAGTGGCGGATCAAGGGTGAACTACTAAGTATATATATATATAAGGGGTTTGTCCCTTCTTCAAGTAAGGGTTTATTATAAACAAGATAGTGTTGAAGTGACAACAACTCTTATAAGAGATTTTATTTACTGTCTCATCCCTGGAATCTGAAAGAGACTATTTTCCATGAAGTAGGTATAGTCATGAGCAAAAACATGTACAATTAGAACGAAGTACACACTTCACGCTGTTCAGAGCCACGAACAGCAAGAAATAGGTACATAGTATTCCTTGTCACTGTAAGTACATTAGCATGCACTTGCGTAATTGTAACTTATAGGATACAAGCAAAAAAAATTCAAAACCTGGATATAAAACAAGCTTCAGCGCACAGGACGCGTTTAGCTTATGCAAGCTTTTTACACCAAAAGCCCTACTAAAATTACTAGCAAATGTTTCAAAATTATCTAGCGCAAATTAAGCATCATTCGCTTGTGCTATCGATACTTGTCATAACGAAGATTACAACTAGAGTGAGTACATAGGCTATATACCTTTGGCGCGATAAGCGATGTCTGAGGGCGGAGGCGCGGGCGGTCACTAGTAAGACAATAAATCACAAAGGTTCAATCTACAGCCCCTAACCGCCTTAAGTACGGACCTGGTTTCAGTTCACTTGTTTCGAAGATGTCGGAGTTTCAAAGTTTCAAGTTCCATAGCTTTGGACGGCTTCTGGTTAGTCTGGACGGCTGCATTTGCCTGTCTTCGACAGTAATCTCGTTTGGGTGTGTTTCTTTAGTAATATTTGTTATTGACTGGTAATGTTAAAATAAAATTTATCAAAATATTGACAACTACTGTTTATCTTAACTGAATTTAATACTCATTCGGGCGTTGAAATATAAAAGACTAGCTTTCGCCTGCGACTTCGTCGGCGTGGTCTCAATTGGAACATATTCCCGAGATAAACTAAAATCTATTTCTGTGGCTAATCTTATTCAGATCCGATCAGCCATTATGGTGTGATTGAGTAACAAACATGCGTCCAAACTAGGATTAAGATTTTGAAAGACGTTAATTTATAACGTAAAACAGAAAAACGGGAAGAAAATTATCGGGTTTTTCCAAGCCCTGTGGTTAGAGAGACACCCTTAGCCTTTCTAATTTTCCAAAGCATATTCGAAAACCATATTCGACCACAACGCAACCATAAACTTAGTTCACTTACTGGTTATTGGTGAAGCACACGAAAAACAACCACCATTTTCAGTGCAATAAACAGCCTAATGACTATCTATACAGTGGTTTGCGGCGTCCATTCTACACTCCCCGTGCAACAATTACTAGGTATTATTACACATTATAGTATCCAGCGTTATATGTTCATTATGAACCACAACTTGTGCACTGGTTATATATAAACATACTACAAACAGGATCCTATTAAATTACTGTAATTTTTATTGAACTTGATTCTGAAATGACATAGAATGTAATTATTTTTATACAAAAAGTCAAAAATCACATTTGTATGATACATCACAAAAAATATATTAACTAACAATGTCTGTCGTGTCTGAATTTACACCACCTCAAAAAGTTGAACTACGGAGAAGGTTTCGGCAACAAACTCGTGTAGATTCACTAATATGCAGTTCCTAGATCTTATTCTATCAATTTAAAGAGAAAATGGTAAGAAATGTTAGTACTTTAAATCAACCATAAACTAGAAAAAAACATCTTAGGAGATGCTTCAATTCAAAGCTTAGATATAGTCACGTTCTTTCTGGTCCAAAATAAACCAAACATCTCTAAAGCTCTTGCTATAAGACAACTGTCGTTTTTACAACCATATTGAGAGATTAAGCTAATTTACAGTCAACATTAGAATTAACTAAGCTTCAAAAATATATGCACTGTTTAGTCAACAATTTTAACACAGCAAAGAAACGTATGTTGTTTGTTACTTATAGATCTTTAACAAGTGAAAGGTGATTCTAATGTTGTAGTCATATGGTTGCTATTCTAAAATATCATAGTTATTTTTAACCACTAAAAGCTCAATTAATTCTGATGCCGACAGTACATAATGATATTATCTATTGACGTGAATGTAATATTAGGTGGCTATTTACATTTATTTAAACCAAGTGCATTTCAAAAACGAACCCACAGTCGCTGTAAGAAGCAAATTTTATTATCAGGGTAATTTATAAATCGGAGAAAATGATAAAGTGTATACCTTTGGGATCTCTCGCTAGGACTTGTCTAGACTACTATTGAACTTTCTGAACAAATACGAGCAAAATCAAGGAATGATCAATAGCACGAAGTTCATGAAGTCTATATCCATTACCTCAGTTGCTATTTGGATTAATAATAATCAGATAATTATATTTAGTAATTAAAATATAATAAAACTAGAAAATTTTCACGTCCTGTGGCAGGAATCGAACCCGCGACCTTTCGCAATCCGGGCGACTGCTCTGACCACTGAGCCACCCAGGACTTGGGATATCCCTGTGAAATTCTTCTAGTCTATCTGTATTTCCGTTTATGAGCATTTCACAGGGATATCCCAAGTCCTGGGTGGCTCAGTGGTCAGAGCAGTCGCCCGGATTGCGAAAGGTCGCGGGTTCGATTCCTGCCTCAGGACGTGAAATTTTTCTAGCTTTATTATATTTTAATTACTAAGTAATTTTTCAAACATTTATACTAATGTAAAAATCAAAAATTAAGAATATAATAATATTTACCGGTCTTCTCATAATTATGTTGCATGCTAATAAAGTAATTATTTAAACGCTCAATAACGGCTCTTAGAGATTTCTACCTAAGCAATAAGGTCGTCTTTTGCATGTTTATCTTCTCTGTAGTTTTCCTTCTTGTATCATTGTGCAATAAAGTATATATTCTATCTATCTAACTACCTTGTGAGCTTTGTCTCGGCAGAGACATAGAGGGATAGAGTTAAGTATTCTCAGCGGGAGAAAAAAATACAACAATAGCGCACACGCACGTATCGTAAGCAAAAATTGGATATAAATTGTTTATTAAAAAACTAATTCTTATTTCAATCCTAGGGACTTTAGATAAATATTTAAAATAGTTATCGACCTTTTCTACGACTATTTTAAGTGTTTGTTTTTTTGGATCTCTATTCAATGCCGAATTTAGTATCGGATGATATTGAATCATCGTTATCAGGTACAAGAAATGGGAGTCTAGGAGATATAGTGCCATAAAAGGCGACTCGCTTAAGGAATGGCCCAATTTGGCTTATTTAACTGCCATCTAGCGACAGATAGCGCCCTTCCAAAGTTATTAGACCTTAACAAAATTGTTGGCGATATATCTTAGCGTTCACTCAACGTTTACTAAAATATTGATAGGAAATAAGAATGCTTATTATTACCCGCATACATTGTACAATGATTTTTAAGTAAATACAGCAAATTTTCTTCACTTCTTAACTATTTGAAATATTTTCTTCTATAAAACTAGATAACTAACAAGCTGACGGCCCATCTGGTGGTAAGCGGTTACCGCCGCTTGTAGACACTTGCAATAACAAGGACAAAATCACTTGATATTGCAGGTGCGTTGTCATCCTGAGGCCTAAGATGAAATGCCGTCCATGCCCAGTAATTATACTGGCTACCATTCTCTTTAATCCGAAACACAGCGAACTCTTTTACGTCTAAAATATAAAAAGGCGGTGGTACTTATCCAGACGACCCTAAATATGGGCCTACCACCTAATAAGCCTATATATACAGAGTGGAAAAAATCTATGGGCCTTGGAGGGAAACTACTTTAAATCCTTTAGTTAGCTTATTTTACGAAAAGGAAACATTCCTTTATTTTTAAAAAGAAACAAAACTGCATTCAAAGATCTTCTAAAATTCGCTTGTCTCACATGGGAATCGAACCAACTAAAAAATAAAAAAGTAAACACTCCCTATTTTTTATACGAATCGGTAGGATTATTGTTGAAGATGTACTGCCACTTAAAAGCAATTATAAAACATACGAGATTTCACTAGGTAAAACCTAACAAAAAATAATGTTGTGAGAACAAGATGTTCTTCACTTCAATTTTTATTTAGAGTGTATAATGGAGAATGAAGCCATTATCAAGAACACTTCAAACAACTTTAATTTCTTAATTACTTTATTATTCTTAATTTTTGATTTTAACATTATTATAAATGTTTGAAAAATTACTTAGTAATTAAAATAGAATAAAACTAGAAAAAATTTCACGTCCTGAGGCAGGAATCGAACCCGCGACCTTTCGCTATCCGGGCGACTGCTCTGACCACTGAGCCACCCAGGACTTGGGATATCCCTGTGAAATTCTTCTAGTCTATCTTGTATTTGCGTTTATGAGCTAACGTCCACCCTACAATGTCGAAATATTCTATTTCAACATCCGAAACGAGTATTTTTACAAATACCGACGATTCGGTTAAGTTGGGGCAGTGCTTTCAAATATTCTTAATTTTTGATTTTAACATTATTATAAATGTTTGAAAAATTACTTAGTAATTAAAATAGAATAAAACTAGAAAAATTTCACGTCCTGAGGCAGGAATCGAACCCGCGACCTTTCGCTATCCGGGCGACTGCTCTGACCACTGAGCCACCCAGGACTTGGGATATCCCTGTGAAATTCTTCTAGTCTATCTTGTATTTGCGTTTATGAGCTAACGTCCACCCTACAATGTCGAAATATTCTATTTCAACATCCGAAACGAGTATTTTTACAAATACCGACGATTCGGTTAAGTTGGGGCAGTGCTTTCAAATATAAAAAAACTCAAAAAAAAAAATACTCGTAAAACTCGTACTCGTACTCGTATACTCTTTTGTAAAAATACTCGTTTCGGATGTTGAAATAGAATATTTCGACATTGTAGGGTGGACGTTAGCTCATAAACGCAAATACAAGATAGACTAGAAGAATTTCACAGGGATATCCCAAGTCCTGGGTGGCTCAGTGGTCAGAGCAGTCGCCCGGATAGCGAAAGGTCGCGGGTTCGATTCCTGCCTCAGGACGTGAAATTTTTCTAGTTTTATTCTATTTTAATTACTAAGTAATTTTTCAAACATTTATAATAATGTTAAAATCAAAAATTAAGAATATTTGAAAGCACTGCCCCAACTTAACCGAATCGTAGGTATTTGTAAAAATCCTCGTTTCGGATGTTGAAATAGAATTTTTCTACATTGTAAGCTGTAGGGTGGACGTTAGCTCATAAACGCAAAATACAGATAGACTAGAAGAATTTCACAGGGATATCCCAAGTCCTGGGTGGCTCAGTGGTCAGAGCAGTCGCCCGGATAGCGAAAGGTCGCGGGTTCGATTCCTGCCTCAGGACGTGAAATTTTTCTAGTTTTATTCTATTTTAATTACTAAGTAATTTTTCAAACATTTATAATAATGTTAAAATCAAAAATTAAGAATATTTGAAAGCACTGCCCCAACTTAACCGAATCGTCGGTATTTGTAAAAATACTCGTTTCGGATGTTGAAATAGAATATTTCGACATTGTAGGGTGGACGTTAGCTCATAAACGCAAATACAAGATAGACTAGAAGAATTTCACAGGGATATCCCAAGTCCTGGGTGGCTCAGTGGTCAGAGCAGTCGCCCGGATAGCGAAAGGTCGCGGGTTCGATTCCTGCCTCAGGACGTGAAATTTTTCTAGTTTTATTCTATTTTAATTACTTTATTATTGTAAATCCCTTAATATCATAGGCATTAAACACTTAAACATCTTCAATATCGGCCCTGAATTTATTTTTTATTCAAAGCTTCAATCCCAAGCGATCCATGATTAATAAGCTTCGGTCTAGACTAGTTTTTAGAACGTTAAAGGGTTTACAAAGTACATTTTCAAGCAAAGTCCAATATAGCTTCGTAATTAATAACGTAGGATATTAGTAGCAGTAGCACCCCAGGCCACAGTTGACAGCTGACTGATGAAGATTGGATGCACTCTAAAATATTGCAAAATTGGCTCACGACATAACAAAAATCATAGTAAAATTGCTGTGGTACAATTAATTATAGCAATGGTAAAATAAAAGTGATAAAACTTAAAATTTTAAGCGACTCCCTGTCTCATTAATCATCAATCTAACATCATCTCTTGTCACCAGTCTTGAGACTACTCTTATGAGCCCAAACACGCTATGTCTGCTGTGAGTTTCTAAAGAGTTGAGCATCCCGCAAACTTTTGATAGTACAGGATCAGATCAAGGTAAGCATGTATTGGAAATACCACCGAAGTACAGAAACCTAAATTTCATATCCATCGTATCTGTAAAAGTTAGTAAGACCCTTTTGTCAAGTAAATATTGAGCTGTAGTAATCAAACGCCTCAACAGATCTTCATAAATTATAGATAAAAACTATCTTGATCACGTCAGCTTTCAAACAAAAAACTGAATGAAAATCGGCGCTACGATGTCAAAAACAGATACACAGTCACATGTCAAACTTATAACACCCCTCTTTTTTGTCGGGGTTAAAAATACAGAACGATTACCTACTAACAAAGATTAATTAAGGGCATAATATTACAATAAACACTTTGCAATGTATACTAAAAACACTTGATATTATGACGTCAGAAGCCCGCATGTGTGTATAATGTGCTGCATGAGCGTATGACAGATATTGCCGCCGACAATTTAGCACCCATGCATACTGTATACGTATGCGTATGTAGGTTATAAAAATTTATTCGTACGTAATCATATTAAGCTTAAAATGTGAGTCTAGACAGGTAGCCAGTATAATTTCATCTTAGGCCTCACGATGACAACGCATCTGCAATATCAAGTGATTTTCCCTTGTTATTACAGGTGACTACTTATAGACGACAGTAACTGCTTACCACCAGGTAGGCCGTCAGCTTGTTTGTCATCTAGTAGTATAATAATAATAATAATATAAAGAAGACTGCCAGACAAATCTTTAATGAATCAGTATTCGGTCTGAACAACGAGTTTCCGGCAAAAAGCTTTTTAAGGGGAGACTCTTTTATTTTCATTTGAATCGGTGCTCCTAGTGGTCACCGGCGACCAGCAGTTGCTTATGTGTGCGTCGCCACTGTGCACAGAGTAACCATGTGCGTAAACACCCTCTGATCATAGAAAAAAGGAGATATGCTGCGGGGGCGTAGTGCGTGCGTTCCCGACATGCCCAAACAAAAATATCGGTCTCTTACGGGGTGTTAGTTATAACTTAGCCGCGTTCACGAAACGATCTCCCGTATTTTCCGAAATGTCGAGTTGTCTTGTTTCTATGATATGACCTATAAACTATATTAAGTCACGACGCCGAAAAGGCGGCCTTGAGGAGGTAAAAGTATAGTAATAAAATGTATAAAAACACAACACCATTGGAAGAGAGAAAGAAATAATATTTTATTTAAATAGGCCACAAAGAAGCACTTTCAATCGTCAAAAAACACATTTCTATAACTATAACAAAAAATATATTAACTTACAACGTCTAAGGCTCTCCGTCTGTCATGTCTGAATTTACACCGGTTCCAAAAGTCAAACTACCGAGAAGATTCCGGCAACAAACTCGTGTAGTCACTCTTTTCAAATATTAAATTAAAATGTTTGTTTTTTTTTATATACAACTAGATGATAAACAAGCTGACGGCCCACCTGGTGGTAAGCGGTTACCGCCGCCTATAGACACCTGCAATAACAAGGAAAAGCACTTGATATTGCAGGTGCGTTGTCATCCTGAGGCTTAAGATGAAATGCCGTCCATGCCCAGTAATTACACTGGCTGGCTTGTAGTTAAAAATATATCTTTTAGCAGTGCAATGCCACCCAGCGAAAAAAAAATGAAAATTAGAAGAGAAGGTATGTCAACGTACCAAGAAAGTAGGTACCCAATGTCAAAAATAATATCGTTATTTTCAGGCTATCTGACAGTGCACAATCATAGTATAGGTTACAGAGGTTAATAGTCACAATACTCGTAAATAAACATAAAAAATTTGAAATTTTAATGTGTCCATGCATTCTTATCATCTAAATGTTCTTGAACCTTATAGTAGCCTTTTTTCATTAAAGTTTGTTTCACATATAACTTAAGTTTGTGAAAAGGCAGTTCAGTTACATTTGGTGGGACTTTGTTATAAATGTGTATACATTTCCCCATGAATGAGCGACTTGTCTTGTGAAGTCTAAAACTTGGAACAGCAAGTTTATTTTTATATCTAGTGTTTAAGTTATGAATATCACTATGTTTTGAAAAGGTATGTTTATATTTGTGAACATAAATTATGTTCTCATATATATATTGAGAAGCAACGGTCAAAATATTAATTTCTTTAAATAAATCCCTTAGTGTATCACGTAGCTTGAGTCTGTAAATAGCACGCACAGCCCTTTTTTGTAAAATATAAATATCTTCAATGTCGGCTGGTGAAGAGACAAGAATAGAGTTAGGAATAAAAATATAGAGTATATAGATAAAACTACTCTATAATAAGGTGGATGTCTATCATTCACAGACGGTAATAGACTTAGATTTGATTGAAATAGCACCGCTGCGAAAGGCAATTAAATTCCTGATCATTCCTCATCAACTCTGTATTCCATATTGTACGGTGGATTCTAATAAGCACATTGCAAGCCCCAGAGGCTTAAAACTAGCATGGTACCACAATCTAATGAGCCGTCTCCGGCGCGACAAAGCGGCGGTAACTTCAATGCTGTTCAACGTTATTTTTAATCAAGTAACGTGTTATGAAACTAACGTTATTAAGCACAAAAGAAAATTCCTTGATTAAACACTCGCGATGCTCTTTTGTTCTTTTCGTAATGTAACGTTGCCGATTTGCAGTGAATGCTTTTTACACAGATAAAAAGCTAGCAGCGAATATAACCAAATAGTCAGGTTTATTTGGGAACGTTATCGTGTTCGTTGTTATTTTGGCGTTAGTTAGAACTAAAACGCTTAAACACGCTACGCTAGCGTGACTTTACATTTGCTAGCAATAAAACTGAAGTGTTAGATCGGTAATAATATTAATTGGTTTGTTTCTGCACTAGATTCTCGCCGATTATAGCGAGTTTAACACACGTTGAGGTGCTGTTTTCGGAATTAGAATACACTGAATCTCATGAGATGTGTTTGAGATCATGTAAGATTAAAGGAAAAACAATATAATCGTTTTTTACTTGTCTTATTTATAATAAAGTAAGAACCACTTCTTTATTTAAGACCTGAAATTTGCATTCATTTTATATCGCTATGAAAATGCCTACGAAGTTTTTTTTTTGCGCAATAGTCGTACATACAGACAGCCACACGTATAACCCCAGTTGAAACTAACTCTTACTAAATGGATTAAGTACTAACAGATTTCAAAGTGTTACGATTGACATGCAATCAACTGAAGATCAGATGCAATCATACAGAAGTCTATTAGCACCTTTTTCACAATAACAGAGTGCCGTTAAACACTCTGAATGACGTAGTATAACATAGTAATTAAAATAGAATAAAACTAGAAAAATTTTTTCACGTCCTGAGGCAGGAATCTAAATACTCGTTTCGGATGTTGAAATAGAATATTTCGACATTGTAGGGTGGACGTTAGCTCATAAACGCAAATACAAGATAGACTAGAAGAATTTCACAGGGATATCCCAAGTCCTGGGTGGCTCAGTGGTCAGAGCAGTCGCCCGGATAGCGAAAGGTCGCAGGTTCGATTCCTGCCTCAGGACGTGAAAAAAATTTTCTAGTTTTATTCTATTGTAATTACTAAGTAATTTTTCAAACATTTATAATAATGCTAAAATCAAAAATTAAGAGTAGTATAACATGCTGTAGTGTCAATCGACTTGTGTTGCTGACCATAACAATATCGCAGCCATATAATATAACACGTCATTTTACAATCTGCCTAATAGGCAGATAGGCAGCTTCAAGGTTATTTTAGTACCTAGGTAGTCATGAAAAATAACCTTGAACCTGCCTCAAACCAAAATGCTTTCGGTTTGACTATATGATATGGCTACAATAACATGCCTCAAGTATGTTTTACACTGCAGATATACATCGTTACACAATAAACAGAGGAACGAGCGACAGTCTGATCCCCTCGAGTATAAAGACAAGCCTACGGAGGAAAGCCTTTAAACATACCATTAGACGTCACGTTAAGCCGTATCAGGCGGCTCGACAGTGGTGGCCTCATGAGGCCTTCTAGACTATTGATATTATGCGCGAGCTGCGTCTCGGAAGACGCTGTCTTTGTCAGGCGTGAAGAGGCCTTTAATTCAGCCCCCATAGACCAAATGCCTTTCGATAATCTCTATCACTAAATGAAAACTGCATCCGGATTGAGTTTCTAGCACGAAATTATATATCCCGCTAAGTGATATATAGCGATTATATCGATACCTACGCATTCTGTCTTGGGGGTAATTTTATTGGTAACTGAAAAGATGTAAGCTAAATTAATGCAAAATACATCTAATTAAATTCACCTTAAAGGAAAACACTTTTAAGTAGGCACCTTCTCCTCGCTAGCTTCTAGCTGAACAACACATAAAACAAATTAACATAAAACTTAGGTACACCTACTGAATCACAAGATAATGAGTCAACAGTAAGTTTCAATTGACAGTAAAGTCACAACACTATAAAGTAATTTGGATTTAAATCTACTGAAATAGTACTCACAGAATGTATAAAATTGCTACCCCGTTGCTGGAATATCAATGTTAATTATTTGCACATTTACCTGAAACAAAGAAGTTGTTCATTATTATTCACATCTTGAAGCGAAAACGGAAATTTAACGCAAAATTATGCTAGTCTGGCGTGGAATGTTAGAAATTAACAAGAAATGAACCGAACGAACTTCGTAGATAAAAGTTATTGAGGTTCATTTTGTGTTAAAACTTTTATCGAATTTAATGACAATCACGATGTCAAATGAGATGTCAGTTTATAATCAGAACCATCAGAACACACTGGTGTCAGTTTTATGAGCGGATCAGCAGAAAACTTCACTAATAATCCAAAAGAAGAAGTGAATTTTATGATTAATTTTTAATGCAACATTTCAATTGAGGGACTCAACACAGAGCAATATTTAACTCTTATGAAAGAGGTATTGTTTTCAAAGGCTTTAATAAGTTCATACTGTTCTACAAACTTTTAATATAACATTTAAAATTTCGAACACATTCTATAGACAGTGTTATATTGGTATGAGTCTACGTTATCAGACATAATGATTTTTTTACGCTTCTTATTTTTTTTTTTTTTTAATGATGTTATGATTTTTATAATACGGTGTCTCTTTAAAAACATTGGTTAAAAATTAAAAGGAGATATAATTATATCTTACGGTATATTATAAATATATTAAGCTGCAGTTTAAATTTTTTTATAAGTAGATTACAGGTTGGTAATATTATATAATAGCAGTCAAGTACCTATAACAGTGTGCTTATCTTTGTTTCATAAAGATATCAAATAACCATACGCCTTGTTTAATGGCAAAGAGCATACGGCTTTTCTGGTGGTAACAATCTCCTTCGCCTACAGTTATCGCATTGACAACACTGTTAAATTCTAATCAAGAACAGTTTGAAGAATCTCTTACGTAATCTCTTTGAAAAACAGCAGGCACCTAAGTATTTCGGGATTTCTGTCCCGAAAAATTCCTCTTAAACCGCACAATTTTGTTTCTAATTACGCTCGAAAACTTCACATAAGTATTATAATTTAATAGTTTAACTTAGCGTTAACGATAGCGTTTCGTAAACGCAAAACTCACAATCAGGGCACTGGTAACATTAGTTTGTATCCAATTTAGTAACAACGGATTAAGCATATATTAAGTTAGAACCAATCAGGCACAAATGCCGATAACTTGGCAACTTACTGAAGCTCGCTACGTTACTTGGTAAGCTTAATGTTAGTTACTTGGCTTGCTCACAATGTCACTACTCTATGATTTTGATTAAATTGAACTGGATTTTGAAAACGATTTGCTTTTAATTAAGTTTACATAAATAACAACGTAACATGTCAAGCAGAATCTTATGAGAAATAAGTCTGTAATCACCGATGAAATCCAGTATCTTGCTAGAATTTACATTTCTGCAACCATTTTATGATAAGTTTTTTTATAATGATTCTTGTGAACTCGTTAACTGACCGAACACAATTGAATATAGGTAATATTACATCTGTCAAACGTAAGTAGCGTAATAGACGTGGATCAGTACCTCTAGCACGAACATTTTAAAATTTCGAATCGTAATCGTAAGGTTCACGCACGCTTATAATTTCAAACAAGTCAGACAAAAGCTGACGTAACTACTCGATACGATGGTGATTCGAAATTTAAAAATGTTCGTGCTAGGGGTACAGGAGCAAATATTGTTGAATTTCATGCCCATTCATAGTTTGAGATGCAAAAGATGGCTGAGAGACTGTTTGTGGACCAGTGTTTATAGTTCGAAAGCAAAGCGAAGATAAACTTAACAGAAGATTCTGGATATTAAGTCTGCCTGCTATGTCGACTTAGAGAGAATATTACCCAGTGTAGAAGTCATCACTGCCACACACTTTTTATCCAATTAATTTATAAGAGTCTACAACTAGATGACAAACAAGCTGATGGCCCACCTGGTGGTAAGCGGTTACCGTCGCCTGTATAACCTGCAATAACAAGGAAAAGTATGTACATAATATACTTGATATTGCAGGTGCGTTGTCATCCTGAGACCTAAGATGAAATGCCGTCCATGCCCAGTAATTACACTGGCTACCTTTCCCTTCAATCCGAAACACAGCGAACTATTTTACGGCTGAAATAAGAAAGGCCGTGGTACCTACCCAGGCGACCCTACTTAGGGGTCTACTACCTAGTAAAATCTTTCTGTATCTTTCTGTTTAGTGGTCTAATAGGAACGAAAAACTAAACTCAATTGTCTTAGCAGTTTACACCGGCTTCATTTTTTTTAACTACTTACTAAGATGGCAATCAAGCATACGGCCCACCTGAAGATAAGCGGTTACCGTAGCCTATGTACGCTTGAAGCACCAGGGGTATGCGCGTTGCCAACCCTGAAAACCCCATTTTTTTAAACCAGAAGAAATCCATTGACGGACCTACCCGCCACACGGCGTGTGCGGGGCTCACCCAGCGTCTAAATTGACCCTGGGAATACCCGCTAAAACTCCTGGATAACTTCCGTGCCTTTTGCGGAAGTGGTCTGGGGTCTGCAAAGCAAATTCACCAGACCACCCCCAGGCAACCCCTGAAAAACCTACGCCTTTTTTAAGAAACCCATTCTGTACTCGTTTGAGAAAACCTCTGCAGGCTCTCATTTAGCCTAAATCCTTCATTTTCTTTATTACTTATAATGAATTTTGCTGTCATGGTTGTTATATTCTTGTTCATGCATTTCAATTGTGTTTATTTTAAAGAAAACAATAGGAAACGTAAAGTATAAAGGCGATTTACAAACAACAAACGCGTAGTCGTTCGCGATGTGATCTGGTTCGATTGTTTTGTTTCGTGTTTACAAGCGTTCCAACAACATTCAATCTAACAGTAGAATCTTGAAAGAATGCGAATATTCTTTCGATACAGTAAAATCCTCGTTTCTGTGATAGAACACTATAAAAGGGTTGCTAATAACCTAAGGAATCTTTTAAACCAGTGTAGCGGCCCGCGGCTCCGACAACGACGAGGTCGGCTTTCTCCTCAAAAATATCCTATGGCCTTTCCAGGGTCTCAAATTATCTCCATAACAAATTTCATCTAAATCGGTTCAGCGGTCCAAGCGTGAAAAGGTAACAGACATATAGAGTTACTTTCGCAGTTATAATAGAATGGATTCTAGTAGGCGCCCTCGGCTTCACCCACTTGGATGTCGGTTATCCCGCTATTATCCCGCAGATTTAAAACATTACATATTAACTTTTTAATATTCTAACCTCACGATGAATTAGAAGTGAAGCAAAAAGTTTTAGACATAAATAATATTCTGCTACACAAAACCTTCTGCTTCGCGTAGTTAAATTAAACATGAACTCTATGATCGAATCAAAGATATTGAATAATATCAATACTTATTTTGATTTTTTAGTGCAAATTCGTATTTTTTCGAATAGATTAAATGGCAACCCTGATGCGGGGGTGTGTGGGGGCGTCTGGGTCTAGCCCAGCGAGCGATCAGTCACTGTCAAGTTGCCGATAGCGAGAGACGTCTTCGTATCGCTGAATTTTATCGCTAACGATATCAATTCTTATTTTTAATCGAAACTTTTCTTTGGCGATAGGCTCGGCCATGTTGAATGTGATAGACGGACGGACTTGAAAGTTAAGAGTTTTAATATTTTATTTTACAATCAGTCTTGTAAAGATTTAAGAATGTTACCCTATAATTTTAAGATGAAGACCCTCCGTATCTGAAAGACAAGCTAGCAAAATGCACTTAAGGTGTTTTGCTAGCTTGTCTCTAAAATTAAAATCTTTAAAATTAATGTTATAAATTAAATCACCATTGGTCGTCGTTATGACATTAGTTTATAAGATGAATTTATATCATATACAGTTACCTCAAGACCTGGTCAACCACAGATTCCAGCCACAATTGGTTTTCAACCGACTTCAAAAAGAGGAGTTTCTTAATTAGATTGATATTTTTTAAGAGTGTTGTTTAGTTTTTAATTCAATAATGTATAGGAAATTACGAATTTAAAATTTAATTATTTTATTGGTGTTTTGTACTGTATTTATTGATGTCCCGCTGACGGTTAGTTGTCCTGCTGATGTCCCGCTGACGGTTAGTTAGAGTCTCCAGGGCGCTCGAGCCATGAGGAAGCGACAAACTTGAGGGTTAGGTAATATGAGGGTTGCACTTCGGTAAATTTTTAAGAGAGTAAACGTTACATAATATTATTGTGGGGCACAGCAGCCGACATTGAAGATATTTTTATTTTAAAAAAAAGGGCTGTGTCTGCTATTTACGGACCAAAGCCACGTGATACATTAAGGGATTTATTTAAAGAAATTAATATTTTGACCATTGCTTCTCAATATATATATGAGAACATAATTTATGTTCACAAATATAAACATACCTTTTCAAAACATAGTGATATTCATAACTTAAACACTAGATATAAAAATAAACTTGCTGTTCCAAGTTTTAGACTTCACAAGACAATAGTCGCTCATTCATGGGAAAATGTGTACACATTTATTATTATTATTAAGTCCCACCAAATGTACCTGAACTGCCTTTTCACAAACTTAAGTTATATATATGTCAAACAAACTTTAATGAAAAAAGGCTACTATAAGGTCTAAGAATATTTAGATCATGAATACGTGGAAACATTAAAATTCCAAAATGTTTAAATGTTTATTTACGAGTATGACTATTAACCTCTGTATACCTATATTGTGATTGTGCATTGTCAGATAGCTTGAAAATAACGATAATACTTTTGACATTGGGTACCTACTTTGTTGGTACGTTGATATAGATTCTCTTCTAATTTTAATTATTTTTTTCGCTGTGCGGCACTGCACTGCTAAAAGTTATATTTTTTTTAACTACAAACATTGTAATTTAATACTTATTTATTTTGAAAAGAGTGACTACACGAATTTGTTGCCGGAATCTTCTCGGTAGTTCAACTTCAACGTAGAGACTATGACGTTGTTAGTTAATATATTTTTTGTGATGGTTGTAAGAATGTGTTTTTTTGACGATTTAAAAGTGCTTCTTTGTGGCCTATTTAAATAAAATATTTTTTTCTTTCTTTCTTTCTATATGTTTTTATTAGCAAAAATTTATCGAAATTAATCGCTTCAAGACGTAACTGTAGGTACTGTCAATTAGTATGTCCAGCAGATGCACGCGTAACCAACAAAAATACTAGGTGGGCTTTGGGACGATTAGTCGGCCATTTCACAATTCCCTGCTCCCACTTTGTATTTTAGTTTCTCAATTTATGACTCTCCAAAACTAAACAAGCTATGAAGAAATACGTCATGATATTTTAGGTTCAGTCGCAATAAGACTCCAGGGAGTCTATGACAGTTAAAAAATTAGTTGTGTCTAGAATGTGTGGCTTGATAGGTAAGTATTATATAAAAGCTTTTAACTGATACCTAGAGATTATTTTGGTGCGCTTAAACGTTTTATGAATATTGGTCTTGCCGGAAAAGACCTAAAAACTGGAAATAGGTCGCTAAAGAAAACGTAAAGTATGAGCAGAGTGACGAAAAAGTAATCTACAGGGAATCCGGAGGCAATTACGTTAACAGCGTTAGGAATTCTTCATATTGGAGTTCTTAAAAAATGGAAGTCATCGGATATCTCAAATATCTAGATCGCAGTGATAATGTAAAACGACTGGATGGATGGTGGTGTGAAACTTAGGAAAGACTCGACTATTAAGGACTAGACTCTACGATCTGCTACTCTTAAATTTATTAATAATTCAGAAAAGCCAAGATTTAAAGGGGCGCTCCTCGTGTACCTAATAAAAAGAAAAAAGAAAGAAAAGACGCTTATTTGGTCACAATTCCAGGAAATCACAAAAGGGTAAGAAACTATGAGAACTAATGTAACCAAAAGGATGACCAGCTCAGCATGATGTCATGGCTACGCAGGGCCACTACGCTTGATTGTCTGCTGGGCCCGTGCTCGATTGGTTGATGGCTCATAGATATAAAAAGATTGACTTTACCAAAAAAAAACTTTTGCATAAAACTTAACTGTTCATAAGAAATATTATAGGTGAATACTTTATTATTCTATATGAATACTATACTGCTGATGGCAATTAATAATATGATACTTAAACACATTTTATCAAGGATATAATACAACATTTAAAAATATATGTAAAACAATTAAATATTTATATATTATTTATCGGTTTTCTAAATTAAATTTTCAGATATGCCGTCTAAATATCGAGTTAAACGAGCCTTCTTTGACTCTCTTACCATGACTGTGACTGAAGTTAGACAGAGGAAAAGGGTGGAGGATTATAATTTAGATTACAATTTATATTATATTGACACGGGCGCTACTCTGGGTAAGTCAGGAGTAAGTCAGTGCTTACTCGTCTCCGCAAGTTCTCCGGATCGCGCGCAAGCGAGATCGCCTAGAAGTAAGTGGTCAACCGCGTAGTTCCTCGATTGCATACCTGTAAGGAGTCGTTCTAAATGAGCGATTTTGAAATCCTTAAGCATTTCCTAAGGACTAAAAAATCCAAATCAAATCAAAAAGCTTTTTATTTAAATAGACTCAAACTTAAGTTCTTTTAAATCGTCATAATTCAACACTACTACCGCTTCTACTAGGTAATACATTAGCTCTGAAGAAACGGCGCAATAGACTCCTCCTAACTTTTAAATATTTGTAATGGCATTTACAAATTATTTATGTAGTTTTTTGTCAATATGTTATAGGTATTACATTTATCTTTATTGTATCGTCTTCGAGCAATTCACTCACACGATTTCGGGTGATTGACATGAAGATGATCAGATAACTTATAGTTAGCTTTCTTACACAGTTTTCTGATTATTTCAGTTTTAAATTTGTTAATAGGCACTTCTTTAATATGGATTGTAAGCTTGTTGTAAAGGTATATGCTCCATGAATTGTCTTTTTCTGCGGAGACGTGTAGTAAGTACAGTTCGCAGCACATCAGGCGTAACAGTTTGACCTTGAGACCGCCCTTACTGCGATTGTAATAGAGGCGGCTTTCGTAGTGCAACTGTTACTATTGATGTGCTGTCGTCTCTACAACAAGATTGAGATTCTTCATTGTATTACATTATTCGTTGTGCATTCCTGAAATCTTGTAATGAGAGTACCTGAGCGTCACCATATTGTATCGCGCCATAAAGATATTCAATTGAACAATCCATTGGAAAACATTCTTTGACTCAAAAAGAAATGAACTTTACAATATCTTATAAATATTACATCTCAGTGGTTATTCAAAGCGTTGAAATATCGATGCATAGTTATTGGTTCTCAATTCACAGACTTGGATTTATTACTTGGCTGATTTTTTTCAATTGCTTCCGATGGCGAGCAGGATTTCTAAGACGTTCCTTACAATGAGTCACGTAATTCGCGTTCATGTGACTCGGCAGGATAGGTTCTGGCTGTCGAGAAATTTTACCAGTCTCCCTAACACGAACATAACAAATTTCGTAGCGTCAACGTATTCTCGATCGATAGGATGACGATTTATCTATCAATGGATCGAAAAATTATTGTCGCAACAAACTTTTCGAATGTCTAGATCTTTGTCAGGAAAATTAAAATGATGTATACCATCATAGTTAATGCCATCGTCCGTCACCCTCGAAGACGACACGACAAAGGTACGATAAGATATTAATTTCGAAAAATTGTTCCAATCCCACCCGCCAGGTGCTCTGCTCAAATTCTCATACAAACTAATGGTCGTCTCATTAGGGCTAAGACAATTGAAAAACAATTGTGTCTGGAATCTGATGCTTGAGGGGTTAACTATGACGATACCATTCAAATGTTCATGCTATGGATTGTAAAAAAAAACATCTAAACTAGAAAAAAATATGTCCTGGGGGACCGAGCCCGTTACCATTTTTTTTTTTTATACTACTATGGTGGCAATCAAGCATACGGCCCACCTGATGGTAAGCGGTTACCGTAGCCTATGGACGCTTGCAACACCAGGGGTGTCACTTGCGCGTTGCCGACCCTGTAAAAACCTTTTCACGCCTTTTTTGAAGAACCCCATGCTGTACTCATTCGAGAAAACCTCTGCAGGGAGCTCATTCCACAACTTGAGTGTACGCGGGAGAAAGTTTCTCTGAAACCGTACAGTACGTGACCACTTTGGTTCCAATTTGTGAGGATGAATTCCCTGCCGGTGGCGAGCGGTGCGATGATAGAAAGAAGCCGTGGGCATCATGTCAAATAATTCCTCAGAACACGCCCCGTTATACAAACGGTAGAACACACACAAGGAGGCAAAATCTCTCCTTAGTCTTAAAGGTTCAATACCGCTGGTGAGCTCAGGATCGTCGACAATTCTCATAGCGCGTCTTTGGAGCACGTCAAATGGTCCAAGCTGGTATCGAGGCGCTCCCGCCCATAAATGGCAGCAGTACTCCATATGGGGCCTGACTTGAGACTTATACAGCCGTGCCGTGACCTTTCACATCCCACCCGGATTGCTGTAACCATCTGAGCTACCTAAAACTTGGGATGACCCTCTGAATTTCCTCTTTTCTATCTGTTTTTAACCGACTTCAAAAACGAGGACCATTTCTATGAACTAGTACCTATATGTTTTAATACCCATATTTCAATTTATTGTCGTATTGACGGCACCATTCTGTATAATAAACAAAATGATGTGTAAAAATATTTGTATTTTTAAAATTATATACAACAATTTAAACAGAGCAATGAAAAATAAATTAACTCACAAAAATATCCAGTATCATTCACACAAGAATTATCCTATGTTATCTATTACAGCAAATAACATCAAATATCTTTTAAACAAACAAAATCTAAACTAGAAAAATTTCACGTCCTGGGGCGGCGATCGAACCCGCGACCTAAGTCATTAGTGACTCAGATAGAGCAGTCACCCGGATTATGAAAGGTCGCGGGTTCGATCCCCGCACCAGGACGTGATTTTTTTCTAGTTTTGATATTTTCTAAGTAAATACATTTTTCACACATTTATAATAAACTTCAAATCAATTTGAGAATATCTTTTGTTAGTGTTATATCAATCGTATAGGGTATTAATTGGTATTTTATTTTAGTTTTTTGCTAGTCTAATCATAGATGATGATTTACACATTGTTAAATTTACGTTGTCTAAACAAACCATTTGTTTAACCAGTAAAAAACTCTGTTATCCACAAGAGGTTCCCAGTGTTCCCAGTAGCAGATGCGGGCACTTCCGCACTTTTTGCGGAGGGCGTCGCCGTTTCGCCATCTGACACAAACATAGTGAACCTACATTTCAGAAATCAATTTCTTTTCTTAAATATTTTATATGATTTTAACATGATGAAAAGTTTTTTTTAACATTTCCTTCACGGCAAATGGTTCTTTAACAAATAAATTGATAGTATTAACAGCCACTACTAATCGATACTAAATTTTACTGGAAACATAATTTTACGCGTTATTCAGTGAAAACTCATATAATTAGAACAAAGGCTGTGTACAGCGGTTTTTTATAATCTAACATAAAATGTAACACCTACAATGGCGAGCGCAAAGAAAATAATAGCTAGCCAAAAGGCGGGTCGCGGTACGCTAGTTTGCTACCTTTTTATAAAAAATTTAATATTCTTATAGAGATACCTGTAGTTTTGTCGCTGTGTACCTACTCGCTTATCGAAAGATACATTTTATCTTCTAATCTACGTACCTAAGAAAAAATGTTGAAAGTAGTAGGGTAGTAAGTCATCGTGAATTTTGATAGTTTTGCAATGGGTCTTACAGCAATAAGGATTATGAGCTGATAAGTGAACAATGTTGACAATGTATAAACTGTGTTAAAACAATTTTATCATAAACACTTCAAAATTTTTTTATTATCATTAAATTACACTTAAACTAGTGGCCGCAAGCCTCCGACCGCATGGATATTGGTTGTCGCGCCAAAATACAGCTTAAGATGTAATCCATGCCAAAGTTCATCTAAATCGGTTAAGCAGTTTAGTAGTGACAACTTAACAGGCAGACAAACAGACAGAGTTACTTTCACAATTAACTACAACAAATATTAGTATGGATTATGAAAGCAAAATAATTCGTGGAGTAGGTACCCAAATACCAGAACAAACTGGTTTCCTAATGTTGAGAAGACGCGCGCCCCTCATAGGGGGCGACAAAATAGTATGGTGGGTAAAGAGTATGGTGTCCCTTATAATCAAATTCATGGAAAGATTTTGAATATTGATTTCTTTAGGTTTAGAGTAGACAAAGGTAAGACTGCAGAATGTCACCGCACACGTCTGCACATCAGTGTCTCTGGAAATAAGTAAAAAAGTCACGCTTTCCTTATAAAACCTGAAAGTTTCCATCTGCGATCTAGAAAACTAAATCCGGCGGGTATATTCCTAACTCGGTACGAGTTACGTAAAGATTCAAATATAGATTTTAGTTCTCATTTAAGTAGCATTTCTAACCTTTTTATTGTTATTTCCCACTAACAAAATAATTAAATAACACACATAAAGAAGGAAATAAAATAAACTCAATTTAAATATTTTTTTTATACAAAGCACGGCAAATGTCTCAAAACCACGTGAGTCCATATGCGAAGACAGCTAGTGCAGTTTGAAACACACTGTTCAAGCCGCCTCCACCTTGTTGGCCTCCCACCTTGTTTTTACGCCTCTTTTGAAGGAGCCCATGTTACCTATAGGAAGGAGGGAACACAGTATGTGCTGGGAAAGAATTCCAAGTTTTGAAAGTACGACAAAGAAACAAGTTACTAAACTTCTTTGTGCGTGATGTTGAGGTGGAGACAGTGAACCTATAGCTCTGAAGACCGGCACGTGTGCTCCTGAGTAGGAATGGGGAACGTGGAACAAGTTCGAAAAACTCTTCAGAACTCTCCATGATAAAGCCGATAGAAGGCGCTAAGCGACGCAATGTCACGACGCAATTGTAGAGGCTCCAGGCTTTTCGTGACCTCTACATAGATACGGACAGCACGACGCTGCAATCTGTCCAGTATATTGAGAAGGTACTTGGCGCAGCCACTTCACAGGTGCGAGCAATACTAAGAAAACACATTTTAAAAAAATAAGTTGACTTTTAAAAAGTTTCAGTTTCACGTGATTGATTAGTTACTACTACTTACACATACTTATCTCACTTATCTTGACTACTCAATTTACTTTAATGTCAGGAATCAATGTTTATCCTTCATGAACAAGATTGTGTCAGTCAGTCGACTCTTAGTAAGGTTAAAATTCTTGTTAAATGAGACAGTAAAGTTGTATTTTATTAGCACTTTAGATAAAAATAACTTTGATTTCTTTGTTTTTTTTTTTAGGTATTTACTTACCAACGAACATATTCAAATCTTTTAAAAATTTTAAAATCTAGTTTAGGCCGTATATAATAATAGTGACATGGAAAAAAGAGCAAATTTTAAACAATTACTTCATTTTCATGTTTAGGCAAACAGCTCAAATTTTCATTGCATGGGCTTATTTTAGAATACTACATTGTGGTACAAAGATACTTAGGCAAAAGATTTGATTTTTCAATCATGATTGTAGCCTCTGAAAGTAACAATGTTTAACAAGTGTTTTAAAAAATAATAATCACGAGACTGCGCATAAATATATTTAGTTACGAGTAAATAATATATGAAAAGCTAGCTAGGTTCGGAATACCTACACTGAATTTATTCCGACATTCTATTCGTTCTTCATTCTTTAAAATATTTTCACGTTGCCTTAGGAAATTGTCTTTGTCTAAATCCGTACGCAAGTCTCCAAATTTTCTAAGCAAATATTTTGTTTTAACGTTTATCTTTTGCAAATAATTTTATTTTGAGATTAGACTTTATATTGTTGAACTGATTTTTCACATATACAACTTATTCAAATAGAGAATGGAATCACAATCCTCGCCTCATTATTAATATCATAGACTCGCTCGCCTAACTTGAACAATTGGGTGGGACTAAATATCCCCCTCTCAATATGGTAAATAATTTAAAGCAACACGAGGTATTAAGTAATACTTATCACTATTTCTTCTACTAATTGCCCAGTTTGTATTTCATTTATTTTCCTTTATAAATAGGTTTTCAGAAACATTCTAAATTCATTTCTATTCTATGTTCTTCTCGCGAACTCCCTAAAATTAAAAGGCTTAGTACGAGTACCCGCTACTTATATAAAATATAGGACTTCTCTGTAACAGTGCAGTGATCATTGACCTCCCGAAGCTAAAAGTTATCTTAGACCATCAGTATTCAAACAAACGCTGATCATGACCTTTTATATCCGGGTTACGTTTGAACATAGAGATATAATTATATTCATAATCATATATGTCACGGAGATTCAATAATAATATTCTTCAATGCTTAAGGAAAATTTAGAAAAATGGTATCTAAACCAAAAAGTTATGTCATGTGGCTGGAACCAAACTCGCGAAAATGATTTAGTCTGGGTGACTGCTCTTTCCACTGATACTTGAATAGACTAATTTTAAAATTTGCATCGAAAATTTAAGATTTATTTCATTTTCCTATTATAACAAAGTTTCTACAGAATTCTTAAGTTATACAGGTAATAGGAATGTTGCCTAAGTTTAAATATGGCGCTATTTTCCCCATATTCTCAAAATATACGCTACTGTTACCCATAAAAACAATTCAAACTTCAAAGTTACGGAATATTGTTGAAATTGTACGGTTAAGAAAACTTATAAAAAAAAATCCAAAATGTCGGCAATTATAATACCTATATTAAATTGCTTACATCAATTGAAACAACTATTGTTATGACTACTATAAATAAAAACTTAACAGAAAATCATTGTTATTTGATATCATGTAGCTATTTACAGTATACAAATAGATTTTTACTGTGGGAACAGTTAAATTATAATACCTACTTTAAGTTATTGATAAGATACTCATATTAATTTAATTTATAAAGTAGGGATCATAAAAAGGTTTATTTATAGTTATGAAAAATCCTAAATTTTATGCACGTAATTTGATAGATTTACAAAAAGGAAATTTTCCTGACAATATCCAATTACTCAAACAATAAAGAGATTACTACGTAAATAGGACTGAAACCAAAAAACCTACAATACTTTATATGTGGCTCCTCAGACTAAACTTCGACGCGTACATTTTTCCAAGGAAACAAAAGTTCAATAGTATGTGTATTTGAATTGTAGGACAATATTCAGTAACTAAAAATTAGTGGATTTAGAGATACGGCACATTTTAACTGGCTCCTCAAACAAGATGCTTCGTTAAACATATTTGACTGTATCTGCTTAAGTTTAAAACAGCTTTATAAATGTTTTTTAAATGCATTTATAAAGCTGTTGAGAATGGAATAAAAATAGTAAGTTTGAAAATGTTATTCGGGAATGTAAGTATAGCAAGGAATGAAAAAGGCTGCCGGGCATAAATAAAATCAACTCCGGACGTAACCTCAAGTTTCCGCTATCCCTATATTTATACTGTTTATTCTAAGAATTCAACTAGGCACGTGCCATTGAATAGAAACAAATATATATCTCGCTATTTTAGAAATAAGTACGTAACACAATTTAAGAAATATTACAAACAAAGAAAGAAAACGATGAAAAAAAAACATAAAATGTGACTAAACTTAATAGCTTTTCTCACCTTAACTGGAAGTTTAAAAATATTTGTAAAAATATTCATTCGGATCATCAGAGGTGTTAACTTCAATGAGTGGTGAGATAAACGTTGGAAAAGTAAAGACAGCGATGAAGAAAAAGGTTATACCTAGTGCTCCGGTGGCGTAGTGATAATCGCGTCTAGCCGAAAATCAGGAGACGCGGATTCTAGTCCCGCCTGGAGCATATATTTTTTCATCATTTTCTTTCTTTATTTATTTTTTGTAATTGTTACAATAAAGTAGGCGTTAAAACGCATCAGAAATAATAAAATCTGATTAAAGAAAAATTTCAACTTTCTTCGAAGGCGGTCACTCTTAGCTATATTTAGAGAATATAATTATTCATTATTAAAGGAAGAGGTCGGTGGCGTAATGGTTTGAGCGCTCTGGTTTTAATTATGAAAACAAAGCAACTTTCGCCATTGTCAACCCTGGGACGGGTCGATCAAAATTTGTAATTTCAAGCTCCTCCGTCCTTCGGAAGGCATGTTAAGCCGTTTGGTACCAGTTGTTACTGCTACCGCTTTGACCCACCATCCCGTATTGGACCAGCGTAGTGGTGTTATGGCCCAAACTGCTCATGTGTTCTCCCATATACGAAGGCCTGTGCCCAGCAGTGGGACTTATACAGGCTAGTGATGATGCTGATTCATTGTCATCCTATATTTAACTTACCACTATAAAATTAAAATACCACAGAACTGTCTAAAAACCATCGATAAGTCTTCATTTCTTGAGACTCAATTAAAAACTTTCTCTTTGTGCGAAAGAAAAAATATTCCCCCGAATTCCTGCAGTCGGCAACAGTGCGGAAATTAAACTTTGCCTAAACTCTTTTTATTTCTTTACTTCCAGTGGTATCGGCAATCGGCGCCATTTGTTACTGAGACTCGAATACGTCGGCAGACGAACAATTGAAAAGGGCTCGTAGGCTTCGGCGTGCATTGTGCTGAAGGCCTGACAGGCCCGTCGACGGGAAAAGGTTTTTCGTGAAGGAACTCCTTTGTATCTGCGATCAATTTGCCAAAAGATATCGTCTGCCGAAAACGGCAGCCGGTGTCCGACCAATTGTACATTACTAGACTATTTCTCGACATTCGCCTTCGAAATTGGAATTTTCCTTTTATTGACCGATTCCAAATGAAAACAGTGATAAAATTTCAATAGCACCTGTATTCCGCTTGTAACCGTATACACCGTAGTTATTGCAAAAAATTTAAGTGTGAAATAAAATTAAGTAAAACTTTTTTTCTTTGCTATATCCCAAAACATTACCTACTTCACTTTGAATTGTAGTAGGCATCTTTTAAAATACAAGATACAAGTGGCCGCCTGCGTGTTTTTTGGTTATCGCGCCAAAAGGTGGTTTGCATCCTTATTCGGGCTATATCTATCTATATCCATGCCAAATTTCATCTAAATTGGTTTATCTGCATGGACGTGAAAACATAACAGACAGTCAGATAAACAAACAGAATTATACACATTCACACTTAAAATATTAGTATATCCATACTAATCACCGCTTCATCTGGTTTCATCCACAATGAAATATCTACAAAAAGTCAAATGACTACTTATATCAGTGGATAACTGAATTAAGTCACAAAATTTACTGACTACCAAAACTCCCGATCTTGTTATTAATGATACTAAGTTTGAAATTGACATTAACGGTTTAGGTTTTGAAAGCTTTCTAAACAAGATAAGCCATGTGCCAACAGATACTGAAGATTTAAGCAATACACAACTAAACACATTAACAACAATACGGGCAAGAGAACAGTGTTACAGGGAAAAGATTTGGAGTGGCGCAACTCGTGGAAATCTGAAGAGGCTGTTAACTTCTTGTGTGAAAACAAATAAAACGCGCGTAGACGAGCGGGAGTGCTGTCCGTGTGTCACCAGTCGACAGCGAGGGGGGCTCGTCCAACCGTGGCCAGCTACGTCTACCGGCCTTCTGTTTACCCGTTCCACAATAACTCTATTGTATGACTAACTTTTCACATTGTAAGGGGCTATTGCTAGGAAACTGAGAAACTCTCCAGACTATTTGTTTTATTACTCGCGCACTTGTAACTAAAGACAAAAACCGAACTCAGCTCGCAAACAACAATCAAGACGATCAACATAATCCATTAGATATTCTAAATAAAACAAACACTGGTGTAGATAACGTTTACACTGCACCTTCGTACGTAGATATTATTATAGTCACCTTGTGTTTGCTTGCCCTTCGTCTGGCTAGCAATCGGCTGTTGACCTCCAATTACATATTGAATCTTTTGACCTTTGTCAAACAATATTGGCTCCGAATGTACTCTTGATTAAATTTCACTGTAGCAACAGCAGATACCGGGTGGATGTCGAGATCGAGCTAAATAACGTAACAGTAAATTTGCTTATTCACGAACTAAATGAAAAAGGATTACCTCGCACAAAAAGCTATTTTGCGGTTAACCAAAACCCTGTTCATAAGTCATTATTCTAACAGCATAGGTACTCATTTTATTGCAAGATTTTTTTCTTAGAAAATTCAGATTAATATTATTACCACATCGTGAGGGACCCAGAAATGAAGACTAGTCATCAAGAAAAGACTCCAGCAATCTTTATTGATTCACCAGTATAATCTATTGACAAGATTAACCAAGACATTCCTACTTCACACGTTTGAGTGGCCTGAACGATTTGTGTAAATTGAACCGTTGATTAGATTCCTTTTCTGGGATTGGGCAACTTAATCTTTTCGATTCATTACTTGCTAAAACTGGGACGAGTTCGTGATTAATTATCCTATAGACAAGTGTATTTACAAACAGACGGACAATATTATCAATGAAAATCCATTACGTTGAATTTGTTCCATTTAATCTGCTAATTCACTAAAACTTTTAATCGACACAAAATTAAATAAACACCAATGAATTGTTTTGTGATCAAACGATAGACGATTTAGTTCAGCACATATATGATGCGAGCAAAATTAAAAGCATGAAGTCAGTTTTTATTGAAGCACATGCTAAAAGTGACAGTAAAAGTTATGCAGTTGATTACATGACGCAATAGATAAAAAGCAAGCAAAACACCCACAAACCTATACCTAGAGCTCCACAGCACCAGTGTGTATTATAAAATAACAGTATGCTAAACTGTGTCAATCTGACTTAAGTTTCTTTAATCAATTCTTGTTTCTAATTTGGCTTCCTTTTTTAAAAAATATTCGTGCTAAACTTTGTTTACCATTTCTCTGGTAAGAACGCTACCCCCAAATTATAAAACGCAGACTAAAGTTAGACCTATAAGACTGGTGCTGTCACTGTCTTTTTTTTTAAATTTAGAAAATAATTTTTTAAGCATCAGTTTTAAGATAAAATTAAGTGTTTAATTTATAACATAAACTCCTCAAGCCTATTGTCTCTTTTTAATTTTAACAGAGCGCCAATACGAATAAAAGTTTTTCCCAACTGTCCCGCGTCCGGACTGAAAAGAAATGATTGATCAATGTAGTGATCTAGTCAATGAAGAGATCGTCTAATAATAACATTGTCAGCGTCTATTGTCCAAGCCTGACCCAATTACGCTCAGCGTTCACCACATTGGAACGAAATGGTTCGATCTGTCAACGGAAATTAAATTTTCTGAATACCCTTTCGCTCGAAAGCGAAAGCAAGAGTGTAAAGCGTCCAGCGAAATTAGATCTCTAGTAGTGTGTCGAGGCGATTTGGTACATGATTAGTAAAATACAATTTCGTCTTTGTATTTGTTATAGTGGCTACCATTTTGATTTGTTTGTTTGCTATATTTGTTTTAATTGTAGATGCTGCATTACTGAAGTTATTTTATTGTAAAAAGAATTTATTTATTAATAAAAAGGATTCATTCGAATCAAATAGAGAAAAGTTTTACAACACCACAAGGCAGTTTTTGGCTTGCTCTTCTTGGGTTTATGAGAGATTATGAGGGGGATCCTTTTGAACTGGTAATGCAATACATGGGGTTGGATTTTCTCGATTCATTCGTTATTTCGGGAGGACCGCGCAGTGATCAGTTTGCTGCTAGGGACGTATTATCGGCCCTCCGGCCATTGTGTTTTTTACGCTGACACGGCGTTTTTCCACGAAACGTTTTCAAGTCTTTTGTGAGGTATCCTAAGGGATATTGAGCGTCTGTTAGGAAATGTATAATCCTCAGTACATTACTTTCAATACAAATGTTTTTCTTCAATAGTGATGTGGAAGTAAGTGGACTATATTAGGTAAATATAACGGTGTAATGGGCAAAATTCAAACTAGGTTATAGAAAATAATTATTAATGTAACCGTTCGCTATAAAGCTAGTCCAGATGTTGAATTTCATGTAGAAAATAATATTTTCTATGCTGATGGCTTACTCGATCTGATCGAATCTGATTGACGATCGTTGTCCGTTATTTATATCTAAACAAGCCGTTGCCGTTATCAATATCGAGCAAAAAAAAGCGAAAAAATCGCGTTTGTTGTATGGGAGCCCCCTTAAATATTTATTTCATTAGTATGCTTATTAGTAATTGCTGTTATAGCGGCAACAGAAATACATCATCTGTGAAAATTTCAACCGTCTACCTATCACAGTCCACGAGATACAGCCTGGTGATACACGGACGAAAGGACAGCGGAGTCTCAGTAATAGGATCCCGTTTTACCCTTTGGGTACGGAACCCTAAAAACGATCATAAATTTAAAGAAAAAGAACAGGTTTACTACAGTGTTGTAAAATTCCGATTTCAAAAGTATGATGTATTAAAATTAAGCACATTTTGATTTATTATAGATATAGGACGATAAAGGCATTTTTAGAGGAAATATGAACTTATATGTTGCCTACACAATATTATTGATATTATGTAGGCAACATATAAGTTCATATTTCGTCTAAAAATGCGTCAGAAACTCTTAATGCCTTACAAACTTATTTTAATCTTAACGAAAGCCCCGACAAACTGTTACAAGCTATATACACAATGATAAAGCACATTTATTTCAGTTCAAATTATGGAAGATGTAAAAAGACTTAAAAGAATTTATTAAGCTTAACTCTAGTAAAAGTTCAGTAGATAATGTATAACGTAATACACGATGAGCGCTCAGTTAGACTCCGTAATGGTAGCCATAACGCTCAATTATTTATTACTACGGAAAGCTGATATCTCATGGACTTTCACAAGGAACATGGTAAACCTACCTAACGGTCGGAGAATTGATAATTAGCTGTGAAACAATACTACATACCTATGTACAAAGGGTACTAATTATTTCTATGGTTTCTGCGAATCCCGCTTTATTATTATACAATAGCTGATTACATTATAATTTTCTTTATCAAAATTCAAGGAATTATGTAAGAAACACTTCTTGAAATTTCACGAAGCATCTTGTTATCAAGAGGTTTTAAATAGCCAATCAAATTGCGATCTGCGCTCCTCTGAAGTGCCTCTAACTTCAAGGGATCGCAATCAAATACCACTTTGATAGACACTTAAAAAATAAGTTTTACCTATGATACTCGGAGAGTGATGTCGCCAGGACTGTTCAGAGACACAGTCCAAATTAAGCTTAATTTAAAGTTTAATCTGTGATTTACCCAAAAACCAGACACAATAGAAAGGTACCTTCTTTATTGTTGAGATGACTAATGGTCTATAATGAAGCTACGGTAAACACATTATAGGAAGTTACATAAATATGAAATACCTAAACAGTAGGTAAACATTTGCATTCCAAACATTTGCCCTTATCTGGACTCAAAACCCAGGACGTATGATTGATTAAGTAGACAAACCTGATTTAATAATCAGTGTGGGGACAGTATAGTATAGATAATATGATAGATTAGGTACGTAAAATTCCGTTACCTTTTTTTCTTGTGTACCTGAATTACGCGATAGGTCAGTCATATGAATTTTGACCGGGTAAAATAACAATATTCTTAGGTACTCCTATTAAAGTAAAAAGTTTCAACTGTAACATTGCACTATACACCTACACTTCTACCAAGAGAAGTGATAGCTATTAATCAAACAAACACAATCGACTACCCGTTATGACACAATAGACGCATTCAATATTTATGCCGTCCTTCTCAAACACCAAACTAAAATCGTTGAAGCAGAGTTCAATGAACCTTGGTCGAGTACCCATAGCAAAGTGCAGTTGCAATTGTCCAGTTAGCAGCGAACAAACAATGCAGGCATCAATCAGACTGTCCGGATGGCTGTAATTAAGATCCACAGTAAGTAATTTGAGGGAAACTGTGTAGACAAGCAAAGGTATGCACGGGTTGGGTTCGGATGCGGTTATCTCTTTTACAGAGGCAGAGAGAGCACAACAGTAACTGTTAAATAACAAATTTACGCCGAAAACGAAAAAATAACCTATTGAGTTTTGTGGAATTCGCCTTTTTTGATACGTTTGTTTACGGCTCTGGTCTCAAGATTTTTTAAGACAGTCAAAAAATGTATAATGTAGGTACATATCTGTTGTATTTGTGGGACGAGGTAAATTTACTCAAAATAACAATACTTAGTATTGTGATATTTCAAAAGAGATCTCATTGAACATAAAGTGTAATGTACCCATGCACAAAACGCAAAACCAATTTCCGTCTAAAAATGCAATATTCATTCGCAGCGAATTCAATTAAATGACGAAATTAAATACGACCGGTACAAAACGAAATACACACAATTTCTAGAATGTGTAAACACAATTCGCCGGTAAACTACTGAATGGTAAACTTGTGGAAATGCTCTCCCAAAGGCAAACAAAAGTTTAACTCAACTTGTACCTAATTACCGATTCCGTCCAAAAACCTCCAGCGAGTTACCAAAGTTGTTTCCCAACTTTTTTCTGTAAACTTCAGGATTTATCTAGGCCATATTTTTTGAGTTGAACACGAAACGTCGACGGCGGGGAAACATGATATCCGAATTATAAAGGGTACTTTAAAACAATCTCCAAGTTTTTCATCGTCTCTTTCCTTGGAGACGTTACTACCTTAATTTATCAAGTAAATGTTTTTTATTAAAACAATGGAAGTGGTACACGCTTAAATTGTCATCAATGATGACATTATTATTGGGACATTGTTGTGCGTGTGTAAGTCCATACATCTTTACGATTCTTCATACTACTCAAAAGTTGATTGAGCTTTTCCTATTGGATTTCAAAACGTATTGCGTCCACATGAAAACTGTACGTAGTCCAAAGTGTAAGACTTGATCTAGTGGATGAACATGCACCATGCCATACTGGCATTTAATGAAACAACTTTAGTGGGTACCAATCCACCTTTATTCAATGCAAATGCACATATTACACTATGAGTTAATAGATAGTTAGCATTGCAACTGAAAAAACAACTTTTTATAATTTGAAAACGATATTTACAATTATTATATTATTTACTATAACATTCTAATAATATTTTCAACAGAGAGAACAGATGAATTAAAAATGTCTTCATATCTCTTATTACTAACGACATACCCGCCCCTATATGACCATATTTCATCATAAGCCAGCAAAATTATAAAGTTTAAACTATTTTTGTCACTCTCTATGGGGGAGTCGTTAAGACTTTATTACTGAATACAAAAATTTAGCTTTCAATAAGAACAAGTAATTGATTGTATATTAGACTACTTAATTATTCCTTTGAAACAATAATTATTAACTTTTAAGTAATTATATCTTTAAGCGTTGTTCGTTTATACGTTAAAGGCTTTATATAAGTTTCTTCTTTTGTTACTATTTTAAAACTTCTATTACAGATGAGTGATATTCTAAATTTTAAATGGAAATCAGTAGAGTTTCTTTTAATTATTACTGACAAGACTATGCTTTATGAAAACATACGTAAGCATATCAGCCTATGTCACAAAAATCAGTCATTTTTTTATACCACTAAGGTGACAATAAAGCATACGGTGCACCCGATGGTAAGTAACCGGTTACCATAGCCTATGAACGCTTGCAACACCAGAAATATTGCGAGTTACTGGCCCTTTAAGAACTGTTTCATACCCTTTTCAAAGAACCCCATGTTCGAGAAAACCTCTGCAGGCGAGCTCATTCCAAAAGGAACAAACAAAAATTCAAAGCACAGACCTAAGTACTAATCTACTAGTCCATTTTAAGGTGAGAAAAAAGATACCATCTTATTACTACAAGTAAAAACCTTAAGAAAAGCAACTAGGTATGACGTTTATGTAATAATCAAGTTTACAGCAAAAGTTTAAGCAAAAAGTTGAAACCTAAAATCAACTTCTTTGACAGTGAAACAATTCTACATTATGATTAATAATGTTTGGCAATATCATGAGATAAAAGGCCTTTGTTCAGCAGTGGACATCATAGGCCAATATGATGGTATCATGAAATAGGCATGTATTTAGCTGACCATATCCACTAACGATATCCACTAATTCATTGATCTGACCAAGCCTCATCATGATGTGGCCAATACGACGATGAATAATTTCATAAAATGCGACCAACTCATGAAATTGTTAATTTTGCAAACCATACTATTACCACAGCGTAATATAGACCATTAATTGAATTTATGGCACAATTTATTTTTAAATATTTTTCGATACACTTACAAAATATTAGTCAGTCTCAAAAAAAAATTAATATTTTAAGGAGATTTCCAAGAAGTGCGAAACTAAGGTCTTTTTTTTTTAATTTAGAATTACTAATCAATTACATACATAATAATCTCTCACAAGCCAACCTTGGTTTTTCGTAATCAATATTTCGAATTATATGGCAATCGAAGTATTCATAATTGTTGACATACTAGGAAGATACATTGATACAGTGTGGGCCCTGCAACTAAAGAAAAAAATGTAAACAGAGATTTGCTAAAGTTCTTAAATTAGGAGAAATATCCATTTAAAATTAAGATTTCCCATGAATGAATTTTTACACTGCGATATTGTCGCTGATCGTAAGATATCTTGGTGCCAATCAATTATAGTGACTGGACACAATGACTGTAGCACATTGCTGGCTCGATTAATTTTGTTAGAAAATAACAATCAAAATATATTTATTATAATCAATTAATGAGGAGGATTAATGAGAAGCTCGGTGGCGTAATGGTTTGAGCGCTCTGGTTTCGATACGAAAAACAAAGCAACTTTTTGCCA
Source organism: Nymphula nitidulata (assembly GCA_947347705.1). Taxonomy (NCBI): domain Eukaryota; kingdom Metazoa; phylum Arthropoda; class Insecta; order Lepidoptera; family Crambidae; genus Nymphula; species Nymphula nitidulata. The sequence goes on along the minus strand of OX374634.1, from coordinate 11,953,082 downwards.
TGGTTGATCCTGGGATGGGTCAATCAAAGTTTGTTATCTCGAGCTCCTCCGTGCTTCGGAAGGCACGTTAAGCCATTGGTCCCGGTTGTTCCTGCAACCGCTTTAACCCACCAACCCGCATTGGGCCAGCGTGGTGGTGTTATGGCCCAAACTCCTCATGTGTTTCTCCCATGTAGGAAGACCTGTGCCCAGCAGTGAGACTTATATAGGCTGGTGATGATGATGATGATGAATCAATTAATACCATTTGGATGTAAGTACTGATTAGTTAAAGGATGTATATTAAAATTTTTTGCTCCTGTTACAGGGCCCACCCTGTAGAATAAACCTTTCCAAATATCGATGCTATTAAACTTCCCTCTCCGCTTTAACATTGCTCCTCTTATCAATTCCAAAAATTTCCGATTGCATAAACGATTTTTAAATCAATCAAAGATTGGGCCACTGTTTCGAATGCCATCGTTCATAGAAAAAATTCTGATAGAAAGAAGCGAGTCCCGTTTTATTAAACACTTTAGCGTACGCCGCCATGTGCCCGCCATCTGCCGCGGCACCGATTTTTTACAAACTTCAACTTTTGACCCCACTGGGTCCGATCACTCATGTGGGAATTGGTTTTTACCCAACTTCCGATGCAATATACAACTTTACCACTTTGTGTTACGAGGCTTATTTGTTTGTGTTTGAGCACAACCCGTAAGTGGGTGATGTTCTTGTCGTAATATTAATTGGTGCATATTACGTAAGAGTTGAATAAATATAGTTAAGTACTCAAACTAGAATATTATTATGAGTGTTTGTTAGTAGGCGTGAAATTCAAGTACCTACCAATCTAATAATGGGAATTATAATAATACTTGCAAAATTTGTGCTGAAAAACGTCGATGCCGGCCGTTTCTAAGTTAGCAACAACATTCTCAACATTCTAAAATTTTTAATTATTTAAAGACAGTATCCACAGAAGTATAATTGAAAATTAAAAGAACCTACCTATAGCTGATTAAACAGAAAATATAAAAAACAACATTAAACACTTTGGCACGCAGTGCCGCCGTACGAGTCGAGTTAAAAAAATTGAGGAGGAACTTTCGGGGCTAATAACACTTTTTGTAAATTGCTTCTACGTATGAACGTGTAAAAGTGAAAGGCGAACGCATTCAACAGCCATAACACTTACGTAGTGTAATATTACCTAAACAATAAAAGTCATAATCGCCCAGCAGGTAAACAGGAGCCCGAGGGACAACCGCTCCCGACCAATTACCGTGACATCTGTCATAAAAAGCCAACACGACACGGACACAATCACTTTAACGAAACCCATGTGACCTTGTTTTGAGGTGTTCCACTGAACGATACTTCATGAAGATACGAACATTGATGATGGAGAGCTCACTGGCGTAGTGGTTTGAGCGCTTTGGATTCGATTACGAAAACTTAGCAACTTTGCTAAGCACGTTGGGATTACGTTCATCCTGGATGAATCAATATAATTTTGTAGGTAATATCGAGCACTTGCCTACTTCGAAAGGCACTGTTTGTCCCGGGCGGCGGCCGTCAATTCCCCGGTTCTTATCGTTGAACTCCATAAGCAAAACATCATACGTACCTATTATTCACAATATAGCACAATGGCAAACCATCATAATTGTAAAACATGATATAAGTAAAACATTATTAATGATAATGAAGCATAATCGCAAAACATCATATTAGCAAAACATCACAATTCACATTAGATATGTAAGATTATTACATGGATTAAAATTGTTACTTTTTCTATTACTAAATCAATCTTACCTTTGGAAAAGTTATTTCTCACAAATGTTATGCTGTTATTATAGTTTTATTAAACATCATGTTTTGCTAATATGATAGTTTACAATTATGATATTTTGCGATTATGGTATTTTACTAATATGGTGTTTTCTAATGTCATGTTTTATGGCTATGCTGTTTTGAGATTATGCTCTACATAAATTGCGGATATGATACTTTACAAATAGGATATTATAATATTCTGCGATTGAGGTAACCAAAAAGATGCAAATCCATTCAGGCGAGCAGGAGTGATTGGGTAACAAACATCCATCTAAACGCATTAACATTTATGATATCAGTAGGGTGAAAAAGGGATGTAGTAGGTGGTCCAATATCCATGTAGCTAAGTCACAAAGACCCATCATGCACAAAAAACATAAATTAGTACCTACATACGACAAACTGCCAAACATAGTAAAGTTAAGGGATCATTATACCACAACGGAAACTTATCACAACTACCGAAGAACTAATCCAATGTCTCTGAGGAAGTAAGTAAGCGTAAGCAGAGTTGATAAAGGAATGGAGCGAGTCAGTTCCATGCTCACAATGTAATTGTTACGTAGGAAATACATATAGAGACGTACGATCGACCGGATAGATTTTTTAACATAGCTCTAATTGTAAAAATCAGAAAAATCTCAATGTAAGTACAAAGAATTTAGTAACTGGTGTCTTTGTTTGTCGTACTTCCAAGACTTGGAATTCTTTGCCGGCACATGTTGTGTTCTCTCCTTCCTTAAACTTGGTTTCCTTCCAAAGAGGAAGTGGCTAAAGCGGTGTGCTTAAGCTGCACTGCCTGTCTTCGCGTATGAACTCTTGTTACCGCTTCTCATCAGGTGGTGTTGAGTTATTTGCCATGCTTCGAAAAAAATATGTTTACTGCTAAAGCCCAATTTATAAAAAACCTTTTTAGAGACCTCTCTTACAAGACTTTTCAGGGGTGGCATTACCACTCAAATTTTGACTGCCGAACTGACTTCTGTAACGTGCTATATCTTACAGAAGATCGCAGCTGAAGCACACTACTTTGTAGTTTTGTGCTGTAATTAAAGGTCTACAGAGCTATGTTGGGAAAGGAGGACTCATGTCCTATCACCAGCTTATACGTCCCACTGCTGGGCACAGGCCTTCCTTGGAGAAGTTTGGGCCATTACACCACAACGCTGGCCCAAAAGCTGTTCGTGGGTTAAAGCGGTTGCAGTAACAACTGGGACCAACGGTTTAACGTGTCTTCTAAAGCAAGGAGCTGTTGCTTCAGATAACAAATTTTGAATGACCCAGCCTGTTGGTAGGTAGGTAACTTTAGCTGGTAGCTTTTTCTTAAGATTGTCAAGTAACGACACCTTTGGTGGTATAGGATCGTATGTAGGGGCATCTAGGTAAGGTAGATACTACAGCCTTTCTTATTTCGGCTGTAAAACCATAGTAAAACACTTCGCTGTATTTCGGATTAAAGCCATTGTAATTATAGTTATATTAGCCAGTGTAATTATAGGGCATGGAAGTCATTTCATCTAAGGATGGTCTCCTGTACCAAGTGTGTTTTATCTTGTTGTTGCGCTGTTGTGCTGTTCTGTAACACAACTCACACCTTGCCTAACAAGTCACTTGGAACTGAACTGTCATACAAAGCAAATTTTCATACATTTTGACAGATGAAATCGAAGTGACTTGCGAAGTGAGACGCCAGTTTTGTAACAGACTATGATGGCTGGTCAGGGTCGTGAGGAGCCGTTGGATGTACTTTGCGCAGAACCGTTTCATTTGGAAATCGATGGCGGAGGCCTTTATTCAGCAGTGGACATCATAAGCTGGTATGATGATGATGAGGTTTGTAAGCTTTTCAATTACTACTACTTTTCTTTATTTGACTACTCTGGAACGTGTGGTTTCATTAGACAAATTTACAGTGAAACGCATTTTAAAGTCACTTTAGCAATCATAAAGCTACAGTTATAATATACTTACACACATTTTCACAACATGTTATTCTTATTGTTATTTTATAATCTTTAATTATTAAGGTAATGTAATATAATTGACAATGATTAACTAGACTACACAGTTTCAAGGCTACATTAGAAGCAGGAATATTAAACAGCATGTTATTTCGAATTGATTTGAAATTGGATTTAAATTTCATCCATTTAAAAACGTCCGTCTTCGCATCTGTTTTTAAACTCACTAAATATTCGTCTACGAATTAATTACGTTTCCAATCGATTCCTGCTCTGGTGCAACTTTTCTTTAAACAACTCTATTTCGGACGCTCGAAACGTGTACAATTATTCATGTAGCATCGACCGGGCGTAACGTCTCTATCGAATGCTTTGACTACAATAGCTTGATAATAAAAACTTAAAAACATGTTCTGAACGTATAAAGAAGAAAATGATGCGGTTACTATAGTTCTGTAAATCAAGACTGACGTTTCAACTCTCTGGGAAATGGGTAAAACTTAAATTAGTAAGCACAGACTAAAATTAAATTAGGGTAGTAACAACTGCCAATTAATAAAGATAACATCTTCTCCCGGACCGTCAGATGGCAGGACGGTTATCTCAGCCAATATAATAAATCTAAAATCTTTATGCTGACAGAATATGAGTCCACAACACAAAAATTTCTCGATGAGCTTTGGCGATATTACTCGCCGCAAGAAGCCAAGACTGTTACTAAGTCTTAAGTCATATGGAGTACAGCTGCCACCCATGGTCTGGAGCACCTATATACCAGCTTGTACCATTTGACGCGGTTCAAAGACGCGCTATGAGAATTGTCGACGATCCCGAGCTCACAATCGGTATTGAATGAACCCTTAAGCCTAAGGAGAGATTCTGCTTCCCTGCGTGTGTCCTACCGTTTGTATGACGGGGTACGTTCTGAGAAATTATTTGACATGATGCTCACGGCCTCTCTTTATCGCGCACCGCACGCCATCGGCAAGGAATTCATCCTCACACGTTGGAACTACAGTGGTCGCGTACTGTACGATTTCAGAAAAACTTTCTCCCGCGGACGCTCTGGTTGTAGAATGAGCTCCCTGCAGAGATTTTCACGAACGAGTACAGCATGGGGTTCTTCAAAAAGGGCTTGAAATGTTCTTACAGGGTCGGCAACGCGCCTGGTGTTGCAAGCGTCCATAAGCTTCGTTAAACGCTTACCGTCAGGTGGGCCGAATGCTTGATTGTCACCTTAGTGGTATAAAAAAGAAACGTAACACTACAAGGTCCTAAGTTCTAAATCCAGTAATAAACAACTATATTTAGCCTTGATCTTTGACCGTAATAAACTAAATAATATATACCTACTTAAAATAGTGTTTTTAAACAAAAACAATCTTGCTAACAAAATTAAATGTAGTTTAATTAATATGACATTTTATAAGAATTGACATTCATTCAGTTTACTTCGAGTAATGACTTTGAAATATTAAAAGTAGGCTTCTAAGAAAATGATTCTTAAATCCCACAAACCACAATGAACGCTATGGAGCGTCTCTAAAAATAGCCTAATCGATAGATCAGTCATACAGATTTGCGAGGGGTCGCTATTTAGCGTCATATTAAGAGGCCTTCCCTGAAATGGTGAAAAATTATATCTACACTTTCTTATCCTAACGGCTATTTTAGTAATATAAATATTTACTGCCAATTTATTAGCTATCTAAAAATGTCTTTATAAATCTTGGTATTTGAAGAAATACAATCATAAAAAATTATTGGAAACGAACAAACCGATTCTATAACAAAACTTGCCATGTGTAAGCATGCGCAAGTCAGGCTAGTTTAAAAGTTTTAAGAGGAATTATCGAAAAGTCTAATGAAAACTAAATTATTGGCGATATTTTGATTTGTGTAAAAAGATAAAAATTGCTCTTACTCAACATTAAGACTGTTTTTGGAAAATCCTCTGATAACTATTTAGACTAACCTGACTTGCTTATGCATGTAAAGTTTATATGAAAAACTATGCGGCGAAAACCCTCTAAAATAAGGGGTTTTTTTTTATGAAATATGATTAAAGAATGGTATCTAAAGGTAATTGATGAATTCACATTAGATAAATAATATTATAATAGATCGAAAAACTGACATAACAATGAGTCAATTATTAGGCTTCTAACTATGTAGTAAGTACTTAAGTATATCAAATGTCAACATAATTATTGCTGTGTTGCTACTTAGGTATTATATAAATTAATTAATTACGTCAGATAGTAAACGTTGAATATCAACATAGTATATTGACGATAATAATATGTTCACTTACATGATGGCCAATGACAAAAATCTTAGATCTTAATTTTTCTAGCTTCTTCCGAAATTCATTAATATTCAGTTTAGTTGAACTTTGATAATCACAACCGAAATTTGTATTCTAACGAATTGCTTTTATTACTTACTAGCTTACCCCGCAAACGTTGTATTGCCAAAAAAAATGACTGAAAAAATAGATAGTAGCCGATTCTTAGACCTATTGAATATAGGTATCTACATATAAAATTCCTAGCAGTCCCGGCAAACTTTGTTTTACCATAAAAAAAAATATAGTAGCCGATTCTCAGACCTACTGAATATACATAAAAAATTTCACGAAAATCGGTAAAGCCGTTTCGGAGGAGTATGGTAACTAAATTTGTGAGTCGAGAATTTTAAATATAAGATAAATGTAACGAACATTTGGTAAACAAGTATGAAAATTGCTGTAACTTAAATACCTACCCAATATTAAAAATTATCAGTGAAATAAATCCCTATAATACTAACTAGGTACAATTCTGATGACACAATCTAAAATTAGATACAGTTCAGCTCTTTGTCGCAATATGTATAGAAAAAGAATAGCCAAAAATTAGAACATATCAAATTAAATGATATGACCGTCTTTTTTAACCGACTTCAAAAACGAGGAGATTCTCAATTCAGCCGGTATGTTTTTTTTTTTTTTTTTTCTATGTATGTACACCGATTACGCCGAGATTACTGATCCGATTTACGTGATTCTTTTTTTGTTCGATGCGGAATAGATGCCATTTGGTCCCATAAAATTTTTTTCAAAAACAGTTGGGTACTTTACTTTTAAATTAAAAAAAACTGAAATTATGAAATCGTCTACATAAGCGAATTTGCGAATTTTTGCTTTTCCAATGACTTTTTAGTGAAACGATACGATAGTAGGAAACAATATAAGTTAACGGTCACCCATCTAGCTTCGACCGTAGAAAGTTATCACTAAAAATTGTAAAAATAAAAATTTAAACAAAAATTAAAACCGACTTCAAAAAACTGAAAAGGATGAAATAATTAAATTTTAGTAGGTATTCATCCACTAGAAACATATTTTTGGAGTTGGTGCTAAGTGGTTTCCAAAACAATAGAAAGTAAAGCACCGACTCCAAAAATATGTTTCTAGGGGATGAATACCTACTTAAATTTAATTATTTCATCCTTTTCAGTTTTTTGAAGTCGGTTTTAATTGCAGTTATATTGAGAGAATGAAATGTGGAGCGCATTTCATTGTCTCATTATGCATCCAAAAAAAAATCTTTAATTTCTATTTAAAATCTTTAATAAAGATTTAGCTCACTGTCGATGAAAAGTATGCTTTCAGATTTAGAAAGCAATAGCTAGGTAAGTATAATGAAAGTGACTATTTATAAAAAATATAGATAGTTAGTAAACATAGACATATAAAGTAACGTAAAGTAATTATTTAATAAAAGTAAATTGAGGAGTTCATTCTCCTTAAGATAAAATAACGAGAACATAAACAAAAAGCCATCAATATGAATAGATCGAATTTCGGATCCGGAATACTTTGTAGATATAATTTCTTGAATGTATTAAGCGATCGAAAGATCATTCTCAGTCAATACGTAACTCTACAAAACACTAACACTGACTAATAGTTAAAGTTATCGACAAAATTAAGTAGTGCGTTTTAAATTGTTGTTTGCTAATAGGTACTAGTAAACAAATTTGTAACTAAGAAAATTTACTAAAACGAACCTTAGTTTCAAATCCAACTACTTAATATGTAGTTAAATGTTAAAAAATGGGATTACTATATTTTTATTACAATTATTAGTCCTTTCGTGTTCTATACGGACTACGGTATTGGTAAACGGACTACTCACTATATTTCAGTCCATTAGTTTAATTTCTCAAGCCGCGTAAAACCCCCGATAACAAACCCAATTATGTCTGGAGTCTGCATCAAAACAGTAGTTTCTCTTATAAATTCCTATCTTATTTATTGTTGTTAATGCGATTTCTTCTCCATCATTTCCTCATACTTATATTGTTATGAGCATGACAGAACATGCAACATAATAAATGTTTCTATGAATGACAGCTTTCGTTTAAATAACTAATTTAAAAGAGTAAAAAGCTTACAAATTCAAATTGTCCCATTTATGTTTAAAACCGACATTAATATAATTCTCTTTTGATCAAAGCTTCATATGCCGCAGGTGAAATTAATTGGAAGCGAGGAAATTGAGAACAAAGAACTGTTTTCAATTATTATTTTTAAATTTAACAGTAATTCGAAAAACTAAGAACAACCGTCGTTTTATATTTATAAACGCACTCCATAATCTCGATGGGATTTACATTTTTAATTGCCGAAACATAAGTGTGTTTAGTCTTTATTGCATCCGAAATAGAGTTGGTATTTGAACTAAAACTATTTAGTAATAGGGTTGACTACACAAACCCCCGGTCGTTGAACCTAAGTCAAGTTCAAGTACTGCAGAGCGGCACGCTTCGCGTTTATTTTTGGGCCACTAAATATACTCAACTCGTTCGCTGATTCGACTTGTGCTTCCTGCGGATACGCGATTGGTTGAAACGTCGCAAAAATGTCATTAGATTGGCATGTCTGCGCGCAATATTGTCACTCACATATGAAAGTTGCTTCAACGAAAAGGCTATTTATTACGATTAGGCGATTAAATTTTCTGGTGCTTTTATAGCGGAAATAGGACAAGAGATGAATTGTACAACCAAAATGACTACCAATACCAATGCAAGAAAAGACCGATAAAAAGATGGCGCTTCTTTCATTGCTAGATTACTATAATGTGTATTGTTCGTGTATATATTCTTGTTATGATGTCAAGTAGGTGGGTACCTACTTGTTTATAATTTTTGATTTTCTAAATATGAATGTTTTACATTATCATACTTTATGTACTTACACCACATAATTTAGTGTGATATATATTCACTGTAATTAATTTTTGTACTTAGTCTAACTTGAGAACTTCTACTGACACAGTGATACCGATTGTATGATGCATTAGATGTTGATATAGTGTCTCGAAAATAATAATTTATATTTTAAGAACCACGCGTCCAATTGATTTCACATGGTCGCCTTATCGACTAAAACAGAAATTTAAATGGACTTTTAAATTCATATCGCAGCACGCACGCGGGGTGAGACCCCATCTACGCTTTTGTTGGAAGGCGCATTGTGCCAGAACCACCTGGCTCATTAACTGAGTCGCAAACCACCGGCTTACGGAGAACTACTGGTGAAAGCAAATTTCTCCGCGAGGATTGCATACGGGAATAAATATAATATTCAAAGCACGCGAGGAATCAGAAAATACTAATAATGACATAAAAGAGCAAAAAAGTAATAGTCTGTAACTTTATTTAAAATCCTAAGGTAGCCTTTAAAGATGGAAAAAAACGAAACAACAGTACTTAACTGAAAAAATATAAAAGTGAAAATTTAAAGTAACCCCCGGCCTCATTAATAATCTGTCTAACGCCATCTTATTGAGACTAGTCTTATGAGCCCAAACACGCTATATCTTCTATAAGTTTCTAAAGAATGAAGCAGCCCGCAGACTTTTTGATAATATAGGATCAGCTCAAGGTTAATATGTCATGGGAATGTCACCGAAGTGACAGACAGTACACCAAATTTCAAATCAATCGGATCTATGAAAGTTGGTAAAACCCCATTATCATGTACAAAATGAGCTGATAGTCATCAAACGCCTGAACTCATCTTCATTAATTATAGCTAAGAATCATCCTAATTACGTCAGCTTTCAAACAAAAAAATCAAATTAAAATCGGTCTATTCGTTTAGGAGCTACAATGATACAGACAGACACGTCGAACTTATAATACCCCTCTTTTTCGTCGGGGGTTCAATAGTACCTACGCAATGAAATAAATCTTTGCGATGAACCATGATCCAGATCCAATAAAAACTCTGTAACGTATGAGTTACTGCTATGAGTGCAGATATGACGTGCCAAAATAAGCCGCTTTAGTAACTAACTTTGGTTTGAAGAATTAATAGAAGTATTTTCACGACTATAATCATTTTCCTTTTAGACGTACCTACTGCTATGTGGAAAGATATCAGTAGCTAAATTACAAACCAACAGAAACACAGATGTGCCATGTTAAACCCATTGCGGAAAACATCTCACGAATACGTTTTTATCCATCAGTGAATCGAATGTAAAGCATAGCACAGCAGCCTCCGGAGTACTAAGCAAAATGGCGATTTTGTTTCACTTACGGGTGCCGCACGTCACTGGCCCATTTCTTACGACCCATTGACTTGTAGCCATTCATCGGTGCCTTTCAAATGAGAAGGGGTTTAATGCGCCCGAGTGCAAATGAGAACGAATGTAGAAATTTATCGCCGCGAGTTATTGTGCGCGGAAGGCGTTTGTTGTGTTTAGTGTCGTTGTTGCCTTAACGATAATTTAAGAATGTGGGCAAACAGTTTTTATTACGCGTGCGGAACTCTGGTTAAGGTTTAGGGGAAGATTTTAATGATATTGATTAGTTTAATGAATAAAAGAATTAAGTTTACTTCATTTCAACAATATGGACTTTTGTTGCCTTTGAGATTTAAAATTTTAATAGTAATCACATCAAAATTACTTTTAAATACATAAGTGTGATCAAAAGTATGGAATTAAACAACCATATTTATGGAATTAAAAAAGAAAAAAGAATTTGGGTATTGTATAACTATTATTAAACATCCCATTCGTATCCCTGAAATATAGCTAAAGTATAGAGAAATCGCAACAAAGTAGAACCATTTAATCAGTCCCCTCATGCAGTTCATGATTAGCTTCCTCTTAATCTCCGGTTTAAAACTGTTTCACAATGGACTAGGCACACTCACAGGCCTATTTTGCAAAAAAGCTTCCCTTTTCCTTTACCAGTCGAGGATTTGAACAAATATTTTTATTACTAAACCAATGTTTGCCTTACCATCGTCAGCAAGGGGTTGGGTGGAATCACCATTCATCCGCCATCTTTCTTTGATTTCAATTCTTCAACATTGCGCGAAATTAAATAGGCCAGCTGGTTCGTTGTATTTACATCATTCATTTGACATTTGTTTTATTATTGTGTAGTATTTAGATAACAGAAAAGATTCTGGTATAATAGATAACTCTGAATAAGTATTTCAAATTAACCGGCTAATACAAAAACAAAATTAAATTTTAAAAAATGCAAAATAGTATATGTATCATGGGCAGCAGCAAAATTGGAAATTCATGACAACCTATCGATAAGGGAATAAATACTCTTTCGTACATAGGATAGCAGCAAAATTACAAATTCATGACAACCTAACGATAAGGGAATAAATACTCTTTCGTACTAAAAGTTATAGATATAATCTTTAAAACACGCTGAAGAAAGTCATGAGAGTTTCCGCAAGTATATGGAAAAACATTGCAAAACAAAATTGGTTCACAAACAACCAACTATAAATTAATAATGGACTGCAACAAATTATTTGCGAGTTTATTTTTGGATATTGTAAGTAAAACTCTCTAATACAAGAGCACTTCAATAAGGATACCAAAAACAAAGAAAGGAAATTTGATTGTAGGCACAAGCTGAACCAACGACCCCAAACAGCCCACTAAAAGAAATTAATCGGCGTGTCCGAAAAAATAAAACAAAAGAAACGGTAAATCCCACACTGAGAGAAGACAATATATCGTGTCGTCATAAAGCTGTCCCTCTCCCGCCAGGCGGCGCCATGGCTTGCCCCCGCATCCCTCCCCCGGCGAGACAGTACGCACGTGCGTGCCGTTTGTGGGCACGCTATTCAATCCAAAACCCACCTTAACCGCAAGCAGTAAGACCTGTTCCTAATCCCCAGAACCAGAAGATGCTGCACAATCTATTACACACCATATCGCGTTACCATTAAATACATTTTGTTTTGCTCCCCGACCGCATTCCTCTTGCTTCTAATAGCGATTGTGCTGTCGATGAATGTTTGAACTTTTGTCCTTTTTTGATTAGCGGTTATCGTCGCGGGTACAATTTTTATTAACAAGGAGATTCACCCGTAACAATTGATCATGAAATCGATTGATCAAGTTCAGTGACAACTGTAAATTAGAGTCTAACAGAATTAAGGATTTGACAGAATTTCTGCAAAAAAAATGTCATGAAGGAATTGTAATCCGCTTTAGAGGTCTTAACTTAATAAATTGTAGAGCAGAGAGAGTGCAATCATACACAACATAGCGGTATTATGCACCCTAACCACATAACTGTTCCCTTGATATTGGTTGCTGATGAACGGTCCAATAAATACCCATAAGTTTATACGCGACACGTACAAAACATTCCCGGATATAAAAGCATTATCCTGTTAAGTAATTTATTTCTCCTTCAGGTAGTAGCGAACTGTTATTTTATGGAGCCACTTAAACGTTCTATAATACAAGCTGTCAGGGTATGAATGAGGGCTTAGGGTGTTTGTAACCTTAATACTACTCTATAAGCAGTAAAAAATTGAACTCCATTCGCAGGAACCTCTTTAAAAACCTGAGCACTCAATAAATCATGTTTTCGATGTTCATTATTTTTTAGTCCCCGTGGAATCTACGGATTTAACTGCGTCAAATTTTAATATACGTGCACGAAACTTTTTATTTATTGTTTATACCCTCTGAGTTTACAAACATGAATCTATGATCAAAATTTATTTTACCAATAATGGTCATTCTTTATTGGGATTCGATAAAATCATAATTTATTGATTTATTTTTACTGTTCATTTGTATTAGACAAAATAATTCAAATCTTGATTTATCTTATAGGAAACAGATAATCAAAAAAAGTACCTAATTAGGTATGTAATCGTACAATGTGTCTTGATAATTATTGAAATGTAAAAATGGAAAAATCACAACCTGATAATAATTATAGATTGGAGTGGTTAGTAAGAGAATACACAAAAAAAACTTTTTAAATTCAGATAAATTATGAGTACAATAAAAAGTGTGCCTTTCGTCGCCTTACGAAAAATTGGTTAGAAAAGAATCTGATTTTCTTATTATGCGATTGAACAATTTACACGCTGCTGTTTCATCGAAATTTGTATTTTATAAACATTGTTTGGATTGTATGCTATAAACATGTACCACTAATAAAGCATATTTTATATCTTATAAATAGAAGATTATAAAGTAAACGACTTGCATCCATTAGTTTACATTATCAGTAGAACTTTATGGGCTCCTAAAAACACAGTAAAGATTATAAATACTGACCTATCATAATCCCCTTTCATATAGTGAGTCATCGTCCTCTGAGTCAGAGAGATTTCTTGCATTCAGTTCGTCGTCCAATAGCTGACTACCCACACTCTGAAGTTGAACCGGTCTCGATGGGAGCCCGTATAGCCGTAGGATACTCTACTTACACAAATCCGTATAAACAGCTCTTTAAGGCATGATAAAATTATAAACTGGTAAGTACCTAAGTACTGTACATTTACAATTTCACTACCATAGCCGTATCTTGAATTACCTAAGCAACGTAATGCTTACAATACACTTACAAAGCTACTATAATTAAGAAAAAATGATTTCATTGCTGTGGTTCTAATAGAAACTAAGCTGAAATTTATCCAAAATTTTACCGTATTTTACAGTCAAGATTTTTTTAAATGTTGGTTTGCAGGTTTGGTATTGTATTTTAGAGGTGATTAATAGGGCTGTTGCCTAGAAGTGAAAATGTAGATATTACAAATACGTTTCGAAAATATGAGTAAATATTCTAGAAAATGTTTTGCAAAGTATATTTTTTCGTCTGGTATTAAACTTATGTGGATTAGAAATTTTAAAAAAATGGCGAAATTATATTGTATATGTTACAATCAAAACCACTTTCGGCAACAAAAATCGGGAAAAAGTCGTTTTGACCAAATGTAGTTTGAGTGCAATCACTCAAACTACAAAAAAATAACTTTGAACCTACCAATGTAGGTTCAAGGTTATTTTTTGTAACCACAGACAACTAAAACGATGTCGGTTATAATAAGTAACTACTAATTTATCGTTTCACCACAAAGTGATAGGAAAGTCAAAATCCGCAATTTCGGATAGGTACATAAACGATTTACTCATTCCAGTTATTTTGATTTAAAAACCAAACTAATAAGATAAGCGATTTCAAATAATTTTTTATAGGACCAAATGGCAACTATTCCGCATCGAACAATAAAGAATCACATAAATCGGTTAAAGAAATCTCAGCGTAATCAGTGTAAATACACATATAAAAAAACATAGTAACCGAATTGAGAACCTCCTCGTTTTTGAAGTCGGTTAAAACCATTGATTACAGATATACTATTTGCTATACTTATAAATAAATAAAAGATGGAAACTACTGCATTAAAACTATATGTACAACTTTAGTTCTGAAGTAAATGTGGACTTACTTGTTTGTAAAGGAAAAATTCTAAGTAACTATTTTGTTTTGTCGCAAATTCTATTTCATCATTTTTATGTTTCTGTTCAGCTTCAGATTATTGTTAGATTTTTGAATTCAGAGACATTTTGTTATATATAACCGAAACACTATTCTAGTGGCATACTTTCATGTAATAATATCAGCTTCTAACGGACGCCGGTTGCAGTAACAATACCCGCAAATTAGGTTAGTTAGATTGCAACCACTTATCTTCTAAGGCGAACTCGTACGGCACCATTATGTTTATAACTGTTGCACTTATCGGAAACTACGTAGTGCAAAACTCTATAACAAGCAACAACAACCATTAGTTTCCCTAAAGAAGCTATTTCAGTTATAAATTAATGTTTTAAATCTACTTCTATTGATTTAATATATTACATAAAGAAAGACCTGTGAATTATTATAATTACATCTGCGATTCTATCTGCGCTTATAATCCAGAAAGACATTAAACCAGGATCTAACCGCACATTGCGGTCTGGCTATTGGTCCGGTTTGGTGGATCGCGTTACTCAGGTGTTGATTTCGTCAAAGCGATGTCCATCGCATCAAATCTAATAACTATCACGTACAAATTAACTCGCTTCATTGACTCTGTCTGGGAGGTGTTTGGACTACTCTATTGTGTACACATTATTAACATATCTAATTGTATTAATGCTGCTAGTGTGTTTATCTTGGTAATGTCCATTATGACTATCTATGTTAAAGCTGTAGTAGTAATGATAAAATCGTATTTATCAATAGAAATATCAAGAATATTTAGTAAGATAGGTTGTTCGAAACTTTCATAAGGAAGTCTGCTACCATTATTGTTTTATCAAACGGAGTATTGGACTATATTTTGATATACTTGCAAATAAGCACGGGTAATTTTCGAATAATTCTCTTATAAGTACACATGTCCTGGCTGTTAATGAAAACTATTTTAAGCCTCATTCATTACGGGCAAGAAACGAGACAATGACCGGACATTAGGCAGGAAATGCACCCGACACATTCATTGCGGTACATTACGTCAGCTATTCTAATTAGAAGCTGTACATTAATCGATCGATGGTATATGCAATTTCATTGCCCATATAATAACACCCTTCAATTATGGAGCACTGGATGCTGCAGCCGCAAGTAGGTAACTATGATTATACCACCACTTAAACTAGAACTGAACCCCCTTACGAGTATTTTCGTCCTTACTTACATATAATTAAGGTACTTTTCAACATCTTTATATTCTTGCATACTATAGTGCTCCATTTTATAAACAAATTGAAATTGTACCTACTTTTGAGATGCATAGAAAATCCGAAAACCATGACATACTGAAGATATAAAAAGATAATAATATCTTATTGCAAGTTTAATGTAAGCATATGGTTCATAATTTATTTTATGATATTCAAATTACACTTGAATAACAACATATTTGGAATACATGGTAAAAAAAACGGTTTTGGTCGTATAGTGGATCTTAGGAATAGATGATGTTCATTTTAGAATCTATAACAAGTGTTTGATTTTATAATAGATATATGTTTATAAAAGATTTCATCATTAGAGCTCACAACAGCTCTTGACTTGTGCGCGTTCATTCAACATTAAGACATTATAAAAATATCTCACGCAAAAGACGTTTGAAACATCCTGGACTACGCGTAGGTAAGTCAAGATAAGGCAGTTCATTAATATGCTGTCCACCTATACGAACAATAACAACGCATTCCACAAAGCATCCCGCAACAGTATCGACAAAGTTCCATCCGGTACGTTAAACATCGCGTGGTTCGCTAATCCGAGCGTAACATTGCAAAACGCAGAGCAAACTGCTCCGCTTTGTATTCCTCTAATGAGAGCCACGTGGCTGTCTCCCGCAATGCAGACTGCACAATAAAACAATAGCTCCACAGTTGTGCACTCCGGCTTTATTCCTATAGGACTAACTGTCGCGTGACTTTGACTCGTTACTGGCATACCACAAGGCACTATTCTTCCACTGATTCTATTTTGAAAACATATAGCACAATACTAACAAAATTCATGTCACAGGGCAGTAAATCTTGTCTTAAACTTTCTTATCCTATAGATTTATAACAAAATTGTATAGCTGTTACTTAATTCAAAGTAAAACAAATTGGAAGTTGCTATATTTTTAATTTACCATGAAAATAATAAACCTTTTACACATCATATTGAATTCGTTTGTTTTCTTTTATAGGACCGGAGCATCGAATGTATCCTTAGCAACGTTAACAACGTCAATCATATAAATGAAAATTTGCTGGATTCTTATTTGAAAATTGTTTTAGTTTTGCATTTTCACTTGTTTTCAGTGATAATTCTACATCTTGTTTCACAACAACAAATGAGCTGTCCTATGTTTTGATCCAAATCAAACCTAACTTTTGACAGTCCTGTATAAACGAATCTCACTTTTTCGTCTTATTGGAACTGGAACGGGAATTTTTAACGAACTTGTTCAACTAAATCCACAGTATTGATATCTTCTTTGGTTACTGGTGACACTTTTGACACAAACACGGCAACTTTTGTATGGGGCTGTTTGTTCTCGTTCTGTCGTCAAACAAAACAACGTAAACATTTGTGTCGCTTACGACGCGATCGCCCTTCTGAGTTCAGCCTCGTGCACTGGCCGGATTCGTAGGGCCATTATGGTGATTGTTGCACTGAGTTCACTAACACTGTCCCTGGTGTCGGGGACTCACCTAGTTGTGCGAAGACCTTGGGCCTGACGTTCTCCTGCCAGGCGGCGGCGGCGGCGGCGAGGAGTGCCGCGAACAGGGCACAGCGGAGCACGAGCATGGCACTAGTCACAAGTCGACATCACTTGTATGAGGAACACACGCGGCGCGCGGCTCAACGCTACACAGGCGGGCGGGGCGCGCGGCGGCCGGCGGCGGACTGGGGCAGGGGGCTCGGGCGCGCCTGCGCCGCTGGCGCCCCGCGGTCTCGCATGCGTGGGGCTGCGGAGTGCGGACCTCGCACGTGACGCAACCCTCCTCTCCCCAGCGCACCCTCTACCACCGAGCGCCGACCCGGCGACGTCATAATCGCGTTAAAAAACCGCCTGCATATCCTAATGAACGAACTAAACCTGCAATTAAACTCCGGCCTCTTGTTTATAAATGATTTTCGGTGTATTAAAAATTCGTTAGCTCTCCGGGTGTGGCGATTCCAACCGTCGTAAAGTTGCAATTACAACTTTGACGGGATCCTTGCGTATAGCCAATCGCAAAGACTCCTATTACTTTCCCCTTCCGGGAAAAATCTGAACTGGCGCTTTTGCCACTAATTGACGTAGGTGTGCGCTTTGTAATGACCGAGTCGAGGGCCAGCAATTAAATTCATTATTTGTCTTGTTAAACTTTTGATGTTATTGTTTGTTCGTTGAAATGTCACGCGGCACTTTTTTACGGCAGACTTAGCAAAATTTATCGCTAAGTAGGTACACTAAATTATAACAATCTATTAATCAAACTGTCAAATAAACTCAAGTATTGCTAGAAGTTAACTGGCACTAAAAATAATTTATCTTAAATTGTAATTGTGAAATGATAACCAATAAGTGCCAAGTACTTTGATAATGCAAACTTAATTAATTATTACATGAGGACTTTTTATGCACTCACATAAAAACATAGCAAGATTGAACAAACACACATGGATTTTAATTACACGCGCCATAAACCTAATCTAGCGAAGCTAAAATGCGTAAATTTTTAACAAAAACTAATGCAAACATAAAAGTCCATACATTGACAAGGTTCCAATTTCCGACCGTATACAGTAGAATCCTACTTTGTTGCAATGGTAACTTTTCGTCAATAACTAGGGTGTCACAGACACGCATCTATTGTTATTATTAATCGAGCAAAGTTGCACCCTAATAATGTTATTCAATTGACTTACAACTTTGTCGTATTACCGCTTGTGTGGCACCAGCCGGTATGCACTGCGCGGGAGCCCGTGTGAAAATCGATAAAATAAACATTTATGGGGTATTACTCGTTACATGTAAGTAATGTGATATTGCCTATTGGATACTTCATAATAATATTATGATATTTCATGTAGCAGACACATTTACCGGGCGTTAATTGGACTTGTTACGAAATTCTCAATGAACAATGGAATCATTTAATAAAAAAAAATCAGTTAGTTTTTTTATACATAAAATATAGAAGATTAAATTAACACATTAGCTTAACATTTTCTAAATACTCGTCCATCCGACGCAGCCGTGAATTAATTATTATGTAAGATTTGACTGATATGTGTTAAGATCATACAGATATTATGATCTACAGAGGTTTGTCGTTTTATGCCCAAAAAAAAAACAAAATCATGTTACAGGATCAAATCGTGTGCATGCGGATTGAGTGATCCTATCTTCAATCTTTACAATAATCGACGAGGATTTAGTAAATAATTGTTAAATTCGCCACAGTGAAGTAAAAAAATTGTAAAACCTGAGATAAAACAGATATAGTCAATAAAGTGGATCACTCATACCGCATGCATTATAAAAATGTCATAATGTATATCTAATAATATATAACAGTTCTGCTTCCTATTTATACATCAAAAAATTGTAAAAAATTGTTAAATACCATCACCAAATTATGAATTAGTTTGCATGTCCCGTTTAAAAATTATAACGATTTATTTGGATCACTCACACCGCATGGTGGCCGTATGAGTGCTCTTTAAAAATATCACCTTATACTGAATATATACATATTATTTTTTTGTACATTATAGCTAAACGTGAGGTTGAATTTGTTAAACAGTGATCTTGACAAAAACTTATAATAGATAGAAGAAATTCAAGTTTCCCGTTTCCTTCAGCATGCCGTCTGAGTGATCCACATTTCGGCCTCTATTTACTTTCGTATACCACCTCATAAACTGAAGATATACCCAAAATTGTTAAAAATTTTTTACTAAAATTTGGCATATATTCTGTTAATGTACGTGCGATACTTTAAATTAAAATAATTTTGTATGTAACTTCATCGATTTCTCGGTCATTGGTGATCCGATTTTTAAAATTCTTAATAATTTATAGATAAATTGTACCGTCAATAAACTATGGATATAGGGTTTTTTAATTATAATATATGTTTTCTAGAACATGTGGTTTCTCATTTACAGATCATGTATAACTTTCATTATAACATATAAGCAGGTGAATAAAATATAAAAAGATTAATAGAAATAAATGCACCAGAATACTAATCATCGGTCTCAATCAACAGCCCTGTAAATTATAGGCATCCAGAATGCTCGGAGCTCAGGGTAATCTTTTCCATAAAATATTAAATAATATGAATAAATATAATAAAAACGCCTGGTCCTGTCCCAGTAAGGATATATCACAAAGTCTCACACAATGAAAAATCAAACACACCCTACTCAGTCATTTTCTTCAGGAATTTACGAAACGAAATATTTTCTAAAGTATCGCACGTACATTAACAGAATATATGCCAAATTTTAGTAAAAAAAATTTAACAATTTTGGGTATATCTTCAGTTTATGAGGTGGTATACGAAAGTAAATAGAGGCCGAAATGTGGATCACTCAGACAGCATGCTGAAGGAAACGGGAAACTTGAATTTCTTCCATCTATTATAGGTTTTTGTCAAGATCACTGTTTAACAAATTCAACCTCACGTTTAGCTATAATGTACAAAAAAATAATATGTATTTATTCAGTATAAGGTGATATTTTTAAAGAGCACTCATACGGCCACCATGCTGTGTGAGTGATCCAAATAAATCGTTATAATTTTTAAACGGGACATGCAAACTAATTCATAATTTGGTGATGGTATTTAACAATTTTTTACAATTTTTTGATGTATAAATAAGAAGCAGAACTGTTATATATTATTAGATATACATTATGACATTTTTATAATGCATGCGGTATGAGTGATCCACTTTATTGACTATATCTGTTTTATCTCAGGTTTTACAATTTTTTTACTTCACTGTGGCGAATTTAACAATTATTTACTAAATTCTCGTCGATTATTGTAAAGATTGAAGATAGGATCACTCAATCCGCATGCACATGATCAAATCGTAATGCGATGCCTGCATGCGTAGGCATGCTGTTTGTACATTACCTCATGCAGCGTACTTTTAGAAAACTTTTGGACAAGACAGCTTCATCGCGCGACGTAGACAATTGGCAAAAGTGTTCACATGGTTTATTTCGCACTAATCTACGAACTGAAGTTGTTCTGTTATGACTAATTAACTTACAATGCTAATCTATTGATTAAGTAATACCTTACATAGCTACTTCTTAATCCAATTTATTATTGTCCTAATTACATCCTCAGTTCGTTTTGTTTTCAACGATTTATTATTAATTATGCCGTCAATACGACAATAAATTAAAACACTGGCTATATTAGTTCATAAAAATGTATTGCAATTTTCAAAAACATCTTATTACTTTGATGACATTTATATGAAATAATATAACATTGGCTGCAGTATTTCATAGATATGTTTTAAAATTATCCAATGAATAAGATTTATTTGAAAGTAGATAAACAATTATTTTGCACGATACATAATTATTCCATACAGGATGTAAAAGAAGCTGTCTCGAAAATGAAGGCAGTACTTGTGATCCTATACAAGACTACAGTGGCAGTGTTTGTGATCCTATACAAGACTTATTAAAAAATTTCAAATTGGGATGTTACCTAAGTTAAAATGCGGCGCTATTTTTCACAAATTCGGAAAATATACGCTATGTTTACCCATATAAACAATTCAAATTTAAAAGATATGGAATATTATTGAAGTTGTACTGTTGAAGTACAGAAGCCATTAAAGTTGTAATTATTTTTCAAAATTTATAAAAAAATGTTAATTTATGAAAGATATTATAAACTGTGACTATGAACGAAAACATACTTATTATATACATATATTATTTATTTTGTAAGTGCATATTTTGCTTAGTAATATGTATAGGAACATAGGGCGTCACCTGTTCCGTAGATTTAATATGGAGCGCTTTTGGACGACGCGCCCGCGCGCAACACATCAAACATACCACTATATCTATGAAACTATTGATCTTAGACATACTATTTCTTTGCAATATTTCTTCATGGAGTAATATACTTCTTATTTAGGAAATAAAAAAGTTCTCAACTACCCTATTGCGAAAAAAATTTGCTATTCCATACAAACAGATCGTGTAGGTACCTATTACTATTAATACGAAACAGCCGATTTTTCACGATTTAATTTTTTTACAACTAATGTGCTGTGTGCTTGGGGTCACCAGCACTGCCAAAGTGCCAACTGGCTTTGTGTTCGGGAGTGTTCCCCTTACACTCTGTATAAGCTTGTTATTAAAACAAAGAATGGACCTACAAAACTACTATGTGTAGGTATTAGACACTCAAATATCAGTTTATTACGTAGAAATATCAAACACTAAAATAAAGAATCACCCTCCATTAACTGTCGTTTTAAATCTACCTATAAAATTATCCGTGCCATCCCCAGAAACAAGACTAAGTAAGTATATGCATTTATTATATCAAAGCAAACTAATTGCACACCTTCTTAGGATAAATAATTGTTACCTTTGTATTTATTAGAAAAATATTATTCGACTACGGAACAAAAATGAAAACCGATTTCAAAATACTAAAAAGGATAAAATAATCAAATCTAAGTAGGTATTTCATCATCACCAGCCTATATACGTCCCACTGCTGGGCACAGGCCTTCCTACATGGCAGAAACGCATGAGGAGTTTGGGCCATAACACCACCACGCTGGCCCAATGCGGGTTGGTGGGTTAAAGCGGTTGCAGTAACAACCGGGACCAACGGCTTAACGTGCCTTCCGAAGCACGGAGGAGCTCAAGATTATAAATTTGATTGACCCATCCAGGGACCGACCATGGCGAAAGTTGCTTTGTTTTCGTGATCGAAACCAGAGCGCCCAATCCACTACGCCACCGAGCTCCTCAGGAACATATCCCCTAGAAACATATTTTTTGGAGTCGGTGCTTAACTTTCTACTGGAAACCACTTAGCACCAACTCCAAAAAATGTTTCTGGGGCATAAGTACTTACTTAATCTCGAGCTCCTCCGTGCTTCGGAAGGCACGTTAAGCCGATGGTCCCAGTTGTTACCGCAACGGCTTGAACCCACCAACCCGCACTGGGCCAGCCGCCAGTGCCCGGCAGTAGGGCGTAGATAGGCTGGTTATTAATAACATAGGCGCCTATCTATCTACCACCCTGATTCAGATACACTATTTATTAAATTCAGCAGCATCATTCTATTAAAATATTTCTGTGGTCACACATCAAATCGAATGTCATATCAAAATATGATGTTGCGAATAAATATTTTGTCACTGATATTTTCAACACATCCACGTGACTTCACATGAAAATACTCGTTTGAACGCTTCCTTTGGCGGAAGCCCTATGTGTACCCAAGTGGATGGAGGTGGAAGTTAATGCGTGCATCAAATAAACTAATATTTACCCGCTGCATCGCTTCTACACCGCGTACGTTGCGTGTGTGGTGTAGAAGGAAAGAATATATAATATATGTCGCCGCCATCTGGTTAAATTCGCCGCTTTATGAATGCCTAGCTCATGAAATTTTCATTGACTCATGCCGATATCGAACATGGTGATTCTTTGTTAACAACTACTCCATCGAGCTACAGTCTGTAGTCCGAAAATTTGTCTATCTTCTGAGTGTGATTCACAAACAAAAATATTCGACATCGAGCTTGACGTCTGACAAGACGACGAGCTGCCATTGATTTTGACGTTTGCGCACTGCACTAATTCACTAATCTCAACATCTTCGGTCGGTCTCTTGGCTGTGTATGATTGTCTCTGTTTTGGTTACAGAACAATTTAAGACATGAATTACAATCGATATTTTTTGATTTCGTTTTTTGTGTTAAAATATTATCGAAATGACTTTATTCAATATTTAATTGATTTTTACATAAAGATATAAAAATCAACAACTTTTTAGTTCCGATTCACGCCGTGCTCGTCGTCGGAACGCTGGTGTCGCCAACGGTTGTCAAACAAACGCCAAAGGTATGGCAGGCTGCCGACATTCATGGCTGCTGACTTTAGAGAATCGTATAGCTGAGTAAATATAATACATACACATTTTTTACAATATAGGTGTTACATATCTTTTTCAATAATTTAATCTTCATCAAACCTGTAGTAAAATAATGAAAACATCGAGAAGTAAGAACATCCGACGAAGTTTATCCTTTGCTTCTAAACCTATTTTAAAGATATCATCGGAATAAGAAACTTTATTCCCATCACTGTTTTAATTTTAAAAAGTCAGCGGTCCAACTTTTCTTGGACTTTTTAGAGATACACGTTTAACCAAGCTTCGTGTAAAATAACCCAATTAAAATAGAGAAATTGGAAGCACAGGGGTGAAACTTGGAGCACGCTGAAACAGACACAAGAAGAATTGGAGATTTCAGAACTCTTGTCTGCAGAATGGTTAGTGTTTAATTTACTTTTTAATGATTTTGATGCGTTTAGACGCCTTCTTTATTTTTACCATTACAAATAAAGAAAGAAAACGATGAAAAAAATATATGCTCCAAGCGGGAATCAACCCGCGTCTCCTTTTGTCCAGCCAGACGCGATTACCACTACGCCACCGGAGCACTAGGTATAACCCCCTCTAAGTAATTTCTTCACCTCTTTCTATCGTTTTTATAGCAACGTTTATCTCACTTCGTTTCTCTCTCGTTAACTCAGATGTTTTTCTCAAAATGTGTAAGTATTTGTTGAAATTGATTTTTAAACTTATTGTTTAAACAGAATTCAAATTAATAAAATATCTAAACTAACAAAAATGTATGCCCTGGGGCGGGAACCGAACCCATAACTTTCACATCCTGCTCTTACCACTGAGCTACCAGGAGTTGGGGCAATCTAATCTGTGCTCGGGATAGCCCTATGAATTTCTGTTGGTCTATCTGTTTATGGGTTGTAGCCTTAACGTCTACCCTCACAACGTCGTAACTATTCTAGTTAATTTCAGTATAATTTTAAACTTGCTTCCGAACGATGATTCTCCAGCGTGGCCTAATTCACTCTCTCTCTCTCTCAATTTAATATTCAAACTGACAATATCCAAACCAAGCAATAAGTATGAAGTTCTCTGTCATAGTAAACTAATCTCTGGCATGTGAGTAGTTTTAACAGAACTCAAAGCGTGTGTGAAAATATCTAATTAAGAGACAGCCAGAAATGGATAATAAATAATGTTTATAGCGAATCTATACTTGGCGCACTACTGCACCCCCTCAGTGCCACCCCGCAGGTCCAGCCGTGTAGGATTTTCGAAGAGCATGTAGGTATTTAACTGAGCATCAAACTAACCTAACCAACCGCGCAAATTTCACTCTCTTAGGGGTGAAATTACGAATACCCTTATTAAATATGCGCCTTCTAGCAACGGAAAGCCACTACCAGCGTCAGCTCGTGGCGTGGTCCTTACATTTTAGTACATCTGTTCTCGCCGCTCACCGCCACCGCTCTAAGCTGCCACTGGTAGCGGCAAGGTCGTGGCCGGGCCGTAAGGGTGACGCGGGCGGAGCCTGATGATAAGCGGCTATATACCGAAGCCATTAACGCTCTGTTACACCCCACTGCACTAAAACATTATTGACCAACTTAAGGATAATTAACTACGGACCTGTTTTCTGCCTGCCGGTTAGCCTCAGCAAGCAAGCTCCGAGATCAGAATCCTGGCCGCGCTGTTTTTACCCGACTCTAATAGAAGAAGTAGTAATGCTAGTGCTAAGTGAACATCATAAACTCCTTAATTATAAAAAGTAAGTAAAATATAAGTAAGTGTATGTAAATATAAAAGTACTCTATGGATAAAAGTTTGTTTTTTAAGTTAAACTTAGTGCCCCGAGTAACAGCTCGTAGCTTGGACACTACTCACACGTTGCCTACCCTGTTGTAAGGCGTTATTATGATAACGTAGGAGAACGTATAGGAGTCCTCTGACGACCTTCACTCACGGCAGGAACATGACACTACCAAGTAAGTAGTGTTAATTAGCTGCGACCTTCTGTTAGGTGGACGAGGAAAACTCCAGAAGAAAACAACACTACCTACCTCTCTTATGGTTGATTAATTGAAAAAAATCACACTATTAGGTATATAAAATGCCAAAGGTCGCTGTAAGATCTTACGGATTTGAAAATCAGATACACATTTCCTTCATATCATTAGCTAGACAAGTGTAAAACCAAAACAAGATTCAAGAATTCTGAAAGAATTAAAAAATAAAACTTAAGATATGGTTAACAATAATAAGTATTCAATAGGAAATTACTTCAAATTATATTTATCATTATTATTCACAATCGTGTAGTTAAGCGTTTTTTGTATAACCTTTATAGTTATTTTTTAATAAAACAATATGTATATTTTCGCTTACTTTTCACGCGGGATCGCTATTTTGTCTTTTTCCCTCCCGCTGAGTCAGTCATATATCTATCCCTATCTATCTCGGCCGAAACAACGTTTCGTTATAGCGCCTTAACAATGGTAACAATTTACTAGATTGGTTCCAACATTTTATCCAACTAGTTTCCTTAAAGACAAGTCTCGAATATCTGCAACCTCCGCCAAAACTACGGACCAATGTAATTGTTATCTGATATTTATCACCGTCGCTTACACATCTTCGGGCTTAGGACAAAGGCGCTAACAATAGCGGATGTATTAATTGGGGGAATAAATTATAAGCGACAAAAGCTACGTCCCTTCATGGGTCGCTCCCTGAGATGCGCTCTGAGAACGCACACACTGGTATTTAAAAACGTCGCGTTTGAAAGTAACTGAAATATAGTACGCAAATTTACCAATATACATTTTTTATACAACTGATGCGCAAGCTGACGGCCCACTTAATGATCAGTAGATACCTCCACCTAAAGACCTAGGATGAAATGTCTTCCATGCCCAATAATTACACCAGCTATCTTTCCCTTCAATCCGAAACACATCCAACTGTTTTACGCCTGAATGATACCTACCCAGATGACCTTATTATATTATTATTACCACATAGTTCTTGCAACATTTTGAAAAAAATTTTAGTGACAAATTTCCAAGTTTAAAGCTAGGTGGGTGACCATCAACATTATCGTCTTGTCCTCTCAGTCTCTGGTTGAAATACACACATAGTATTATCTTTAACTGTCGTTTGATTCGCCATTTAACTTGACAGTTGTTTATCGAGGATTTCCGTTCTTTATCATATGCATCTCCAAAGCTTTTTATCAGATACAGATGAAATTTATGTGGAATACACCGGGTACACCGGGTTTATTCGAACAAAATAAGATTTATGAAATTAAAGATCTATATGTGTCGAGATATGCTAACGTATCTAAAAACACTCGTCGAATTTCAAAACATCCTACTCTGTGAAGTCGGTTTAAAACGATGCATAAACGGACTTTAATATTTAGTTTCTCCGGTACCATTCTGACAGAGTCATAGAAAATTAATCGAGCCTGAACCAGAGATCTTTTCCCTCCCTATGGCAAGCGGTTATCGTAGACGCTCGTAGCACCTTCAGCACTTTTCGCGCGCTACCAACACTGAAAATCAATAAAAACGTATACGAAATTGTCAATGATTATTCCAGCTGGTGTTAAACGTAAACCAAATCATCAATGATTATTATCAAAATTATCTAGCTGATTAAAAAAAATATTGTACCTACTGTGGATTCTGCTCCTTAGACTGTAAAGTGTCCTACAAGCTATTGGTAAGTATATTTGATCTTAGTTAAATAAGGTAACTTCACTGATCTATGTATTTTGTTCTAGCTACTCGTAGTTTTATAAGACTTGCTGTATTGTTTCCAAAAATAAAAAAAACCATGTGTCATATAAACGGCAGTAAAAATATCAAAAAAAGGCGTTATTTGCATATAATAGCAGCTGTAAATAAAGAAATACTTATAATACCCCCAGCACCAAGAAGGTAAGTTTTTGAAGTTTTAACTAAACCAGTTTCCGTCTGAACTACCGTTGTTTATAAGCTTGCTCATTATGTAGACTAGCGGCAGTTTCACCTAAAACGGGCGTCTGTTCCTTAGTCCTAGTTTAATTAAACTCTTTAAAGAAAACTCCTTAGTTTCTAACCCAGAAAGATCATTATCCTCACGCGAACTTGCATCAGTTTCGGTTGAATTCAAACAGATTTAAGAAGTTATACAATGCATTATATTTAGTTAACAAGATAAACTTATGCACTGGTAACATTAATCTAAATAAAATAAAATCAAATACTTTGATGACAGTCTGTACTTGAGACCATTGATTGAATCTACACAACATACATACAGACATAACACATTGACACACACACACATACACATATGTACATATTGAGTACATAACATATACTTAATATACTGCAGTTCAAGTTGTACTCATAATAAAACTATATAATTTAGTAGGTACTTACAGTCGGCACCACAGCTCTTTTTTTTAATGGCCAAACTATTTCAGTACAAATTTCTTAATGTGACAGATGATGTTGCCGATAATTAAACTTAATATTTAATTTACGTGTTTATTAGCAACAATTCTACAAAATGGTTGTTGAAAGACCTTTACAATTAAATAATTAAAAAATAAAGTCCGAATTGTTCTCAAGCCTCACTTACAAAGAACTCAAACAATAACATTGTCTTTAGATAATAAAAAGGTCACACTACAGTAAAAGAAAATTAAAGTTGCATGTGTCAAATAAAATAGATCATTTATAGAAAAGTAATGTTATTATTCCTTTTATTGTTTATGTTTCATTTAGAAGTCTAATCGTGTAGTAGTGGCTAAACCAGAGTTCCCGGGCAACTTAATGTTTTTCTCAATTAAAATCAAAATATGAAATACATTTCATTATTCTATAATTTTAGTTTTACTGCCTTCCAAACGTTAGCATTTCCTACACCCAGTGAGTAAAACAGATAAACGTCAAGAATCACCCTGTGGCACCCCAAATTCCAGCCAAGACCGGACCAAATCTTAGCTGGAGGGCCCTTCCCCATTCAAACAACGATCCGGAGACTTATTACTACCATACAGCTCGCCATTTTTAATTTATTCCCTAGTAGGTAATTAACTGCGCCTGATGACTTTTCTTGCCCAGCTAACGAAGCTGTACTTGAATGACCATTATATTCTCCCCGAGTCCTTGAATGGCAACCCTACCATGTAAATAATGCTGTTTTTCTGATACAGTAATAATAACAGATTTTTTTATACAGCTAGATGACAAGCAAGATGACGGCCCACCCGGGGGTAAGTGGCTATCGTCACTAATAGATACTTGCAATAACAAGGAAAAATCACTAATACATAGTCATTTACAGGCGCATTGTCATCCTGAGGCCTAAGATTAAACGCCTTCCATGCCCAGTAATTACACTGGCTACCTTTCCCTTGAATCTGAAACACAGCAAACTGTTTAACGGCCGAAATAAGAAAGGCGGTTGTACCTACCCAGACGACCCTACATACGAACCCTACCAGCCCTTACACACAATAGAGAATCTACTGTGTCTGATATTTAAGTATTTGGCAGATTAAATACCACCACATAAATACATACTTAAATAAAATATTGTCAATCGGGAAGTATAATTTTCCGTCTCGTGTTAAGGTAAGTAAATCATTATAATCAATATGAAACGATAATGACGATGACGAATAAACGAGCCTAACTGAACACCTATTGTGACCTTAGATCCCTTTTGCCATTTATATAAACCTTCTGAATTCTATTGGCAAGATAAAAAGCACAAAGGTCAAGAACCTTGTTTCTATTTCCATAATGGTGTAATTTTATGACAAAAATATCATCACACATTGTCGTTATACTAATTTTTATACGCCAAGCCAAGGGTGGCGAAACAGCAAGCATAGGGCGCGCCTGATAGTAAGCGGTTACCGTAGTCTGAGCCTGTAGATGCTCGTAGCACCTTGAGCACTACTCGTAGTCCTTCGGATCACTAGAGATGTTATTCAATAAGTGGTAAGTGAATGCGTAATAGTATTCGCGTCTGGCCGGACCCTAGGAGACGCGGATTTGATTCCCGCCTTGTTGCATTTGTTTCTTTTTGTGTACAATAAAGAATAAATAAATAGGTCATTTACATTTCCAAATTACTACATCACTACTCGTAGCAGTACTAGTAGCACTACTCGTAGCAGTACCCGTAGCAGTACCCGTAGCACTACTCGTAGCACTACTCGTAGCACTACTCGTAGCACAATTCGTAGCCACTACTCGTAGCACTACTCACGATTTGAAAAATCTATTTAGTAGTGACCTTCTTTTAGTAAAGGTGGATGGAAAGAAAGAAAGAAAAGAAAAAATATTTCATTTAAATAGGCTACAAAGAAGCACTTTCAAATCGTCAAAACATATCTCTTGATACTTTTATAGGTTCATCTGCGATAATTTCTAATTAATTTAATTAAATCATTAATTATGCATTAGCCCCTAAGAAAAAATAACTGAAACCATAATTTAACCGCCTCTGTGGGCTAGTGGTTCAGACCACCTACCTCAGATATAGGTCTGCGGTTCAATTTCCGCGAGGACAGAAATTTTCTGCTCAGTTCAATTGTTAAAAGGTTTTTCTAAGTCCCCCTGGCTTAGGTAAGATGGTGGAAGCTAACTACCATATTACCTAAGTCTGCCACCAAAACAATAATGTTAACAGCATTGTTGTGTGTGGAGGTAAGGTTGTAGTAGCCAGTTCCTATTAGTTGAGAAATCCGGGTGTAGCACGATTCCATCTTCGGCATTATCATCAGGTGAGATAGATGACGTCCAACAAGAGCTACCCCGTTCAGAATTTAAAACAAATATGCTGCAGATTTAATTTATAATCAAAATTGGAAAACATCAGAGTTATATTTTTAATATTCAATTTGCATATAATAATACGGTTCTGTCTGACCTCAGCAAATGTTATATCTCTAGATAAAGATACCTTCGGACAAGGGCCCTGAAGATTGAAAGTGTTTTCTTATAATTTCTAGAGACCTCTTTGAATATCAAGATGAAAGCTCACTGACTACCCTTTATTATCGACTGCGCAATATTTTTCTATTACGTATGATTCGTAGAGAACTTTTATTGAAATTAAATTTGGTGATCAGACTCATAAGGTCTACAGATGAATTTGATGTTCCATGCTTGTTTACCTAAAAAGAATTAAATATGGATAATTAGTTATATTAGTTGCAGTAAAATTAAATGACCTATTTGATTATTTTTTATTATACACAAAAAGAAATAATTACTTACAACAACTACAAATAAAGAAAAAACTATATGCTCCAGGCGGGAATCGAACCCGCGTCTCCTGGGGTCCGGCCAGACGCAATTACGACTACGCATTCACTCACCACACTCTGAAGTTAACAACTCTATGGATCCGAAAAATTACTTTTACAAGCATTTTTAAAAAGTCCAGTTAAGGTGAGAAAAGCCATTTTAATCATATTCATGCTTGATTTTGTGCGTTTATAACGCCTATTTTACTGTACTAATTACAAACAAAGAATAAAAACGATGAAGAAATTATATGCTCCAGGCGGGAATCGAACCCGCGTCTCCTGGGGTCCGGCCAGACGCGATTACCACTACGCCACCGGAGCACTAGATGTAACCCACCAATTTCTTCACCGCTTTCTAACTTTATTTTTTAACGTTTTTATAGCAATGTTTTTATCACCGGTGAAGAAATTGGCGGTGTAGAAAGATAATTCTTTTTACGTTTTTTATTTAACGTTATGTTATAAAATTAGTGTAGTTTTATAGCAAGTGTTTGCGTTGATGTGCTATCTATTGGAAGATCATTGTACTGTAAGTGAATTTGATGTGAAAGACGTAAATAATTTTATCTTGGATATCCACCTCATCAAAGTTAACATCATGGAGACTGTCATCATATATTTCGCGCCAAACTCCCAAGAGGCGTTGAAATGTGTTGCACCGGCATTTCATTGCAATATTTGAAAAATTAAAGAAAATACTTAAGACATGGCTGTATGAGCATTAGTTCCCCTTGCCTTCTCAGAAATAGAGAGAACTTTAAAACAACATAAGAATAGAAATAAATGGTGGGGTAACAAGACTAATAAGCCGGTTGGCGGGATTTCGTGGCGTCAGTCAACATTTTTATTACAATAATTATTAATTGTGTCTGAGCGAACATTGTGTTACAAAATTTGTGGAGTTTCATAAACCAATTCGTTGACGTAAAACTAAAAGATCATTGGAATAAAAGTGATTATGGAGTGAAAGACGATGAGAACTTTTTTGTGGTTACCCGCCTCATCAAATAGCATCATTATGTAGACTGTCATCATATAGGTACAGGGTGGAAAAAATCTATGGGCCCTGGAGAGGAACTACTTTAAATACTTTAATTAGCTCATTTTACTGAAAGTTTAGTTAGCGCATTTAAAGATCTTCTAAAATTAGCTTGCCTCGGCCGGGAAATGAACCAACTAAAAATTAAAAAAAACTAAACCCTCGCTATTCTATCATACTAATCGGTAGGATTATTGTTCAGGATAAAATTTGTCGTCTAATAAACATTTGCTCTTACACACTGTTCTTACATCTGTTGTACGTGAATGAAATTGAATATTTATTACAAGTTTTTTATTAACTACACCTAGTACTGTTATGTTCATCTGTAAAGAGTAAATCACACCTTAATTTTCTTATCTCTCTGACATCAAAACTGTCTCACGGAAGCTCGATGTCCTGAACAAAGTGCGTCGATTTTTCACACCTGACCAACTATGCCTGCTTTACAAAGCTCAGGTCTGGTCTTGCGTGGAATATTGCCCGCACTTGTGGGATGGCTCCGTCAAGCACCTCCTCGATGCACTGGACAGATTCCAGCGTCGTGTTGCAGAGGCGGGCGTATCCAGTTTTGGCACAAGAAGTTAAAATTGAAATTTGATAATATTAGATACAAGTAAAAAGTAGGTAGTTTATTAATAAATGTAAAACTGTACTTAAAAATACCTACCTGTATTTAATAATAAAATCAATTTTTCTTTTACGTCTTCTCCCAAAACGCATTTTCACTTCATGACGTGGAGAAGTGCCAGTCCGGTTAAGCTGATATTAGATTGTTCAATGACATTGAAAGCAATCATTGAACATTGCATTGATTGTCTATTTACACACAAAACATTCAATAAGACATTCAATGTTCATTTTCGTAGCGATGTCGCAAAAAGCGTACGTGCCGGTTGATAATTTAATGAATGCGTAAAATAACATTCTTTAAAGTAGTTCCCCTCCAGGACCCATAGATTTTTACCATCCTGTATATCGCGTCAAATTCTCGCAAGATTTGGGAGACATTGAAATGGGTAACACCAGCATTTAAATGCAATAAAGAAATATAAAGGCATGGGCATTACTTCCCTTTACCTTTCCATTACAGGGAGGATGAACTAAAGGGTGGGGAAATGACATTAGTGCAGATTATTTTCAATGATCAATTATTTTCTCTTATGTAATTTTATTATTTATCGAGCCTTTGTTTACTTTCCTCGTATTCGAAATGAAAAGTAGAGTGCGTAACTCGGGTGAAAGCACCAATTTCAGCCTCGAACTATTACAAAGTAATTGTGTTAGGTGGCTTTCAATTCAACCCTTGGTTGACAATCTACTAGGTATTAAATCTTAGGAAAAGTAATATAATATTGAGTTTTGTTCCTTACTTAAGACATTATTGATTTTTGAGATTCGCCATACAAACATCTTCCACTCTTTTCACTCCCATAAGGGATGACAAAATAATTGGTCAAAAATATGTAGTTACTTTAATTGTAACGAAAAGATAAATGATAAAAGTCATTTACTCCTTTTTTCTGATTCCCTTTACTTCGACCCCCTTTTTACACCCGTAAGAGATGATTTCAAGAGTAAAAACTCCATATCCTTCCCCCATAACTCAAACTATCTCCATACCAAATTTAATCTAGATCAGTTCAGCGCTTATTGATACCTACATAAAAAAAAATCTTGATGTAAAGCTCATTTTCTCAGTCTGTGAAAAGTTTATTACGATACATATTAACGAGTCATGATACCTTTTTTACTTTTTTGAATAAGAAAGTTTTTCTAATACAAAGAGCTACATCAGTCTTAGGCACTAGAGAAATCTCATGCATTCTCGGGTTTGTAGAAAGCAAATATCTTTATATATTTGCTTTAGCTTTGCACACAATAACGTTACGTTTGACGTAACGTCCCTAGATATTACTGGTGAAATCTTATTCAGTTCTTTTCTGGTGTAACTTAAAGTTTGTAGACTCAACATATTTATTCCGCTGATGAAACAATACTTAAAAGATACTCTTAAACGATACAGTAATATATAGTATACATACAATAGTTACCTTTGCTATGGATACTACACAAGAGAAAACTATTTAATAAAAAAATTAATTTATCTAAATAAGTACTATAAATGTTTGTAGATATCATACAAACATCTGGCTCTATACTTACCGGGATTCGAAATCGGTAGAATTTTAAAAAATATGTCTCACTATGTGTTTGTGAATATCTACATACTAAATTCCCCAGTAAAATTAAAACTTTCAATACCATTAATTTATAATGATTTACTGATCGCATAATAATACGACTATCATTGAGGATTATGACCTGATATAAATGATTGATTATCGACTTATATCGTTGAATGTACCGTCATAAACAAAAATATAGTAATAAAACCGAATAGTGATACAAAATCTTTATTTACTCCGATCCTATGTACACAGTTAATAAACGGCGGTTAACTTTTGTCCATCGGCGCTCAAGGATGAAAAGGCGCAATTTCATGAAGCCACTTGCGTCCAAACGCAAATAGGCACCCGCGCCGATGCCGGCAAATGAGAAACTTTTGATCTAGGATTAAATTCGCCCGGCTCGTATCGCCGCCCGCTTAAATATCCCCGTTTTACTTTAGACGTTTTAAAAACATACATCTCGCAAAAACAGCGCGTTCAAAAGTACCACTAAATGCAGCCCAGTAATTAAGACGTATTGACGCGAAACCATACACATACCGAGCTCCCTTTGCAGGATGAGCATTGAGCATCATACAATACTTTGTAATTAACTTTTGGTATTTTGAACGGACGGTAGGTAGTCTTTAATCTCTCCATTTCATAGTTACAGCGTAATTAATAATTTAAGCCCTGCTGTACATCAACATTGAATTACTAAGTTATACTTTAATTATAAAATCTATACCTAATTAACTGATCGCTGCAC
Source organism: Nymphula nitidulata (assembly GCA_947347705.1). Lineage (NCBI taxonomy): Eukaryota > Metazoa > Arthropoda > Insecta > Lepidoptera > Crambidae > Nymphula > Nymphula nitidulata. The sequence goes on along the minus strand of OX374634.1, from coordinate 11,918,035 downwards.
AAAAGAAATAAAAACACGATTGTGTTATACATTTGAAGTATGTAGCCTTATATAATGACTTGGTAAATAATATTTAGCAGCCTATAGCTACTAAGTACTCACGTCTTGCCTACCCTGAAAAAAAGACCTAGGAATAAGTAAAAGACAAAGAAAATAGGTAATTTTAAGAATTTATTAGTCGTAAACCTCGGCGGTCACGAAAAGTTTTATGTAAGAACATAAACAGCGATTACTACATCAAGGTAAGGCTAACATAATTTATAAAACTAGCAGTAAGGTTGAGTCGAATCCAATTTCGTTCACGAAGTGTAAATAAATAATAGAAGATTCATGTGTTTGAAGCGATTCAACCAAACTAGTATGGTTTTTTATTAGAATAATCTAGAATTTTTTAATCGTTTGTGACGATTTTGTATCTTTTTTGTGCATTTGCCATCAATTATGGTGTAAATAAAACGAATCATATAAGCGCTATAACACTTTTTAAAACTTGAGCAGAGCCGCGGGCAGACACTATCCTGCTGCACGTCTACAGGCGCCGGGGCGTAGCGGCCATAGAGTACTTTATCTATGCGGGTAGTCGCGGCGGGCGTAGAGACTAGAGGGTCGTGCGTCCGTGCCTTAGAGCGTTGCGCATCCGCGGTAACGAAATAACTTTCAAAATAACGTAAAATTATGAAAATATACGGTTTCAAACGAATGAAATAATGATTTTAATAATTCACAAACAAAAGATATAAGTTTATTAGTAAATTGGAGTCAAACTTTACGCAATGCGTAATTTTCCTCTCACTACCAATTTTATAGCTTTCTCTTCACCGCTTATATTAATTTTTACGCAATATTTTACTTTTATTGTGTAGGAAGTTCATATACTAACCTTTTAATAATACCACTTTTATACATGTTTATAACTAAAAAAAACAAAAACTGTCTAATGCGTCCGCAGCGACATAAAGTAACCTTAGTACCAACCGTCCGTGATATAAAAATTACCGATTTTTCCCGGGTGAAATTATGTAGAAAGTAGAGTTTTATTAAATATATACTAATAAAGCATTGCATATTAATAAAATTACTTTTAGCTTGGTAATATTTATGGCCTTTAACATTAATATAGATCACTAACATAAAAAGAAGTTACCGTTTTGGCGGGTCTGCTTTATGGCTAATTCTTACTTAAAAAAAGGTCAAATAAATGTTGAACTACTTATTTAAATGCAAAGCCTGGTTAATAACAATATTTTGATATGTATAACAAAACAAAACCATTACTTACGGGATTACAGTAAAGCAAAAACGTCCGCGGACCACTCACTTCCCACATGAAAAATTCCACTGACAATCCAGCGACTTTATAATTTTTTGTGAACAATTGCACTGACATTCCAATGACTTTATATTTTTGTTGCTGTTCATTGAGCGATTCATTGAGTTCATCCCAAAACATGGAGATGTTTTGGGAAGGCAAAGGGAACTATTGCCCATACAGACATGTCTTAAGTATTTTCTTTAGTCCTAATTATTGCATTGAAATACTGATGTTACCGATTTCAATGCAGCCTGGGAGAAAATACACGTTGGTGCCGTCAATACGACAGTAATTTGAAACATGGCCTGTATTAGTTCGTAGAAATAGTTTGCCACTTTTAAATATATCTTATTCATTTGATAATTTCATGACATTTAAATGAAATAATATAACATTGGCTGCATTACTTACTTCATAGATTTTTTTCCTTTATGAATCAACTTGACGTAGGTCTTGTCTTATCTTACTGTGGGACGCAATCTCTCGACGCAATTGCAGAGGCTCAAGGTTGTTCGTGACACGGACATTGCCAATGATACGGACAGAATCTCGCTGCAATCTGTCCAGTGGCTGTCCTTCAAAAGAGGCGTGAAAAGGCACCTTATATGCCGGCAAGGTGGAGGCGGCTAAAACAGTGTTGCTTCAAGCTGCACTAGCTGTCTCCGCATATTATGGACTCTTCTTACCGCTTCACATCATGTGGTGTTGAGTCATTTGCTGTGCTTTGCATAAAAAAGTGTATCAAGGAAGTACTTGGTGGAATTAATACATAGTGCGAGCAATATTCCAAGCAAGACCGGCCCTGAGTTTTAAAAAGCAGGTACAATTGGCAGGTACACCTTGTACAGGACACCGAGTTTCCGTGAGGCTGATTTGATCACGGTTTCGATGTAGTTTCAGGAATTCAGATATACCATACCGAGCGAGTTTAAGGCCGAAAGAGTTGTGCCCTGAAGAGAGGGAAGGGCAAGTATATGTACATAGATTTTGATGATTTACTCCATCATCCTACCTCAATTGACGTAGGTACTATAGTGTAGTGATTCGTGACACCCTTTAGTTGTATAATACTATTAATTCCGTAGATGCATTACCGAACTCGAGTAGTAATCTGTTTCAAAATACCTCGTACCGTGCCGGTAACTCAGAGTCTCGAAAGCGACATATGAACTGTCTGCCAACACCAGTTGGTAAATCCGGCAGAATAGTGTCGTAATGGAGCGACTACCACCGTCGACGCGAAAAAGAAACACGACTGCCACCCAATCAATCTACATTTACAATCATATGAGTATCGACCCAGCCGCTACGACGAACAAGTACAGTTGATACTTCGTAGCTAATTTTGAATAGGGGAAAAGGAATAATCGAGGTAACTTAGCCTTTTCCTATTCGTATTTATACTTACTAAGTGTAATAAAAAGTATACCTAGAGAATATGAACAGGCAGTTAGGGACCTAAATATTGATTTAAAAGAAATATCCATATGGTCGGAATGCAACAGTCTTATACTGAATCCCATCAAGACCAAATATTTATTATTTGGTACGAAAAACAGTTAGCTTCCTTGCCAGGCGACTTACAAGTCGTCTTGAAGGAGAAATCTGTTGCTAGAGTATATGTGGCTCGAAACCTTGGCTTGAATATGGACGCCGCCTTAAGATATGAAAGCCATGTGGCCGAAGCGGTACAAAATTGCTTTTATCGTCTGAAAGTGTTATACAAAGTACGACCTCACTTATCCCAGTAACTGCGTGTCCGACTGACAGATGCTTTGGTTCTCTCCAAATTAAACTACGCTGACGTTGTGTATGGCCCGCGAATTTTTGCTAGAACCGATCGATTAATACAAAGAGTGCAGAATGCATGTGCACGGTTCTGTTTTACTGTACCACCGCGATCCCATGTCACTCCTTATCTTATTAATAATGATATACTCATAATGAAATCGCGTAGAAAGCTGCATCTCGCAGTTCTTCTGTTTGGTATAATTAACTTCAAAGAGCCACAATATTTATACGACAGACTTAACTGGATGGCAAGCAGGAGAATGTGGAAGAAGGCAGTGTTCACGGCAGTTGGCTACACACTCACACAGGTCCGCGTCATTTAGGGGTAGCTTCCGCTATGCTGCGTCCAAAATTTGGAACAATATCCCCCCACCTATTAGAAATGTCAATTATATTTACACTTTTATAGTGCGTTTGAAAGAATACCTTTTAGGGTTGCAGCGGGAGCTTGGGTATGTTAATCAAAACATATCCTTTATATAGGAAAGTTATTCTTTAGGTTATTTTAGTGTAGTTTGTAATAAAAACGCTTTACGGGGGCTAGCTCACGTTGAATTGGATGATTGGATGTATTCATTATGATTGCATGCCTGACCTGACGTTTCGATTACTTTACAGCGATCGTGGTCAGGGCGGGGAGACAAGTGCTGTAGTCTTGGTTCTCTGTCGCGTGGTTACTTAGTTCTTAGTTCCTACTGATGTTCATATCATAAAATTATTTTTTCTATATTCTCTTGAGATTATGCACGTTTTTGAAAATATTTCAACATTTACTTCTAAATTTTTAGATTAAGTTTCCGTTAGTATGAATTTACGTTGTATCTGTAAACTTTGTATAATGTTTAAGGTATATCTGTAAGAGCTGGCTTGTTTGGCATCCTTATGTCAGGGCTCACAGGTGTCAGTCAAAAACCAGCGCTTGACGTATAGTCTGGCATATACTGAACTGACGACCTACTTCAGTGCAACATAGATGCTATAGTAAAATAAGTACGGTTCGATAATTATTCATTGCCCATTGAATAATGTGTATGTTTCTATTATTTTCTGTATTTTCTGTATCTATTATTTTTTTTAGCACTGAATAAACTTCATTTTTTTCTTCCTTTCTTCTTTCTATACCCTACTAACTACTTGTTTTGTGCATATTAGCACATTTAAGTGTTGTCATGAGACTCATATTTACAAGATTTATTAGAAAAGACTAAAATAACACGTCAAAGGAAAAAAAATAAGAATCACTTATGGGAGGGCCAAGTCCTTAGTCGGCCCAGTCAGCGGGGCACGCAGTGGCATGCAGCGGGTGCACGCTGAGGTGCGCGCAGTAGGCAGCCGCGCAGCAGACGGGCAGCAAGGGCGCGCGGCAGCAGCGGCGCGTATGCGCAGTAGGGGCGCGCGTTAGGCGAGCAGTATTAGTGCGGCAGGCACGCGCGGTAGGCGAGCAGTAGCAGCGGCGCGTGGAGGATGCAAGCAAGGGCGCGCGTTAGACGAGCAGTAGCGCGCGGAAGACGCGCGAGGGGGGCCCGCTGAACAGCGGAGGATACGGTGAAGAGGCCCGTGGTAGACACGCAGCAGGTACCCGAACGAGTCTCGCAGCACAGGAACCGCCGAGGACCCGGAGATTGCTTGTGATGGGGGCTGCTGCTACCTCCTCTTCAGACCTTCTTCTTGCGTGCCAAACAATAGAATGCCCCTACCTAACATTTGGCCTTCCTTTTATACCATAGACGACAAAATTAAAAACAGAATGACAAACTTCGAGGAAAGAATAGAAATTTCAGGATATAAAAAAAGAAAGGGAGGGCCTTTGGCGGGTTTTTGTGGCGTCATTGAAATTTATTATTACAATAATTAAAAATTGTGTCGGAGCGAACATTGAGTTATAAAAGTGGCGTTGTTTTATTATTCAAGTGTTTGTGTTGACGTGCAACTAAAAGATTATTAGAATAAAAGTGATTATGGTGTGAAATACGATAAGAACTTTTTTGTGGTTATCCACCTCATCAAGTAGCACATAAAGTGACTGTCATCATATATTTCGTGTCAAATACTCCCAAGAAGCATTGAAATGTGTTACGCCAGCATTTCAATGCAATAAAAGAAGAAATAAAGAAATACTTAAGACATGGCTGTATGGGCATTAGTTCCCTTTGCCTTCCCTTTATAGGGAGGATTACAAAAATAAAAGAAAAAATGTTTGATAAGCAAGAGTGACGTTGTCAGAAAAATTTAATAAACAGTGATTTTGTAAAAAAATATAAAAAACACTGGGTTTTTTTATACTTTCATACTACGGTCAGGCCCCCGTCACTCTCGAAATGCAGCGTTAAAAGTACCGGCCGCTAGGTAAAAATCTGGCGATCCGACCGGCAGTGGGCTGCCGCAAGCGAGATTGAACGCACCCCCTTTGAACGTTTCCCGCGCAAAACGCAACGATACTCACGGCTCACGGTTACTTTGTAGCGGAGTTATTTTAAAACTATGATATTTTTTAAGATATCCATTGAAATCAAAAAATGTTATGTCCAATTTTGTTCACAATTAAATACTTGTGGTGAATAATGCATTTATTTTGAAAAGGAACAATATCATGTTTATAAAAACGCCTTCGCTATCTGCGAAGGCGTTGTTAGTGCATTATTTTAGAATAAATTTGGTTACCAAAAAATTGTTATAGTGAGCCAATTTTGAAAGATAGACATATGCTGTCGCGGACTTTTTATTAGAATTTTTAAAGAAGAACAATTCTTACTGACATGATTTTTGCGTAACTTTAACCATTTGCGCAGCGCACGCAACTAAAGCTCTGAAAAGGAATATTTTTCCCCCGTTTCTGCAATATTTTTCATTGATGCTCACTCATCTGCTATTAGTCGTAGCGTGATGTTATATAGCATATATAATACCTCGATAAATGGACTATCCAACACAAAAAGAATTTTTCAATATGAATCAGTACTTCCTGAGATTAGCGCGTTCAACCAAACAAACACACAAAGAAACCCTTTAGCTTTATAATGTTAGTATTGATTTAAGAGGTGAATACGACGATAATCGTTTTCGTTTCGATTTAACCTTCTACTAGGGCTACAGATTAATAATAATCAAAGGGTGCTACTGTTATGGAGCTCGATTTACAAATACGATTCGGGGGAGTGCTAGTTGCGCTAAAACACCTCGGCTGCTTAAAATCAAAACATAGTAACTCGTTCCAACAAGAATGTTCAGGAGAGCCAAAAAACAGGTGGGCTACTTTAATTCGTTGGCCCGACGAAACCAGAAATAGTAGCGATTGGGGTGTTTGACGAAAAGTTTCACTATATTGTTGACTGTAGTTTGTGATACTCGTAATCGTGTTAGAGGTTATGGATACACTTTAATCGCTCACACTCTGTTTTTATTTGAAAATTTACCCAAATATGACTATAAAAACAATATCAAAACTTAGCAAGTCGGTTTACTAGGTTCTCAATTTGATTTTCTGAGGTAAGGTTAAGACTAAACAGACTCATATACAAAGTGTTTCATCATCATCATCATTATTTATAGCCGAGAGACGCCCACTGCCCAGGGATCTCCAAACCGATCGGTCCTGCGCTGCCCGCATCCATCGGCTTCCCGCGATCCTCACCAGATCGTCGGCCCACCTTGTGGGGGGCCTACCAACGCTGCGTCTCCCGGTACGCGGCCGCCACTCGAGGACCTTTCCGACCCAACGGCCGTCAGTCCTCCTTGCAATGTGGCTTGCCCACTGCCACTTGAGGTTCGCAATTCTTCGGGCAATGTCGGTGACCTTAGTTCTCCTGCGGATCTCATCATTTCTGATTCGATCACGCAGAGAAACTCCGAGCATAGCCCTCTCCATTGCCCTTTGGGTGACATTGAGCCTTCTTATGAGGCCCATTGTATGCGGCCACGTCTCAGTTCCGTAAGTCATCACTGGCAACACACACGAGTTAAAGACTTTCGTCTTGAGACACTGCGGTAGTTGGGCCGAGAATATGCTGCGAAGCTTTTCGAACGCTGCCCAGCCGAGTTGGATCCGTCGATTAACCTCTTTCTGGAAGTTGGACTTACCAAGTTGGACTATTTGTCCCAGGTAAACATATTCGTCAACAACTTCCAGTGTAGAGCTTCCAACTTTTACAGGAGTGGGAACGATTTGGGAATTTGACATAACTTTCGTCTTATCCATGTTCATTTTAAGACCTACTTGTTGGGAGACTCTACAGAGGTCGTCGAGCATTGTGCCCAAGTCCTCCAGGGTATTAGCCATGATTACGATATCATCAGCAAAACGAAGGTGAGTCATGTACTCGCCGTTTATGTTGATGCCAAGTCCTCTGCATTCCAAAAGCTTAAACACAATTCCTCCAACGCGGCTGTAAACAGTTTCGGCGAAATGACATAGCCCTGTTTCGTTTCTTGATCCTGGAGGCGGACTGTCATAGTGGCGTTTTCGTACAGTGTCTGCAGCACTTTGATGTACCGATAGTCAATTTGGCACCTCTGGAGTGACTGAAGCACGGCCCAAGTCTCAACAGAATCGAAGGCTTTCTCATAGTCCACAAACGCTAAGCATAATGGCAGGTTGTACTCTTCGGTGTTCTGTATAACCTGCCGCAGCGTATGTATATGGTCTATGGTACCAAAGCCTTTTCGGAATCCGGCTTGTTCGGGAGGCTGGAAGTCGTCAAACCTGCGTGCGAGACGATTTGTTATAACCCTCGAAAACAACTTGTAAACATGACTCAGGAGCGTGATGGGTCTATAGTTCTTCAATTGGGTCCTGTCACCCTTTTTGAAGAAGTGTGCCACCACGCACCTGTGCCATGCTTTTGGCGTTTTACCCTCGAGCATGATGGAGTTCGAGTATAATGAATAAGTTATTTCTTACCTGCAATCGTTTTCGTTCTGCAAAGCACGCATTATACGCCTGGATCGATAAAATTGCATAAAACTCATTTTATATATTGATATCTTGGAGCGAAACACTCGAGCGACGGTGTCACGACACTCACGACGATTTACTAAATGACATTTCATTGATTTTATAATCGGTGCCAAATTCAAAACATAGCAAGTCGGTTTTGCAAATTCATAACTTAGTAAGTCGGTTGAGTTGCTAGGGTTTTAAATTTGTATTCTGACATGCTATGTTTAGAATTGGTACTTCATGGATTTTTTTATAGTCATGCCAAATTGCTCAGACTTGCTAAATTATATTTTTAAAATTACGTAAGAAACTGGGAGTTTTAAGGTCCACATCATATTGATACTGCCTAGTAAGTCGAAAAATGCCAAAAACGGTTTTTTTAAAAAATCACTTGTTACTAGGTTTTGAATTTGGGCAGCCGACCTTCAGCTATGCGATTCTCTAAAGTCAGCAGCCATGAATTCGTGGCTGTCGGCAGCGCCGTCATACTTTTGGCGTTTGTTTGGCAACCGTTGGCGACACCAGCGTTCCGACGTCGAGCACGGCGTGAACCGGAACTAAAAAGTGGTTGATTTTTATATCTTTATGTAAAAAATCTATCAAATATTGAATGAATTCATTGCGATACAATTTTAACACAACAAAAAAGAAATCAAAAAATATCGATTGTACTTCATGTCGTCTAACCAAAACAGAGACAATCGTACACAGCCAAGAGACCGACGTAGAGATTAGTGAATACGGATTCACGCAGCGCAGTGCGCAAACGTCAAAACCAATGGCAGCTCGTCGTCTTTGCCAGACGTCAAGTTCGATGTCGAATATCTTTGTTTGTGAATCACACTGCAGAAGTAGCACTAAATGTCGACTACCGTTTTGACTTACCGGCAAAAAATGCCTTAACTTGTGTAGCGGGATACTTACCATATAAATGTGGCAAGAAACATAGCTGTAGCGTCTTTAATTCTCTACTAAACGATGAACCTAATATGGACGATACCAGACTATACATTCATTTTATATAGTACAATAAAAATTCTTCGTTTTACGGAGGGCTAAAAGTCCCACCGGAGGCTTTTATCAATTACGTGGAAGAATTAGAAATAACATTTTTGAAATTTTTTGATAAAGTATTTACGAACCAGCCGGGAAGCACTTCAATGAATATACTACAAGAACTTGATTTTATTTCACCTTGCCCCTGTTTTCCAAAGGATTACGTGTTTAAGTTATTTACACGATTTAGAATATTAACGAATGAATACAAAGATGGGAAAAAAACATTGATCATTTTATAAAATTAAATCACATTTAATTGACCGGCTTTCTTTGCATTCACTTCATTGCATTAGATGTATAAATAAAAAAATAAAAAGTCTTATTTCAGTCATTTGATTTAATTTATGGTCGTGGCACAACCCTTACGTTTTCGCTCGATGACGCAATCACGCGGTGTACGCGGGATTCTCGACTCTCGGCACGCGTAGGTAGAGTATATTTCTTCTCGCATCGTTTAAAATGGCTAATAATAATAATCCTAGTAGGCTAATATAACGAAATTATTTCACCATTTTTATTAGAGTGAAGTATCTGTCCTGTTATTAATCTGTGCTACGGTAACTGTTTACCATTAGCAGCAGGTCTACTTGTTTGCCACCCATAAAAATATCATAGTTATAGACCAGAAATAGATAGTGCTAACTTATTGCAATAATTGTGTTTGAGAAACCACTTATTCAAAATTATTATCAAGGAATTCCCACAGTACCAAGTTCGTTCAATCACTCTGTAGGAGATCGTCAATCGAATCGTTGCTCTGACGAATAGTTTAGAAAGACTTCATTTGATATACGCTGAGGGTAACTCCAATAAGGGATAGTATAGATGAATTCTATACGCGATGCCCTCTTATTGACATAAGTAAATTTGTACACATTTCATCCCGTTATTGAGTAAATCAATTATTCTATTCAGTTGTAAGCGCATTCATATCGCTAATCTCGATAGATACATAGATACGAATACGCATTCAGTCAGTGTATACAAATGTAATAATATGACAAAGAAAAATTCACGTGCGATATTTCTATTAAAGTATACACGAACAGGTTGAACATCATATGAAAAAGATACATACTTATTCCCAGAATATAGTATTGTTTTATTCACATTCTTCGTATATTTTTCACTTTGTTCCGTCCGTAAATCAATTCTAAGTAAACTGAAAACAAAATTACAACAAAATGACTGAAGCTGTTCCGTGCCGTTCAAACGTGTTTTCCAACGTATTTTTAAAAGTCTGATGACTAAAGGTATCGTGACTGCTCTGTAATGAATAAATGAGATCGTTTGACGGAAATAGTTCCAATAGAAAGAATATTACATGGACTAATGGAGACAACACTTATCGAGTTGCTATATAGAAATCAATAGACTATATAACTACCTAGCTAAAAGTATACAATGAAGGCGAGTAATTTAAAAATAACTGTATAGCATGCGTGAGTACACACAAACCAGACACAATACATATTCGGACGGCCGGCTGGTCGAGCGGTCTGTACCCCTTGCTATACAGGCTACTCGGTCAAGAGGTCCCGGGTTCGAATCCCGGTAGGAGAAAATGTTTGTATGATGAGTTCGAGCATTTGTTTACGAGTCATGGATGTTGAAATGTTAATTTAGTATATTTCTAATATTTATATACTATCATCATAATTTCTCCGTTATCTAGTATCCGTAGCACAAGTTCTTAATTATGCATATTTTGGACTAGATAATATGTGTGAGTGTATGATTATTATTATTAGATATTATTACTCAGTCTGGCCATAAATACTGTTAAAATTCTTTGTTTCAGTATTTGTGGCAAGACTATAGAATAAGAAAATATTCAATTGTCAAAATTAGGCATCCAAAATTCGTACTTAACTTATTCGCTAATTATGTAACAAATAAGAAATGTTGTCAATACCCTACTTCAAGTAAGTCGAGATACTGTACCAAAAATGTAATTGCTGGTTTTAATAAACATTTTTGATTTTGATTTTGATTTTGACTTAATATTTTTCTGTCATTTAGGTCAGATATTTTAATTTAGATGTCAATTACACAACCCTTGTCGTGTTATAAGCCTGTAACAGGTTACATGGACCAAACTGCACTTAGTTTCCCGGCTGCCCAAAAGTTATAGGTACAAAATTGATTTGTTAGCTACACGCCAGCGCGACGGCCGTGAAATTACCTTCTGGTGCTCTGCAGGGATTAAATGACCTACTCGATCTAACCCGGACACTTCATCGAGGATATTTGCGATAGGGTTACACTCATATCTTTATTTCGATACGTATACGAACCGCTATAATATTTACAATCGTTGTATTTTGTTAAATTACGTTTTCATTCCTAAGCCGCTGAACAGATTTAAATTAAATTTGCCGTGAATATAATTACATCCTGAGAAAGTACATATTTGACATACTTTTTTCGCAGAGCCGTTGATGACCACTTACCACATAGTATACAATTAATACAGGTATTGCAAAATCTCTATACATATATAATTTTCTATTACAAAATGATCGACTTCCTAACTCTATCACTTTTATCATATTATTTATTGCTCACGCAATTAAACAACAAAACAAAAAAATATTTTCGAACAAAAGGTGACCTTATTTCTAAACAGCAATAACTTCAAGGTAACCTCAGGTTAAAGTACTTAATCAAATGTAACAAAGTGAAAGTCAACAGTAGGTGGAAATCTTAAATTAATATTTAAATAGAAAAGAAATCAAATAAAGGAACTGATCAGCACGGCTTCCTGAAACAGCTCCGACTCCGAACGCATCCATCTATAAAAACAGATACTCTTAGAATATTAAAATCCTACTGAGAACCACTATACATGCTGAACCTAAAAATATTTCTACTACTGTTCACCTCAACATTCTAACCACGATTCCCTTCACACGTTCCCAGTTGTAATTCAACAGAATCGAATTAATGCGTCAGACCGCTCGTTTTTCTTCGAAAACTTGTGTTTTAGCTCTCAGATAACTTTGTTAATTAAATTTTGCATTTTTCCCCTCCCTATAAGACGCTCGCTCGTTCGATTTACTTGAATTGATTTAAGAAAGAATAGACAAGTTCGAAACAAAAATGAATCAGAAAAATTCGTGATTACACGCGACAACATTGTCTTTTACCTGCTAAAAGTATTTCATATTATTACGGTACAATATAACACCAAAAAATGTTAAAATGAAGGACTTAACACTTAGTGACATTCTCTACCAGACAATACAAAGAACTCTAAAAGCGGTGCAAAATAGTTAATTCAGATAAAGTAAGAAACAGCTAAATAATGTTTGAAGACATCGCTAATGACAACGCTATTTGAGAAATTGTTTTAGCCATAAATTTTGAAATATCAACCTTTAAGTCTAATCTATTAATTAAAATAATGAATATTAATTGAAAATCTTCATAATATTAGCATATGAGTACAACAAAAAACATAATATTTATTTTATGTACCTTAAAGTACTTACTTGAGGAGCTCGGTGGCGTAGGAGGAGCTCGGTGGCGTAAGAGGAGCTCGGTGGCGTAGGAGGAGCTCGGTGGCGTAGTGGATTGAGCGCTCTGGTTTCGATCACGAAAACAAAGCAACTTTCGCCATGGTCGGTCCTTGGATGGGTCAATCAAATTTATAATCTTGAGCTCCTCCGTGCTTCGGAAGGCACGTTAAGCCGTTGGTCCCGGTTGTTACTGCAACCGCTTTAACCCACCAACCCGCATTGGGCCAGCGTGGTGGTGTTATGGCCCAAACTCCTCATGTGTTTCTGCCATGTAGGAAGGCCTGTGCCCAGCAGTGGGACGTATATAGGCTGGTGATGAAAGTACTTACCAGTTTTCAAACAATAAGTAACATTAACTTATTTAGCCAAAATAATCGGGTAGATTAACATATTAAAACGGTATGCTAATTTACCAATCGGCTAAGACAAGCGCTCTAATCTTCGGTACCGCCTCGGTGATTTGGCTGTAAAATCAAAGAAATTACTATAGCGGCCCTGTAATACCGCTACAGAGGTAGTTCCCGAAATAGAGCAGGGAAGGGTTAATAAGAGGGGATGTCGTTAATTTCACTCGGTAAAGAGGTTTCACTGCCTTAAGGTACAGAGCAGGAATAAGGGTAAACTTGTTACAACTTTGTGCAGGTCCGGACCGACACGGTGGTATTCCGGTCACTCGAACCTCACTTCGTCAGTTGACCTAGATTGCAATTATCAAACTGAAAGATTTTCCATACATTTTGACACTTGGTTTTTCATTAGCGCGGCTGATCTAGAAATTAAACGATTATGTCAGTAATACCCACGTAGGTATTTATATCAGTGCCCCATATGCAATATATTTACCAGAAAAATCTTTGTCAAAGGCCAAACTTGTATTATAACCTGTCAAGCAACAGATTCCAGACACAATTGATTTTTTAATCGTTATAGACCTCTAGAGGGATATCGACTCTTGACAGATTGAAGTACATCTATCAGCATGTATTTTATTTATCGCCACTTAAGGTTACATTCAGTCTGTCTGCCTTTCAATAACTTACAAATAATTATTACAATAGATACCAATACAAGACCGTACTTATAAGTAAAATCGTAACAATTTAAAAAATAGTTGGCCTAAAATCCGAATTTCATGTTTAAAAAAACATAAGATAAAGTTTTTAAATAAGTCAGCCAGTTTCGATGCAATTCTAAATACTGATATTCTGAAAACTCTTTTGATGAGTGAACACAGATAGCCCTAGTTCCGGCCCAGTGCCGATATGGCGTTGAGTTTCACTCCGTCGTCGGCGCGTTACCGAATTACTCGGGTTGAACGGAAGAGCAAACTACTTAACCTAATTAAGGAAAAAATCTTACTTCTAACAAGGGAATCTCCTTTTTCGACACTTAATTGCATTATAATAAAGGACTTATGTTACGCTAAATAACTATAGTTGAGAATACACAATATTACTGCGTTCAGTCTGAAAAAGGCACGTAGTCTGCATTAATTATTATTAGGTGATTTCATAAATTCACTAATTCACTTCTTGTTTTCTAATTTACTTGATTTAAGTAATTCATTTTTAATTTCGTCGACTTTGATATCATTATCGGTGTGTTACGTTCTCTAAATATATCTCCACCCGCGATTGATTGGTTTCAAAACTTTCAAAGTTACCTGCGTGGACGTCGTCAGCGTATTCGCACTGTTTCTCTGGTTAGTGCGATATTGATGCTGCAAGCTGCAGTTTTTTTATCTCGTTTACTTTTTCTGTTGTGCTCAATTCTATCATTTAATTTATTTTATGTTCCTATCACCAACATGCTGATGATCTGCAGAAATATTAATACTTTGACGGTGTCTTTGGCCAATGAGGACTCCAATTGGAGTGAATCCATCGGCTTCAACATTGACTCTTCGAAGACACTAAGTATCATCATCAACGTTCCGTACTTCATATCAAGAGTCGATTTTTAGCGTATCCCTTCAATTCTGCTGAACGGAATACGCATTCCTTACGCGAAGATAGTTAAAAACTTAGGTGTTGTCTTTGACAGCGTCATTAGTGAGGAGAGTGCGTGCTAGTTGCAACAGGGCTTTGGCGATGATAGCCGATCGACTGGATTGCCCGTACATCTCATATTGTTGTGCATTACATAAACCGATAAAAAGGAAATAAATAAAAAAAAGTTAAATTATTAGAAGTGCTATTTTAAAATGATAATTATAATGTTGTAAATTGCATTATTTGTTTTTATGTCTTTTCATGGATTTATTTATTTACTTTTCACATATTGACAATTTTATTTTCTATTATAAATATTTTGATATAATTTATCCAATAACATTTGACATTATGATTTGTAGCAGGGCCAATTAAGTAATTTATGTTTTATATTATATTAATTTTCAATTATTAACATAGTTTTAAGTAAAGAAATTGTTACTAACCACAAGTGGATCATTATGTTATGTGAATAAATAAATAAATGAATAATTTAACCAGTGTCTTTCATGGCAGCGATTTCGAAGCGGGTCGATGAAGTGCTTAGGTTAAGCGTCTATGTAACTTTCCTCAAAAAAACAATTAAGATATTAAAAAACCAGTACTAAAGCCTCGCTTGCATAGTCTCTATTACTCTCTATAATAGACTATGCTGATATCTGCTACTGTGACCGTCCAAAGGAACTCCTTGATAGGCTTGAACGTATGCATAAGAATTATTTTTAATTAAAATAAATTTGATCACGAGTCTTACTATTGTGTTAAACTGAACTGGCTCCCTATATATCCGTCGGCTTAGAGACTTACACATTCTTACTCTACTCTATAATATTCTTTACCTTCCAACCTCTCCGGAATATCTGAAAAATAGCTTTGCCTTCCATTCCTCTATTCATTGTCATACCTTACATTCCCCTTCCAACCTCACTCTCCAAGTTCCTCTTCGTAATACCGTCTTCCTCTCTTATTCCTTCTGCTTACACGCTCTTCCACTCCTTGTATCAATAAATTAGACACACATACACACTGTACATATTATTATCAATATTTCTACGTTATCTAGTAGCCATAACACAAGCTCGTAATGATGCTTACTATGAGCTAGATGATAGGTATAATGTAAGTGTATGATTATTATTATTGTCATTATATTTTAATTTATTTTATATCTCATTATTTGTATTATATTATATGTACTACCTATCTAAATGTTTGTATTCTTGCACCCATTCTGTATTCATTTTCTTTTTCACCCAAGGTGGCCTGGAAGAGATCGCTTGTTAGCAATAAGGTCGCCCTTTGTATTATTTGTATTCTTCTCTGCTTTGTTATGATTTTTTTCCTTGTGTCCAATAAAGTATTTTTGTATTGTATTGTAAATTTGTAATATCAATAACTTTAGAGGAGCTCGGTAACGTTGTAGTTTGAGCGCTCTGGTTTTGATTACGGAAAAAAATAACTTTCATCACGGTCGATACCGGGATGGGTCAATTAAAATATCTCTTTGTTGCTCTTCCATGCTTCAGAAGCCACGTTAAGCCGTTGGTCCCGGTTGTTGCTGCAACCGCTTTAACTCACCAACCCGCATTGGGCCAGCGTGGTGGTGTTATGGCCCAAACTCCTCATGTGTTTCTCCCATGTAGCCCAGCATCGGGACTTATATAGGCTGGTGATGGTTAGTAACTTTAAACAAGATATAAAATGCGAATAAGTGTGGACACATGTATTGATGTTAGTTACATTATAAAAGAAAATCATCATCAGTGTCACCAATAAAAGGAATCAAATTAATAAGAATTTTTATGTTAACATTTCTATCAGTTACTTTAGCTTTGGATTAGGTATTTCAAATAAAACCTTTCATGAAAATTTAAGGTTATGCACGCAGAAATTTCCATATAATTAAAGCTATTAAACAAAGCAAATGCAAAAGTTTAAGTAAACTTAAAATCGTTTCTCATACTGAAGTTGGTTGAGGAAATTGCAGTTAAGTGGTAGACTGAGTCGATGTGCAATTACCTTTCTGCTGAGTGTAACTGACGATTATAAAGATATCAACGGAAGCACGCTATTTTGTTGCAGTCATCCTTTCAGTAGGTAATATTATGTGGGTTTCGCGAAATACCCCATAATACTTTTACTTGAAAAACTTTAGCATAATAAGAATAATTTTTTAAAGGTTTTTGATATTGGTATACGAAAAACAAAGCAACTTTCGCCATGGTCGATCCTGGGATGAATCAATCAAAGTTTGTTATCTCGAGCTCCTCCGTGCTTCGGAAGGCACGTTAAGCCGTTGGTCCCAGTTGTTCCTGCAACCGCTATAACCCACCAACCCGCATTGGGCCAGCGTGGTGGTGATATGGCCCAAACTCCTCATGTGTTTCTCCCATGTAGGGAGGCCTGTGCCCAGCAGTGGGACGTATATAGGCTGGTGATGATGATGATATTGGTATTAAAATAAGCTTTGAATAGACTGGATGAGCCTACTAATAAATCTCTCATAATTTTCGTTTAACGATAACGGTGGTGATATATCGAAAATCACTCTCTTCTTGCCATAATGTGTGTCATCAATTCTGTGATATTAGTGAATATGAGAACTAAAGCGTATACATACACAATGCATTGTGCCTTGCGTTGGTTAGCTTTTTTTAAGCCTACGGTTGTAGGTAACATCATTCTAAAAGGTTCTACTATTAATCTCCTAAAAATAGTAGCTAAGTACTTACTGTACCAAGCTCGGTACAGCATTGTGGAATAAATAATTAAATACTATGATTATCAAACTATTTTTTATTTATTTTTCTTCAATTGAATAAAATAACCACTTTATTATTGTAACGATTTCTGTCGTCCCCCTTTTATCGTGCAGCGCTCATAAAGAAAATACCGGACATATTAGCCTGCGTACGTATAGATAAACGCTACACCATGGTTCTGATTATTTAATCTCCATAGATGAAACGTTTCAGATCCCTTACCCCGTGACTATAAAAATAAATTACAATGTTAAATTTTGCACACCCTAAATCGCTGGGGATCCACGATTTGTTCCGGAAAGTCGTTGCTTTTTATTAACGCGGTATACGGTATCTAATAATTGAAGTAAAACATTTGAGACGGTGCATACACTTAACTTTTCTCCCCACCTAACAGGATAAAAGAAACATTATAAATAAAAAAAGACATTTGAGAGGAACATAAGGTTTACTAAGTACCTGAGTTAGCGTAATAAGCCCGAAGGACATTTTTGTAAACGAAAAATATAATAAGTTCATTTTAATAAGTGCTCCTGTCTGCTTGCTTATCATCATATTATTGATAATTGCTAAAACTTTATCAACTTATTGATATATTATAACAGCCGTTTTGCCATTAAGTGGGCCACAGGCTTGCTCAGGTTTCTCTTTTTAATTTCCCTAGAAACAAATAACATATGTAAAGAGTATTCGTAACTCTACATAATTACAAATCGATTGAATGCGTTCGGTCTGCACCAAGTGCAAAGCGCTATACTATAGCTAAACCAGACGGTAATCGATATCCGAAAAACGATTACTTCTGATGGACAATAGGACAATAGAAGCAAAAAATATACATCAATATGTTCAATATCTTTTACCATTAAACCAATATTATTTTTTCCAGTTTAATGAACATGCATTCTGAAACATACCAAAGAAAACCAGGGAATGCCTAGGAATCCTTTGGATAGGATTCCTTGAAAAAAGCGAATGCAATGCATTTAGCAGCCGACGAGACGACGAGAATGGCCGAACAACAAGACCAGTTACGGCAGAACCCTCAAAACACATCAAGAAACCCCTCTTTTATTTTCAAGGGTAAGCTTAAGGAAGGACGAGGCAGGTCAAGATTTATTAGTGGAACAGGATGTGTAAATGCAGTGTACAATTTCACGAATAATTTTTTAATTGTGACACCACAACGTCAAAGGCACCATAATGAATATTTGTGTGTTGCAGATTTTTTTATGAAAATTCAAAATCACAAAACAAAGCACAAACAAAGCAAATAAAAGGAATATGGACAATTGAAAACTAGTCTACATGTTTTTGTCTGTTTTCATAGAGTGTACATTTAACTGGCCGGGTCTCCATACATTTTTGCGACTACTCCTTTACTATAAATCCCCGGCCATCCTGGTCCATCGCCGGCTGCGTTTTGTATGATGAACTGCTGATGTTGTTTGCTGCGGGACTTTCTTGAGGGAAACACCAGATTTTTCTTAAACTTATTTATTCAACCCGAGGCAACTTATGTGACGTACAGTCCTCACCAACCATAAACTCATCCCCCTTTACATTTGGATGAACCATAAAGCATAAAAAAAAATATTATTTTTATAAGTTTGTTGGTGTTGCCAACAGATGTTATTTATCCACGTCAATTGTTTTCCGTACCTGATATTCAGGCACGACAAAGTCCGGTGACCGAAAATTTAATCAGTAGGTAAATACCTCGGCACTGTTTTATAATAATATTGTAACGGCGGCGGTGTACCTAGCATTATGGCCTTGCGCAACTTTAAAGTCAATTTTCTCGGACTTAGAGACGTTTTCAGCAGGCTGTAATGCGTTTTCAGTCCGATCTAGAGGCAGCTCTTTCACATGCTAAATAATAACAATTTTGACCTAGTTACCATAGTTTTCAGGCGCCTGAAACATGTTTTCAGGCTGTTTCAGAAGCCAAATAATCCAATAAGCCACTATTTCCAGAAAAGCTGTTTCAGGCGTTTTTGGCCACGCCCTTATGTAAAATTCCATAAGAGTGAGTGAGATAGAGCTAATGCTAGACAAACAGAAGAAGAACCTTCTGGAACGATCGCCATAAGACAGCGCGATATACTACACATTTTTTTGTTTTGATGTTCTCTTCGTCAATTTGTGGAACACGCTATAGGAGGAATAGCGCCTTTCTTGAAGTCGGTTAAAAATAAGTGTTCAAGTGATTATTTCATCTTACATTCATTACCATTAAAACTTTATTTTATTAAATCCTCAACTCAGACAAGTCAGCCTCATCTACTCAAGAAAATTAATCTAACTTAGAATTTAATAAGACGGTGTAGAAAATTTTGTCACAGAGTAATATAAACTTCATTATTATATTCCATCCACTAAAGTAGATAAGTATCATCAAACAAACTTGACAAAATAAGTTTTATGTCAAACAAGCGACTCGCTCTGCTACCAATATCTAATCTTGCAGAAAATCTTGATAAAAACCACACTTTGAAAAAAATATTTACTGGAAGAAAACGCATCACAACGATTTTGAACAAAATTGTTTTAAAATAATCTTGTTAAGAAGATAAATTTATATATTGGTAACAAATTATGTGAATATATTCTAATAGTTAATGCAACGCGAAAAAGTTACAAAAAAGCACAATGGTGACTTTGCTCACGTCTGGAACAACAGTACAATAAATTTTTTTTTTCAAAAATAAAAATCTAATATTTTTCACCTTTTACTGTTTTGAAGTCGGTTTTTTTCACTATATTTTCTTGACCTTGGGGTAACATTAAAGACTTGCCTGAAAAGTCTTTTTTCTGAAAGTGTCTTTTACTAACTTTCACAGATCCGAGCGATTTGAAATTTGGTGTAGGTACTGTCACTTTGGTGACATACTAACCTTGAGCTGATCCTATCCATCAAAAAGTCTGCGGATTGCTTAATTCTTCAGAAACTTACAGCAGATATAGCGTGTTTGGGCTCATGATAGTCTCAATGAGGTGGTGTTAAATAGATGTTAAATGAGGCCGGGGTTTACTTAAAATTTTATATTTTATTTCTAAATCAGGAATATTGATGCAATATTTTTAAAAATAATTGTAATCTGTTTACAAATGACAGAGTTCTAAGGTAAATATAAAAATTCTTTCTATATTACAATATTTTTGGTTTGCTGCTTTTGATGTCAAAAATGATTATATAACACAATTTTCGGCGGCGGCGGTCGGTACCTGTTACCGTCGCTTAACAGCCAAAACCTGTTGCAGAGCAGTAAAGGAAAGCCTCACAGATTATTTTCAGCCAACTCAATTAGGTTTTGGCTCGAGGGGTGGTTGTGAGGCTGCTGTGCATGCTCTGCGTACTTTCTTGGACAATGAGTGCGGAGAGGTTGTTCTCAAGGTGGACGTCAAAAATGCTTTTAATTCTGTAGACAGGGCTGCTCTGCTGAATCAGGTGCTATATAAAACTCCTTCTTTATACGGTTTCCTTTGGCAGTGCTATAGTTCACCTTCAAACCTACAATACAGAGGTAATTTGATCTCTTCTGTTGTAGGCTGTCAACAAGGTGATCCCCTCGGACCTGCCATTTTTAGTTTAGCAATTCACCCTACCATTCAAAAACTAAATTCAAAATTAAACGTATGGTATCTAGATGATGGTACCTTAGGTGGCTGCGCAAATTCAGTCCTTGATGATTTGCGTACACTCATCCAAGAACTTCATACTATTGGTCTCGATCTGAATTTCTCGAAGTGTGAGTTATTTATTTCAGATAGGATCACTGGTTCACATCGAGACGAAATAATTTCGGAATTTAACTCTTTGGCTCCAAATATTTCAATTGTTGATAGAAAATCGCTTCGTCTACTTGGTTCACCTATTTTAGACGATTCAATTCCCTTTTTTGTTAATGAAAAAATTGTAACCTTCATAGATTTATGTCATAGGCTTCTTAAAATTAGCACTCACATGGCTTACATAATTCTCCGTTTTTGCCTTTTTGTTCCCAAATTTATGTATATTCTTCGTTCCTGTCAACTTTAGAAATTTCCTGACCTTCTTTCGGAACTGGACAGTAGAATGAAAGAAACACTTTCTACTGTTCTGAATATCAATCTTTGCGATCGTTCTTGGTCTCAAGCATCATTGCCAATACGTTTCGGAGGTTTAGGTATAAGGAAAATTTCAAGTGTTTCTCTTCCGGCCTTTTTATCTTCCATTTATAGTACGCGTCCTTTAATTGACAAAATTTTAAGTGATAGTTTAACTACTTTTGAAGTGTCCCACTTGGCCGAGGCCAAATCTAGCTGGTCAATGACTTGCTCTGGCTCTGACTTTCCTATTTCCCCCTGCTCCCAGAAACAATGGGACGGGCCTCTCTGCAAATTGGTGCGGAACAATCTTTTAAATACGTCAACCAGTTCTGCGGCAGTGGGAGAGTGGGAATCTGGTCTATGGCTACAAGCTTTGCCTTCGGCTAATTTAGGTACACTCCTTGACCGCACTGCTTTTCGTTTTGCTATCTGTTTGCGTTTAGGAACCGTCTGCAATGTCCCACACCGTTGCCGTTGTGGTAGTTTGGTTGATGATCTTGGTCACCATGGCCTCTCTTGTGCAAGAAGTGCAGGTCGATTTTCCCGGCATGCTTAAATCAATGACATCATTCGTCGGGCTCTCGCTACCTCCGGGACCCCTGCTGCTCTGGAGCCGAACGGTTTAGCGCGCTATGATGGGAAGAGGCCTGACGGCATGACTCTTGTGCCCTGGAAGATGGGTAGGTCTTTGGTGTGGGACGCTACTTGTGTCGACACCTTAGCCATGTCCCATCTTCCAAGTACCTCGTCGACACCAGGATCGGCTGCTGCTTCCGCTGAAACTCTTAAACGGCGCAAATATGCTGGCTTATCTAAAGATTACATATTTGAACCGTTTGGAGTTGAGACATTGGGACCTTGGGGTCCAGGTGCTCACCGACTGTTTAGGGACATTGCAGATCGTTTGTGTGAAAGTTTAAGTGACAATAAGGCTGGTATGTATTTCGCACAAAGAATAAGCCTCGCAATTCAGCGAGGTAATGCGACCAGTCTTATTGGTACACTTCCATTTTCAGTAGATTTAGGTGGTGTTTTTTATTTATAAGTTCGGTTAATTTTAGTTTATTTATAGGCCTAAGTTTATTTTAATTTTAATTTCCATTATGTATTTGTTTCTAATATATTATTATATTTTAATTTCATTATGATTTAATTTAAATAAAAAAACGTATTGGAAGCAGGTGCTTATAATCGACGCCCATAAAGTAAATTACTGTATTATATGTATTGTATATTATACACGCATCATCGCAAAATCAACATAAAATGTATGTATAAGACTACACTAACTGTAGAGAATACAGTGAAAATTTGGTGCGTTGCCCGCTTATGCAGTAGTTTTGGGTCGTAATAAAAAAGATAGTTATCATTTAGTGACCATTCTTCTTGATTTTTGGCCCTCCAACCGACCTTTGTGGTTTTTTTTTTGAAATTATCAACTTCTAAAGTAAAACGTTCTCACTACTTTAATGAGTAAAATAATAATACCCATGGTGTCATTGTGTTACTAAAATTAATATACTAATAAAATAAGAATATTCTAAATTTTTTATAAGTTATAAAAAAAACCGCAGTACTTGACAACGGAGGCGCTGCTGTCGTTTCTATACCATATGGCAACAAGATCGGGACGTTCGGATTACTTATTATTTCGATTAGTTCGATTATCGTAACGTTTAAAGTCCTGACAAAAGGACTCTTACATGTTAACCACGCAACCCTTCGTTTGTGTATTAATCTCACGCGCACATAGGTACTACCAATCAAACGTACTATTTCACTAACACAAAAAACCCCGCCAGTCTTGTCAGATTAATGATTTTAGGAACATGGACACAAACCATTTGTGTCATACATGGCGACCCCGGCAATCTCTCATGTTTGGGCTCTTATAAATATGCAAATGCTATCGTTTAGCTGTACGCTGCAGTAATATTTATGTTGAAATACGGCCATCCTTGAACTCTTGCTATTTATTGTAAAAGACAAACAACCCTTTTTACATTAATAGACCGACAAGTTTTAGCCTAAAGGACAGCATCGATAAGTCCGGACCCAATCAGCTTTTGAATTGTTTATCAGCCCGTAAAATATCAATGGCATTGTCAAATATAATATTTAAGGGTCTGTACATATCTAATGGCAAATGTTAGTTCGAATCACTAAATAACTTATGTACCTACAAGTCGCGCGCTTCAATCATTAGTTTCTACACCTAAAAAGAAGCTTATGAGAATATTTATTTAAACAACATAATTATAACTTAATATCATATCATGATGACCTGTGCGCCATCTGTTGAGCAATAGGTTTAATAATTAAACGACGTAGGTACCTCTGCCTCGTATAGAGTTTAGATACTGCCACCTATACTCGTTAAGATTTTTTATAAAAAAAAGTCGCTTCCGCCACATTGGATCTCGAAATTGATGTTGTATTCAAAATCCGGTCCCTCAAAAACCATGAAAATGATACCCATATTGTTTTTTTTACATAAATCGCGGCCGCCATTTTGAATTTATAAATTGATGCTGTATTCAGAACTGCGCTCAGTCTTGAAAAATTTTAGGGCTTTCTTTTGTAAAGTTTTGACAGCGTATATTACGTCGTTTTAAAATACTATTGAAAAAATTGTAGGTATGTGCTCAGTGCAACGTGTACTTTTGCATAGAAAAGAAAACGCGGAATGTTTTCTAAAAGTTAGCTACACTTTAGGTTAACTTGAGTTGATGAATATAATATAAAAAAAAACCCTATTAATTAATCTTTTCTCCTGTACATACATACACACAAACCTCTATTAAAATGTCGCCGGAAATTAACAAAAGCTCAAATGATTTCGCTTACCTACATAATCTCTTTTTAACCGACTTCTTCTATGTTAATTTTGCAGCACAAATTCTTCTTTTCGGAGGGATACAACACATGGAATGTCTGGATGTTAAAAAAATGGGTTAGATATTAAAAAAACGTACATAAAACTACAACAACGTGTCCAGATCAAATATTCTTTTAACAAACTGGGTTGATACCTGTCGCGTTACAAAGGAATAAGAAGTAAGCTGTCCGCGTCTCCTTATGAAAGAAACAACTCACATCACAGCGGCCACGATGTCACCCCCACTTTACCCAATAAAGTAGAGATCGTAAAAAACCACTACAATCATCATAACTCCGGTGCGGTGGACATCTTCACAATGCCTTTAAAAATTAACCGAAGAGATAGAACGGACCTGAGTTACATTATACGGAACCAAAATAAAAACGTATTACGAAATAATAACATCTTAAATACTGCAAGACTTGAGGAGCTCGGTGGTTTCAGCGCTCTGGTTTTAATTACGAAAACCAAGCCACTTTCACCTTGGTCAATCCCGGGATGGGTCAAACAAAATTTCTTATCTCGAGCTCCTCAGGCTTCAGAAAGAACGTTAAGCCATTGGTCCCGGTTGTTGTTGCAACCGCTTTGACCCACCAACCTGCATTGCACCAGGCCAGCACCAGGCCAGAGTGGTGTTGTTATTGCCTAAACTACTCATGTGTTTTACTCATGTAGAAAGGCCTGTGCCCAGCAGTGGGACGCATATATGCTGCTGATGATGATGAAATACTGTAAGACTAGATACATCTTCTTTTCTAACCAATATCGCATCAATAAACATACCTATAGTAAAAAAAAAAATAGTAACTATTTGTCACCATTTTCACAAGCAGGTATTATAAGTATTATTTTTAATACATATTTGAAATCAAATTTTGATGGGTTTAAACGCTTACTTTATTGTAACAATTACAAATAAAGACAACGATGGAAAAATTATATGCGCCAATGTCCGGCCAGACGCGATTACCACTACGCCACCGGAGCACTAGGTGTAACCTGCTAATTTATTCACCGCTTTCTAACCTTTTTTAAACGTTTTTATAGCTACGTTTATCTCACCACTCATTTTTTCATTTTCTTTCTTTATTTGTAATTGTTACATAAGTTAAACTTAAAGACTCAGAGCTCCGCAATGAAAACTATTTCAGATTTTTTTCTTACACAACTAGACCGCTAGATACCGTAAATATCGATTACATAAAATATAATGTATAAATTTGCAGTAAGCTCAAAGTTTTTTTAAAAAATTTCATGGCGTCGTACACACCGCACCAAAGCTAATTTCTAAAATGCACACAGCCCCACCGAACGAAAAACTAATTTTATGGTTGCCCGAACAAAAGTATATTTTAATCTAATTGTCTCTGACGAGAATGGTGCATGTAGTAAAACAACAACATTTGGTTATTGCATCAAATACCTACTCACTCAAATAATGAATTGTTTATGTTATGTTACAGTCCTAAGACTTGTTGTTTAGAATTTAGACTATAAGCTGTATGTAATTTAGAAGTTTGCTATTCATAGTGTAGCTCCGACAAAACATGTACCAACCTAATACAGTCAGCTGTAAATATTGTTTGAATTATATCCAAAAAGTGTATTATCCCAAATATTGACCACGCCACATAAGTTACAAACACTCAATACAGTCTTAGGAAATTTATAATAGTATTCTTAATTTTATCTCCTTTAAAAATTCTTAGTTTTGTATTATTATTTCAAATAGATATTTTTATAAAGTTATAGTAGGTAAGTATAATAATAAAAATGAATTGCGATAATGTATGTACTAGAGTGTTTTCTGAAGTGTAATTTAAAACACTTTAAATTGACTTGAGAAAATGATATAAATAAAAAATAAATCCCTATAAATTAATCTTTTCTCCTGTACATACATACATA
Source organism: Nymphula nitidulata (assembly GCA_947347705.1). Classification (NCBI taxonomy): domain Eukaryota; kingdom Metazoa; phylum Arthropoda; class Insecta; order Lepidoptera; family Crambidae; genus Nymphula; species Nymphula nitidulata. The sequence continues at coordinate 11,891,782 of OX374634.1, read as the reverse complement.
CAAACCTCTATTTAAATGTCGCCGGAAATTAACAAAATTCAATTATTAGTCCATACTAATTTATTAAATGCGAAAATAGCTCTGTATATCTATCTGCTTAGCAAACAATTTTCACTCCTAAACCGATAGAGATGAAATTTGGCATGTAGATCGATAATATTTCGAGAAAGGACATAGGCTACTTTTTGCGCGACAACCGAAATCCATGCATCATTCATTTTTAGCACCAGAAAAAATAACAAAGGAAGATAAAAAAATCGTGTTGCAGCAAGTTAAACGAAAAATTATTTGCGAATTCGGTAAAAGTTCCACGGACTATTTTAAAAAATACCGCCGAAAATGGTTTTGCATGGAAGTTTTCTACGGAAAAGAAACATTGTAAAAAGCTATTTAGGGACTTGTTGCTAATGGCCAGTGGCACGCGGCGGTAATGTGTTCCAAAAATTATTTTTTGCAGGTGTGTCCACGTTAAGTGTACTTTGTAGTTGTTGATGACGTTTTAATTTTATAGCAGCAAATACAAATTAAACTGAGTGTTGTTTTATACTTTATTGTATTCTTACTCTAAACAAGAAAAAAAAACTTCTTAGTAATTAAAATATGAAACTAGAAAAATTTCACATCCTGAGGCAGGAAGAAGAAGGATAACACAGGGATATCCCAAGTCCTGGGTGGCTCAGTGGTCAGAGCAGTCGCCCGGATTGCGAAAGGTCGCGGGTTCGATTCCTGCCTCAGGACGTGAAATTTTTCTAGTTTCATATTTTAATTACTAAGTAATTTTTCAAACATTTATCATCATCATCATCATCACCAGCCTATATACGTCCCACTGCTGGGCACAGGCCTTCCTACATGGGAGAAACACATGAGGAGTTTGGGCCATAACACCACCACGCTGGCCCAATGCGGGTTGGTGGGTTAAAGCGGTTGCAGTAACAACCGGGACCAACGGCTTAACGTGCCTTCCGAAGCACGGAGGAGCTCGAGATTATAAATTTGATTGACCCATCCAAGGACCGACCATGGCGAAAGTTGCTTTGTTTTCGTGATCGAAACCAGAGCGCTCAATCCACTACGCCACCAAGCTCCTCATCATTCATCATTCATCATCAAACATTTATAATAATGTTAAAATCAAAAATGAAGTAAAACTTCTTAAATAAAACTCAACAATATTACATATCGAGTAAGGGGGACGCTCTCGAAAGCGAAGGCAGAGCTCAATGCTGGTGACTCTTAACACGACTTGTTAAAAAATTAACTTTACAACGCGAAAAACATCTGCTTTTTCATACTAAATTGTAATACTTACACGACCTGTTTGGATGTAACAGCTGATATAATCCGCGATTTCAAATTTATTTTTTAACAAGTCGTGTTAAGGATGGGCCAGCCCTCTCATTCTCAACTGTCGGATCATGGATTCGATTCGAAAAGTCACATGCCGTCTCGTTTTGATGCACCGCGATAAAAAGTGTCAAGTATAGAGTTTCCGAAACTCGAATATTTTCAAAAAGTTGACAATAACTGCAGCACAGTCATCTAGCTTCCTTTTCGAAAGCGTTGTCCTTACACCCCGTATATCAATTGAATCTGCTCTATCTTTGATTTGTAATATTTGACTTGAATGCATTCTTCAGTTCATGTCAAATTTGAAATATCTATTGCGATAGATAGATAAAAAAGTTTTTAGCACATTTGCGCATAAACTGCATTTACGAAGCCTGTACCCCTAGCAAAAATGTACTCTTTGCCCCTAGCACGAACATTTTTGAATTTCGAAGAGTAATCGTATGGTTCACGTACGCTTTAAATTTCAAACAAAAGCCAGAAAAAAGCTAACGTCTACTCGATACGATAGTGATTCGAAATTTAAAAGTGTTTGTGCTAGAGGTACTGTATATATTCTTCGAAAGTTAAATATTACGCACCATACAACGGAGTGACCACACAAATAGGTACTCCTTAATACGAAGCGCTTTAGCGAAATACAATTATCTCACTTTAATACTACATAAAGACAAAATGATATGAAAGATGTAGTTCTAATTTATAACACGCGCACATGGCGCCATTTAAAAATGTGCGCCATTTTCCTATTAGGAACGTCAAGATTGTTGGACTTTCCGACTATTATTGTACTGTTTTCTCGCAAATCTGTATGATACACGTGCGGTAATCGTGTGTATATGATGTGTTTGAGTGTATGTTTCTTATCTATATATGTGTAAGTACTTATTTGTATTGTAAGTTTAATATATTTATTTAAAAAATTCATAAAATAATTAAGTTCCCATAGCAAGTTTTTTTTATTGTCGCAAAAGCTATGGCTATGCTGAGATGGCCGTGTTGACTGCACCTGCTGTTAAGTGTTAATTGTTTTATTTTTCTTTTTCTTTGTTTTACTGTCTAAGTTAATAACAATGTCGATAAAAATATTTTTCTTCTTTCTTTTTTCTTTCTAATGGTTAATGACGTCTATCGTCATTTCACACACATATGAAAGCAATACTTATCGCTTACGTTCATTGTATTCAAAAATGTATTCGTCCTTTAATAGGTAGGTATCGTGCAAAAGGATATTGCTTTTGTGGTAATTACGAAATTACAAAATAAGACAAGGAGGACTTAGGGTCATCCTGTGAATTTATGTATTTATATGTACATATATTTTATCTGTATTTGATATTACTTATTATCGTATGTTGAAATAGAATATTTAAACATTGTACGGTATACGTCAGTTTGTAACGCAAATCCATGGATGATGATAGATGGACTAGAGGAAATTCACTGGGTCATCCCAAGTCCTCGATGGTTAGAGCTGTCATCCGGATATTAAGGTCGCGTGTTTGGTTCCCGCTTGAGAACATGATTTTCTTCAAATATTTATATACTTAATGTTAAAAATAAAAAATTAAGAATAATATAAAGCCGTCATAAATAATAGACAATTTGAAAGAATGCATTTAGGCGGTAAGGCCTCCGTTCAAGGTCGGTCAAACTTATAACACCCCTCTTTTAGCGTCGGGGGCTAAATAGTATTTTAGGAGAGTAGTGGTGAACCTAACAAAATACGTTGCATAACACAAACATGATGAAAATGTCACCAAAGGGCATTAAATTCTAAAATTTATATTCGTTTCCACCTATGCAATCAGGACACATATCGCTTTTCCAACGAATGTTGCATGCATGATAAATGAGCAAATTAATCATAGTAATTGCATAGCATTTAGCATTATAATTTTGGAATGAGATTTTCTGGCGCAGTGGTTTTAAGAATTCAATCTAAAAAATTAAGGTGACAGCCCCTTCTTCACAGTGCCTGCGTCTTATAGTGTACTGTCATCATGAAACAATCAAAACTATGATATAAAAGAAATCAAATAATTTCAGTGACTGGTCAAATCATGACATGGCTATATTTAATTCGGAGTAGGTACAAAGAAAACGTCTAGGTAGCATATCGTGAAAAAATATATTAAAAACTTTAGGCACAAAGGGAATTATGTAAATCGAAACACGAGGCTACTGTGAAGTTTGTTTGGATTTAGAATTAGAACCTTATATGAAACCACAGATTAGATACCTAATAGTAATGAAACTCAGATCCATGGTACAAATGAATGTGTCAATTCTTTGAATGGCTTATTTTAAGTCCAGTAATGTAGCTGAATATAAAATTCAAATTGGCTTGAATGTGTTAACTTATTAACACCGTTACAGAAGAACACTTCACGGTTTCAAAAACATTAGAATATATCGTTGGTTTTCTCGTTCCAGAACATGAACTTTTATTAGTCTAGCTTTTACTAGTCAGTATATAATGAAAGAATCACACTGAGGTAATGAAAGATTGCGCAACAGATTCAGCTACCTCAGCTAGGAAGCAATAAATCCATTTTTGCTCCATAGCCTACTTCAAGGTGAAAAAAACATAATGCTGACTCTTCTCAATCAACGTTATTTAATAAATTTCACTCATGAACAATAAAATTAACTTCATAATACCATGACAACCACAATGCAAAGCCAGGCCAACACTAAATATGCAAATTCGCTGACCCAGCTATCACTGTGACCGTAGGAAGAGATTTTGCATTGATGTACTATGTCAGTGGATAACGCGTTGGTCTGTGGCCAAATGGAGACCAACTTCTATATTGTCATAACTTTTATTATCTTTGCAGAAGCAATAGCTTCTTGAAGTGGGCTTGGCAAGCTCGGATACTACGAACAAAAGGGTTGCGTAATCGTATTGTGTTATCACAAGACTTTGCTAATATGAGTATCGCTGGATCCTCAAAAGATTTGAGTAGGCTGCAATTTCCATTGAATGTTTCTTTGTTATTTACTCAGTTTTGAATTCTCAGATCTTTTTTTACTACTAGCATCGTCAACTAAAACTACCTGCAATAACAAGAAAAAAAACACATTTTTTATTTTTAACAGGATAACTCTTGGCTTTCATGTCAAGTGTTGGTATGTATCCTAGATACATATATCACTTATCTGTGTTCGTAAGTGATGGTAAGGCCCAAGATGGAGGCGAGCTACACCCGGATGCCTAACCACGGAGGAAACTGACTATCTCATACCTCCAACTGCAACTAACTATCCTATACAACTAGAATCACTGCTTCATCAGCGACTTGTCTTGATAATGTTTTTTGTAGTCACTCACCTATTAATAAAGCTATTCTAACAAATCTGACGTCTGATCACTTTGGTCAGATGATAACTTTTAATATAAATAAGGCTGAGATACAAAAGAAAGTTACTTGTAGGCCAATAACGGCAAATCGTATTGACCGTTTCAAAAATAATGTTATTGTAAAACTTTCTGAGCTGTCATTTGAAAATAGAAATCCTGACGTTTTGTATAGTAACTTATTTGACTGTGTTCAAAATGAATTCGAAAAAACCTTCACTATCAAAACTTTTATGTCGAACACTAAATATAACTTCAATGAGTGGGCCACTAAAGGTATTTATAAAAGTAGAAACCAACTTTATGAATTATACGAGACTAGAAAGTATAACCACGCACCCTCTTTTGTTGACTATGTGAGGAATTATTCAAAGCTATTCAAAAAAGTATGTTTTATTGCTAAATCTTTATATATAAAAGATAAAATAATCAAGTCTAATAGTAAAGTTAAAGCTACATGGGAAGTTGTAAATCGTGAAACAGGTAAATCTAATCCACGCGATACTAAAATTAGCTTAAAAATAAATGACGTCATTTTAAATTCAGAAACAGATGTTGCCGGTGCTTTTGAAAATTATTTTACAAATATACCTATAATAACAACATCTACATTAAATTCTTCTCCAATGGAATCTGAAGAACTTTTGAAAAAATATGCACCATGTAAAACTGATCTTTGCTTTAAATTTAACTTTGTGAATCCCTCAGACATTATGAAGACTTTCACTAAGTTAAAACAAAAAAAGTCTCGTGATATATGGGACATGTCAGTGACAGTAATGAAGAACACCATTGCACCTTATTTAGCTGTAATATTTAACAATTGTGTTGAGGAAGGGGTGTTTCCAGACTTAATGAAACACAGTAAAGTAATTCCTTTATTTAAATCTGGGTGCAAAAGTGACCCAACTAACTTTAGGCCTATTTCTATCTTACCTTCATTAAGTAAAATATTTGAAAAAATAATTGAAGACCAATTGCTGTCATACTTTATTAAAAATGAATTCCTCCATAGCGAACAATATGGGTTTACTAGAGGTCGTAGTACTACCGATGCTGGTGTTGCGCTTCTCAAGCATATTTTCGAAGCTTGGGAGGTGCGCCAGGATGCCATTGGTATATTTTGTGATCTTTCCAAGGCATTTGATTGTGTTGAACACGATACTCTTGTACGTAAACTGCATCATTATGGTATTAAGGACAAAGCTTTAAAATTAATATCATCTTATTTAAGTGAAAGAATTCAAAAGATTGATATCAATGGAGTCAAATCTTCGGGGTCTTATTTGAAGATGGGAGTTCCACAGGGTTCTATTTTAGGGCCTTTTTTGTTTTTAATATATATTAATGATTTACCTTTCTATGTTAAAAACCTTTGTGATATTGTTTTGTTTGCTGATGATACCTCTCTCATATTTAAAGTTGACCGGAAAAAGAATTGTTTTGACGATGTAAACAGGGCACTTTCGAGGGTCTTAGATTGGTTTACTTTGAATAATTTACAATTGAATACTAAGAAGACCAAGTGTGTAAAATTCTCTCTACCTAATGTGAATAATGTTCAAACCTTTTTAAAAATGAATAATGAAGAGCTTGAATTAGTTAACACTACTGTATTTTTAGGCATAACATTAGATTCTAAGCTACAGTGGTTTGGTCATATAGAAACTCTTGCAGGAAAGCTTAGCTCAGCTGCTTATGCTGTTAGAAAAATTAGAAACCTAACTGATGTTGACACAGCTCGACTGGTGTATTTCAGTTATTTTCATAGTGTCATGTCTTACGGTATTTTGCTGTGGGGTAAAGCAGCCGATATTCAAACTATCTTTGTCCTACAAAAACGTGCAATAAGATCTATTTACAAGTTAGGCTCTAGAGATTCCCTTCGTGAATTGTTTAAAGAAATAAAAATACTTACTGTACCTTCCCAATACATTTACAGCTGTATAATTTATATTTATCAGAACAAATACACTTTTGAAAAAAACAGTGACACTCACAATATAAATACTAGAAATAAGAATAAGTTAGCTATTTTAAGTTATAGACTAAAAAAAACACGCAATTCTTTTATTGGGCAAGGTATACGCTTTTATAACAAAATTCCCGCAGCAATTACTAATTTACCACTACATAAATTTAAATTATTAGTCAAAAACACCTTGCAAACTAAAGGTTATTACACTATTAATGATTATGTGAATGACAAATTTGTGTGGAAAGAAACTGTACTCCAATTTTCACTAGATATGCCAATTTGATAATATATAATATTTAATTTATTTAATTTTATAATATGTATTGTGTTGTTGTGACTGTGCATTGTCGGACAGCCTTAAAATAAAGTTAATACTTTTGTTATTAAGTTTGTATATCGTTTCTAACTAGATATACTTTTACTATTTTTTTTTTCTGTATGGCACTGCACAGCAAAATATTGAAATAATGTAACCACAACAATTGTTACTTCATATTTTGAAAAGAGTGACTACACGAGTTTGTTGCCGGAGTCTTCTCGGTAGTTCAACTTTTGGAACCGGTGTAAATTTAGACATGATAGACAGATTTACAATAAGACATTGTAAGACCATTTCTTAAATAGATATACATAATTTGTGATTTTTGACGATTCGAAAGAGCTTCTTAGGAGCCTACTTGAATAAATATATTTTTGATTTTTGATTTTTGATTTTATACAAAAATTGCCAAAATGGTGGTGGTAATAATGTCAAAAGTAATTGCTTTCTTTATTTCCTGAAATGCTTCAGAAAATTGATTTAAAATTTATAGGCACTCTCTACAGATTATGTTAATTCTGCTCCAAAATTATTAAAAACATTTCCGTAATGCGCACAAATTAATCAGTAGTCTCTCTGCTTGTGTATTTGTTACTTGCATAGAACTTAGAAGACAGCGCAAAAAAACAGCTTTATTTTCCAGTTACAAAAAACCGATCGGCTTGGAGATCCTTGGGAGAGGCATATGCCCAATAATGGGCGTCTCTCGGCTGATATGATGATAAATAAAAAGTTGTTAAAGTCAACCAATTTGTGTTTTGGAACACTCTGCTTTCGTATGCCTACTTCACGAATTATTTCTATTGGTGCAATCGGAAGGTCCGAATCAAAACAAAATTTTCGGTAGCCTCGTGTTTCGTTTGTGTCCGAAGCTTTGAATATATTTTTCAATGGTAACTCCTGTTTTCATGTTGTAAACTACGTTAAGCGTGTTTTTCATTCTAGTTTCTTTGGCCTCACATTTTTAGCCCCCGACGCATTGATTTATCAGGCGTTTGATGACTATCAACTCATTTCCTACTTGGAAATAGGGTTTCACTAACTTTCACATATCCGATCGATTTATAACTTGGTTTAGTTACTTCGCTGGTATTCCTAAGACATGCTAACCTTCAGCTGATCCTGTATCATCAAATAATCTGCGGGATGCTTAATTCTTCAGAAACTTCCCGCAGACATAGCGTATTTGGACTCAGAATAATAGTCTCAATGAGAGGGAGTTGGGTAGATGGTTAATGAGGCCGGGGTTACATAAAATTATCTATTATATAATTTTTGAAAACTACACAATCATGTTAATTAATTAGACTATGTTACAGATAATAAGTTATAGTAAGCTCCACATTGTCAATATTTGAGATTAAAACAGTCACTACAGTCATGATTTTCCTTTTCTAACAAACAAAATAATAATTATGTAACATTTCGACATTAGGGAGTGGTTTTCATAACTGTTTTATAGGGTAGTAAGTAGTAAAAAAAAATTATAACAAAAATAAAACCGACTTCAAAACACTAAAAAGAAAATAATAATAATTTCAGTACCCAGGTACCTTGGAGTTGGTACTTCACTTTCTATTGACTCTGTAAACAGCATCGCACTCCTAAGTGTTAAGGAGTTGTACCTTCCATTACCAGCTCATCAACATGAGAAGATGACTAACAGAAGCAAATACTTGAATAGCTTTGGAAAAAAGTAAAACATGTCATACGTGCCTATAAAATTTGAGGTTTGCCCTCGATTTTCCTGGGATTCCATCATCAGATCCTGACTTGGTGACTATGGGACCACCTCAGGAGTATACTCTATCGAATAAAAAAAGAATTTTGAAAATCGGTTCACAATTGACAGAGAAATCGGTGAACATGCATACAAAAAAAAATACATATAGTGGAACATATATCCCCCTTCTTTTTTGAAGTCGGTTAAAAAGTTACGTAATATCATTTCCCAAGTTTAAAATTTCACTAAAATGATAGCGACGGTATATTTTAACATGTGATAAAAACTAAAAAAATGTCAACTAAAATTACGCATTCTACGCTGAGAAAATAGAGGATCTCGAAAACAGCAATACTGGCACATGACGGCGACCTTTCTATTAAAATTCTGCAAATAACAAAAGGGACCGAGGTGTTCTCGCCCGCTTACCTGTTGTCCCGTGTTTAAACAGGAATGTAATACAATCCCAGTTATTTTCATTATTCACCTTAGACGTCCAGACCATTAGAATTTAGATAGAAATTCATGACACTTCCCAGTAGCGCCTGATAAAGTAGACACCAGTTTTGACATCAGCTTTTCATCTCACAAAATTATCGGTATTTCCTATCGCTCGACTGCGATCGAAATTCCAGTCTATCAATAAAACACCAAATTGAACTGCTCTGTTTTAACTGTTGGAATTCACAAAACTTTATATTTGGGCAATCGTCTGTTTAAAGATATAACTAATCATTCGTCTCTATGATAGGAAAGAAGTTTACATAATAGGTTAGGGAAAAAGTTTTTTTTAGAAAATTCAAAACAGTTTTTAATATAGTTTATTTACGTTTAACTAAAGTATGTAGGTACCATTTTGTGCGACAACTTTTTGCCATCTTGTAGGTAGGGACATGATCCCATTGCTATAGAAATTTTGGGGCTTCTGATCAAAATACCGCGACAAGTGGTTTTGGCAGTCCTCTCGTGATGTTAACCTGACACTGTCTAGAGAATTCTGAAGAGAGCGAAACAGGTGGAAATCTGAAGGTGCAAGGTCAGGACTATACGGCGGATGCATTAACACCTCCCAGCCAAACTCTCTTAATTTTTGCTGAGTGGCTAAAGATGTGTGAGGTCTAGCGTAATCATGATAAAAAACCACACCCCTTCTGTTGATTAATTCCGGCCGCTTTCTCTCAACTTCTTGCTTTAATCTCATCAGTTGTTCGCAGTAGAGTTCAGAATCGATGGTCCTGACCGGCCTTTGACCACGACCTTTTTTGCACGTTCTTGTCGTACGTGATCCACTTTTCATCACCAGTTATCAGCTTCTTCAAAAATGGTTCGGTTTCATTACGTCGTAATAAAGAATCACAAATGAGTACACGGTTCATTAGGTTTCTTTCAGTGAGCTCGTGGGGTACCCAAATATCGAACTTTTTTGTGTACCTATTTTTTTTAAATGCGCCGAAACTATTTTGTGGTCAATTCCCAGTTCTTCAGCTACGTCGTAACTACTGATATGCCGATCTTGCTCCAGTTTTTAAAAAATGGCATCAATTTTATCCGTAATAGGGCGACCAGAGCGACGTGCATCTTTGACATCAAAATTTCCGGATTGAAAACGCTTAAACCAAATTTGTGCTACTCTCACAGAACCTGCACTAGGTCCATAAACATCGCAAGTTTTTTTCGCGGCTTGCGTTGCATTTTTACCTTTTTTGTAGTAAAATTCACTCATCTTGACAGTACGAAAAACAAATGAAAAACACACATTTTCCTAATTTGAATTTAGAATTATCTTTTTTAAAATCTAAACTTTTAATGATACCAAAACCAGCCAGATACAAATAGTACAGCCAAAGAGATTTTATTACAAGTTCATACATACTATAATGCGAAAAGACCCAACCTAATATATCTTTACAACCCTTACGAGTTCAAATCCCAATAAAGGCAAATATGTTTGTAAGATTTGTAAGAAAATTTATTCACGCATGTATGTTTGTTAATTTATATGCATGATTATCAACATTACATCATTATAACATAGTATCCATAACACTATGAAAATCGCATTATCGCGTTTAATGGGCTGGATAATAGGTGTGAGTAGTATTAATATCTAAGTTACCTACTATCTGAGGATGGACTTCTACTGGTCCATTCTTGTCACAATAGATAATAATAAAAATAATCGCATTTGATTTAATGTTGCGATACTAATTTACATAACTTTAACCCTCTTATTATAAAACGCGGACTTAAGTTACTCCTGGTCTAAAACTGATGTTGTCACTTTTATTTCTTAAATTAAAGACAGTGACAGCGTCAGTTTCAAACCAGGACTAACTTTAGTCCACGTTTTGTAATATGGGGGTTATAGTTTGATTGGTAAGTAGGTATATTAGACAAAGTGTTAAAGGGTGGACTATTTGATAAATTATAATAATTTTAGGAATTTGACCGGCGAACGAATTTGACCTACAAATAAAAAAACGTTTAGGTTCGGACAGTATTATTTTTCTTCTAAATAAATATACAACAATCATGTGCTGTGGTCTAAGGAAGCCTTATACATGCCGCTAACAAACGATATTTAGTAAAATGGCCTTATTTAATAATATATATTTACGATATGAACTCGTAACTCCTCTTCAGTTAAATTTTGCTACTAAACCTAAAATAGCATAGCAAGAACTATAAACATCAAGTTACTCTTATAAAGTATATTAGTATGTATTAATAAAATGAAAAAACAAGAATTGGACAGATAAGGTGTAAACATAAACTAGTAGATAAACATAATTAACTGAACTGACTTAAAATGGACAGCTTATTTATAATACGCTTAACGTACAAGATTACTAAAAGGAAGTCATGATTTCAGATATAGAGAACAATAACTGAAACAGAGTATGCGAAGTAATCACTTTATCACAGTTTTATTATAATGTTGTTCTGACTTTCAATAAGTAGGTAAATAATATAAGTACACAATGGTACTGAGTTATAATATAGTACAGAATTTCAAAATAAAATTCCGAAAAATTTCTAAAAAGCATTAAATCAAATTAAGCAAGGAGAGTATTACAAAATGCAAATCCATTTGTGAAAGTTAGAACAAAAGGACATACTACTGAAATTATTCCACGAATCGGTGAAATCTATTTACAGCGCCCGACTTTCAGTAGCAAAATTGCACTTAAAGAACAAATAAAAAGCCACGATGTCTTCGATGAATTTCGATGAACTTGTTCTGTGGTAAGGTAAAACTGTTTTTTTTCTGTTTCTTCATTGCTCTTAAATTTATTTATTTTGGCGGCAAACTATAATTTACTATCAATTTGCCTAGTATTGCACCTAGTAGGTATAAAAAACAGAGTGATAAAATAAACACAATCTGACAAAAAAGGAGGCCATATCGCCACCTTAGTTTGCTGAAATTAACAATAGTGACAATTACGAAAAAATAGAGAAAACCTCCAAAATTTCTACCTGCGAGCATGGATCTATCGATCGCAGAGAATGGTATCGATTGACAAAATTAGACTTTAAACTCGACGTATTGGATTCCTTCATACAAATTTGAAATAAGAACTCGACAAAACGGTTTTTGTCAAATTTGGTTTATCAAGAGATCGATGCTCATTGCTCGCACCACACATTTTTTTTAAATACAAATAGATGGCAAAGAAGCTGATGGCCCACCTGATGATAAGCGGTTACCGTCATCTATAGATACCTGCAATAACAAGGAAAAATCACTTGATATTGCAGGTGCGTTGTCATCCTGAGGCCTAAGATGAAATGCCGTCCATGCCCATTAATTACACTAGCTACCTTTCCCTTCAATCCGAAACACAGCGAACTGTTTCACGGCTGAAATAAGAAAGACGGTGGTACCTACCCAGGCGACCCTAGGCAGTAGTAGCCAGTATAATTACTGGGTAATTATACTGGCTACCTTTATCTTCAATCCGAAACACAGCGAACTGTTTCACGGCTGAAATAAGAAGGGAAGGAGAAGATAAAACAAATCGATAGCCAATGCAATTTATGCTTTATGTCTCATATTTATTCCCACGGAAATAATGTAAATGGTGCTGCCGCGAATGAAAAAGTTTTTGTATTTAATAGGTGTTCGGTTTTTCTTACTAAAAATTGGCTTCCTATAACCCAAGAGGGGCTCCTTCCATCCAATTTTCCAATGAATAAAACTTATGTTTTACAATCATCATTTTTGTTTTCGTATAACATTACGTTTAATTAACAGAATTTTTGTATAATTTGAATTTAAATTAATGACAACACACTACAGAGCTGTTCTAGCTAGTAAACATTTTTTGTACTTTTTATTATTATCGTTATTCTTACGTAGCCTAGCATAACCACTATTTACGACCTACGATGCTTCGTTCAAGAATAGACAAGAAGTTAAAAAAATATTGGAGACTACATAAATATTTCCAATAATTGTTGGATAATTTCTGCGGCTATTTAGCATAGGAAATCCAGAAATGTCATATTGATAATGACATAATTTTTACAATTTTTCTGTGAGAATAAAAATCAGAACAGAACTCGACGATATAGCAATCACGCAGTAAACCATTTTTGGATCTTGTGACACACAGAGTCACTCATATTCATAAAAAAAGATTTACTCACATAGATACAAAGGTTAAATAGTATCAAGCAATACTCGAACATTCCAACTCTGAAAAATTGAGAAACCTTACATACTCACTTGATGGTAAGGTAAATTATAACGAGCATAGTACAAAGTACAGTACCTATTAATAAAAAGCAAGATGCAACGAAGAGAATATATAAACCATTAAGCATTTTCTTTCAGTCTGCGAGCAATAAATGAATGAAAAACCTCACTCTAACTTGGTAGATACAATTGATAACTTGCCCGAAGCCAACTTTAGCTTGCTCTCCATTATTGACGTTCGAGCTGAGACCTCCAGCTTTTATCATACTTCTTTTTGCTATTAAGCTGATCTATAGGTCTTTAGACACCGGGTAATGTTTCTGAGATAAATTTAAACGGTATTATCGACTTTGGAAAATGGTTCAACGGTGTATCTAAGTTAAGTACCAACCCGCATTGGGCCAGCGTGGTGGTTTTATGGCCCAAACTCCTCATGTGTTTCTCCTATGTAGGAAAGCCTGTGCCCAGCAGTGGGACGTATATAGGCTGGTGATGATGATGTATCTAAGTACCGCAAAAAAGTAAGTAATAGATAACTCTATAAATTTTATATTTTGTTAAATAATATGGAGTTGCGACATTTTTTGTTTATGTCAATTAAAATAATTGTCAGACCCCCATCGGACCCTTGGACCAACTGCATTGCACAACCAGTTGTACTTACAATAGGTAGGTAGTAGGTACACGTTTTCTAAAATGTGAAAACATTTACGTACGACAACCAATAATAGGTATTTGAACTTAAATGTATGTCCAATAATTGAATTGAAAATGATTTCAAATCGATTTTTTTTCCAAATCCTTATTTTTGATTATCGAACGGCGAAGGGGGCTACCGTCTGTCCTTATTGTAAGTACTTACTACAGGCAACTCAGCCAGAGGTCGCGGGTCCCGGACGTTTTTGTGTGATAGCACGAATATTTGTTCTCGGTTCTATATGTATATATTATATATGTATATACATATGAATAAGTAAAAATGACAGTAACTTTAATATTTTTACTGTTCAAATACCTTAGTCATACTGAGTACAGCGACGAACATGAGTGGCATTTCTGTCAAATTTACTGAAAGATAAATACTGGGTGGTGACGGCAATAATTTGTTTATTTATACAAAGCACGGCAATTGACCCAACACCACCTGATGTGAAGCGGTAAGGAGAGTCCAGATGCAAAGACAGCTAGTGCTGTCTAGACACTGCTTTAGCCGCCTCCACCTTGCCGGTTCAAAAGGTGATTTTTCACGACTCTCTTGAAGGACCCCATGTTAAAGGAAGGATCCCTCCTTCCTTTAACATGTGCTGGTAAGTAAAAACACGGGCTATATTAGTTCATAGAAATGTTTTGCAACTTTCGAATAAATCTAAGTCATTTGATAATTTCATGACATTTGTATGAAATCATATACTAACATTGGCTGCATTATTTCATAGAAATGTTAAAAAACTATCAAATGAATTAAATGTATTTAAAAGTTACAATACATTTCTATGTAGCCCATGTTTTAATTTACCGTCGTATTGTCGGCACCACCCTGCATTTATTAAGAACAATGTATTGTATTTTTTATTCAACTAGAGCGGCAAACATGCCTTACACACTAATCAAGAGGAAGTAGGTATTATGTTGACAGCGTAGACCCAGTAATGCTGTATACATTACCGTGGCTTAAAAGACAACTGTTAGAAATCTCCACAGGTCAAAACTCTTTTTATATTTTGAAGTTTTGCAACCATTTTTAATATGTTGTTTTGTTCGTATTTGAAATCTCTGTCGGGTTTGACGTGTGGAAGTAAAATGGTATTGTCCTGTCACGGTCGCCACTTGTTGGGAATCTTAGAGCTTGCTAATGAATTTTACGCTAGATAATCACAACGCTGAAAGGAATATACGGTTTTTTAATAATAAATATTTAAAAAAGACAGAACAATACCATTTTACTTCCACACGTCAAACCCGACAGAGATTTCAAATACGAACAAAACAACATATTAAAAAAGGTAGCAAAACTTCAAAATATAAAAAGAGTTTTGAGCTGTCGAGATTTCTAACAACAACGCTTCGATAATGAACTCTCGTGATGTTCACCATCTCTTACCAAAACACTATCTCTTAAATTAGATACAAATATCCAAAACGAAATCTTACTTCCTACCTAACATGAACAGCAAATTCAAATGAAACTTCGTTTCGTTTCTTCGTTTATGAAAGAGAACGGCCGAACGAACGCTCGGAAAAATAAAGGCCATAATTCAAGCTCTCTATATGAAAACTCAACTGTTTCAATTAAAAATGAGACTGGCAAGTTCTCGGTCTGCTGGTCAACTTTTATTAGTTCGCGAAGCAGAAAAAGTAATCAAGTCTGGCGATATATCGAGCACCTAACTCGAGATAAACTCTTAATTGTTTGATGTGACGGCTCGCGGATACGTGACACTGCCCGTGACCAATAAGATGTTTAAACTTCTAGTTAATACAATTACGGGGACTCGATGAATCGATTGGAACTTGTAATTTGTTAAATTTATAGTACATTCTTAATGTACGACGTAAGTAACATTATTTTCAGTGGATATATTTTATTTAGTCCAACCAAGCTGAGACTTTAGTTGTGGAATTGAGCTACTTTGAGAAACTCTTATTCATCAGTTTCATACCAAGTATAGGTTAATTTGAAGTTAGAATGGTTGCCCGCATATAAAATTAGATAAATTAAATTTGGTTCAATAAAATATTTTCGAGTCTTTCGCAGAAGGACAGATTCTCAAAAGGACAGACTCGCATAAAGACAGATTCTCAAAAAGACAGTTTTTGTTTATTTTAAAACATCCTAGGGGACTCAAAAATTCAAAATTCCTTTTGGAAATTGTAACAGGCATCTCCTTAACAATAGAAATCCTATTTTGTCAGTTTTATGGGTACCTACTACATACATTGTTCTGTGAAGTACCCACATAATCGCCCACGATAGATTTTTAATTGTGTGTCAACGCTGGCGTGCAAGTAAAGGTCCAAAAGTGTGTCTAAAGAATAACATCACAGTAAAAGCAATGCACCTTATATGTGAAAGCTTTATCAATATAACTAAAAAGTTGAGCGAAGCTTAGGCATAGATACACGTCCATACAATCATCATCTTATTCTAATATACAAGCCCGCCCATCAGCAAAATACGCAATTACGGTAACAAAAGACTGGTGTACCACAGAGGAATATCTAGAAAAAAAACGCTCTCAGAATAAAAGCAAACAAAAAACGACGCAAATGTACGAAAATGGGTCATCGAATGAAGCATTGCATGCGTCCAGTGAATCGTGAGCTGTGTGAGTTAACTGACTGGGGTTAGTTGGTACGAGTAGAAGACTGAATGAGAGGCCTTTACAACTGGTAATATGGAGGGTGGGTTGCATGGGACGTTCACGATACGATTCGTACAACGAGCCAGAGCTACAATCACTGCAATTGTTTTCTTTGTGCCCGAAGTTCGATTATACGAAAGCATAGGAGTATTAACTCAAAACTCAGCAACATTCAAGCCTCGATAGTGACTATTACCTTACTCCGGTCGTATTCTTAAACTACGACGCCGTTATTGTTATAATAGCAGATTTTTTAAACGAAATAAACATATTTAAGCCAAAGGAAAAGCTAATGTAGCTTTATTCAATACATTAGAACTGTATACAATCATCATATCAGCCTATAATGTCCACTGCTGAACAAAGCCCCCCCCCCCCCCCCCCCAAGGATTTCCCAATGGAACGGTTCTGCCCATCGTGCATCCGACGCTATGGTCGTCCCTGACCCTGCTATGGCCGTCAATCCATTTAGTGGGAGGCCGTCCTACTTTGGGCATTCCGGTACGTGGTCGCCATTCTAGACCTTTAATCTCCACCCACCGGCCGTCTGTTCTGCGTACTTTCTGCCCTGCCCAATGCCACTTCAACGTGCTACATGATGTCCTCATTTCTGATTCTATCTCGCAGAGAAATACCTAACATAGCTCATTCCGTACCTCGTTGGGTGCGAACTTGCACAGAATACCCTTACTTACTGGTCAAATTTTACAGCCGTATGTCATCACTGGCAACAAACACTGGTTGAAGACTTCGACTTCAAGCACTGAGGAATTTGGAACTTACGCAATTTCCCGAATGCTGCCCCATCCGAGTTGGATTCTTCGATTTCCTTTGTCGAAGTCGATTCTCTTTGTCGAAGTTGGACCGGCCTAGCTGGACCACTTGTCTGAAAACGTCTTCCAACGCAGCGGTAATTACTCTCGGAGATATTATATCTCCCTGTCGTACCCCTCTCTGCAGTTGGATAGGTTTCGTTTACTGATTCTGTACACGGACCGATCTCATCACCTCGATAAACGGATAGTCAATGCGGCACCTCTGAAGAGACTGGATCATGGCCCCATGTTTCGATTTAATGGAAAGCCTTCTCGTAGTCAACATACGTTGAGCAACGTGGCCGTACCTACTCCTCGGTCTTTTGTATAACCTGCCGCAGCGTATGTGTGAGGTCTAGGGTATTAAAGCATTTACGGAAACAGGCTTGTTCGGGAGGCTGGAAGTCGTCAAAATACGCGAGACAATTCATGATAGCCCTCGAAAACAACTACAACTAGTTGCTACACGAAACAATATTTTATCTTAAATATTAAACATTCTATGGTGCGAAAATTCATTTTACCAAAGTGTTGATATGACATTATGATACAAAGGTATAAATTGGTATTTTTCAATAGAACTTTGTGCGCCCAACTGGGAGCTCCTCCAACTTACAGAATATTGTACCTAAAAATATTATGCGTTGTATTGTAGTATTGTGTTCCTGGGGTCAGTAAGGTCGCCAGGACTTTTGAGAAAGCGTTATGATGGGAGCAGCAGGGGGTCTCATCGCCTATACTATGTCAACTTGACGCTTCCTCTTCATTTTTCACGGTAGTCAACGCGTTAGCCCAAGGTGCTACGAACGTACGCTATGGGCATACGGTAACCGCTTACCATCAGGTGGGTGGTACGCTTGTTCGCCATCCTTGGCGTATTAAAAATTATTTCTAAGAAGGTACCTAGTTCATTACTTTTATGTAAGTAAAGATTGATGACTTAATAATGAAACACGAAGTTAATGAAACCGATGTTACTTTCGTCCAAATGGTTGTTTATTAAAATACCCCTAAAGCTGTTTGTCCTTGCGTCGCCTAATGTCTTCCCTTCGTGACCTACACCGAGCTTCTTGCTCACTCAACTGTAAGTAGGTCATTTGTAAGAAACTAACGATTTGGTTGTCCTTTCGCACTTCAATAAACATACTTGTAAACATACCTACTCACTACTTACTAAACTGGGCTAGTTAGAAGTCCTGTTCAGTAATCATTGCCAATCAGCATTGCTAGCTTCGAATTAAATTCAATTAAGTGGTTTAAAGTAAACCATGATGATTTATTGGAGTAAAATATTATTTTAATACATTTGCTCAAAAAGTTATATATACGGAAAGTTATATAATATCTGCAGTATATCGTTCTCCTCCTGCATTTAACATCTAACGAAATTTACGTTTCTTTTACCCATAAATATAGAAAAACCATGATTTACTATTAATAGTAATAAATAATCAAAACTTTAAATTTGCCCTCCAAAACGTTTAATATCACTATCAACAATTAATTGTTCAATCTGTAATGTCAATTATTCCTTGTCCAAGGATTTAACTGTTTTTCATTGATTTCCTTTCGTTATTTTATTTTTTCTCAAATGTATTATAAAATGTCGTTTATTATTATTATGTATTATTATTTATTTATTTACGTCAATATACTTGCAGATCGACAATTTAACATCAAAGCACCAGCAAGTCTAATTTTATTACAATCTTTATCCGCCAAGCATCAGAATTGATTTTTTAATTGTCATAGCTCTCCAGAGGTATAACGCTGCTTTTTGCAATATACAGAAATATTGCAAAATTGAAAATGTCACTATAAGTATAGAAGTTGATTAATAAAATTGTCAAGAGTTAGCTGAATTATTAAAATATTAAACATTATTTTGCATTATATTCGCTAAGAAAAAAAATGTGAAATCAATCACTAAATTGAATACAGTTGAACAACACCGCTAACATGTCACACTCATGAAACTTGTCAAACTGAGTGAGCCTATCGCCTATGAGGGACAAAGCTTACGTTCATTACCGGGCCGCCTGCGGCTCTTCAACTTTATGGCTAATCCGCCGGCTAATTCTCAAACATAGCTAATCAAAATCAACAAAGAGGCTAAATATCGATCGTCTAAGTCTGGCAGGTCATGTTGTCTATTGTTTTAATTTATTCGAATGACATGGGTGTCAGTCGTCGTCTGTCACCGATTTTGACAGAACGCCAGAATGAATGAAACCAAAAAAAATCCGACGAAAAAATAATAAAATTTAACTATGTGGCGGGATTCATTATGACTATAACTAGCCAAAACTTTTAAATAAAATAAATATTTCTCTGATATGCCGGGGCCGGATGCGAGGACCAATGACAATGTTCTCGGCGAGATGTCGACAGAGCCCACGGCGACAATGCACGGCGGCGTCGAAACGAAAACTGAGAGGAAACTCACTGTGCTTGAGACCCACGGCTATGTGCTTGGTAGAACCATTGGATCGGGCTCGTATGCCACTGTCAAGGTACAGGACTATTTTCACGAGTTACAGGAACAAGTTCAAAGCTGTTGAACAAATCATTACTGTTGCTCAGGGCCGTCTTAAACTAGGCTGGGGCCCTTGGGCACACAAGAATTTGGGGCCTTTTATGGAAAGTAAAAAAAGCGAATTATAATGACATTTCTTTACTAAGTATGACCATTTATTATAGGTAATCATAATCAAATACAGTATGATATAATATATTAGAATGCTGCTGGTTTTTTGGTTACGATTAGATAACGGTTTCTTTCGGGATTTCTGTTGAGCAAAATCTTCTATTAGATCCGTAAAGTCAATTTTTTGAAGGATATCACTTTCTATGCAAATAATTGACAAATTACTCAGTCGTTCTTGTAACATTGTTGTTCGCAATTAATTTTTTATTTCTTCCAATTTATTTGATTTTATTAGGTTATGTAAGGTTTAGATCGAAACTCAATCGAGGGCTTTTGTCAAATCCCATACATTTTCCTCTTAGCGATAGCGATAGCGATAGCGATTATCGAAAGGCATCTTGTCTAGGCCCTCAGATTCGATTGTTGTTATCTGACAAAGAAAACTAAATCGACTATCAATTTCTTGGTATGCTGCCGAACGTTTTTTTAAATGTGTATTTAATGTGTCAATTATGGGAATGAAAGTATCTACACGAAACTTTTCATTACCTCTCAATATATATTATTAATTAGTACAGTAGGAATAGGCGCAGTCATCGATATAAAGACGTAGTAAATATATGTCTTGTAAATACCTTCTGATAAGATTACTGATTTGCGAAAAAAGTGTAATGTGCCCGACAAAAATGTTTTGAGAATAAATGTGTGAGAGAAATTGTCGGTCCTTCGGGGCCCCCCTGGCCCGGCCCCAGGGCCCCGTGTGCCCTTATGGTGAAGACGGTATTGCTGTTGCTTGCTCCTTAGTGGACACTGCCAATGTGGCGACACTGCAGTTAACAAATTATTACTAAGATACAAATTTTAAGTTGCTCTATTTCTTAAATGCGTTGTTGTATTGTAAAACATTTCACGAAGCGTAAAGTATACGAAGTGGTTATTCCAATGACACTAATATTTCTAGTGTCCTATCCATCAACTCTGCAAGAGTCTCAAAAAAACAGCTCAAGCTAATAAAAAATCACTTATACATTATGAAATCTAGCACTGTTATCGCTACTTTTCCTTTCAAAGCACGATGGATAAAGTGTGATCGGATACATTACCAAACATACTGCGTAGAGTCCACTGAAAACGAAGCCTTTTAAGCTTACAAGAAACGCTGTCAATATAACAGTCACTAATATAAGAGTAGTTAATTGTTATGGTAATCTTGCCTTGCCTTTTAAAAATAAAGACTATTTTTCCTGCAGGTGGCTACAAGCGACCGCCATAACTGTCAAGTGGCAATAAAAATCATAAGCAAGTTTCAAGCGCCAGGCGATTATCTGAAAAAGTTTCTCCCAAGAGAAATAGAGGTCGTTAAAGGGCTGAAGCATGAGAATTTAATACGATTCCTGCAAGCTATCGAAACTACCCATAGGTTATATACATTTTACTTTTGTGAAATTTGCATTGTATACCATTTTTGACCGTTGTCAGCGTCGAGCCCTTATATGAGCGCCTGTCTGCTGTCAATAATGTGTCCATGACTTTATGGGGCGACCTGCATGAAATTTTGCTAAAATATGTCAGTATTTGAATGGCTTGAACAGTAAATGAGCAGATTTTTACCTGTTATAACTGCCAATAATGTCGAGCTCCTCCGTGCTTCGGAAGCCTAAGCTAAGCCGTTGGTCCCGGTTGTTACTGAAACCGTCCGAGCCCATATGTAAATCTTAGCATTAACCTTTGGGGGTTTAGCAGTAACAAATAAAACAAATCGTTTACAGAGTGTACATTGTAATGGAATATGCGGAAAATGGTAGCTTATTGGATATCATCCGGAAAGACCAGCACATCGACGAGTCGAGAGGCCGCCGCTGGTTCAAGCAGCTGGTTGAAGCAGTCGATTACTGCCACGAGCGCGGTGTGGTGCATCGGTAAGTAGAAGACAGTAGGATAGCATGACTGGAACTAGCTGGAAGTAAGCTGTAATATTTTGATCCAACCGTCGTCGTCGTCGTCGCGGCGGAGGACCGTTGTGAAAATTAAACAAGGAGATAACAACAACTACGACAACAGAATAATAAAGTATGAAAGTAACAACTAATAACAAAAATAATACCGACGTCAAAACACTAAAAAGGAAAAATAACTAAATTTCAGTACATAAGTACTAACCTCCTAAAATGTATTTTTTGGAGTTGGTGCTTCACTTTCTATTGTCTCTGGAAACAGCTTAGCACCAACTCCAAAAAATACGTAGTGTTTTAAAGTCGGTTTTATTTTTGTTAGAAAATTTGTTTTTTCACATTGTTAAGTGATTTATAAGAACAAAGCTGGATGGATGACCGTCAGCACTATCCACTTGTTTGTGTCTCAGTTTTTGGTTAAAATACATAATATTGTTTCATATTATCGTATCGTACCACTGATAAAGTATTATCTTACTCCACACACCGTTACGGTAACCGTTACCTTCCATCACCAGCCCACCAACATGAGATGATGACTAACAGAACTAACAGAACATACTTGAATAGCTTTGGAAAAAAGTAAAACATGTCGTACGTGCCTTTAAAATTTGAGGTTTGCCCTCGATTTCCCTGGGATCCAATCATCAGATCCTGACTTGGTGACAATGAGACCACCTCATGAGTATACTCTATCGAATAAAAAAAGAAATTTGAAAATCTGTTCACAATTGACAGAGAAATCGGTGAACATAAGTACATACAAAAAATACTTACGAAAAAACTTTTGTGGCAAAATAATAATGAATAAAAATGGCCACCTGTGGCGAGCTTACACATGATTTTTTGATGACGAATTAACTGTTATGACGAGTTTACAAAGACCTATTGGCTATAGCTGTATGCGATGTTAAATAATGTTGTTTAAAAATATGAACTAGGTTAAAAATCACTCGGTCAAAGCGAAGCAACGTAGAACATTAGTGAATGCCTAAAAGTAGGTATACCTGATAGTATTCGAGCACTAACACCTACTACGACTATCCATCATAGAAACGATCTGAGATCTATCCCAACGAAATTAAGCATCATTAAAAGCTTTGGGGGAGGCCTATGCCCAGCAGTCGGCGTCTCTCCGCTGAAATGATGATGATGAAATATGGATATGGATACCTAGAAACCTATCAATATATTATTGAATAATTTAAGAAATATAAGAATAAAATATCCATAATTAGTGAACCTGGTACTCATAATATTATTATAGACAGCTGCCTCTACCGGGATTTGAACCCGAGACCTCTGGTTTGGTAAATTTATGTAAGTGACCATTAGATCCGACGGCCGTCGAAATAATTGAAAACCACAATTGCGTCCACGTCCTTGTTAATTAACTCTAAAAATTCGCAAATTAGTCAACCTCAACACACAACCGTCAACGACCGACGACGCGATGTCTGCCCTCACGAGTCTGTCCGTTCGGGTCGCCGCACTTGCTCAACGCCCGTAACTTCGTATTTTATTTTACATATTTACTTATCGGTGACCCAACTAGACGACACGCTTGGATCAGAGTATTAATGAAATCTAATCTAAATGAACACCTTGTGAGATTGGACATCATTTACGTGTATCATTGCCATTTGGTACACGTGGAACCTAGTGAGAGGCGAGGTATGAAGATTACAACTTCGTATCCCTAAAAAACTTTTTAGGATCTCATAATCTTCAAACGGCTGAACAGACCCTGAATCATTGAAATTTAAATGTCTTCGTCGTAACATAACATATCACCCCGTCGCCGTCAGAGGCTTAGGCTTAAGTCGGGAGGTTAAAAAATATTGGTATAAAAAACTATTGCAGAATTTGTTCTTACTGAATTTTTCATTACGAAAAACCTGTACAAGCTATGTGCGCATTGGGTACCTACCTATTTTTTTTATACAACTTGATGACACAAGCTGACGGCCCACCTGATGGTATGCGGTTACCGCCACCTATAGACACCTGCAATAACAAAGAAAAATCACTTGATATTGCAGGTGCGTGTCATCCTCAGGCCTAAGATGAAATGCCGTCCGTGCCCAGTAATTTCACTATCCCTATTACCTATCCCTTTCATTTTATGACTTTTAGGATTTACAGAAGGTAGGTACTCTTATTTAGTCAGTATTAAACCGCACAAAATAAAAGGATTACTATATTTTACAGAGACATAAAATGCGAGAACCTGCTCATGGATCACGGCTTAAATATAAAGTTATCGGACTTTGGTTTTGCAAGAGGACACATGAAACCCAAGAACGGAGTTTACTCACTGAGCGAGACGTTTTGCGGGAGCTACGCGTACGCTTCTCCTGAAATCCTCAAAGGAGTTCCCTACAGGCCGCAGGACTCCGACATCTGGAGTATGGGAGTGGTGCTCTACGCCATCGTTTATGGACGATTGCCCTTTGATGATACTAATTACACACAGCTTTTGAAGGTATATTTTCTTCCAAGTACAAGCTAGTACTTTAATATGTCTCCATTTCAAATTTAAAAAATAATGTATCCATTTTGAAGTAGCTACTTTACATTACATAAATTTGTAATCAATCACCGCGTCAATTCTATGCCTACACTCGAATGTGTCATATTTATTTGCACAACAATAAGGTCTCTAATATGTAGTATACTGTTTTTGAAAAATTTATGTTACCATAAACTGTTACGATGACATGTAGTCTTTTAATGCTCTATATAAATGTATTATTGGAGCTTTTTTATTTAAACGGCGGTTTACTAGGTTGTAGGCCCATATGTAGGGTCGTCTGGGTAGGTACCACCGCCTTTCTTATTTCAGCCGTGAAACAGTTCGCTGTTTTTCGGATTGAAGGTAAAGGTAGCCAGTGTAATTACTGAGCATGGAAGGCAATTAATCTGTGTCTTGAGCCTAAGGATGACAACGCACCTGCAATATCAAGTGATTTTTCCTTGGTTTTGCAGGTGTCTATAGGCGGCGGTAACCGCTTACCATCAGGTGGGCCGTCAGCTTGTTTGTCATCTAGTTGTATAAAAAAACGTAACAGTGTCTGTTAATATGTAAATGTATCAAAAACAGTATACCTACATACAGGGTGGAAAAAATCTAAGGGCCCTGGAGGGGATCCACTTTAAATCCTTTAGTTACCTCATTTTACGAAAAGGAAACATTCCTTTATTTTTGAAAAGAAACAAAAGTGCATTCAAAGATCTCCTAAAATTCGCTTGTTACACCCGAGAATCGAATCAACTAAAAATTTTAAAAAGTAAACGCGCTATTTTTTATACGAATGGGTAGAATTATTGTTCAGGATAAAATTTGTTTAAGAAACAGTTGGTATTTGAAATAAAATAAGTGGAAACTAATATTAATTAACGAATTAATTATTTAAAAAGTTGAAAGTTGTTCGAATTTTAAATTGTTGCCCCGCGTTGCAATAAAAAATGCGTTCCATTTTACTTTTCGTCAGATTGCCTAGTGTAAGAATGAATCGTGTATAAATTTATTAATACAATTTTATGATTTTTTTATCCAAGTTTTAATAAGGTACTTAGAGATAAATAACATTAGCGAACCTGTACGACATAATTACAATATCTTTGGATTTTAGAGAGATAAGAAAATTAACGTATGACTTACCTACTTGTTACAAATGAACATTACAGTACTAAGTATTTATTGTTAATAAAAAACTTGTAATAAATATTCAATTATATAGGTATCTCGTTCAACAGATTAGTGTAAGAGCAAATGTTTGTAAGACAAATTTTATCCTGCACTATATTCCTACCGATTCGAATAAAATAGAGAGTTGGTTAGATTCCCGGTTGAGACAAGCGAATTTTAGAAGATCTTTGAATGCAGTATTATTTCTTTTTAAAAATAAAGGAATGTTTCTTTGAGTAAAATGAGCTAACTAAAGGATTTAAAGTACTTCCCCTCCAGGGCCCATAGATTTTTTCCACCAGGTATAGTAGAGTCGTCATTGGTATGCGTATGTACCTAAATATTAAACATTGAGTGTTGACATAAAATTACCGCCGTGTCTTAATACTTTATGTACCTAATTTAAAGTGGGTAGGTACTGCAAAATGGATAAATTGATTAGTAACTTTGAAATGGATACATATTAAAGTAGTCGATTGTACCTACCTATTTATTTACTATCATCTCAAAGATATGGTTAATTCAATTTGCCGATTACCTACTTTTATTTTACCTGCAAACCTACTACCTAAACTTAAAATAATATTTTGTTTATTGAAGTAGCTACTTTACATTACATAAATTTGTAATCAATCACCGTGTCAATTCTATGTCTACACCCGAATGTGTCATATTTATTTGCACAACAATAAGGTCTCTAATATGTAGTATACTGTTTTTGAGAAATTTATGTTACCATAAACTGTTACGATGTTACGAGTAGTCTTTTAATGGTCTATAAAAAATTATTCTTTGTAATTACTGCAATAATTTTATGGTGTATGAAAGAAATCTATAACTTAAACCTTTGTTATCAAACTAAGTAGAAAAAAAAACGAAAAAAAATAATTTTATTTCATTTCGATCACTTTACTGAAATTGTTTTTAAATCTTCCCACATCTACAGAATTCAGCTGACTATTAAAAGGCAGTTTTGTTGCGTTAAATACTTATTTTTTTAACATTTTCACAGCAAGTCCAAAACAAAGTATCGTTCCCACGCGAACCGAAGGTGTCAACAGAATGCCGCAAGTTGGTCACCAAAATATTAGCGCCACTAAAGCTGCGCGTCAAGATTCCCCAGATCCTCGCCGACCCCTGGCTCAACCCCAACCAGACCCCCAAAGATGAAGAAGTGGACACCGCACAGGTGATAAGTAAAAAGTTAAAGTGTACAATACAATACTTCTTGTGTTTCTACCATGGAGGCAGGCCTGTGCTGTGCCCAGCATTGCAGTGGCACGGAAGATGTTAAATATGTACCTACGGGTACAGTAAATTCACTCTATTTACATTTAACAAAAATGATGCATCTAGGTACTTTTTTTTATATATACAACTAGATGACAAACAAGCTGACGGCCCACCTGATTGTAAGCGGGTACCGCCGCCTATAGACACCTGCAATAACAAGCGAAAATCACTTGATATTGCAGGTGCGTTGTCATCCTGAGGCTTAAGATGAAATGCCGTCAATGTCCAATAATTACACTGGCTACCTTTCCCTTCAATCCGAAACACAGCGAACTGTTTCACGGCTGAAATAAGAAAGGCGGTGGAACGATGGAACGAGTACTTTTTGCGTCTAGGTATGCAACAAGACCCTCAAACTGTCAAAACTAAAGCCGTAAATAGTTGGCGTGAGACGTTAAAATTTTATATGTGCATACCTATGTAATTTTTACTTCATAGTTGACTGATATCTTCAATCTACTACACTTGAACACATTACCTATTTTTAACTGCCCACGAAAAAAGAGAGGTGTAATAGTCTCAATGAGATGGTGTTAGATAGATGATTAATAAAGCTGGGGGTAACTTTAAATTTTCAATGTTATATTTTTTACTAACAAAATCTTAATATCTTTATTAATGAAATCGGAGACGACTTCTTCGTAAAACTGAAAGATAACTTATTTTTTTTCTTTATGAATTTCAGGAAAACGCACAAATCAGCAAGGACGAAATTAAAAGTGTAAACATTGGAACTGTAACATTTGACAGAAAGTTGGAAGAAGTAAAATGACCACAAAATACTGAAAAGCATATAAAAAAAACGAAATAGACGCCTACTACTAATATGTATTTTTTTATTTTATTGATAGACTATGTAGATGTGGTCTTCATCGTATCGATAGGTATAGATTATTTTACTATGAAGCGGACGCGACGTAGCGAGAGTCACCATAGCGAGACTCAACGAAAAGAGAAAACAATTCAGGCAAAACGACACAAAATTACCCCAATTTATTCTAAAGAGCTACAAACTAGCTTTTCACTTAATTCTACTAAACGTAAAACTTCCATGACATATACCTATATCTAATACTTAGGTACTTAGTGAAAAATTTTGTGTTATAATTCTTCATCGGTTTGTTTGGATAAATAAATAATCTACTGATAATTAAATAATCTTAAGCCAAAATAATGAATACTCGTGGCAAAAAGTGGGAGTAGGTGGTACTCTGAAGGTTTTGTAGTTTTGTACATTTCTATTTGTTCCGTACTGGAACAGATTTTGTTTTATTTCTATATTTTTCTTATGACAACACAATTGGAATATTGATTTTATCTTTATGTAGGTAAGGCGATTTTTATTGTATCGTTCTGGAAGCTTCCATCATCCGTGGTTGGTGGCAGCTCTTGTGCGCGCTATACAGCGCCAACGGACAGTACACTTCATATACTACTACCGGCGCATACGCAGCTCTCAAATCGTTTTGCTTTTAAATTCTATCATCTCGAAAAGTGAGGACTCTTTCCTACTGGTGATATCTGGACCTGTGACCTGTGGACTCTTATGTGCGATACCTTTGCTGGTAACAGTGCGTGACAAGCCCGTCTGCATTTCTTTGCCTAGCCCTCGGACCCCGTGGCGGTGGAAGGAACGATCGCGGTAAGTCGCCCGACCCCAGCTTAATATCATACATAAATTCTTTGGTCCTTCGAGCCGGATTGATATCTTCCAGTTGTGTTGTCTTTTAACAGTATTACGTACTTAGTTTCCACGCGCATTCTCAAAGTCAACATCTTTGCTACGCAAAATGTCTGAAGAGGAATCGCCGTGTGAACAAGACTTATTCAAAAGGGAACTCATTTTAGATGAACTTAAACGTAGTTTACAGTTCGCAGCTACAGACGAACAACAGTTTCGCTCGCGAACTAGTGATTTAGC
The DNA here is from genome assembly GCA_947347705.1 of Nymphula nitidulata. Taxonomy (NCBI): domain Eukaryota; kingdom Metazoa; phylum Arthropoda; class Insecta; order Lepidoptera; family Crambidae; genus Nymphula; species Nymphula nitidulata. Next base: position 11,862,665 of record OX374634.1, on the reverse strand, counting down.
TTCTCATCAACGTAAATTTAACAAAATTCAAACGAAAATTGAAAAGACCCTCATCAAATTAAAATGTTTTAACAAAGAGGAACAGATTAAAATTCGTAACGATTTTAATGATTTATACTACGCAATCGTAACTCATTTAAATAAAATAAAGAAAGGGGATGAGGAGCAAAGACGCATGAGTCGATCTTTCGCTTCTCCTATGGTTCAGTCTCACAGTACTAAAAACCTACCTACTTTGCCTTTGCCAAGTTTTCACGGCGATCCTACGGATTGGCCTTCATATTTCGATTTATTTCGTTCATTAGTTCACTTCAACAGTGCCTACACAGATGCAGAGAAATTTAGGTACTTGTTACTTACAGTACATAAGGAACCACATAATTTAATAAAATCAATTCCGATTACTGACGAGAACTATTCGGTAGCTATAGACATATTAGTTTCTCGCTATGAAAACAAACGAGTTATTGCTTCCAAACACCTCGATAGAATTCTTGATATTGAGCCGTGTTCCGATAAATCCACTCATAGTATTCGACAATTGCTAAATATCTATCAAGAAAATATCAAAGCACTTGAAATTATGCACTTTCCCGTAGAACAATGGAGTTTTTTACTACTGAGTATTTTATTACGTAAAATACCGATAAGCACTCGAAAACATTTCGAAAGATCACTGACAAATTCATCCATCATTCCCGATGTTAATCAGTTGATTTCTTTCCTAGAACGGGAAATTTCCGCTGAAGAAATTATAAATTCCACCAGCGGACAGTCCTCTAAAACTATGTTTTCAAATACGGGTGTCCGTAAAAATAATAACATAAGTAGTTCGTCACCCGTGCAACGTTCGCTTCGTTCATTTGCGGCTAATGTTACTTCGACTGTTAGTCCGCCAAGCAATAATCGACCTTACGATCATGGTGCAATAAAGCATAAGTTGGGTTGTTTGTGTTGTGATGCTCAACATTCATTGACTAAATGTTCTCGATTCTTGAATTTATCTCCACAAGAAAGATATTCATTAATACGAAATAAGAATATTTGTTACAATTGTTTACACTTTGGGCATGATGTGAATCAATGTAATTCTAGTTTTGTTTGTCGTACATGTCATAAACGACATCATAGTTTAATTCATTTTTCAAGTCAAACGTTACCGGCCACTGTCTCCCATAAAATATCAGCGCATAATGCTGTCTCACTCCCACCTACGGCGGAGACGGACACAGCTACTTCGAATGACTCACAGCGCGCAGTAGCCGCTAGTGATCACGTGGTTCACAATTGTTACGCGTCCAATGGTCCGTTGGTTTGTAAAACCACAGTTCTTTTATCCACGGCACTCGTCGATGTATGCGTAGACGCCTCGAAACTATCGACGGTTCGTTGCGTTATAGATACGGGAAGCAAGGCCAGTTTTATCACTGAAGCGTGCACGCAACGCTTAGGCATGGCGCGTAAGCATGTCAGTATTCCAGTGTACGGTATAGGCGGCACTGAAACGGTGCGTCCTAAAGGGTTTGTATCTTTCAGTGTCACCCCTAAAAACAAGCATCAACCATCAATACCAGTTAACGCTTTAATATTAACAAAATTAATGTCACAGATGCCCAGTGTACCATTACCGTATACAGGATGGTCACATTTAAATAATCTTAGTTTGGCAGATCCGGATTTTCATACTCCACAACCAGTGGAAATGTTATTAGGTGCAGACGTACTATCCCAGGTACTGTTAGGTAACGTAGTTACGGGTTCTCCTGGTTCTCCGCTAGCTGTAAATAGTATTTTCGGCTATTTATTGTTGGGAAAACTCGAGATTAACCCTAGTCCGCCTTTACTTCAAGTGTGTTACAGCTCATTTGATAATGAGAATCTTCAGAGGTTTTGGGAACTGGAGTCTATGCCTGAGAAGCGGAGTTACACTCCCGAAGAAGAATTATGCGAATCCTTTTTTCGAAAGACGCATACCCGGGATAAAACGGGACGATATGTGGTAGCTCTGCCATTCAAACCGGACGCTCCGCGACTCGGCGAGTCACGACAAATCGCCCTTTCCCGCTTTCATAAGCTTGAGTATCGACTCGAACGAAACCCAAGGCTCAAAGCTGACTATCATGCCTGTCTCCAGGAGTATGTAGATATGAAACACATGGAGCCCGTTGATAGCAAGACAGCTGTAGGTTCGAGTTATTACATCCCGCACCACTGCGTGGTCAGGGAATCAAGTGAAACGACTCGCACTCGTGTAGTTTACGACGCCGGGTGTAAGACGTCTAGTGGTTACTCACTAAATGACGTTTTGCTTACAGGTCCCAAGCTTCACCTGGACATAGTAGACGTCCTTTTGAAATTTAGAGTCCATGCTATAGCATTTACTGCTGATATTAAGCAGATGTTTAGAAATATAATTTATCCGGGAGTCAGATAGGGACTTTCAACGAATCTTGTGGCGCCAGTCGCCAGAGGACCCCATTCGCGACTATCGTCTTAACACAGTCACGTTTGGTATGAGCTCGTCACCTTATCTCGCTTTGCGTACTATTCAGCAGTTAGCCCATGATGAATCCGAGCGATTTAAGCTTGCTTCAGCCATTTTATTAAATGACGTGTTCGTGGATGACGTCATTTCTGGTGGGTCATCGGTTGCTAGTGCTCTCGAGCTACAGCAGGAGTTGATCCAAATTTGTCAAACAGCTGGATTTGAGTTGCGTAAATGGCACAGCAGTTCACCAGCGATACTCGCTGTACTGTCGCCAGACTCTCATGGTGAGCGTCCCGAGGTAGTCCCGTTCGCTGAAATGGAGAATGACAAGAAGGTTAAGGTTCTCGGACTCCAGTGGAACCCTGGAGACGACTCCTTTAACTTCAAGGTTCAAGTCACTTCTAGTACATGTACTAAACGAGCTATTCTCTCCGAGATAGCTAAGATTTACGACCCGTTAGGTTTTCTATCACCCGTGACCTTGCATGCCAAACATTTGATCCAACTTTTGTGGATGGCCAATGTTGACTGGGACGAAGCTCCGCCCGTGGACATTACCAACTCATGGATGTCTTTTATTAACGAGTTAACGCTCTTATCAAACGTAACATTCCCACGTTACATTTTCCCTGAATCAAAATTGATTCAGTTTCATGGCTTTTCAGACGCCTCAGAGAAGGCGTTCGCGGCCTGTGTTTATATACGCCTTACGGGTAATGACAGTCGCGTTCGCACTTTTCTAGTTATGGCAAAAACTCGTGTAGCCCCACTTCGAGTACGCCTGACTATTCCACGTCTCGAATTCATGGCAGCTCAATTATTATCCAAGCTATTAGAAAAGGTAATACTTACCTATGGCAATCGTGTAAGCTGCGATCAAGTTTATGCGTGGTCCGATGCATCCATAGTGTTAGCGTGGCTACGTTCTCCACCGCACGAATGGAAAACTTTTATATCTAACCGCACTAGTGATATTCTCTCTCGCGTTCCCTGCTGCTGCTGCCCATAACCCTGCTGACGCTGCTTCACGAGGCATGCTTCCTGCCACATTTGTGAAGCATGATTTATGGTTTAAGGGTCCCACCTGGCTTTATCAAGACCCAGATTCCTGGCCTGTACTAAAGTCTGATTTCAATACTGACGAGGAAAGGCGAAGTATGCCTATACATTCCAACGTAACGTCAATGACTCCTATAGTGGAGGACCCTGAAATTATTTCTATATTTTCCAGCTTAGGAAAACTTGTTCGTGTCACATCACTAATATTTAGATTTTATCATAGTTGTAAAAGAAATAACAAATCGTATCCATACTATATTACAGTCCCGGAATACAATTTTGCGTTGAACAGACTTATTTATTTAGTTCAACGGTATGTCTTTAGTGACGACATTAAAAATATTTCACGAGGTAATTTTCCCTCAAACAGATTACGTCGATTAACGCCATTTCTGGATGAAAATCAATTATTACGTGTAGGTGGCCGAATTCATAAATCACTTTTACCGTATGATTCCAAACACCAAATTATTTTACCTAAAAAACACGCATTAACCAATCTTATTATTGATGACGCGCATCTAAGCCATTTACACGCCGGCCCTCAGAGTGTACAATATTTATTATTACAGCGATATTGGATCTTATCTAGTCGTAATATCGTGCGTCAGCGCATACATCGCTGCGTTCCTTGCTTCCGCGCGCGTCCTGTCCGGAATCAGCCGCGCATGGCACCGTTGCCGGCCACTCGTATACGACCTGCGCGACCTTTCGTAAAGACCGCTGTGGACTACGCTGGTCCCTTTTATGTGCGCGCTAATAAGGTGCGTAATGCGAAAGTAGTCAAATGCTACGTTTCAGTTTTCGTGTGTATGAGCGTTAAGGCTATACACTTAGAGCTTGTGTCGGAGCTTTCCACAGAAGCCTTTCTAGCAGCCTTGCGACGCTTCACGTCCCGTCGAGGCTTATGTACTGACATATTTTCGGATTGTGGAAAGAACTTCGTTGGTTGTAACAACTATCTTAAGGAGTTGTATACATTCTTACGCACTGACACTGTGCAGTGTGATTTAAATAAACAAACGCTTCAACAAGGCCTAACGTGGCACTTTCAGCCGCCATATGCAAGTCATTTCGGTGGACTATTCGAAGCCGGTGTCAAAAGCTTTAAGCACCATTTACACCGTGTAATTGGCACTCGTACTCAAACTTACGATGAGATGCATACTCTTCTATGTCAGATAGAAGCCGTATTAAACTCGCGCCCGCTGTGTGCGATGAGCACATCCTCATCAGACCCACTTCCTTTGACTCCGTCACATTTTTTAATTGGAGAGCCCATAACAGCCTTGCCTGATGTCTCCTTGATAGATGAGAATCCTAACCGTCTTACTCGTTGGCGTTGGATTCAACAATCGGTTCAACATTTTTGGAAGAGGTGGAGTAAGGAGTACCTCCACGAAATCCAACAGAGTCAAAAGTGGCTTCAAGATCGCGGTTCTCCCATTCGTGAGGGCACTGTTGTAGTGGTTAGCGATGATAACCTTCCGACACTGCAGTGGAAACTTGCGCGTGTCCAAGCTTTACATCCCGGCTCTGATAACGTTACCCGCGTTGTAACTTTAAAGATAGGTAACACTTTATTTAAGCGGCCTGTTGTCAAGGTGTGCCCGCTGCCGTTAGAATAGTAGCAAAAATCATTACGCTTTAATCTTAGTACTTACTTAGTTATATTTTTTTCTCTTTAAAGTTCATAGTTTTCATTTGCTGTTAAAGGCACCTACGTTCCTTTAAGGTGAGCGGCATGTTCCGTACTGGAACAGATTTTGTTTTATTTCTATATTTTTCTTATGACAACACAATTGGAATATTGATTTTATCTTTATGTGGGTAAGGCGATTTTTATTGTATCGTTCTGGAAGCTTCCATCATCCGTGGTTGGTGGCAGCTCTTGTGCGCGCTATACGGCGCCAACGGACAGTACACTTCATATACTACTACCGGCGCATACGCAGCTCTCAAATCGTTTTGCTTTTAAATTCTATCATCTCGAAAAGTGAGGACTCTTTCCTACTGGTGATATCTGGACCTGTGACCTGTGGACTCTTATGTGCGATACCTTTGCTGGTAACAGTGCGTGACAAGCCCGTCTGCATTTCTTTGCCTAGCCCTCGGACCCCGTGGCGGTGGAAGGAACGATCGCGGTAAGTCGCCCGACCCCAGCTTAATATCATACACTATTATTCATATACATACTATCATTATTTCTCTGTTATCTAGTATGCATAACACAAGATCCTTTGATGCTTACTTTAGACTAATCCAAAGTCTTATTATCACTACTCTCACACCTATAGTCAAAAAACTATAGGTGTAAAAGTATGAATATTATTTATTTATTTAATTCCATATTTCTATATATATATAAAAATGTTATGTTGGTTTGTGTACGCTTCAAAAACTCAAAAAGTTCTGCACCGATTGAGTCGAAATTTTAACATGATATAAAATCCGCATCAAGGATTGTTTTTATCTATTTTTTGCATCAGTCACATATCTGCGACCGCGAGAAAACAGTTTTTTTAACGATGCGCCACTGCGAAGCGTGGCAGGGTACAGCTAGTAGTTTTATAAAAATAAACATTGATCTAACCCTAAATGAAAGATTATTAAAACTATATTCATAAATCAGTTCAAAAATTCAGTTTTTTCTGCTAACTAGACCTCTGACGTCACAGACTCGACGTATGAGATTTTGACTTAACTAAGCGCAGAGGCGACGCAGCGAGAGTCACCGAGGGAATGATTCATTCTCAGTTCAGGACTCAAGGCATTCAGTTAACAAAAATATAAATGATACCCATCACCTATTTTTATTCATCTGTAGCAACACCGGCTATAGAAGAAAACTGTCCTGGCGTTTTATTTTTCTTGTTCTATAGATCCCAACACTACTAACGGTGGTATGGTTCAGTGCCACCCTACCCCCAGGGGTATGGCGAGGGGTATGGTGGGTCTGACATAAACAATTTGGGACAAATTCATTTACAAGTTGAAAAAAAAGTCTCATTTTATCCGATGACGTCATTTTGTATAGAACAAATGGGAACTACCCTCCGCGGCGAGAACTAAAAAGTTAATAAGATTGCCGGGCGTCTGAAAAGAACTATGAGAGTAAATAAATGAATAATATATTCTTTCTGCATTCAATCGATGTGCTTACCAAGTTGGCCCCACATTGGGTCTGCAGCGAAATTTTCTGCAGCTTGTCTGCTACCGATAGTGTAAAAAAATATTAAAAATCATTTACCAACGCAATATTTTAAAAAATACCATGATTGCAAAAATATATAATTTACATAAAAGAAAAAAGATAAGTTAATAATTTTCAGTCCGGTCTTAGCATATTCGAAAACTCTTTGACTTTTCAGCTCCCATTTCGTTGTTTTTTTTTCTTAATGGAAAGAATTAATATTAATTACAAATGTTTAACTCGCATTCTGTTTTTTAATACTTAAGTAAAAACCCTAATAATTTCCCCGTAGCGGTTATTAAGGTATATTTGAGGAAAAAAAGGAAAAATCCATACGTCCCAGTCTGGAGATAGAAGAAAATAGCAATATCATTCATGAAAATAAACTAAAATACATGTGAAATGAAATAAATTTAAATGAAAAAGAATTTTACTGCTAGATAATATCCATATTCAGTAAGTAACCTATAAGAAGTAATTTAATTATTTTCTTCGTCTCGTTTACTTTTTTTCTTTTCCTTTTGTTTTAGTTTTTGCTTTGCCTCAGGGGAACAGAAGATTTCATCATCGTCATCTTCTTGAGCCAAGCGATTGGCTGTTTTTCTTGCTTTGATAATACACAAGTAGGACAGCAAAATCATTACTAAGTAGATCACTGCCGTAATGAAACAGTTTCTTGCAGTCTTGAAAAAAGGATATTTGATTAATAATATTACAATAAAGCTGCGTCGTAACAAATTAGTTACTTCACAAACTCTTTTAAAAAAAAGAAGGAACTCGTTTCTTTAATAGCTTCTATCGGAAAAAAAACTATTTTTTCTATTTACGTTATATGCCAATTTACCTTCACAATTCAATGGTTTCGGCATAGTGAAGGCTAGGAGGCTAGATGGTTCTGTCCCTTATTAATTACGAAAAGTCGAGGGTTACATACCACTCTTGGTCATGTCTTTTTCTAATCAATCTTTCAAACTTTAATATAAGGTTTAAAATTAATTTGGCACAGGTAAACGTGTCTTGTGTTATGTTACATATGACTACGTAGCTAGTTCACCGCGTCTGAAAATAATATCTATACAAGACTACTAAAAAGGTTTACCGAATGAAAATTACTCCTAGTGCTCTTTATGAACTCGTCGATGTCAGTGCTGTCATGCTCCATAACGTCTTCCAGAAGAGGAATTGCTTCCATTTTGTATAGGACACCCATTACAGTCTGTGTACAAAGAATACTATAAATATAAACACAAGCTTAAAATATTTCGACTTTGTGATGGCATACGTATTAATATTAAATAAAATCTTTATTGTTTTATTAATATTTTTGATGCACTCGGTGCTGCCGGCTTCTACAAAGTGTTGTCTCACACATTTATGGGTTGGCTGGAAGAGATCTCTTATGATAAGTCGACCCTTGCTAACTTAATTATTTTTTAACTATTTGTTATTTATAATTTTAAAGTGCAATAAAGATTATTATTACTATTACGTTAGCTTCTTACGCAAATACAAACGATTAGAAGAAATTCACAGGATCTTCCCAAATCCTCGGTAGCTTGGTTTAGAGAGCAGTCACCCGAATTAGGAAATATTATCGCGGGTTCAGTCCCGACTGTAAGGACGTGATTTTTTTCTTATTTAAGTACTTTTACAAGCACAAAAAATAAACACGAATTAAGAGAAAAAATACACGTGGGCAACACATCAAGAACTGCCGAATGTTCTTAGTAGTAGGTATTTTTGAATTTATATTGGACAGAAGCTCGATTCGGCAAATTCAAAATATTGATAGGTAGGTATTCGCAAACTCGCAATTGGGAGGATTCGCGATTTGGCAGATAAGGCATATTTGGAAATGACATTCGTTACTAAAATGTCGACTTTCGATGATCCAAATATTATGAGCTCGAATTTGGATGAACCAAATTTTTGGAGGAGCTCGCTGGCTGAGGAACTATCGGTATAGTTGATTCCGGATGGGCCAATCAAAAATGTGTATTATCACCAGCTCCTCAGTGCTTCGGAACCCGGCTGTGGCTGCAACTGCTTTAACGCACTTATCCACATTTTGGGCCTGCGTGGTGGTGTTGTGGCCTAAACTCCTCATGTGTTTTATCTATGTACTTAGGAAGGCCTGTGCCCAGCTGTGGGACGTCTACAGGCTGTTGATAAAATATTTATGGTTTGTCTCTGCATCATTTTATAATTCCAGGACATTTTTATGGAATAATGCAGCCAATGTTATGTATATTATTTCATAGAAATATCATGAAATTATCAAATGAATAAGATGTAAGTATTTGAAAGTGGGAAACCATTTCTATGATCTAATATAGCACGTGTTTGAATTTAGTGTCGTATTGACAGCACCACCATCTTTAGTATATTTTCCTTTTGAATTAAGTTATGGTAATTAAGTTCCATCAGTTTGGGGTTCCTTGGAGGAGGCCTATGCCTGGCAGTGGGCATCTTTCGGCTGATATGATAATGATGACAATAAATTCACAGATCACAGACGATGGCTACAGTCGTATGAGGGCAACACAATTAAATAATTATTTATTGAATTTTGTTGTCCTCATAAGACTGTACCAAGCAACACAACACAATTCAATAATTAGGTACTTATTGAATTGTGTTGCCCTCATACGACTGTCGCCATTGCGAACCAAAAAATGTATTTGTGGCACGCCACCACAAATTAACGGGTCTGCCGAAGTTGGGAACTTTACAGGAATTTCAAATGCAAGGGTTTGCATTCTGGCTTGCCCTATTGTCTCCTAAATATGTATTATGAAACGGCTGAAAGACAACTAGCCCAGTCATTGAGCGCAACGTTTAACCAGATGGCTGAACGTCATGGCAGTCATCTGGTTAAATTAGCCATTTAATTGGACGCCTAGGCAGGTCTTTTAAATCGTGTGCATGCGGATTGAGTGATCCTATCTTCAATCTTTACAATAATCTACGAGGATTTAGTAAATAATTGTTAAATTCGTTACAGTGAAGTAAAAAAATTGTAAAACCTGAGATAAAACAGATATAGTCAATAAAGTGGATCACTCATACCGCATGCATTATAAAAATGTCATAATGTATATCTCATAATATATAACAGTTCTGCTTCTTATTTATACATCAAAAAATTGTAAAAAATTGTTAAATACCATTACCAAATTATGGATTAGTTTGCAAGTCCCGTTTATAAATTATAACGATTTATTTGGATCACTCACACCGCATGGTGGCCGTATGAGTGCTCCTCAAAAATATCACCTTATACTGAATATATACAAATATTTTTTTTGTATATTATAGCTAAACGTGAGGTTGAATTTGTTAAACAGTGATCTTGACAAAAACTTATAATAGATGGAAGAAATTCAAGTTTTCCGTTTCCTTCAGCATGCCGTCTGAGTGATCCACATTTTGACCTCTATTTACTTTCGTATACCACCTACATAAACTAAAGATATACCCAAAATTGTTACATTTTATTTACTAAAATTTGGTATATTTTCTGTTAATGTACGTGCGATACTTTAGGAAATATCTCGTTTTGTAAGTTCCTGAAGAAAATGACTGAGTAGGGTGTCTTTGATTTTTCATTGTGTGAGACTATGTGATATATCCTTACTGGGACAGGACCAGGCGTTTTTATTATACAAAATACAAATACAAAAATCTTTATTGTTTGCACAAAAACATAACATTATTGAGGGTTGAGCCCTTCTTTTAAGTAACATAATACTTGTGCCAGAAGGGCTCGCTCCTTCACAACAAATATTCTTTATCATATAGCCACATTTTTATAATTTTATTTTATATTTTATTTTACAATATTAATAGATTAAAATAGGTAAAGTAGATACCTTACCTATTTTAATCCATAACTGTACTATTTCGCTTGCCAACAGGGGAAAAACATTACATAATAGTTAACCAATGAAATGAATAATATACATACCTACTAGGAGATAAATATAAATAAGATATTGAACACTTTTATTAAGTACATTATATTATGAAGTATGCAAGCAAAATGCACAACTTTAATTTATGTTAATTTTACACTATTTATGCTTCTATCATACAGAAATGCTTACAAACATTTTAAATCGTTTGATTTTATTATAAATTTATTTGCAGAAATAATTCAGTTTCGTCATATGTGAGCGGTTCTAGCCAATTTTTTATATATTTTTTACAATCTGTAGTTCTCAATGGATATATATTAAGTAGTTTGTTAATTTTGTTATACAAGAATGCTGCCCTACGGTTAAATTGGCTACTAGCAAAGGAAGTTTTACAAGTTGGAATCTGTACTACATTATTTTGCCTTCGTCTACTTGAGTTTTGCGGGATATATGTTAAGGAAATGTGTTTTTTTAATGCAATATGATACAAGTAAAGTTTTCTAACAGTCAGCAGTTGGCATGTTTCATACAGCTGGTTAGTAGGGAATCTATATTTTTTAAAATACATTACTTTGATTAGCGCCCGCTGTGCCCTCTCTACTTCTAGAAATTTTGTCTTGGAGCCGCCTCCCCATACGGGAATACAGTATACTAGTATAGACTGAACCAGAGCAACGTATATTTTATTAAGGAGAGATTTATCTGAAACGTTTCTAAGAGTTTTAAATATCCAAATCATTTTCCTGACTCTGGCTGTTACAAGATCCATATGTGAGTGCCAGCATAACCGCTGATCTAACATGACACCAAGGTACTTAACAGTAGAGACCTTGTCTATGACTGGACAGTTACAGCAAATGTTTCTTTGAGTATTAGGGCATTTATGTATCTTTACCTGGAGATCTTGCAGGGGCTGTGTTCTGTTATATATCGAGAAGCACATATAATTTGTTTTTGTCACGTTAAGTGTGAGTAAGTTAGTGTCTAGCCATTCAGCGATGCGCCTTAGTCCTGTCTCAGTGCTATCATGTACTTCACTCCAAGAGGCTCCTGAGAAAACCACGGCAGTGTCATCCGCATATGAAAACATCTGTGCGCTACTTATTTTTAGATTCAGTAAGTTATATTTATTGATATTATTTAATATATTATGGAAAAGATTACCTTGTGCTCCGAGGATTCTGGATGCCTAAAATTTACAGGGCTGTTGATTGAGACGATGATTAGTATTTTGGTGCATTTATTCCTATTAATCTTCTCAATATGGGTCTTTCCCTGCCCTCAGATCGGAACTCCGATTGGTAGGAGGAGCGGGAATCTTTTTCCCATTCCTCCGATTGAATGTTTTTGTTTTTATCACTTACTTAACTTAACCAAAAGTACAGTCAAGCCCATTATACAGGCCATATCCTAAGATCGGTACTCCGATTGGTAGGAGGAGCAGAAATATTTTTTCCCATATTTTACAATTTGACAAGTTGACATTAGGCATAGTTTTCATTTTAAATTTTTCATTAATAATTCTTTGTTAAAATTTATTACCAGCATTGCGCTAGAAAAAGTATTATGATTATAATCCGCTTTGTAGAAATTATTTAGAAGAAAAAAAAGCCAACACTGTCGCACTGTATGTTTCAAATATGATACAATCACTAGTACGGTTAAGTGAGGGAAGCATTGTGTTCCGTGTGCGGTTTTTCAGTCTGCCATCGGACCCGTCCCCAGGGTTGTGGATAGGGGATCGCCCCCCTTGAGTGGGCTTTTGTGTACTGGATCAGGGAAATCCGTTGCTCAAGCTAAGGCCCAGGAGTAATAACGGCACCACTGGGTACCCCTCGTGACACTACAGAGACGCACAGGAAAGATAGGAAGATATGTCCTACAAATGGATTTTTTGGAGTTGGTGCTAAGCTGTTACCTGAAACAATAGAAAATGAAGCACCAACTCCAAAAAATACATTTTGAGGATTAAATTTAATTATTTTTCCTTTTTAGTGTTTTGTATGTATGTTATTCGATCACGAATTCACGACAGGACGTTAGGTTCTTACGTGTCATTGGTTTAAATGGCATTTTTTTCATTTAAGAGAAATTCTATTTGATTATATTAAAAATGTTGATTTTAGAATGAGCCAACCAACAACAGCGTATTCGCTTCATCAACTACAGACTACTTATCTGGAATGAAGAGTAAAGGTAAATCATGTCGTGTGGTATTTTAAATTAATAAATTAGCGTGTTTTGAAGTTGGTTTTTATTTTTGATTAATCAAATGTAAAGTGCTAGCGAAAATAAAAGGCGATTCTGTTTTTTACAAGCTTTTATTTAGTTTCATCTGTCCCAGTAAGGATATATCACATAGTCTCACACAATGAAAAATCAAAGACACCCTACTCAGTCATTTTCTTCAGGAATTTACGAAACGAGATATTTCCTAAAGTATCGCACGTACATTAACAGAAAATATGCCAAATTTTTGTAAATAAAATTTAACAATTTTGGGTATATCTTTAGTTTATGTAGGTGGTATACGAAAGTAAATAGAGGTCGAAATGTGGATCACTCAGACGGCATGCTGAAGAAAACGGAAAACTTGAATTTCTTCCATCTATTATAACTTTTTGTCAAGATTACTGTTTAACAAATTCAACCTCACGTTTAGCTATAATATACAAATAAATAAAATGTATATATTCAGTATAAGGTGATATTTTTAAAGAGCACTCATACGGCCACCATGCGGTGTGAGTGATCCAAATAAGTCGTTATAATTTTTAAACGGAACATGCAAACTAATCCAAAATTTGGTAATGGTATTTAACAATTTTTTACAATTTTTTGATGTATAAATAAGAAGCAGAACTGTTATATATTATGAGATATACATTATGACATTTTATAATGCATGCGGTATGAGTGATCCACTTTATTGACTATATCTGTTTTATCTCAGGTTTTACAATTTTTTTACTTCACTGTAACGAATTTAACAATTATTTACTAAATCCTCGTAGATTATTGTAAAGATTGAAGATAGGATCACTCAATCCGCATGCACACTTTTAAATCGAAGAGCTTTTGTGTGACTGTTTGAGTGATCGATAGGTTTAAGGTTACCTTTTTATGAAGACTTATATCCGAAATTGTTTTGGTTATAAGCGGTCATAAAAAAATACCTTGCACAGTTGTCAGCACATCAAGCGTAACAGTTTGACCTTGAGACCGCCCTTACTGCGTTTGTAATAGAGGCGGCTTGCGTAGTGCAACTGTTACACTTGACTTGCTGTCGTGTGTACCAATCACACTAAAACTCTTCAGTACAAGACGATCCGCCTAGGCATCTAATGGAACGAACTAATATTCTGACAGTTACTAATGCGACCTTACCTTGACTTGACATTATTTTCGACATCATCAAAAAATGTTTAAACTATACCAAGATAGGTACATAAATAAGATCAAATGTACTCACTAATTGCACTACGGCCCATATGCTCAATAAAAAGCAACATACACCACAGCTTAGAAGAAAACTCATTTTCTTTATAAATTAAAATAAGAAAACGTGAATACTAAATAAACGTGAAAGTCCAAATAAATCATGACATTTACTGATTAATAGTGACTTTGATTACCTGTCTACCAATAGACAATAAGTACCTACTCTTCGCAGTGTTCATATTATTTAAAAAACTATATTCTCCTATTGGCCCAAAGTATTCTGTGTAGTGGCCACCCGCGTGGAAGTCTGTTCTCGTAAAAAAGTATCCTTTGTAAGTATCCTTCCCAAGGTTTCAAGCTATCTCCATACCGTTCATCTTAGTCGGTTCAGCTGTTTATGAGTGAAAAGGTAGGTAACAGAGAGTTGTATTCATTTGTAATGTTAATATATATTTTTTATAAACATTATGTGTGCAATATCATGGGATCCTTGTTGTTAATACTTAGGTATATCTAGTGACGTGCAGTTTCGCAGTCATTTAGAAGATAAAGTCAAGCTGGCATCCAAGAAACTAGAGCGCGGCGGTACCTACTTCTCTTTGGGGCAAAGGCTGTTCCTGTATTATGTCTCAAGTCATATGGAATACTGTTGCCATCTATGGGCGGAAGCACCTAGATGCCAGCTTGGACTATTTGACGCAGTTCAAAGACGCGCTTGAGAATTTCGACGATCCCGAGCTCACAAGTGATATTAATTATTAAACACTTAGCATAAGCTTTTGCTTCCTTATGTGTTCTACCGTTTGTGTAACGGGGTGTGTTCTGAGGAATTATTTGACATGATGCCCACGGCCTCCTTCTACCATCGCACCGCTCACAATCGGCAGGGAATTCATCCTTACCTACCTTAGACCATAAGATATGGTATAAGATCCTCACACGTTGAAACTAAAATGATCGCGTCCTAGTATTTTTCTTATTTATTTTATTTATAAATAAAGCATACATTACTCAGATCCAAACATTTTACACATAATATTGAAGTAAATTGTACAAAGAATGACCTTAACGCTTGAAGCGATTTCTTTCAGGTAAACTTAGGATGGACAGGAACAAAAATGCTATTAAAATTGAGGGAAGACGGCGATGCAATATTCCAACTAATTACTCATGGTCTAAGGGTCGCGTAGTGCTTTTTCGCTCAGGACGCTCAGGTTGTGGATTCAGCTCCCTGCAGAGGTTTTCTCGAACAGGTAGGTATAGCATGGTGTTCAAAAAGGCCATAGGCTACTTAGTAACCGCTTACAATCAGGTGGGCCGTAGGTATACTTGTTTTTTTTTTATACAACTAGATGACAAACAAGCTGACGGCCCTCCTGGTGGTAAGCGGTTACCGCCGCCTATAGACACCTGCAATAACAAGGAAAAGCACTTGATATTGCAGGTGATTGCTACCTTAATGGTATATAAAACAATTGCAAAGTAGGTACTGTCGCTAGGTGTAACTAAAATGCCAATTAGATTGACGGATCACGTTTTTAAAAACACAGTAGGTTACAATTAACGATGATCACAAATTAATTAAAATAATCACTAAAAACGTTAGGAATCTTGTGCCGCACACCTAAGTATATCACATGAGTGCAACAAAAACATTTGAATTTGAATGTTCCTCGTATGCTATCTCCCTTACTACTTTCTCGAAGTTTCTTAGCCAGTCTTGTTAAACTATTTTTGGGAAAACTATATGAGATCAATAAAAGATAATCTTACAGGACACCAAGTTTTCTAATTTGTAGAGGCTTTAGGTACCTACATGAAGTTCATATTGCTACATAGATTATAACTATTATAACCTTGGATAATAAATATTTGTTGTTTCTTTTAAGTCCTTGACTAATATAGCGCGTCGTCGTGTTTACCTACTCCTTTCTCGAAGGTTCTTCATCTCGCGTTGTATAGCGCGCTGTCTCTTTAATTCCATTCTTGAAGGTTGCGCAAGGCCACCACGCTAGGTACCATAACGGCCTGGGGCCTTACCACGATCTTTATAAAAGCGATTCATATTCCGCTCGGTTCAGTATTGGTTCCTAAACTGCACCGCTGTCATAGTCGTAGATATACGGATATAACGATTCTACTCAGTTTAGGTCCTAAAATGGATCGCGATAAAAGATGGTGGTACGGGTGCTGGCCACGGGACGAGGGGCGGCAGCGGCGTCTCGGCAACCACTGCGCGGTTACGACGATACGCTGCGAGGCCCACATCGAGACAGCCCGCAGTGGTTATCGTAGATACATACAATTACATCATTAATCTGTGGCAGTCAGTGGTTGCCTAGAAGCGAGACGAAGGACGCGCGTGCGGTAATGTCGTGGCCAGGCCGTAACAGTAAAACAGTTAAAAGATTAATAGATAAACCTACAGTGAGCATAATTCTGAAGTGACGACACACTAATGCTCTTTTTCATTTATTACACATTAACACACATTACACGTTACATTTTTACATACACACATTATTATTGTTATTTTTTGTTTACATATTTTTTTATTTAGGATAGGATAGGAAGATGTCATCGCAGTTAGCACAGTTAGAACAAAATCCTATTCAGAGGTAGGACGGCCCCTATCGCTCTGCTAAGGCGATATTAATACGGTTTAAAGAACAGTAAATTCATAAATATCATAAATTTGGATTAGATGAAAAAAATTAACCGCTTAACTGGATGCCTACCCCGTTAATTGAATACCGGCATCCAACCAAACGGCTGAAGGACAACTAGCCATAAGTCATCGAGTGCAACGTTTAACCAGATGGCTGAACGTCATGTCAGCCGTCTGGTTTAAATTAGCCATTTCGACGCCTAGGCAGGTCATCGAAGAGCTTTTGTGTGACTGTTTGAGTCATTGGTAGGTTCAAGGTTATTTTTTATGACTACTTCTAACCAAAACGATGTCGGTTATAAGTGGTCATAAAGAAATAACCTTGAACCTACCAATCAAACCAAAACTATTCAGTACAAGACGATCCATTCAATACGCAAAGTCGTTAAGCGTTTAGTGAGTCTAGTTCAATTGACATTCGGCCTAGGCATTCAATTGGATGCCGGCGTTTAATCAACATTTAGTCAAACGTTTAATTAATTAAGCAGCGAATTTAACCAGATGTCGGCGACATATTATTATACATATATATAGGTGTAACTACGGTAACCACTTACCACCAGGTGGGCCGTCAGCTTGTTTGTCATCTAGTTGTATAAAAAAGTGTTTTATCACTTTCAATGAGGTCTAAAATTGAACACAAGTTTCTAAAAATCAAGTTCTTTCACTGCCATCCTTTTTGCACTATATTTTAACCAACAATAAACTTTTGTGACCAAAAGAATAACAGAATTTCAAGAAAACAACCAATAACGTTTATACATTTATTATTATTTCAAGAAAACTCTAAGCATTTATAGGATACCTACAATAATATTTATTTTATTTACAATTTTTGCAAACAATTATTAATACTTGAGACTTTATCTAACAGTGGAAGTAGTGAATAAAAACCATAAATTCTGTTGAAAAGAATACACATTTGAGTCACAATATCACAATCCAAAAGATTACCAGTAGTTTTACCAGGCTGTGGTAAAGCCCCTGTTGAGGGTTCATATTAATAGTTCAACACTATTATTTTATTTTGCAGAACAGTAGCTCTTATTTTATGTAAATTACAAATATGCTGATAGTACTATTTATTCTTATCAATTATTCTAGACTAACTAGGTTCATTCGTTTTGAAAAATCAAACTTTTTGAGTCACAGGTACAATAAAAGTCTGATATAACTTAACACATTAGTACCATGTCACAACAAGTATTGAGTTCATAGTATTGTAACAACTATGATTGTATGATCACAATAGTCAGTGTGATATGGTACAGTCACAAGCAATAATATGTACCCACTTCAATCTGTTCTTGACTCTTGTTAGAAAGGTAATAATGATGCTAATATGTCAAGTGAGTAATATATTATTGATAGTGACTGTAGTAGTGTTATGTTAAGCAACTTCTGACTTTGACTGTACATAAATTAACTCTGCTCATGTCACAAATTCAAATTTAAGTAAAACAGTGAAAGTAAAGTACCATGTAAATAATAATTGCCAACTCTTTAAGACCAAAGTGGAGAAGTGTTTAATCATTTTCATTAAATTTTCAACAACATGTTATTCTCAAGTCATTCCTAAAATGGCAACTATCGGTACTTCAAATTTTTCATCCCACCAGTTTACTCAAGCAACATCAAAATAAATTAAATTGGAATGGAATTACTCAATAGTAACAATAACATCTGCTTAAACATAGCACCCCCTGCTTTCTTACATACTGACTGAGGAACGGTTGTTCATCCAGAACTGATGGCCAGATATGACCAATGTGATGACATATAACAGGGCAGCAATCCAGCAGTTGAAGGCATTCTGAAATTACAAAAAAAATAAGTAGTATTCAACAGATAATGTCAGCTATTCATATGATACTAACAAATCTATGTGTGTATCGACAACATTAATCATATTTTATTACTATGTAATATGTACAGTATTACTTATTATTGTCCTATTAATAATTGTTTTAAAGACGTAATAAACGTAATAACAAAAAAAATGCCTTTCGACTGTGATGGTAACTGTTCTTTGTAACCAGTTACTTAGGAAGGAATTGTCATCTTGGCTCGTAACTAAGCTACAAGACTTTTATTTTTTTATAAGTATATAACCCGCATTGGGCCAGCTTGGTGGTGCTATGGCCCAAAACTCTTCATGTGTTTCTCCCATGTAGGAAGGCCTGTGCCCAGCAGTGGGACGTATATAGGCTGGTAATGATGATGATGATATCTGAGGTTATTTATTTTATAAGGATTATTTATATTCATAAAGTGAGTATAAGTTAATTATCAGTATGTGAGTAGTCTGGAGGAGGTCTAAACCCAAAAAGGGATCCATATATCCAATTTATAATAATAATCTAACAATTAGCTAACAAAGTTTACTAACATATGAATTCTAAATAATGCAATAAGTA
The DNA here is from genome assembly GCA_947347705.1 of Nymphula nitidulata. Taxonomy (NCBI): domain Eukaryota; kingdom Metazoa; phylum Arthropoda; class Insecta; order Lepidoptera; family Crambidae; genus Nymphula; species Nymphula nitidulata. The sequence continues at coordinate 11,843,482 of OX374634.1, read as the reverse complement.
CTTGTAAAAAGGAATAAATGGATTTATTTTTATTTATTATTATTATTTACTATATGTGAGCATACTAAAGCAACATAAATTTTTTTGTGTAACAACAGCATATTATTTTCTGAATTTGTTAAATATGCTTAAACAATTATAAACCAATTGTGTCAGGAATCTATGGCTTGACAGGTGAGATGAAACATTTCATTTTGAAATTATCCAATGATTTATAAAGTTACAAAATAACAGTAACCAGTAACTTCACAGTAGATCTAGTAAGTACATTCCCTCTAAATGTAAAACGCAACAAAATTATTCACAATCTAATCAAAAGACCTTAAAATATGTCAGGTATTATGTAAAATTGCAGTATAAAAATGTTTACCACCTTAAGGTTTATGATTGCATGCACAATCTGTATCACAGGGTCGATGATATAGTTCAATTAGACATAGACTTTTTCATAAACGAAAGATGATGGTCTAACTATAGAAAACTTTCTTTGTTATCAGAATTCAAAATATTACCTGAGAAGCAAGACAAAAAATATATGGGCAATAAATCTATTTTGTTATTTCAATTCTAATATTGTGGTTAAATGTTGTTGTAACAGCTGATGCATTTCATTTTATAGGTGTCAATTATTAAATTAAAAAATTTTGATTATCAAAAAGTCATTAACCCCTCAAGCATCTGATTTCAGACACAATTGACTTTTGGCATAGCCCTTCAGTGGGATGGTGTCGCTTGACGGATTAACATAATTTTTAAAGAAAGATTGTTATTAAATCCTTGCCAATCACAATTCGCTCTAGTACCTTCACAACCCCTGTCTACATATTAAGCATAGTTGTTAAAAAACCTCTAAGTATAACAAAGATACGCAGAAACTGGCAAAATTATAGCAGAAAGCCATCAAAGAAGGAACTGAATTGACGGATTAACACTCAATGAATAGATGCTTCTCAAATATTAAAAAGTAATAAGTATCTAAACATACCATTTGAGTCTTTACTGTAGGTACAGTGTGATAGAAAATCTAATATGAAAACTGGTTAACATTTTTAGATTGCGATTGTACATATCTACATTCTAAATATTACTACTAGGTACCTAACTACGTTAAAAGAATTAGAATGGTAATAAATAATTTATGAAGCGAATTTAATAGGTAATAATTATCACTCACCTGAGTATATCCATTTTCAACCTCTGCAACAAAGTGATCGTAATCATGAACACCTTCACCAAGTGGAAGATCTTCAAGCAACGCTACAGCTCTAATGTAATAGAAGACGCCCATCAGCGTCTGAAAATCACGAGATTGATTAACCACTCGTGGAAGAAAAGAAGAGCTACGATTGATAAAAAACATGTCTTTCATAATCAACCTACCAGTTGTATAATTCCCCACACACTCAATATAAGCCCACATAGCGATAATTTAGGACCACACAATTTGCAAACCATTTTTCTGGTTTATTCAGCACAAAATCTCGATCCAAAAATACTAGGATATCGACCACAAGCTGTCAGCTGGTGTCAAAAATATGGAAACTCACATGATCTGATCTTGTCTATGGAATTAAATGTGGCTGTATGGTACTAGAATCCTATGCCTTACTTTAAGCATTTTTGACATAAATATCTATGAAATAAGATTTTTGGCGGCATTTGTTCAAATAATTATTACGTAAAATTTGTAGGAAATTGTGTCTTAGTGGGTAAATGTGATGCGTCCGGGAGCCCAAGGGTAAATAAACGATTTGTCCCAAGATCTTCGACGACCGTATGCTAGCTAATAGCTATATATTTTTGGCACAAATTGTATGGGTGTTAACAGATTCAGCTTTTATTTCCCTTTGACTTGGCAATAGGAGAATTTCAGCAAAACTAATGTCTACGCTAAATGTAATCATGCTAATCATAGATTAAAGAAATACTAGGTATTAATAAACGTATTGCTATACCACAAAAGCTACTTGAAATGAGTAAAGAAGCACTCTAACATTGTATTTTGTGTCTTCTAAACCATTCTAAACGAACAATGAGAAAAAAAGGGGCAGACGCATGATTTGTATTTCAACAATGAAACGTATTGAAATGTTACCACAATAATCATGTTTTTTAGATATATAATAATATTCTCTTACCACATCGCATTGCCGAACATCAGTATTAACAACACAGTAAAAAATCTACTGTGTCTGTTACTTCAGTACTTTATTGACATGAAAATATTTTTGAATTGGAAGAAACTTAATCCCTTTGGCCCGAAAAACACATGCTATGCTAAGTCTAAATTTAAGTTCAGTGCATCTCTTTCTCTCAAAATGAATACGAAAGAGATGGCTGTCATATAATTTGACATTGAGAAACGTGCGTTAAAATTTCGACCTTAGCGAACGTTACAAAAGGCACCTCCGTACATACATGCCATCTAAAATTGTATTTGGTTTCTTTGAAATCCATCTAAGACAGCTTTAAGCCAACTCTTGCTATCTTTTTCCGATTACGAGAAAGATACTGTTCTTAAAATTAGAGTGTGTCTTCAGAATTAGGCCCACCGAATGGATTTTTCTTGAACATTGGTTTTCGTCTAGTTTTCGTAGACAACAGGAAGAATGTGCCATAGGTTATGATTTGATTATTGTCATAGTTTAGTTCAATGAGGAAGGGTTAGTTAGATCTTTATTTTATGCTTGCAACATTTTTTGTGAATAACACATATTTCTGAATCGTATCATTCACATCTACAAATTGAAAATAAAATATTTTACAATGGTGGATCGTTTAGGTAGAGATTAATTGTTTAGTAATGGAGACTGTGTTATTCATTCTGTTTCGTATTCACCTACTTTCATAAACATTATTATACTTGACCGGAGTCATAGTCATTGTTTGCTCGTTCACTTTCTTTTGACGTCAATTTGTGTTTGTACTAAAAAATTTTACTAAAGTATTTTCACTTTTACAGTAAATAGTGAAGCCAATGCTAGAAGAATTGCTATGGTAGAGAACTGCTTCGGCAGTTCAGGACAAGTAAGTTGGTTCAATAATAAAAAATATAATTTTAAAGTTATTTTGTATAGCCTACAACCAAAAACCCGCAAAGATAGTGTTAGAGTGTTGAGCAGTATCATTGCAGATATGTCATTATCACCGCAAAGCTTTTTATAGTTAATATTGATATAATTTACTGATATTAATTCAAACAACAAAGTTTCAACTTTAATTAAGTACCTAACTAAATGATATGATTTTGACTCTTTAAGGCAATTGATTTTTAATTTAGAATTTGGCACTACAAAATTTTAATGCACTATTTTCAAACCCTGTCTTTGGAATCCAATGAATTTCATAGTAGTAGGCTACTTATAGGTCATAATTATATGACATTACTCCAGCATAGCATGCAAATGAATATTAAAATATTAAAAAGTTTGACCTTTTTTCTGCATAGCCTCTAGCTGAGCAAGGAAGAGTCCTTGTGGGAGAAGGTGTTCTAACAAAAATGTGCAGAAAGAAGCCTAAGGCCCGACAGTTTTTCCTTTTCAATGACATCCTTGTATATGGCAATATTGTTATCAACAAGAAGAAATATAACAAACAACATGTCATTCCATTGGAGGAGGTCAAACTGGAATCACTAAAGGATGAAGGACGTAAGTTAAATTATATTATTTAAAGACTTTTAAGGCTTACATATTTTATCATTTTGTTTTATTTGAGCTTAAATGACAAATTTTGAGCTATGCCCAGTAATTACACTTGCTACCTTACCCTTCAATCTAAAATACAGTGAGCTGTTTTACGGCTGAAATAGGAAATTTAATTATTATACTTAAATTTTAAGCAAACACTTATGCAAATATTTCCTTTCTATGCATATATGACGACCGTCTGGTCTAGTGGTCTGTACCCCTTGCTATGCAGGCTATTCGGTCAAGAGGTCCCGGGTTCGAATCCCAGTAGAAGCAAATGTTTGAATGATGAGTATGAGCATTTGTTTATGAGTCATGGATGTTTATATGTTTATTTAGTATATTTCTAATATTTATATTCATATTATTATCCATATTTATCTGTTATCTAGTATCCATAACACAACTTAATGATGCTTACTTTGGGCTAGATAATAGGTGTGAGTGTATGAATATTATTATCATTATTATTATTATATATGCATCCATTTGTGTATAGTCAGCATTTTGTAATTTTTATGTTTTATCTATTGTGTAATACCTATTATAGTTAACCCATCAAGCATGAGATTCCAGACACAACTGATTTTTCTATTGTCATCACCCACTGGTGGTATACTGCCGCTTTACAGATTAATACTGAATTTCTAAGTTTAATTTTTTTATAAATAAATCATTTCAATGTTTCATATACAATTAATAAATTTATACAACAAAATAAGTGTGATTCTTACATCCCATTCAAAGATAAACTGTGATGATATAAATAAAAGTCACCATTGTAAATACATTTCAACGTGTAATAGATATAGCATACATTTAAATGTGCATAGTACAGAAGCCTACCATACCATATTAGACAAGTATTGTTAATAAGTGATATAGCTTTCATGTAAAGACCTGCAAGTACATCCATTTATACCTGTTCTTTACAGAGTTAACTCAGTTTGGTAAACTGTCATCATCATCATCAATCCATCTTGTTCTGTCTTGTGTCTTTTTATCTTATCTCTTGCATCATATAAGCAAGTATCCTACATATACTGAATTTCACAGGCTCATTTCCGCACCCTTAATTCTTCACCATATGATATAATATTATGATGATAATATAATTAACTGTGAGTCATCCAAAAGGTCTCTGAATCATTGCCCTGTTATTGACACTTATCATAGATAGTATTGTTTCATTGCATTGATTTTGTGTAAAGTGTAAATGACTTTGAACTTTGTCATTTGGCTTCTTTAATAGTATTAGCAACCTAAAAGTGATACTTATGTGCTAAAGCAAAGCAGCTAATTAGGATATTATGCCACATTAAGGTTGTTTTCCGTGACAACTATTTAATTGTAAAAAAATTATCATCAATGTTTATCAAGTAGGTATCAAATAATTGTTAACATTTATTGATGATGTGTAAAAACTTGTTTTATGCAGGTGTTAGCTATAGCTACAGCTTGTCTAGCTTAAGCTATCATACTGTACCTGGTAATTTGTGAAGTACCTTCAAACCAGACAATATTAAGAAGGGGGAGGACCAGAAGTTTGTGGGGTAATATTATTCGGGAGCTGCCTAAATTATCAAATATTGCCATATTATCACAAACTGGACTGAACCAAAAAATATTGGAATCTTACTGAATATATTCTTATTTTTTTATATTGTATAATGGTTTTCAAATTCACCTATTTAAGCCTCTAGGGTGTTAGCACACTCACATTAAAGATAACATAAAAAATAGGTATTGATGTGATTTGAATGTGTCTTAATTTGGGTTTGATTTGCTGTAAACATAATCAAATCACGTTTATTTTATGCATAAATTAGCTAGTAAATTTTAACATTATAATAAATGCTTTTGGCCTCCCGCAGCTCAGCGGCATATGAGGCAAAACGAGACAGAAGTATCAATGACAATATGGAGGTCACTAACAACCTTGAACCACTACAATTACGTCGAGAGATTGCCTCGCTTAGCGCCTTCTATCTGCCATATCTGAAAAGCCTTTTGACCTTATCTCACTTTCCTACTTCAACATTTATTCACTGTCTCCACCTCAACATCACGCACAAAGAAATTTAGTAACTCTTCCAGAACTTGAAATTGTTTGCTAGCACATGTGTGCCCTTCTTTCTATATCATGAGTTCCTTCAAAAGAGGTGTGAAAAGACAGGTATACAGGTATACACCTCTTTTGAAAGCTGCCAAGGTGGAAGCGGCTAGAATAGTGTGTTCACCTGCACTAGCTGTCTTCGCATATGGACTCTTCTTCCTTCACATCAGGTGGTGCTGAGTTATATTTGCCGTGCTTTGCATAAAAAAATACAGACAGAAGTTCTTCTTCTTTTTCTTCTTTTAATAATGGCAATGTGTTTATCATGACAATAACAATTCTGCCAGCCCAGAGTTTTGACCAAGCATATGTATGGGAAAATATTATTGTTTTGCATTTAAAAGTTTAATTTGGACTTAAATATATTTAAAAAATATTAAACTAGAAAAAGAGAGATATAGATGGACTTTTTCTCTAATTTAGATATTGTTAGAGGTTTTCAATAGGTTAATTTTATTGAATTTGTATTGTTCTTTTAATAGAATACCGCAATGGATGGTTAATCTGCACGGCTTCGAAGTCCTTCGCGGTGTACGCGGCGACTGCCACAGAAAAAGAAGAATGGATGGCTCATATAGAAAAGTGTATAGAAGACTTGCTTAGGAAGAGTGAGTTGACTAACCTATTACTAATGAAGACCACCGTGTAGTTTTAATAGTAGTGATGACTAATTAGCTAAATAATATCGATAAAAAAAACAATCTCTATTAGCTAAATTTTTTTTTTTTTTTTAATTATAATTAAAAATTATCTACCGCGTTTCAGAATTCTCAAATGTGTATTATTTTATCTTATTGATAGAAAAATTAGCTTGACCCGTCAAGCATCAGATTCCAGACACAATTGATTTTTCAATTTTCAGCGCCGGTGGGATAACGCCGCTTAAGGGATTAATATGGTTTCTCAACAATTAAAACAGCAAGGGATTGATTTTACCCTAGAGAAAAATGTTTTTATTATGTTGGTATTTATTTGCTAAGCTGTACAAATGATAATGATATTAATGACTGTAAATTCTTGTTTAGGTGGAAAACAGCCACCATCAGAGCATGCTGCAGTGTGGGTGCCGGACAACGAAGCTTCAATCTGCATGCACTGCAAGAAAACACAATTCACTGTCCTCAATAGGAGGGTATATAGATTAGATAAATATATATTACCAATTCGCCACTCCCTCCGCTGATGTATACTTTCAAATGATTAATATATTGACAGATAAACTTGACGGTTATTTGTATAAGTACTAACAGAATTCTGTCAAATTGTATACTGACAAAAACGCAAAATTAAAAAACTAGACGACTCAAAATTTTACTATGCTGCTTTAATTAGGATTTTTATACGGGAATTGAAAAATGTGTGCATTGTAAATTAATCAAATTTACTTTCGTTTCTTTGCAGCATCACTGCCGCAAATGCGGCTCTGTAGTGTGCGGGCCGTGCTCGTCTAAACGATTTGTGCTACGAGGGCAAAGTGAGAAGCCGCTACGCGTATGCCTGCAGTGCTACGACGAGCTCAACAGAGAGCGAGCTCGTCCACCGAATCAGCCTCAAGCTGTTACGCCAGTGCCTGGTAGGTAGAGTTATTATATTCCAGACGTAGATGCTACGGCGAACCCAAGTGCTACGAGAGTGCTACGACTTAGTCCATAGACCATACCAGGCCAATCCATACTATAAATATATTGTGAATGCGAAAGCAAGGAGACAAAAAGTTCTGATGAAAAGAGTATATGGTGCATTTTTAAGGGCTACTTAGGAACCATGAAGTCACCTGTTTAAATTTTTAATTTAAAGTTGAAAATTTAAGTCATAACTCACCGAACGTAAATTTTTTACTTTAGATCAAAATTTTCACAACTTTCATCAAACTTACAAAGCTAATTATTTTATGCATAAAATTACAACTCATGATGATTCAGTTGCAAGAAAAAAATTACGAAAAATCTTCTCCTTTTTTTTAGAATTTTTTTAAATTGGTTAGGTCAAATTCCCGAAAATTCAGAAAAAAAATCATAACTCAAAATCTATCAAAAGTCGCGGAACATACATGGGGGTGATTCAGATACCCCACGATGCGAGACGTCAATGTTCTGGCCACCCTGTATAAAGGTGATACTATACTAGTCGCCCGCGGCTACGGAAACGTTTAGAAAACGTAACAGACAGACAGAGATACTACTATATTTATAATAATAGTATGGATTCTTCTCATGTTTTTCTGCCATATTAAAAGGGCTATATCTATCAGGTGGGACATATAGTAACGGCTGTAAGAGGGGATCATAATAAATATGAAAAATATATTTCTCTTTTACCAAAAATGTGTCAGTATAATCTAGATAGGTAAATAATACCCATAAGGGAAACAAGTCTTATCTCCCCTTTATCTGATAGTGTATCCTGCCTTGCTTATTATAAAACGTCAGAATAATACTTATCAATAAAAATAAACAAACATATGCGGACTGAGGTAAAGCAGTTATATGTTATATCTATATTTCGTCATAATGTTAAGAGAGGTAGCTCATAGTGGTATTTCCAGTGGCCAGCACTTGTACCTACACTTTTTTTTATACAACTATCAGGTATGTGTTAGGAGCTAAGAGATTTGAAAGGGGTCAGTAATGTTGACAAACAACATTTTATTCTATATTAGTTGCCCTCCCTGGGCTCGCTCAGGTGGTGTACGTATAAAATGACTTATTTTTTATTTAACTTTTTATTTGCGGTCTCTTTATCAGTGTCATAAATGTATGAGTTTGTTAAAAAATTGTAGATCTCCACCACTGTCTTCTATCTCACACACTCAGTTTTAATAGTAAGAGATATTAAATAGTTATGTTGCTTCTTGCTGCAAGTACTGACTTTGAATTACGGACTACTGAGCACTGTGAATAATTTAAAGACAAACTAGCAATAAAAAAAACTTGCTCTCGAGTAAAACATACAATTTTTCACCTCTCCCAGCGAGAAAAATATTAGTTTACAAAAAGTAAAATCAGTTAACGTAATTATAATATTAGTAAACATATCACAGGATAATGCAGCACCCTTACACATAATGGCTATACTCATAGAAATAACCAGCTTGTTAGTATTATTTACCAAAAACTAGCAGAAACATTATATTCTTGGTAAAAATAACAATAATGAAGTTCTACTATCCTGGGAGGTTTGTACTTTTTTTCCATTCAGTTCAGAGCCTACTTCTAATTTTGTTAGACAATAATGGCCCTAATTCTAACTAGACACACTCCAAATTTAAATTTAAGTTCAGTGCATCTCTTTCTCTCAATATGAATAAAAACGGGTGGCTGTCATATAATTTGTCATTTTGAAACGTGTGTTCGATTTTCGAGCATAATGAACGTGATAAAATGCAATCTTTAGGAAACACATGCCGTCTAAAATTGTCTATGGTTTCTTTAAAATCTATCTAAATTTAGTTGACAGCGCTAATCAAATTCTTGCTATCTTTTTTCTTGACATATTGCGAGAAAGAGAAATACTTTAGTTACTTAAATTTAGATTTAAAGTGTGTCTTCAGAATAAGGCCCAATGAACTCTAATGGCATGGCCATAGAGCTGATGCTGTAGTAAAAAATAAACATCAATTAAACTGAATGGAAATAGGAGTTATGGTTATTATGGTTAATTATTATGGTAATTATGGTTTTTCATTATAAGGTGTAGTAATTTATCATAGTAAGAATCAGGAAATTCGCTGACTGAACCGGTCTATTGTATATTGCAGTGAAACCAGTAGATAATGCTGGTTCCGGAGGCGACTCCTCGCAGGACGACGACAGCGACGATGACGACGAACGACCCACCGCCGATGAAAAACACGATGAGGTGAGATTGGCTTGGCTACGCTAAACACATTAGCAGTTAGGCTTTCCCGCCTACGTCTTACAAATCGGTGACTGAGTGATCGAAGCAATTTTGACGATTTTTAACCGCTACAGCCGGATTGGTGGGAATGTAATATTTGAACCTTATGTTTTATTTTCACTGATAAAAAAAACAAACAGGGAAAGATAAATAAAACCGTTAACATCGGTACCTATTTGTAAGACGCACGGGCAGCTTATATGATACTAAATGAGCCCCTTCATTCTTGGTCGCAGATAGCACTATTTTACTATTTAGTTTAGTTTAGTCTTGTTGAACAACTGTCATCAACCCTAGAGATGCCAACATTATCTAAGTTTCAAAAATAAAATACTATGGCCATGGCTTACAAAATTCTGTATCCAACTATGTTGCAGACTTGCATATAATAGGATAGCATGGAGGTACTTTTATAGATAACTGCGATTTAGATATCTAACATGATCAATTCTTTATTTATAGGGGTTTACAAGTTATAACGGTGTCAAAAATGGATACGGAAATAAAGTTACAACAGTATAGTACATACTTATATTGTGTAAGTTGCCGAACTAATGTCTGATCATGCTTCAACCCCATTCAGTTTTATGGTTTTGTCCGTGTTTTTCCTGATTGTGTATTTATTGTTTTTTTTTTCAATAGCGAGTTTTAAATAACCTATCACATTTTACGGATCTATCGAAGGATTTCTATTGCAGCTAGAGCTATTTCCCATCTATGTCGTGAAGATGCATAGTCGCTTCATTTTGTATGACGGGTACGATTAACCGATTAACTGTCGTCTATGACTTTTGCTGTGTGACAATAGATTACCTAGAAACTGAGATCATAGACCAATCATCGTCCAATGATGATTGCCATGACACGAGTGGGAACTCAGCAGAGCTACTAGCCAGTGTCGTAACTGCTCGAATGATTTTACTGTCTTCTACGGCTTTTGCGCTGTTTGACGAAAATTTTGTTGACAAATAGGAAAAATAAACGCTTTACAAAACGTGGCTTAACGCCGCGTTTACATTTATCTGATGCCTTCTGACTTGACGCGTCAGAACGGGAATCGGTTTCATATCATTACTCGTCACGTCAGAAGGCATCAGATAAATGTAAACGCGGCGTAAGGCTAAGGCTTTGTCATTTTTGTCAATAAAAGCAGACAAAGACGGTATAAATATTAAAGCATTTCTAAATTTACATCACATTTTATGGAAGACGATATGAGTTACGAGCTTAGAGACGATAATGAAAAATCGTCACGACACAGCTGGGAACGCAGCCTTATTAGAACAGTGTATCTTCAAAATTTAGCCTTCCCGCCCTAAATGTGTCATAGATACTGTAGACAACACATTAAAGTAAACATTTATGAGATTACAGTATCTATAAAAGTTTGCTCGCGTCGATTTTGAGTAAATATTTTGGTGTTGGTTTTGCTGATTTGTCTAAAACTAAACATTATCACTAATAGTTTGCTGTTTCATTAACTCATTCAAATATGCTAGTTGTGAGTGTATATTTTTGTCGGATTGTAAATTGCCTTAGTTGTACAAATTAATCGTCAATAGGTCTTTTATATTGATATACACGCCTGCAGATCAAGCAAAACACATACTTTTGTGGGTAATAAGTGTCTTCATTCAATTGTAATAAGTGTCATTTTCCAACTGGCGTGTTACGCTTGATATGCGGCCGTCGGTACAGTATGCACCAAGCAAATTGTCATCTCTAAGATTACGCACAGCTCCACAGTATTGTCTACTATTCTCTGACCACCAATTTTTTGAATTCTCATAAATAGACTAATTTATTATTGCCAGTTGACATCAAGTTTTTCCAAAGTCCTTGTCCTAAAGGAGATGATTCATATCCGGCCAAGTATATGTATACACTATCTCAAAAAACCAGGAAAAATCTCCTGAATTCGCGAAAAATACTAATAATCGTTTTCATGCATAGTTTGTTTGTACAAAAGTTGAAATTTTTCGTCGATTTCACCGTTATTCACTATGGTAATATGGTTGACGACATAGAAGTCAACTAAACGTCACCAAAGTGACAAGGGCGCAATGGTGAATGCACTGTGTTGCAGTTTTTTCTACAAAAAAAAAATTCTTGTACTACGCAACAAAGCGAATAATAATAAAATGGCCAATTGATCACTGTTCTGCATATTTTTACCTATTTTTCAGTATACTGTACATAGACGTGGTGTAGTCTCCATACATTTTTTAAACATCTCTTTTGGAAACACTACCGGAAAATTATTTTAATTATGTAGTATTCAGACTCCGTAATAGTTATTGTCCCACTACCTAGTAATTTGCCATAGAAACTATGGTATTACAGGTTCACTTGGCATGGATAATAAATAAGTCCAAGTGACCGCCAGTTGGACTTATTTATTATCCATATAAAATATAATCCGACCAGTAAAATAACATACATGATACCCACTTGATAGATAGTTGATAGGAGATGGAGAAAGTAAAGGAAAAAGTTCATACAAACAAATTATGTCTATTTCTATGTCTACAAACGTATAAAAATACGTTTGTATGGACTCTCTCTAGAAGTCTAGACGATGACGCGCGCGATAAATACTACCGATAATCGATATTTAGGGAAACTTGTTCACACGGCTTGTTGTATATATATATATATATATATATATATATATATATATATATATATATATATATATATGTGCTATGTTAATAATATGTTATTTACTATCGACTTGAATAATTTAAAAGCCTAAAAATTGGTTCAAATCTGTGTTTTGACAGGTTAAGAGCTTGGTTATGGATACTAGATAACAGAGAAATATAAATTAGTAATATGTAAAGAAATAAATAAACTGTGATGTTAATTTACTACTTCCTCCGTTCATGACTCTTGAACAATACCGGCATTCAAACCCGGGATTTTTTAGATAAGTGTACTGACCACCCACCCATCAATAAGAAATAATAGAAGATTTTAAGTAATTTATTTAGATGTAAATATATTATAATAAATATTATTTTGTAAATTTAATTTGTTGGAATGTACCCTTCGAACATTGTAGCATACTATTGGTAATACAGATTATTACATTTTAGCATAATATATGTTGCCAACACTTATCACTCTATAGTGGAATAATTTGTATTATTCCGTCATATTTAGGAGGCATATTAAACAGACGGATTGGAGATTCTCCTCTTCTTTGTAACATGACAAACAACAACTTATTAATAACTTGTCGCAATTTCCAGCCAAAGTTCTACAGTGACGGTGATAAGACTGAAGAGACAAACAACCATTCGTCCAAGGAGTCCGCCAAGTGAGCTCGCGAGCTATCCGCACTGTCCAAATACAGGTATACTCGTAAGGGTTATGTAGTTTTTATACACATTTTTCAAACATTAGGGAATATTAATGATTCGTTGTTTCTGACCAACCCCCTATGGTTTGAACAGACAGCTTGTTATGTTAGAATTGTATCTGTATGATAATGATCAAATTGAAACCCATTTATCGATTTCCAATTGCGTTTTTTGTATTGTCTTTTTATAACACCCAAGATTCGAGCAGTTATGTCTGTATCAAGCCCTGAACTCACCAAGAATGCCTTTATTCTAGTTAGAAAAGATAAGTGTAACTTTTTCCACTGTAATAGTATAACCTTAATTTGGACTTACTGCGTACAAAGACTTATGATTTTCATAGACACGGATATTCTCAGGAAAGTGGTTTGCAAGACAGCTTTAAATTCGCTCAAACGTAAACCGAGGGCTTTGATTTACATTCTTTAACGGTCTAATTTAATATCACATATTTATTGACTTTAACACCATAGTGGTACTAATCAAATGTTCTAACATTATTTAGGATTACTATATATAAGATTATGTCAATACATATTTAATGTTTACATGAGTTAGAATATTTTATAAATACTATAAACTTTTATCATAGTTTCTATTTTGCTGTTTCAATTGTTGAATATTGCGGATTGATTTTAAAGTAAGGGTAAACTTGGAAATGGAGTATTGTGCTTGTTACACTGGATTAACTTTATTAAGGTAAAGTACAATATTTTATTTATGAATAGTCAACTGAAAATTGCATTTTGATAGTCTTCTAATGTCTAGTAATTAATGAGGATAAATGTGATTAAAAACTACCAATATTGCTATATATTTATTTTATCATTCGTTCAAATTCAATACATTTTCCAGTTTTCTTTTTTCCAGCTATTATATAGCTGACAACTGTCATACATTCATATCTTATTGAGTAAATGATTAATAATTATCATTTATATTTACTAAAATGGCGAAATATTTATTTGAATTATTTGCTAAATTAAAATACGATATGCGATAAATTCCTGTAGATAAATAGGGCCCGCAGACGGCAGAATATAGCTTTATTTTTAATTCGACAAGTTGCAACAGGAATACGAGCAATTTAATTATGAAGACGTCTTGCTAAAATTACATCTCTGCCAATAGATACTTCACGACGATTCGATTGTACAGTCTCTCGTCTCTTTGTTTGATGACACGAGTACTTATGTAATCATAAATAATGTTCTCTCATTCTTACATAGAGGGTAGAGAGATTGAGGGAGACAAAACTATCGTCATTAATCTGTATTCATTCGAGCTTCCATTTTGCAGCGGTATAACGTTTCCAAGTGGTCCTAATTTATTAAATTAAATAAACTATTAATGCTGTTAAGCATTATATATGTATATTAGAATTTTAGTTATAAGTGGTGCATTATATTACGTTTCATTTGAAACCAGGTTTTTAATTTATAAGTTTTAATAATAAGTAGCTTATTTACAAAAATCATATCCTTAGATTTCCAGTCGGCAAACTAGGTCACGTTTATTTATTATTGGTTTATATAACTTAGGCCTAACGTAATTGTATGTTACTCTAGTACTGTTTGTTAATTCCCAAAATATTGCTAAGCGAAATATGTTAGGATATTGTTTAATTTTCAGTTGACAAATATACAATAATATTTTTTATTCTTGGGTTTCATTTCTTTAAGCTCATATTTTAGTCCCTTCAGTTTTATTTTTTTCTGTCTGTATGGAAGATTACTATACATATAAAACAGGGTTTGAAATTATCAAGATAAATATGCCCTTTGCTAATTATACGATAATCATCAAACAGTTATAAGCCTAGCAATCCTTTTTTTGTTTTAATACAGCCAAAGTTTGACCACACAGGACCCTATTTCGTGGCATTACGTAATATTGAAGAAACAATCTATTCTATATTTTTGTACACAACTCAAGTTCGCTAAGAATTAAAAAACCAACATCAATTTCTTTGTTTCGGCCACACACAAAACAAATAAATGAAGAAAATAATGAATAAGTGACAGTTCAAATACGAAAACCCGACGACGCGGGGAATCCCCGCTATTGTCGTTAAGGCGCGTTCCGTCACACGCATCCGAAAAATAACAAGTGGCAAATATTTTCGATTATACTTATCGTAAAGCGCAAAGTAGGACGGCCTCCCACTAGATGGACAGACGACCTGGTCAGGGTCGCGGGGAGCCGTTGTATGCAGGCTGCGCAGAACCGTTTTTATTTGGAGATCGATGGGGGAGGACTTTGTTCAGCAGTGGACATCATAGGCTGATATGATGATGATGATCATACTTATCAAGATAATAATCAACCTATATCTATATTGATAATTATCTCTTCAAACCCTGATATAAAGTACCCACATATTAGCCATAATAGCCGACGAGCTATTAAGAGACGAAAGGGTAACATAAAAAAACACCGACTATTGGAAACGTGTCGGTAACTTACATGTAAACAACAATAAAACAACTTTAAAGTAAAGAAAAATTTGGAAGTTAGTAATTTAAAAACTTGTTAAAGTAGCTTTAAAAACATTTTTGTGTGAAAGTATTTCAAAACCCAAGAATCATTATTTCAGATTCAGCTTTAAGTTACACTATCTATCTTTATGTACACTTGACAGCACATCAAGCGTAACAGTATGACCTTGAGACTGCGTTCTTTTTAGAGGCGGTAATCGTAGTGAAACTGTTACACTTGATGTGTTGTCGTCTGTAATAAGGCCACAAATCTGGAACAAATCAAGAATATGGACGAAATCAGCGATTTTTGTTAGAATTTTTATCACTGTTTTTATTTTAAGTCTCCTATCTAGTGAATAGCTCGATGTATCGGTAATCAGTACCTAGTGGCTTTTGCAGGACGTGCGCTTGGTATTATTAAACTCGGTAGGTAGGTTTCATTTCCGTTTGTAAAAATCCGTCAACGATTAGTAAGACGTCGACTGGCAGCCTATGATTTTAATATATCGGTTGTGAAATACAGACAGATCAAATGAAAGTACTGGGTTTCCATTTTGCTACGAACCCTTAATAAAGGAACATATGAACCGAAAGATAATAATTAAACTAAATAAAATATTCAACATAATTTTATTTCTTGTAATAAAACAAAACATGGAACAAATTTTCAAGTCCATAAGTGTATCTTATGACTAATTGAAATATTTAATTTCGTTATTATTACTTATTATTTATACAGTTGCAAAGAAGACAAGATTTGTCTAAGTAAATACACTGATTTTAAATATATATATTTTTTTATAAAATCGTACTGTAAAAAAAAGTATTTTAGATTTCTTAACACTACATCACCCGAGTTGATAGAATCAAATACAACAGAATAGTATTCTATATTCTTACTTAATAGATTCTTAGATTCTTGTATCTTAATGGTAATGTTTAGCTGTCATACTTATATTCTAATATCTTGACTCTAAAAACGAAACGAGAACATTACCATAATCTTTTTAATAACAAAATAAATGCATACATTGCACAGATTCAAATTATCTATTATTTTTTTTATACAAATCACGTTAAATGACTCAACGCCACCTGATGTAAAGCAGCAAGAAAAGTCCTTAAACGGGAGATATTTTTTCAATAACTTATAAACATAACATTAACAATGTTTTCATGCATAATTAAAAGTTTAATGAAAAAACCGAACACAGTTTCAATGGACGTTATATAAACCATATTGATAAAAGTATGTATATTTGGCACCATTTATATAATCAAAATAATTCATTGGAGTAAAAAATACTTAAGTTGCTGTGTTAGCAGCCAACTCGAACCACTGCCTAAGAGCGTCGCCTAGAACACTGGGCAATGCGGACATGTCCCGTAGGATCAGATAGTAGGGGAATGGAAACGTGTCGAGGTATGGCACGAATCCGGTCAGCGAGTTGGTGACGGGATCCAGCATCGGTCTTCTTATGTCCATGATTGAATCCTGTAGTAAAAAAAATTGCAAAGTTATAACTATTATTTAGTTTGATATTTGAAATGGTGGTTCTCTTGACGTAATTATTATCATCAGCCTATTTAAGTCCCGCTGCTGAGCATAGCCCTTCCTACATGCAAGAAACTTGAAGAGATTGGGAAATGACAACATTCTATTGGACTAATGCGGGTTGGTAGTAACAACTGCAAGTCGTATTCAACTGCCAGCCGTTGTTACGGCTTGACGTTCCTTCAGAATCCCGTAGAAGCTTCAAATCTTAATTTTAAATGACTCCATTAACCTAGCAAAAATTTTGCTTAGTTTTCATAACCTTAACGTCTAATTCCGTTGAATTCCATAAAGAAAACTAAGCTATATTTGTTGAGTCATTCAAAACCTTGATCTCAAGCGTATCCATGCTTTCAGAGGAACATTTTTGAAATAAAATTATTATTTTTTATTTTGGAATTTTTTATGTTTAATTATAACCACATAACGTACCCTGTTTAAAAGCGAATAAATGATTGAATTGAATTAATGAAAAAGTTATTCAGGTTCATAGTTCTTTTACATTTATATAACTTCTACCACCACTAGTGTACTTCCTTGGAGAGTAGACAAAAGTTAGTCTCTGTCTTTGTCCGAAAGAAATGAAGTGGTGCATGGCAACACTATTGATACTATTTTTATAGTGAACTATTTGCAAGGGCCTCGAACGAGTTGATGTTGCGGTTTGGTCAGCTGCTATCGGCTTCAGAAGTGAAAATTGGCTATCAAATAAAATAACCACGATTCATATGATCAACAACATGATATTGCAGGTTTTAACAAACATATTTATGCAATTTAAAATAACAGCAAATTAAGATATTAAATTTAACCTCACCTTATTGTCCGGGTTGTCTATTATTACGTAAACCAGAAAGATGCCTTGTTGCCTCGCCCTTCTCACCGACTGTATCACCCTAGTTTCACCCTCTGAGAATATGCCGCGCCCGTCGCTCACTACCATTAGTAACTTGGCATTCAACGCATCACTCCTCACAGTCTGCTCCTCAAACAGGACGGAACAGAAATCAAGCAGTTGTGCAATTTTGGTCTTCTTTTGTCCAAAGCAGAGTTGTTCTAGGATCTTGGAGCCGGAATGTTCCGAGAATTGCTCGGTGAAAGCGTGGAGGAGGTTTGGTTTCTCACCAAAGCTCAATACTGCTAGGTCACCAGACTCGAGAAGATTTAAAGCCTGCAGTAAAATTTAATTATGAGGTAGGGTACATTTCGTATACGTTTCATTTTTATACTACTCACAGACCGCCGCCGTAAAAATTGGTCTGATATAACCTACGAGAATTCTGTGGCCCTAAGAATGATAAAATAATGAATCAGGTTACCGGCGTCGACTACCTGCTTCTTTATATTATTCTTTATTAAAGTGATAACAATAAAGACTTGAACATAAAGAAGCTGGTTGTCGGTGCCAGTTCCATTTTATAAGTACCTACTTACAGACCGCCGAAAAAATCGTTCCATTTTCAGTCGAATTGGCCAGAATGTACACATTTTTTTGTAATATTAAACTCTGTATCATTAAAAGTGACATTATAGGAGAATTAACTACAAAAAGGGTCAGATGTTAGTGGTCGTTATTATGAAAATATTGTTTTGCTGTTATTTCATTTTTTTACTAGCTTCAATTATACAACTATTGAATCATATTTAAGTGTAAGCTCTATACTAAAACCCTGGGTCAGTTTATAAAGTTTCGAAAGAATACAGGGACCTCATTTACTATCTCACTGTGACGTACTTACATACCGAAATAAAAAAACTACATGCTATTTTCTGACAATTGAGAATAGGTACAGCCCCCTTATTCGCTAAAAATGACAAGTCTCGTTGCCTACCACCATTTATGT
Source organism: Nymphula nitidulata (assembly GCA_947347705.1). Lineage (NCBI taxonomy): Eukaryota > Metazoa > Arthropoda > Insecta > Lepidoptera > Crambidae > Nymphula > Nymphula nitidulata. The sequence continues at coordinate 11,824,536 of OX374634.1, read as the reverse complement.
CGCCGCTATCTGGTTAAATTCGCCGCTCAATTGTTGCCTAGCCTGTTGTTGTTAATTGAACTAGACTCACTCAACGTTGAACAACATGCCGTATTGAAAATCCGCTCAATCAGAGGCCCAGGCAGATCGTTGTACTAAAGAATTTTGGTGTGATTGGTAGGGTCAATGTTATTTTTTTATGACCACTTTTATCCAAAACGATTTCGGTTTCGGATTTCGGTCATAAAAAATAACATTGAACCTACCAATCACTCAGTCACACAAAAGCTTTTCGATTTAAAGGACCTGCCTATGCGTCCAATTAAATGGCAATAACCAGACGACTGACAGGACGTTCAGCTATCTGGTTAAACGTTGTGCTCAATGACTTGGCTAACTGTCCTTTAGCCGTTTGATTGGATGCCGGCGTTTAATTATTAGAGCACAACGACAGTTAAAAACCCATTATGTCTTACCTGCGATACCAATGCTAGGCTCTCAAACGCCAATTCCTTGCTCCTATTATCTGACATAGAGCTAGAATCATCAACGGCTATGGCAATCTTGTACTCTCGCTTGGCGGGCTTAGTGCGCCGCAACCAGATGCGGTCTTTGCGGAAGTGGGACGCGATGTACGGGATCACTCGGCGCATGTTGATAGCGCGTCCGGTGCGGAAGTCGCCTGAACAAAAAAAAATTGAGAACTGACTGTACAAAACGTAGATAAAATATTTGAATTATTTGTGTGATATTTAACGTAGCAACATTAGTTAAAAAAAGAAAAGACATTCAAAGCGTGCCCAGCTGTGTTAACTTTTAAGTCAATTAGTAATTTTTTCATGATCTTTCGAGCCGGATGTCATACATACCCGAGATAGATGAAAGAATGAAATAAGAAAAACACAAAGCTAGTCACGAAATGTGGATTCGTTTGGACTAACAGAAAAAAGTGAGTTTAAAGAAAAAAAGGCTGCTTGATAAACTTTTTTTTAAATACAAAGCGCGGTACAGACTCAACTCCATCTTATAGGAAGTGTGTAAAACACGCTGATTTTAGCCGCTTCACCTTGCCCATATGGTGTCTTTTGAGGTCTCTTTTAAAGGAACACATATTGTATGAAGGATGGAACACGTTTGCCAGTACCAAATTCCTAATTACGAAAATTCGACAAAGATTCGAGTTACTAAGGGTCAATTGCCACTGAAGAGCACCGGCCGGCAGCGGCTGTAAGAGCAAGTGACTGACCACGGAGCCTCGCGGCGGCGCGCTGCCGCTCCTATCCATTCAAATAACTATGTACTATGTAATCACACAGATAAGATTCAAAATGATTTGTAATATTAAGCCGCTGCCGGCCACTGCTCCTTCAGTGGAAATTGACCCTTATGCTTGAGGACGAGGTTGAGGTTGAGGATGCATCAATTCACTATCTCCTGTAACGTTCCACGAACATATTTGTCAAAAAATTTAATTGCATTCCCAAATTATAAATTGTTAAAATATAATTGTTGTTGACTTGGGCTCTTTGTTATATTGCCAAAGTCCCAAACGTCACACTCCATAGTGAATTGATGCTTCCTAAGACCATCGCATCGTGCGTGCTTCTGAGTAAGCTCAAAAAGCTAAAAGTCGAATGTATACAATATAAGAATCATCATTCATGACAACAAAACTTAGTTTTCAAGACAAATCCTCGATCAAGTTTTTATTCAGGTGCCTTTCCTCGCCTCTTTTGAAGGAAGCCATATTATAGGACTCAACTGCCGGCGAAGAATTCCAAGACTTGAAAATACGACAAAGAAAAGAGTTACTTATCTCACCAGCCCCCTTATTCTCAACTGTCGGAAAGGATTCAAATATCGGAAACTCTATTCCTGTCACTTTTTACCGCGGTGCGTCAAAGCGAGACGGGCTGTTACTCTTCGAATCGAATCCGTGATCGGACAGTTGAGAATAAGTTGGCAGCTTTAAGTTCAATATCTCACCAGCTTTCCTGGACCTGCCAGTAGGCTCGAGCACTAGCCGCAGCCTCTCGCATAAAGCTCTCGCGGCCGGAGCGGACTCTTGCCACAGCATCCTCCAGACTCCTACTGGAGCGTTGCCCGGAGTAGGGCCACAGGTCAGCCATTCCCGAATGCCCATGTACTGTTTCACTGTCATGTCTTCAGTTGGCATCGAGTGTGATTCTTCTATCCTGTTCCCCACATATTCGTTGTTTTACAAAGATTTTATCCGGATTTGCTTTAGATGCACAAAGAAGTAAGGTATGGAAATCATAAACTAAAAATGTGAAGACATTTAAACGAGTAACCAAAAATACTTGCATACTAATACTCATTATCCAACAAATAGGTGTTTTAATCTATACAGGGTGGTGCCGTCAATACAACAGTAAATTAAAACATGGGCTACATTACTTCATAGAAATACATGCTCCTTATGCATTTACGTCTAACAAACTAAATTAGTTAAAGGGAAATTCTCACCTAGTATGGTAAGTCGTCTCCGAGCCCCTTGGCACGGTCGCAGTCACTGCGGTCTCTCCCTCGACTTCGACCCCGGTGTCACCAGTTTTTTCCTCACCACCCTCATTCTTATTACCAGTTTTCTCTTTTTCCTTATCCGTACCCTCTTTCACCTTTTCAGGTTTTAATTCTTCAGATTTTTCAATCTGTATGAGCAGAAAAATAATAGTAGTTAATATTAGTTTTATTTGTTGTGGCATCAACAAAATGCGAGAGTGCACAAAAAAAAATACAAATGTCAATTTTGAAATTTGAAAGTTCATAGTTTACTTTTATTGTCCACTGATCAGCTTATAGCCTTTCCTTGCCAGTGAAGTCTATTATTCTATAGAAATACCTGTAGTTCTTCATCGTCAACGTCCATAGCTAGGTCGTCGTCGTCTTTGAGAGCCTCAGCCTCCTCGTCTTCCTGTTGCAAGGTTGGTTGCTCGTCAGCTTGTTCCTTCGTTGCTGCATCTAATGCCTGTCAGAAATATTTTGATTCAAACTCGGATTCGGACACCTTTGTCTACACATTTCCCCTGTTCAGTCTGTCGTCTTGCGAGACTTGTATGGGCAATATACATTAATATAAATAGTGCAATTTTCATACGTTTTATTTATGTTCCCAAAGAATAAACTTTTTTTCCAATTTAATACCTGCAAGTCATCTTTCTTGGCCTGTTTGACGTGTTGGAAGGCATCAGCGTCCTTCTCTTCTTCCTGCTGTCCGTCACCACCCTCTTCCATTTCGTCTTCCCTCTCTACGTTTAAAGTTTTCATCTTCTTTTGTTTCTTCTCATTTACATCGCCTATGTATACAAGTAGTTTATAGATTACATTAACAATAAATCGAATAATATTTAGTAATTATCTCGAATTTTATACTTGAAATGATTTATACAGGGGATAAGCGAAATACTTTTAAAAACGAAGGCAGATGGCTGTGGTGGTCATCCTAAATAAGACTAGTTGAAAAAAAAATTAGATCGCGAAAAAAATGAGCTGTTTCATTTTCAAACTATATTGTAAAACTTACTCGATCTGTTTGAATGAGATTTCAAATTTAAGGATTACCAACACTGTCATCTGCCTTCGTTTTGGAGCGTTTCCCTTACACCCGGTATTTAAATATCAACATAATTAAAATAGCAACTAGCTTCAATCATATAGAAGATCTAGAATAAACATTCTCACCCAAAGTGCGCTCTTGATCAGTCTTTCCAGGTTTGTTTTCTCGGTTTTTTTGCTTTTCTTGCGTGCTGTCTGCTTGACTAGCTTTATCTTTTTCCCCACGATGTCCTTTCTCACTCTTGTCTAGCTCTGAACGTCCCATGGACTGTTTGTCTTCACCTACTTGTTCTTGAGCTTGTTCCTGCATATAAAATGGTTTGAATTTACTGTTCTTAAGATCATTACAAAAAAGATGTCAAAATAACACAGTATAAATTATAGAAAATGAATTAATAAAGAATCTCACGAAAGGCGCAGCATCTTCGTCCTTCTGCTGTTCAGCATTAGTTTCAACATTATCATCTGTTCCTCTATCCATCTCCGCCTTTTCTGCTTTATCGTTAGCCGTCGGATCATTGTTCGACGGATTTGCCTGAGAATTAGCTTCTTGACTCTTCTGTTCTACTTCTTCATCTTCTATGTTCTCTGGATTCTTCGGCAAATCATCTGTTTCTGGGTTTTCTTCTGTTTTCTCCGGTTCTTCATTATCTTGAGTTTTATCTTGTAAATCGCCTTCGGTATCATCGTCCATGCCATCTTTGTTATCATCCGGGGTAGCTTCAGGTTCTGTTTCGTCGGGTTGCTCGTTTTCTCCTTTATCCTATAAATTGATTAAGAAATATTTAAATTTTTGGATTAAATAACTTTAGAAACAAAATATATATACATTAATTTGTGATAAACCGGATAAAATAGTTGACATAATTGTTGAGGTGACTCCGGCGGGCTAATAAAGGACGGATGATTAGCTTTATTTTTTTATTAATAAAATAACGATGTGCTTAGGACAGTTTCTTCTTATTTATAAAATAAATCAATATCATTATATTGTTGCAGCATAACATCATTGGATATTTAAATAATATAAATATTTATTGTATTTATTTTACTCTTACCTCTTTTTCCTTATCTTCAGTATTATCATTGTCTCCTTCAGCGTCCTCCTCATCACTTGATACTTCAAAACCGTGTTTGTTATCTTTTTCTTTCATATCATTGTCATTCTCTTCGTTTTTCTCTTCTTTCTCTGGCATATCTTCATTTGGAACATCGATTTCAAATGGATTTTCTGTTTCCGTATCTCCCTCCTTAAAATAATTAGAATTCTTAGTGCTTCGGACTCAAGCGTGTTGTATTTTTTTAGATTAAAATTAGTAACGTCAAGAATTCACTTGCGAAAAAGAGAGATATCAATAAGCTTAAGGATTAGTAGTAAAGGTTTTATAAGTCTAGTGTAAGAACGATATATTACCTTATCATCGCCTTCCTCCTCTCCGTCTAAATTCATGTTGTCGGGTAGTTCGAAATCTTCTGGTTCTGGTAATGGTTGGTGTTTGCCATGATAGGGGTCCACCTAAAACAGGATAAAATAATTATTTTTATTTTCTGTTTGAAACAATAACCAGAAAATGATTCCAGTCGGGCACTCTACATTTGAAAATAACGGTAGCCTTAAAGTAGAAATTAGAGATTGCAAACGGGCCCGGTGCACTTTTAGCACTTTATGCACTTATTTTCTACAAGTTGGGGCTTCCGTGCCGCAGTTTCGTACCTACCGGGGCCGGTCCCGGGCCCGATGATGTCTAAAAGTGCACCGGGCCAGGCCCTGCCGGGCCGGACCCGGTTTGCAATCCCTAGTAGAAATAAGTATTATGCCCTACCTATCCCTCTTAAAAGTTCGGTCTCCATTGTCAGATAGATGAACTGTATTTTTTTTCTAAGAATAATTTTAAGTCTGCATTTGAGTCAAATCTTATTAAAAATTAAAATCAAAAGCTGAAATGCTCCTGCATTATCTAGTGATTTTTCATTGTTATTGCAGGTGCCTACTGGCGGCGGTAAACGCTTGCCACCAGATGGGCCGTCAGCTTGTTTGTCATCTAGTTGTATAAAAAAATATGTTATACTTACATGATCATCGTCTACTTCAGGTTCATCCATTTCATTTATTTCTTTCTTTTTCTTTTTATCTTTCCCGTCCGACCCATCGTCTGTGCCCTGTTCTTCTTCTTTAGCACCCACTTCTTTCTCACCAGTACTTTCACCCTTACCTTTTTCTTCTTTTTTGTTCTTTTCTTGATTTTCGTCGAGGTCATTTTCATCCTCTGATCCCCAGATTTGCTGATCTAATCTAAAAACGTATTAATTCTATATTATTTTGAATGATATAAGCAAAAATTTAAAGTTATTTATACAATTACATACTTTTCAGCGGCATTATCCGTGTCACCCATCTGTTTGTCTGCATCATCTTCGTCATCATCTTGTTCTGAATCCTCACCTTCTAGAAATAGTAACATTAACAGTATTTACCTAGGTAATGAGCTGATAGCTTCTACTTATGTGCTCATGCTCTGGTCCTATTAAACTTGAAATATCTTAAGCCTAGCAGAACTTTGGCGTTACTGTTCTTATTAGCAGGGTAATAAGTCAGATATTTTTGTACTTAAGCCTCGATATTACATTTCATACTTTATTTGTTATTTTAATGTTCATTATTATTTGTTATTTTATTGTTAATTAAAATGCTATATTTGACTTACCTTTTTTCTCCACGTCCTGCAAATGTGAGTCAAAATCATCGGTCATATTAACACCTTTGTCTTCTTCTTTACAGTCTTTGTCTTCTTCTTTCTTTTCCTCTCCAGGACGATTTGCTTCTTCTAATTGGTCCTGTAGTCGGACATTTGTTAAATGACTTTTTTGCGTTTACAAAGAGTATTTACATTTAAAGAATTTTAATATTTGATCTAAAATCACATATGCAGGATTATTTTTATAAGTACCTGATTTTCTATTCTATCTGAAACATCTTTTTGTCCCTCGCCTTCCCCTAAGCCTGTGCCGCTGGTCAATTTTCCTGGGCCACCGTCACCCTCGCCTTCCTCTGTGTCCAGTTCCGATGGCTTGCAAAATCTGTTATTATCAATATTAATAAAATTAGAAAACATTTCATATATTTTCGACAGAAATCAAGTGACATCATTTTTTACCCTTTCGTCGCCAAATCCGAGAAGATCTTCAAAAGTACAGACAGCATTTTACATGTTACTCTATGTACAGCAACTTTCTGCGTCATGAAGTATTGCACAAAGAGAACCATTTGTTCTAGTATAGGAACCAATCTCATTACAATTTGCTTCCCTTTATCGGCAGCTTTAGCACTCGCCATGTACTGCATATAATTTGCTAACAAATTCTGTGTTTTATTTACTACAGTTTCCAGTTGTAGCAGTTTTGCATCATTTGATAATTTGTCTTGCAAAAGTTCCTTTAAATGTTTTTCTTCTATTAAGTCCTTGGATTCTTCTTTTTTACTTTCGTTACTTTCTTGACAAATTTCGTCAATAGCACTCAATAAATCAGCATTTTCATTACTGTCTTTTGGCAGATGCTTCTTATAAATAGACTGAATTATCAAAAGCGTTGTTACCAAAATATCTTCAGTTTGATCTATTAGAGTGCCCAAAGAGATGTCTTCCATAATCACATCACTGGGTTCATTCAAAGCTTGGAGTTTACTTATAATCTCTCTCATATAATCCCTTATGTCAACCATACTTCTAAGAACTGGATGTTCAGATTCTAGAATGTTGTCTATGGGTTTATTTAATTTGAATTGATACTGCTTAAGCATAACATTTATCGTGTCTGCAAGATTTTCCAACTTAATTGTAGCCTCTTTGGCAGTATCTATATGACTTTGAGATATTGCAGGTACATCATTTTTGATTTCACGAATTCGTTTAGGATGAGAATGAACTAATTTGAGGAGAGATAACTTTTGCTTCGCTACATCTGATATCATTGAATTGACTTTTACATTTACTTCGCACCATAAATCATTATTTTTGTAGCACCGTACAATTGGGGATTGAGATAAGTTTGAATCAAATTTGATTTCATCTTTTGAATCCAAGCTCGCGTCTGGTAAAGATTTCCACAAAACTTTGAACTGGTCAAGAGCAATACTACATTGAGCGTAGCATTCATTGAGAATATCTAATTTTAATGATACATTTATGTCAGCCACGTCGACGTCTAAAGCGTTTGTGATATCTGTAGTGAGTGTGCGCAAGTCATATAGATATCTAGAATACTTTGAAATAGACTTCTTCTGGGAATTGGTTAATTTCTGTAAAAAGAATTCGGTGCTCTTGTGAAAATGAATATTTTGACTAGACTAGAAATACCAACCTGTATAAAATCAATATACGTAAAAATAATACATTTTCTCTTTATTCCCATAAGAGGACCAAAGATAGTCGGCAGAGATTATGTTGTATCAATTTTGTTGACATATTTATTTATCAATATTCGTATGTAAAAAACAATATAATTTATGTAGCTTACCAGCCCACCGGCGTCTCCTAATAATAGAATAGCCTGCATCAGGTTTGTGGGTGATTCGCAAAATAGCGTAGCAATTTAAAAAATTATCATACCATAAGGTGAGCTGCGAATCCCTTGCATCTCTCTATGTTCTGTATGCCAAGATCTTGGTGCGGAGTTTTCAGAGTGTCAGCTAAGAAACGATGTCGAGCAATGTTCTTTTGGAAGTATTTCTCACAACCGAACCAAAACTGACTTAAGGTTGCATCGCAACGTCTGTAATTATTTAAGTTTGATTACTACTTTATGCATATAATATTCATGTGATATTAATTCTAATATAAAACAAACTTTTAAAAGTGAAAATATGTCAAATAAAAGCATAATTGATCATGGTATACCTGTTCTTCAAGTAACTCATAGTAGCATTAAAGTCAACGGGAGGAATTGTGAAGTCATACAAGTCATCATTGCAAGCGGCTAGTATTACGAGACCTGTGCGGTAATTAAGGCCCATTTTGGTCAAATACTTGAACAGGTCTGCCAAAGCCTTGCGCTTTTGCTGCACGAAGCTTTTTGCTTGTGATATCTGTTTATCTTTTGGTGCTGACGCGTCTACCTGGAAATGGAAATGATCATGATACTTACAATGTAAAAGATGAGTTGCTTGCCTAATTACATTTAATTCCAAGAAAATTATATATTTATATACCACTAAGGTGGCAATTATTTAAAGAACCAATGTCTGTATGAGAAAACCTACACAGCGAGCTCATTCGAGCGTTCGGAGTGTGTCGATGTATTATGCAGCCACAGCAGGTTTTTTTCGCGTTCAACGCGCAGACTTGTGTCTTAGAGGGGTTATATTGGGCGGTTTAGACGTCTCTAATTGGAGACTGGTCGGAGAACTCTCGATTTCAGACACTGTAGAGCGAGAGGTTTTAGAACAACCTGTGTAGTGCGTCTTCAGGACTGCCATCCGCATAACAGTGTATTCCGTTAATGCATAGCATATTATTGATATGTAGTAAAAACACTTTTGTAGACAGCACCGAGACTTCCGGAACGCCTATCCATGCGTGCTATCTGAGAAATTGCCGTCAACTCTGGTGCGTCTGCCGGACAAGAAGCTGACGACTAATTAGCACAGGCTTCTGACAGAATAAGCATGATATCTGACAGAGAAAGCATGATACTGTGGCATAAGCAACGCATGATCCATGATATTCGTAGCTTTTCGCTAAAAAACAATTAACACTAATCCAATAGGTTACAAATAAAAAAAGAACCTTACCTCTAAAGAACCAAGATGCGTGCCGGTTTCAATGACAGCGGTCACGAAGTCGTCTAAAGACTGAACAAGCGACGGGTACCCGGTATTGACAATGGTGTCTTTGCATATAACCTTTGCTTTGTTTACCAAGCTTGTCACTTTGGACAGTAGGGAGCCCTCGGTAATCACATTACATGGCTGTTCGGCTTGATCTAAGTATTTCTGTATGTAGAGATATTATTATTATTAAGAATATGCGTGCACAAAAGAAATTATTTTATAACCCATAAAATGACTGAGATAATAAACACATTCAGGGCCGATTTTTCAATCTTTAGATAATTTTTATCTAGAGAATAAGTTTGACTATTTGACAGATTCTCTATAGAGTAACTGTCAACTTGTCAAAGTTATTCTCCGGATAACCCTTATCTGGGGATTGAAAAATCAGCTCTAACTATGTAATTAATAGCTATCTAATTATTATGTTCCTCCCTAACTACAGGTTACCGTAATGACAAAATTTAGGCGAGGCTGCCTGCACTGTAGCGCCATATAGGATGCAGATGTGTTTTACTTTAGCCTCAAATAACAAGGCCATCACTTATTTTTTTTTTCTGTGTCAAAATTGTGAGCTTTGTATCGATACGTAACTCAATAAATAGGTTTTGAATCATATACTATATAGGTGTTTGCACAGAAAACATATCATAAAAAAACTTTGTATTGTGGAACCCTAATACTTTACCAATCATGCAAGGCCAATAATTTAATTTTATGCACAGATACTAGCCCTGCATTTCCAACAGTTAAATAAATACTGCACCGGTGTGTAAGTTAACATACTATTCTTTTCTTTTGCAACAACAAACCATGCTGAGACCGAGACCTGAGAGAGGTATCAACATACAAATATTTAAAATCATGACACCAGCATGCTGCTCTTTATCTGCTTCCACCGTTACCCTCACAAATATATTAAGAATAAATAAGTTAATAATATTTCGGAATGTTCAACTACTGACACCTGAAGATCCCTTTATAATTTACGAATTTCCATCACAAACTTGCATGTCACAAAACTAAAATTACTGCTAACTACTACTTGTAAAAAATACAAGACAATTATTTAGTCTACCAGAACACTACATAACAAAATATTCACCTGAATATGCTGTGAACAAAAATAAAAATCCTGCATCAGTATTTTTGCAATACCTACTTTCATATAAAATAATAAAATCATAATATTCTTACACACACATTAGCTAGCCCAAATTAAGCATCGTTAAGAGCTTGTGCTATGGATACTGAAATCAATTATTAATCCCTCAAACGGCGTTATCTGGAGGGCTATGACAATTGAAGAATCAATTGTGTCTGGAATCTGATTCTTGGCGAGTTAAATAGTATAGTTTTTTTACGAAACTTTTAACTGATCGTTAGTTTAAGCTAGTTCCTAGTTCACGTTTTCGTTTGAGACATTATGTTTCATAAAACGTCGTTTTAATTACATTTTTGTTTGTTCTGTGCTCTTAGTAGGTTACAGAAAACAAGTACATCTGAAGGTGTGTTAACGTTGGTTGGTGTAAGACATAAACAGATGTAACTATTTTCCAAATAAAATAATACAATGTGCAATCTGTGTCAATAATACAATAATACAATGTGCAGTCAGTGGCGTGAATAAAATCATCTTAATCAAATTATTTTTATTATATTCTTACCTTGACATTTCTTACAAGCAGCACAAAGTTCTGTGGGTCAATCAAATAGGCCCCTCCAGTAGGCGTTGAGGCATTGATAGCCCGTTTAGGTCTATCCCATATACCAACGTGTTCTACACCAGTTTCCGTACTTTTGTCTACCAAAGACGAAGCTACACTCTCTTTTAATACATTCTAAAAATAAATAAATAAATCGTTTTTAGAAATCCGACTAAAAAATACATTAAAATACATATAGAGCTAGGCTTAGAATGGTAGTATATTTTAATTATTTTATTTTTATTTTGGAACTTTTTGATAAATAAATGAATTCTAAAGCTAAATCTAAAAACTGGGAATAAATTTAGAATATTTGATACTCTTTTAGATATTCTATAAATTAAATTATAAATGAAAAATTAATACCTACAGATATCAGTAGTCATTAATTTTGACCCTATGGTCAAAATTCAACAATATAATGTTCATAATATGAAATCTATAATTCTCGAATCAATATAGTATTTGATTCATCACAAATAATGTATCCTACATTATTTCTGATTAAGTTAAAATGATGTCAAGTTTTGAATTTCTGTGACTTAGCGCGGTTGTTCTGTGACTTCACTCCACGTGTCGAGGACCTAGTCTTTGTTGTATGTATAATTAGGTATTCTTTCTGACGATTGTTTCCACACAAGTCAAATAAATTAGACAATAAAGAAATGCGAGTAGTGCTCGCCAGTACAGGCTAGAGACAAAGAGTACTATCCGACGTACGTTGTGACGTAATATAGACTAGACAATTATGTTTGACTGAATATCTGAACAATTAAAAAAGATAAGATTAAAAATGAAAACATTATTATTTCTTGAACTGCCCGCATTTCACATTACCAATAAGAAAAAATGTAGGTTTGTTGGACTTAGTCGAATCTATAGCTAGATTAGATTCGCATTTATAATATTAATATGGAGTATGGATTTTCTTACTTCAAACTCCTTCGTATGTTTATGGAGAGCTTTATGCGCCTTATCAACAGTATCCTTTACACTCCAATAGCTGAGATCTCTGTCCCAGGAGCATATTTTAACAAATTCGCGCAGCTTTTTCTCAATTGGTGCGCGCTTTTCTTTTATACTTGTTGCTACTTGCGCACTGAATTGTGAGTAGTAATTATATGTGTTCCAAAGTATGGATAGAAGTTCGTCTGAAATAATAATGCTCTAATTATCAAACCCTACGGAAGTTTTAAATAGACAGAAAGTTATGATAGACTTCGATTGATCTATTATGATGAAGCCCCATCTCGTGCCACTGTTAACAACTGGTTTAATGAGTTTGAACGTGCTCGCACTAATCTTACCGATGATCTGAGTGAATTACGAGCTAGGGCTCTACCAAACCAATTTCACCAACAAAATTTACCAGCAATGTTTAGACAGCTAAAAATGATGACACCCGAGCTTTTTGGACATCCACTACTACTTTACATCGATGTCATTGTAATAATATATCTTGGAGCAATGGTTGGGCTATTAACTGTTAAAGTGAGTAAGCCCGTAGTTCGTCCATTGATCTAATGGGTCAATTTGAGGCCAGCCTTACTGCGCTTTCACTACACAATATGTGGCAATCCGTTTCTCCTGCTTGGCTATTATTAAATTTTTGGTTATCTCATCAGGAAATACTTCGTCAGTATGACATTACTGGAATCACCCACTGGTCAAAGACGGCGGTCTTATGGTTCTGAAAAGTTTTATATGGATACGAAGTTGTAACCTTAAACATACCTCGCCTCTTACTGGGCTCCAGGTGTACCAAATGGCAGTGGTACACGTAAATGATGTCCAACCTAACTGAGTATTCAACTAGATTAGATTTCTCCATGAATTCTTTAAGCACGGAGATCACTCGGCTTGCTGGTATGGGGTCACTATTTTCAGTCACTTCTAAGTATGACTTCACGACGTTATATAGGTAGAACCAGTATTTGTGAGCTTCGGATTGTTTCCTTAAAACAAACAAACGTTTTATGAAATAAATTCTTGAAGACCGTTTTTTTTTCAAATTATAGAATAGGTATGTTGACAAATTATGGGAAAAAGTTTCATGTGGTATATATGTCGCAGCCGTCTGGTTAGATCAGCCACTTAACTGGACGCCTAGTCCGTTGATTGAACGTCGCACCCAATCAAACGGCTGACAAGTTATTGAGCGCAACGTTTAAACAAGATGGCTGAACGTCATGTCAGCCCTCCAGTTTTAAATTAGCCATTTAATTGGACGCCTAGGCGGCTCGTTTAAATCGAAGAGCTTTTGTGTGACTGTTTGAGTGATTGGCAGGTTCAAGGTTATTTTTTATGCCCCCTTAGAACCAAAACGATATCGGTTATGAATGGTCATAAAGAAAATAACCTAGAACCTACCAATCAAACCAAAACTTTTCAGTATACGATGATCCATTCAATACACCAAGGTTAGGAATTCAATTGGACGCCAGTGTTTAATCAACGGGCTAGGCATCCAATCAAGCGGCGAAGTAAACCAGATGGCTGCGACATAGCCCCAATATCATTATTATTTTAACACAACTAATGTTTTAAAAATCATGTATCTTAAATTCCGTATTAAATTTACCTCCAAAACGCCAATACATGTCACATGATCGCTGTGACGTCACCTGTCAGCGAACACTGCTAAGTTGCTATTAATTGTGTTTATTTGTTGTCACTTGAGCAATTGAGCTGAGAGTGATTTAATTGTATTTTATTTATTAAATGTTATTTAAATTCCGTAATAATACAATAAAATATTGTGTTTTTTAGGATTTATAACCATTACGCACCAAAATTATATTTTAATTTGAATACAGTGAACACTGAACATCCCTATTAAGGCAATCTTGTATAACTGTCCCCTTATTCTCAACTGTCGGAAAGGATACGAATATAGGAAACTATACCACACACATTCTTTGTACGTAACAGTGTAGCAAGTGTCACTAATTTAAAAGAAAACATGAGCAAAGTGAATTCCTGTCAAGTAGAATCTTTGGACATTTTTTTACTCAAAAATCATCGATTTATGTTAAATTGAAATTAATTCAGCTTTGGGGCTAGATTGTAATTGTTATGTTGTAATATATTAGAAACAATTTGCTCTAATGGCGTGCTCTCTATGAATTTTAGCAGCTCCAAGATAAAAAAAATGCATAGAAAAGCACATACCTCTGATATACGTAATTAAGAGACTCCTTCCAATGCCCCATCTCCAGCTTTCTCCAAGTAATAATCTGCTGCCCAACTTCGAGAGAATCCTCGACTAAGTTGTTCCCTTTGTGGGCATTCTTGTTCCATTCTTCAATCTTATCCCGAAGGAGTTCTAAGCCAGTAAGGAATCGTGACACAGGACTGGTTAGCGGGAAACTTAATATTCTGTCTATGATTACTTTAATCTGAAAAAATATTTTAAGAAAACTTTTCACAATTTCCGTTTAGAACTAAAATAATACTCCTCAGCTTATACGTATACGTCTAACTGCTGGCCACAGGCCTTCCTACATGAGAGAAACCCATAAGCAGTTTTGGTCATAGCACCACCACGTTGGCCCAATGCAAGTTGGAGGGTTTAAGTGCTTGCAGTAGCAACCGGAACCAACGGCTTAACGTGCCTTCCGGAGCACGGAGGAGCTCAAGACGTTTAAAATTTTTGGATTGACCCATCCCGGGATCGACCATAATACTAATACATACTTTCTAAAAATTAACATAAAAGAATTTATTAAATGTCATTTTAAATTTTAAAATGTCAAGGAACTTCTTACATCTTTTAAGGTGGGGAAGTCCGGCCATTGTTCAAGCAGCTCATTGGTATTATCCCTAATCTTGTGGAGAATTGATACACAGGAGCTAGTTTGACTAACCCATGGAGAACGGTAGAAGTCGATTTTAGAATTCGACTCATCTGAAACAGAAGTCAATCGTAACAAAACAATTACGCCTGTGCACATTATACTTTA
Source organism: Nymphula nitidulata (assembly GCA_947347705.1). Lineage (NCBI taxonomy): Eukaryota > Metazoa > Arthropoda > Insecta > Lepidoptera > Crambidae > Nymphula > Nymphula nitidulata. The sequence goes on along the minus strand of OX374634.1, from coordinate 11,809,486 downwards.
TTACTTTATATTTATATCTGTAAGTAAATAAAAAGTGTAAAAGATATAAAAATACAATTTAAATGCCATAAACAGACTGGTAAGATCTTCAGTTGAACATAATATATGCCGCCTTCTTAGAACAAATAACTCACCATTCCCGTCCACTTTCCTTTTTACAAGTGATAAAATGACCATTAATCCTGGAGTCAAAACCCCCTCAATTTCTGCATCTAACGCTTCCCACGCGTTGTCAATTATGTGGCTAAATGTGGAATACCTCTGCAGTGATGGACTGACTACATCATTATCAACCGATTTATTAGGACTTGGCAACCATTCGGCTCTGGTCAAGGTACAGAAGAAGTTCGAATGCCATTTATAAACTTGCGACACATCTTCGGGGGTGAGCGCGTTTTTCGGTTTACTCTTGTTATCTTGTGTCTTCAACGGTTTCTGCTCTAAAGTAGAAGGTTTGAATTCACCAAAATCATCTTCGGTAAACGACGGGAACATATCATTTATTTCTTCTTGCGCTATTACTTCATCATCTTCATCTTCACATTTTGATCTATGGTTGTAAAGGAATTAATAAAAAAATATATGAATGTTATTTATAATGAATGAAGCTGTATAACGAATTCATAAATACATGGACATATTCTTAATTTTTATTTTAAGATTATTATAAATGTTTGAAAAATTAGTTACTTATAAATATATCTAAACTAGAAAAATTTTCACGTCCAGAGGCGGGGATCGAACCCGCGGCCTTTCACAATCCGGGCGACTGCTCTAACCATCTGAGCTATCCAGAACTTGGGGCTACCATCTGACCTACCCAGGAATTTCACAGGGTTATATATTTGAAAGCAATGTCCCAACTTAACCGAATCTTAGGTATTTGTAAAAATACTCGTTTCGGATGTTGAAATAGAACATTTCGACATTGTAGGGTAGACGTTAGCTTATAACGCAAATATGTACTTATACGCATGTTTAAATTGCTTTGCTACATTTAATTAAAACAATATGCAAATAAAGTTATCTCGTACTTAGTGACGTAAAGCGCTTCGTCGTCCTGTTTTTTCTTTTCCATGTCCATTTGCTGCTGTTGCCAAGTTTCCACTAACGCTCCAAGAGTGGTTAACGCCGCTTCTAGCGAAATCGAGTCTACGGACTCGTACGCATTGCAGTGCATGGACAATTCAGCGAGATTCATTTTCAATATCCTGTATTAAACACATATTAAGAAAAACACGTTTTCTACAAACAGCGAGGTTTTAACATTGAAGCATAGTGAATTATCATATATTACGCCAAAAGAAATGCTGCTACCTCAACGAAAGGCGGACAAAAAGTTATGATGTCATGATATTCTGTGACTGCAAGCGTTAGAGAAGATAGCACTGCGATTACCTACTGTGTTTTTAGATAGTTTAGTCGTCTAAATCTACCTAAATGTAATGTTAAAGGCGGAAGTATTTAAAATTATTTGTTATACGTTCGAAAATAAAGATTTGTTACAACTACATGTCTATTGATTTTAATTAAAATATTAAATTAACGGTCGTATACTGAAATAAAAATATGAGTATAGCTAATGTATTCGTCGAAGCAATGCAGTAGTAGGGTTTACTTTATTTTAATTCAAAAGAACTTAGTTTGATACCATGTACAAAGGACTTTTTGGTTGTATTTTTCTTAAATATTAGTATTGTCTAAGTGCAAAATTTGTATGGGTGAACGTCTTATTGAGCACTTCAGCACTTCTTAAAGTTTAAGTGGGCGTAGCGTTTAGTATTCGGCCGTAAAATAAATAAACCACCAATGTAATTGAAAACAATAAGGAAACTCACTTTATCTTCTCCAACTGAACCTCAATAGACTCATCGTATGAAACGATGTTCTTATTTATCGCCTCCATTAACTTTGGTGACAAAAACCTGTTCAAGTGTTGTTCTTTCATTTCCCTCCTAGGTATCCTACTCGGAAACTTCATCAGATCTGTCACTAATTCTCCAAGCCTTCCACCTTCTTCTATCTTCACTTTCATTTCTCTTAGAATATCCTTTAGTGAGGTCACACTATACACAGTCTGAGATATGGAACTTAGTAAAGGTTTTGCTAAGTCGGGGAATGCTTCAGCATAATCACTTTCAACTTTTTGATAAAAAGCGTTGACTGAGTATAGCCACGATGACGCCTCCTTTATAATAGTGTTGGCATTTAGAATGTTGGTTTTGCAAGGTATGTCAACACGTAAATCATTTAATAAAGTGGTAGAGACAGACATAAGATTTTTCGCTAATTCACTAATAGTTTTAGGAGACAGCACAGATTTGCTGAAGTGTCTACAATACTGAAACAATATAAAAAAGTCATTACTAATTGAATTCTACAAGGTATGGAGCATGTACAATTAGGAAAAGAACGCGGCTAAGTTACCATTTAGCAAGACATGCGCCTGTATAACTTAATTATGGAAAAAAAATTGAAAACATACCTTCGCAAAGCTATCGTAAGTAGGTTCATTTGGTCTGAAAACATTCTCTGATGCGTACTTTATAATGTCACAATCTGTCATTTCCCTTAAATCCAATAAAACAGAACAATGCGGGTGCACATTTACCAAACTCTCTTTTTTGTTTCTCAAGCAATTCAGAGTCACCATTTTGTTGATCATTTTTTTGTATTCTATTATATTTCCGTAGACAATTCCATTGATATAATAGGCACCTAGTAATAAATCGAACATTTGCGAATCCTCTTCAATGTATTTAGTTTTAAGACATTGTTTTTCAATGTAATCAACGGGTTTCAATTCAGCCATCAGTTTCACGAATACAAGACTGGTCATCAATGAGAGTTGCGCTGTTAAAACCTTGGTTTTGATTTTGTTTGTCTCTTTATTTGCAACAAGATTACGCAATTCCGAATAAACCTTATTAGCTTCTACAAGCATATCAAAAAATCCAATATCATTTTTGAAATATTGGTGTATTTTTTGTACAATTTCTAGACTTAGTTCCGTAGTATTTATATTCGTGGTAGTTTGTGACACTGTAGCCCTGTGTAAATAAATCATCAATTGCTCGTATTTACGTATTTCAAACGTTGAATCAGTTTCTCTGAAGCAAACAAAAGAAGCAGCTATAGATTTATTAAATGTGTGCGTGAACTTTGGTTAGTATCTCAGTCACATCACTAGCTACAAAATTGAATAACACAAACTCAAAGAGTAATATTTTACAAAACATAGTCTAAAACTAGATCAGGCTCTGTTTAATAAATCTTACAAATTGTAAATTGTAATTGTATTTGACAGGCTACAAATCTACAAGTTTCTGTTTAATAAAAATCACAATTTACAATTTTGTAATGGTAGAAAACTTACAAATTGTTAGAATTGTAGCTAAAATTCTACATATTCTTGTTTCATAAAACTTTTCACTTGACAGTCAAAAAACCTACAAATTTGTAGGAAAAACTCGTTTGTTAAACATAGAATTGTAGTTACAAATTTACATATTTGTAGAACTTTACAATTTAGTGCCTCAACCTATTAAGTAAAGAAAATTATTTGTTATACACAAAAAATGGTTCTAAATGGTTCTAACTAGTAGTGGAAGTAGTCACAGTAGTGATGATGAAATTAGAACGGCAATGGCGAGTTTTTCGTCAAAGGATTAACTTTACTTTTGTTGTAACTGATTTTACATTTAATGAAAAATTTCGGGTCAGCAAAACTACAGTCGAATATTTGGTAACAAAAATAGGACATGATCTTAACGATTCTAACATAAATGTAGCGCTCCCACTCAGCAAATGTGTGCATTGCACTGAATGAGCTGTGGCAAGGTATTTCCAGTCTTTGTTGTAGATGCACAAAGATTTTAACGGTTCCGCAATGTCTTTCCATTTTTTTATTTTCATAAAGATAGTTTTTCACTAAATCGACCGAATAAAAAATCGTTAGTCTCGTATATTAGAGACAAAATCGTGATTTTGTTATTGTGCTCCATGACTTTAGTTATGAATCAAACAAATAGGAAACCAAATGGTCAAATCAAATTCTAATTATGTATTATTATTTTTTTTTAAATCTACCCAAGAAATTAATGCTTCAACAAAAATTTACATTTCATGTAATTTGTAACTTACAACTACAAATTTGTAGATATAATTTATCATCGAAATCTACAGGCGTTTTCTACACATGTGAACGTTTATTAAACAGCATTTGTAATTTTAGCATTTGTAGATTATTATATATAAAATTCTTACATAATTATAAAGTTTATTAAACAGCACTTGTCATACAACTTAACAAATATGTCACTTATTTACAAAATTGTAGACTTGTAAGTCGGGTTTAATCTGCAGCGTCTCATTTTTATTTATAAAGGCGACGTCGACGTAAGAGACGTCGTAAGTTTCAAACCAGCTTTGGAATTTAGGGCTTAGAGAAAAGATTCTATGACAGAAAGAGACCAATGTAATTGTGTGTGTTTCTAATGTAAACTATGCCCTAACAGAGTTCATATTCTGGTACTGGAACATAAATTAGTTTTTAAGCACATGAATGCTATTAATATTTTGACTTTGAAACAGCCACAAATGTGATATAGGTTCCATATTGTATCACTATACACTTTTCATCGTACATCCCTTCAAAAAAATGAAATTAGTACCTATTATAATGAGTTTCGACTTACATGGTGCTCTGAGAAGCTATGTCCAAAATCGCAATATTTTTCCATATAATATTTGACATGTTATCCAATTGCGTAGAATAGTTCCTTTGCTCTTCTATCGAGACAGTCTCATACGCCAACACGTGGCGAGAATCTGAAAAAAATAATTAAAAACCTAAATGAGATGTATCATATGCGGCCAGGTTTATGTATACCATCTCAAAATCTCGGGAAAAATCTCCGGAATCCAGGAAAAATACTAATAATTCGTGCTCATGTATAGTTTACTTATACAAAATTCAAAATGATTCGTCGATTTCACCATCATTCAATATGGCAATATGGCAGGCGGCACAGAAGTCAGCTAAACGTGACCAAAGTGACATAGGTGCCTGTATGAATATTTGGTTGTATTGCAGTTTTTTGTATATAAATTCTTGTTTTGTACCACGAAACAAAGCAAATAAAAAGAAATGGGCATTGAATAGTGGTCTGCATGTTTTTGACTATTTTTTAATATTTTGTATGTACATAGACCTGGCTGGGTCTCCGTAAATTTTTGGGACAACTTCTTTAAGAAATAAGTATCATTTAAAAATTGAAAAGGAAAATAGTCACAAACCTTCATTGTCCTTCGATATGGTGATTTTTTGGGTATAATAAGCCATTAAAGGTAAATTCATAGAACTCTTCTTGGTTTTGCCTGGGATATGTTCACTAATATCGTCACCAACAGAATTTATGTTGAAAAAAGGCAGGGGATATATAGCTGGTGAAACAACGAGTGCTTTATAAAATTCGTCCCAAAATTTAAAGAAAACGGACGAAAATCTGAAATAATGTGTTTTGTAAGTTATATTTATCTCAGTATCACATATAGAAAATATTTAAGAGTGTTAAAGTAAGACTTTTTACCCAAACTCTCAAGTCGAAAATATTAGAAACACAAACCTATTTAGAGGACTTTTCGAGGAGGGAGGAGGAGGAAAGGCAGTATTATTGTTGAGTAAGTAAGAACAATTTAAAACTTTTCACACTAATCAAAAATCGCCAATAATATTTGTTTTTATAAGACTTTTGAAAAATTCTTTGAAGGTTTTTTAGTTTCCAATATTTTCGGCTTGAGAGTTTGTATAAAACGCCGTGCAACGTTAAACGTTCTTAAGAATCGCCCGGTGTACAGACAACAGCACATCAAGTGAAAGCATAATCAAGTTTCACTACGAAAGCCGCCTCTATTACGAACGGAGTAAGAACGGAGTAAGAACGGTCTCAAGGTCAAACGGTTACGCTTGATGGGCTTTCGACTGTACATTACATAAAAAAGCAAGTGATAAAATTACCTTAAATATGTTAAATTTGAATCGCCAGTTTGGAAACTTTGTACAAGTAGAAGGAGATTCATTAATTCTGGTGTAAAAGCATTGAATCTCGCACCAATATTTGTTAATTGCAACAGTAGATCATTTTCTTCCTCTAAAATACTTTCGTCCCATTCTGATTGTGTCAGTCTACTAACTGTGTTGAACAACACATTCTTTAATAAATTTAATGCCCTGTAGAATATGTAAGCATTAACTGGAAGTTTTTTTATCATCGATCCAAGTTCACATTCTTTAACATCTTTCACTATTTCAAAATGACCAAGAGTGTTTATTGATGAATTATCATCTGGTACATCCCGAGCATGTGACTTATCAGTAACCACATAAAAAAATCTGTCACTCTGCTTTTCAAGTGGCTGGTTTAAGTCTAAAGTCACTTTTTTATAAGCATTGTATCTTGTCACACAAAGATTATACTCTCTTTGATCTTTATATAAATGGGGTTGCCCAAATATCTTCCTCAACTTTTTGCTCACTTTAGACATTTCTGATATATCGTGGTCAACATTAGCGATATACTTTTTAACTTTATTATTGAATTCACTGGCTAAGTCATTATCTGGTGGTAATAATTGGAATAACTCACCAAACAGATATTTATGTAACCATTTACAATGCACATAAAGAAGTGTTACATTATCATCTTTTAATATAGACTTGGTTTTACCGTCTTTTGAAACAAACATTGGAGATGTACACACTTGATAAAATCTATTTCTCCAGTTGAGAATCTTTAGTAATTTGCAAAAGGTATCATCATAGAGTGACTCTCGCGCAATATTGATAGCTCGTTCAATGTATTCATCAACAATATTGAGGTAAGTTCTACAGTGTTTCAACAGCGGATATTCCACGAAATCATCTATCATGTTTCCCGCGAGAACTGCTTCTGAGTAATCTAAGAATGAAAACTGTGCTCCATGGTTAATTTGCTTCAAGTGCTGGTAGTAACATTTTCTCAATTCATTAAATAATAAAATGAAATCTTTATTACAGTAAAACACTTCCTTGTGTTCTATTTTGTAAAGTTCCGGATAAAAACGTTTATTCCAAATATTTTGATTTAAATAATCACTTGTTTCTATATATTCGTAGGCAATATTATTAGCTTGAAGGCCAAATTGCTGGCAGACATTTCCATAGTCATTTCTTGTTTCGTAAGTGCTTTTAATAATCTCATGTAGAATGAATATACTTTCTTTTGGACACCTTTGATATGCCACATACAAATTGAATAATATATAAGACATCATATTTTTAAGTCCATCCCATTCTTCATCGACATACACCACACTGTAAGCTAATTGTTTTGCGACTTCTAACGAGGAGTAGTTACATATACCCTTTATTGATAATGTGTGGTTATCAGAGCTACATTGGTTTATTTCGATACTGCGCAATGTTTGTTTCAATTCTAACAACATTTCATTTTTCATTTCCGCCAAAGACAGTTTAACATTCGATTCAATAAGGAAGTCACTTCCACTTCTTGGCTTGATGTAGACATCAGAGAAACTATTCAAAATAGCTTCTTTTATAGGTATAGCTCTAACTAATTGCTGGCAAGTTAAGTGGGCGGCTTGTAATAAATGAGTCAAAGTTGGTCTTTCTAAACCTAAAAATGAAATATTTTATGTAAAATAAAACAAAAAATAAGCAAATATTAAATAAATAACTAACGCAACAAACAACGCATTTACCTTGTACAAATGAAGTCAGTGCTTCATGACATTCTATGATCAATTCGTGTTCTCCCATGGGCAATCCACACGAAGATAACAGAGCTGACAAATCCATGTAAGGAATCATTTCAAGCAAGTATGCATTCCAATCTTCAGACCTTAGCAAAAATATCTCGACGCCTCTGTTCCTCATGGCTCTCGAAATTTCACCATACTTCGGGTCCATCGTGAAAAATACTCTAAAATTGGGATGTGGTCTGATTTCGGTAATTCCTCCTCTTTCAGGTATGCTAAGAACACCATTAGGTTCTAACAAACCATTAAGTCTATCCAAAACAGCTGCAGACGTAAGGTTGACATTGTCTAACAACAACCAAGAACCTTCGATCATTGTTTTTATTAACAAAGAATCCACCCATTCAAATTTCCCTCCTGTATTTACAGACGTTACTTTTGACACTTTGAGTTCAAGGTGCTTTAACTCGTTTACAATGTCGGTCAGTTTTTTAGAAGCTTCATTGTAAAATTTGCTATACCCAAGTAGTTTTTGCGAATGTTTCAAGAGGAACTGTAATTTTTCATTAAATCGAATCATTTCCTCATCGGGAGTACTGTTTTTTGTATTAGTTAGCATATTCTTGTATTGATGTAACTGTGTAAGTAATTTATTAGATGTCCAATGCTGACTGTCTTGCTCAAGCCAAATATTTCGTAAGATTTGTATAGTTAAACTCTCTATTCTGTCAGAGAGACTTTCGAGGTTTCTGTTATAGTCCACTTGTTCAAACCCTCCAAGTAAATCAGAAACATCCATAGCCGATGTGACAGGTATTACTTGAAGATCATTAGCCGTCAAATCGGCGAGCATTTGCACAATGGTACTCTTTCCAGTGGCTGTAGGACCAACAAGGATTGAAAGCCAGTTCATTTTTACACTTTGCGCCAATGCCTTAAGAGTATTCATTTGATGTCGTAATAATAATGTGTTAGTTGGTATAATTCTGCGATTCTGAAACCATTTATCGGTATTTCTTTCCAAAACCACATCACCAATAATAATCTCGTTATCAGAAAATGTGAATTGTGGATTACTTTTACTACGTGGATATTCAGGGGAGAAAAACTCATCATATTTCTTTGCCATTTTTTCTTTATCCTCGGCTGTTCTCATTCGATTAATATAGAGCATGTCTACAAATTTACCAGGAGCAATGGGTTTTCCCGCACTTTGGTCGTTAATTAACGCCTCACACCACCTTTGTATGTCCCTTAAATTCATTTCCCAGGGTCCTCCTCTGTGGGCCCATGATTGTATTTCTGTTATTTCATGAGCAATGTTGCAATTGAAATTCACAATCCTGTGTAATATATCATTAGGTAAGCTTGGATATTGAGATTCTACTATATAGATAAGATCTTCTTTTGTCAAAGTGTCTATGTATACTTGAGTAAATCTATTTAAGAAAGAGATTGGGAGTCCCCTTCGAGCTCCTCCTTGTTTTAGTGGGTTTTGACAAGCGAACAATCGAGTCTGGTTTTTAACTTTGAATGTTTTGCCTAGCTCAGGAATAAACACCTCGCCTCTGTGATCTAAACAAGCGTTGAGACCTTCCAAGACTGGTTGCGGTGCTAAATTCAACTCATCTAGTAAAATCCAATCGCCATTCTGTAGAGCGTTTAAAAATGCGCCTTCTTTGAAAGTAAACGATCCATCTTCAGTTGGCAAATCAGTACCAAATAAATCTGTAATATCCTGAAAAAGAAACTTAATTTATTAAGAACACAGACCAGACGACACATTTTAATATACAAAGATTAAATGCAACTTACTGTTTGATCACTCAAATTGATACGGATTACTTTGTGTCCGGAAGACTTCGCTAAAGCTGTAACTAGACTTGTTTTGCCCACTCCAGGGTTTCCTTCTAAAAGAATAGCTTTATTTAGTTGAAGACCTCTTAACAACCTCAAAGTATTTGATCCAGTTGTTGGAGCAGTAAACGTGAATTTCTCTGTTTGTTCAGAAATATCTGTGTGTGGACCAGTATTTATATAAAAAGGCTTAATTCCGAATTTAGTTTCATCAATTTCTGCTTTGAAGTCTTTTTGTCTATCACCAAGCATTTCTCTTAAATTATGTGTGTATTCGTTTCCAATTGTCTTTATTTGTTCTAATAAGAAATCAATCGCCATTTTACGCACGAGGGACAGTGTTTTATTTTCAATATGACCAGTTAAGGCTGTACCAAAACAATCTAAAAACGTCATACAAGCACCATGCACATAAGCTTCAGGTGTATCCAGGAATCCTTTCGAAACAGCAACATTTATAAACTGCACCCATGAAAGAAGATCACGAATACTGAATGGAAATTTATTTGTTACTTCTAAACGTTTTAGCCAATCAGTAAAATCTAATATTGAATTTCCAATTCCAGAATTCCCATCTTGTTGATTTCCTAATGAAATGCCTTTATTAACGCTTTTCTCCAGAACTTTTAATAAATCATCTCTTGATGTGACGCTGTCACACCATATTTCAGTGAATCTATTGCGAAGAGCAGGTGATAACTCTTTTTTGCCAAAATCGCCACCAGGGTTCATGGTACCAATAAAATGGAAGTTCTTATTTGCTGTAATAACAACTATATCGGCGTTCTCTTCAATGCCTTGTTCCGCCAGCACCAATTGTCTTTCAGGTTCCAAAAGAGAGTTCATTCTTTCTAAAACACTATCATCCGCTAGTGAGATTTCATCTGCTAAAAATAAGCTACCTTTTTCCATGGCTTTTACCAGCGGTCCATCAGCCCACTCAAATAATCTGCCATCATTTTTATATTGTCGTACAGGTCTTAAACCGCCAAGAAAGTCTGAGCTTTCAGTATGCATATGGCAATTAACAGAGAGAAGTTGACGTCCACTCATAGCTGCCAATACCTGACAAATAGTAGTCTTACCACACCCTGTTTCTCCTACGAGTAACACAGGTTCATCAAAAATAAAGGCTTTGGCAATTAGAACCGCTAATCTTCGCATGTTAAAAGTCCAAACCACATGTGAAAATTCTTCCAATTGGCTATTGAGAACACTTTCTAATATATATTTTGTTACTGGAGATGTGGTCTGGTGTAAGTTGAATAAGTTGTCTGGACTGACTTTTCTCTTTATTTGCTTTTCAATTACTTCTTCGATGATTCTTCTTTCTTCAGGTTGCCGTACTTTACCCGCTAATATCAGATAGCCTTCATCAGCTATGTGTTGGTCCCAGTCATAGAATTTATCGTTGGTTAATATTTCTTTTGACGCATGTTTATAGCGTTGACCCCACCGGAATAAGTCTCTCAATGTTATAAAGCCATCTTTTCCTTGTACTGCCGCCGAGCCACGTCTTCTTGTTTGTAGTTCAGCCATCACTGCTATCATCTTCTTACAATATGCAGGCGGCACGTGGCATCTTTGATGTAAAATTGTCTCAAGTTCTTTCTTTGGTATTTCGTCAAAGTGTAGTTCCACAAATCTATTTCTAAATGCCCTTGATAGCATCTTACGACCTCCATATAATCCAGGAGGGTTTTGTGTAGCAAATAACATAAAATTCGGATCAGCTTTGACCACTTGTTGCGTTTCCGGTATAAACAACTCCCTGTTATCGTCTAAAACACGATTAAGAGCTTCTAAAACATCACTTGGGGCTAAATTCAACTCGTCAAGGATAATCCAGTATCCTTTCCTCATTGCTTCAACCAGAACTCCTTCTTTGAAGACTAATTTACCATTTGCATCTGTGGCGTAAGAGCCTATGTATTCTTGGAGATCAGTATGCTCGTGATTATTTATTCTAACGCAATAATTCCCAGATGCTTTCGCTATATACGTTATTAAAGAAGTCTTTCCGACAGACGTATCTCCCTGTAATAACACTGGCAGCCGAGATAGAGAAATGATTCGGGCAATATCTCGAAGGTTTTTTCTTACAGTAGGAGTTAAAATATATCCCTCTGGAATCGCTATCTCTAATTTACCTTGAGGGATCCAGTGGCCTTCAAAGAGTAAAAAGTTTTGTCCCGTTACATGTGGTTCAGGAATGAGTTGATTCAGAATGGATTTCACGGACTTCTTTCCGAGGACAGCTCTGAAATTATAATGCAAATTGTTAGAATTATTGTATTTTTCATTCTGAACGGTCTAGCTCTTGGCCTTCAGCTCACGGCACGTGATGATAAGGCCGTAGATGGAAGCGAGCTCGAAAAACCCCTACCACCGAGAAAGCCCTACAAACAACCAAATCGAGCAAAAAATTGGTGCCCCCAAGGGAATTGAAGCCTCGGACCCTTTAGGACTGAAGTAGGTGGTCTTAACCACTAGACCACAGAGGCGGTTAAAATGATGCAAGCCAATATGTTACGGTAACCGCTCACCTTCTGAGCGTGCACTTATTTGCTTGTTGTATATAAAAAAACATGCCACGTCATAGTAACATTGATCAGTCACTTACTTTGCAACCATGGCTTCCACTTTAGGGTGCGACGAACTATCTAACTGAGTAAGAAATGACAAACAGAACGCCTCGTACAAAGATCTTGATACTGTCCCGCAATTAGCTTTTGCCGCAGCTGTGAGAGCTCTGCACAGAGTTCTCAATGAGTAATGGGGTGCGTTACCTGAAAAAGTTAAAAGCAAAATTATTTCATGAAAAAAGAGATGTAATTTCGTCTTTCCGTGACTACCAAAAATCTTGACTTACCAGCACCATCAACCAAACTTAATCTAGCCTCCTTTCTAATGTTGGAGTAGAATTGGTAAATTGCTTCTAAAACGGAACCACTTAGATTCATATGGTATAAATAGTCTCCAATGAGCAGCATTAAATCATTTTTCTCTGTCAACTCGTCAACAAAAAACTCCGTGAAGCGATTTCTTAGGCCAGCCGGCAAATCTTTTTTTCCTACATCCGTGGCTGGATTCATACACGCAAACAATGTAAAATCAGGGTGCCGTTTAATAGGAACTTTGTCGCATTTCTCGATCAAATCAATAGTTTCGGTTTTATCTTCCAATAAACCAGCGAGACATTCTAATATCTCAGCGGACGCCAAATTTATTTCATCTAGCAATACCCAATGACCTTCTTGCATAGCTTTGACTAGAGATCCTTCTATAAATGCAAAGGTTAGTTTAGATGCAGCTTTGACCTGAATCTCTAATTTGGTAAGTTTATCCCCGAACACCTTCCATAATTTTAATGATTCTTCCTTTCTTTCGTTCGTTAATCTAGTCACAGCAGCTTTATGACTTTGCTTCATCAATGTCAATAGAGCTGTCCAATTTTCTGTTTCGTAACACGTTTCAATGTGCCCCAAAAACTTTCTATTTTTGTCAACATTGTAATAACTGCAAAATAGTGCCTCAAATTCAGTTCTGATGGGACGAATGACGTATTTCATATCTACTGGTTTATAACCTCCTAGTAAGTCGGCGGAATCTGATTGTTGATTCATATTAATAACGACGAGCTTATGCCCAGTTTGTTTAGCCAGATATTGAACTGATGATGTCTTTCCCGTACCTGTCTCGCCGACTAAGAGGACAGGCTCATTCGATGTCACACAGCACGCAATTCTTTCAAGTAAACAGGCAGATTGTCTCGTAAAAGAAAAAACAGCGTGTTTACTTTCCAAATCCATACATTCTAAAGACTTTTGAACTCTAGGCACTTTAGCTCGACCCACATCTAATGTTTTAGGAGACAAAGCCACATTCGGCTTGTAGTGTTTGCAATAAAACTCAGACTTGGTCTCAACTATCCCTAACCACGTACCGACTTTTTTCGCTAATTCAAGCCGGTTCTCCTGAGAAGATACGGAACAAGTGAAAATGTCAAACGCATCTTGCAGTACTTTAAGAGCAGATTCAGCACTGGACACGTTAAAGCCTTGCACAGATCGTGTGCACCATTTTATCAAGTCTCTCGTTGATATCAGTCTCGATCCTCTCATCACTGTCACGCTGTGTTCTCGCTCATTACCCTCGACTTCTGTAGACTGTAAAGAAGTGTCATGGCTACCCACTGAGAACATCATGAACACTTCCATCATTTTGGAGCTAATACTAGCAAGGTTAGGGAAAAGTTTTTGTATGATCTCTTCAAGTTCGGATCTAGATAACGGTTCAACATTTATTTGTGTTAAGTGTTTTTGCAACAGAGTACTGGAGTTAGACATTTTCTTTTGAAACCCATAGTTGGTGAGAAGAGTCCTTAAATGCAAAATAATACATAAACTATTAATCATTCATCATTATCATCATGAAAAACAGTGGTCCTAATTCTAGAGAACACACATTAAATCTAAATTTAAGTTCAGTACATCTTTTTCTCTCAATATGAATACAAAAAGGATAGCTGCTGTATAATTTGACATTTAGAAACATGCGTTCAATTGTCGACCTTATTGAACGTGATAAAATACAGTATTTAGGAAGCAACTCCGTGCATGCTGTCTAAAATTGTCTATAGTTTCTTTGAAATCTGTCTAAATTTAGATCTTAACAAATTCTTGCTATCTTTTTCCTATTGCATATTGCGTAAAAGAGAAACAATATACTGAAATTTAGATTTAAAGGGCGTCCCCAGAATTAGGCCCAGTATCTCACTACTGGGCACAGGCCGTCCTACACGATAGAAGCACGTTGAGGAATTCGGGACATAACGGGACATAACGGGACACAACGTTAGCCTAATGCCTAGTAGGTTGAAGCGGCTGGAGTAACAACTGGAACCAATGGTTTGAAAGAAAGAAAGAAAGAAAAAATATTTTATTTAAATAGGCCACAAAGAAGCACTTTTAAATCGTCAAAAAACACATTCTTATAACTATTACAAAAAATATATTAACTAACATGGTCAAGTCTCTCCGTCTGTCATGTCTGAATTTACACCGGTTCCAAAAGTTGAACTACCGAGACGTACCATCCGAAGCACGGAAGAGGGAGAGTTGAATTATTTTGACTGACCCACCTGGGATCAACCATATCAAAAGATCTTATGTTTTCGTAATTAAAACTAAATTGAAATTAGATTTTGGATTACCTCTGGGTCACAAACAACTGAAAACCTGGAGAAACAGGCAGTGCATCTCTATATCCCGGGACACAAAGTGTATTCCTCTCCAACAAAGAACTTAGTGTTGAGGCAACATCTAATGCAGCAGTGTCAATGTCTTCTAATAGCAACCAGTGCCCATTTTGTACAGCCTGTAAATGACGAGTATCTATCAGTACTTTAGAGCCTTCACCACAACAAAGCGAGCATCACTTATTTAGACAAACTATAGCTTAATTCATTATTTTTTATAAATAATTTGTTGGTGTTTACTTGGCAGATTAGATGTTAGATATTCTATAATATCACTTTTAATATACCTGTTTCACTACTATAAACGTATATGTCCCATCAGCTCCAACACATTAATTGGGTACACAGCTATCCAGTAATTTGACTTATAGCCTAATGATTATTACCTCAGTCAAAACACCCGGTCGCCATACAAATTCTCCGGGAACATCGGTACACTGATGGGAGCCTAATAACATTCTAGAATCTGTTTGATCTCCTAGCTGCACCTTCTTGAATGCAACGCCTTTACGACCCGTGATTGCTGCCAAGTGTTCTACAAGAGATGTCTTACCAGATCCTACTGGACCTAATAGCGATACTGCTTTACCTGTAAACCAATAAATAACTTCAATGTTTAAACATAATCTTCATAAAATCAAGAATTAATACTAAAACAATATGATTTTCTTCTTTATTAGTACAAACTTAAAAGATATAAACTATAATTTGAGTGCTACGTCACTTAGGTATCGCTTAACTTATTATTGTGTGGCAATCACTAATATTTACCTGATGCTACAGCCAAGGCTAAACTTCTCAAATTGTTAATGGTAGACTTTGCTGGAAACAATTTGCCAGCTTTAATATTATCCTTGTCATAGATGGGTAGCATTATGCCATCTATATTCACAATACTGGTTTTATTCACTTGTTGATCTTTGATAATGTCATTTACAGCTCTAATAACAGTTGCTTGGTCATGAACCCATTTTAAAAGGGCATCATTTGGTATGTTAAGTGTGTTTGCTAGTATTTTCGATTGGGCTTCTGTCATATTCGTCAGCATCACCATGCTTTCTTTGACCATCCTTGAAATAAACAAGAAAAAACTATCTTATATTACCATGACTAAAATTAGTGGCGGTTTATGGTCTCCGGTCTAAGGTGCCATTCAAAAACACGCACGCGTGAACCTAAAAAAAAATATATAAATATAACGTATAACATTTTTCTGTAAAAATAAGATTATCATTCTATGGCGCACAGGCTTTAGATGGGTATACAATAACTGTTTCTTTTCGTCTGTTAATCATTACTTTATTTTTGGTTTTATTCTTAGCTACTTGTTTGCTATGTGTGTACAAGTCTGTCAGCATTCCTTCCTTTTTGAGCAGTTCCTGAGAGGACTTTGTGAACAAAATAATTTTATCATCAAATTTTAAATTTGTGAGGTTGATTCTTATAGTTGATTAGATAAGCCATGGCCCATCCAATCAAATTGCAGGACATTCCCCAACACTTCTGTACAGAGCTTTGGTGAAACTGGATCTCCATGTCTTACCCCTCCCTCTATGTCCACAGCAAAAGTAAAACTGGAAAAGCACAGGCAGTAGAACGTCATGCTTACTTTTGAAAGGTTTCAAAGATTTTTTTGAATTGGAAGGCCTTGCACATATAAAGTTTTCCACCAGAGGGGCGAGACGAGACGAGGCGAGGCGAGACGAAATTTAAAATTTGTATGGCAAATTTTTAATCCTCGCCTCGCGCACTCTGGTGGAAATAGTCAGGATTGACGAGAATGGGCGAGCCGTGAATTGAAATATTTGTTTGTGTAAAAATTACCCATATTGTTTCCGATATAGAGTATAAATTTTAATGTGAAATTTGATATGATTTCGAACCCTAGGCGATTTTCCACCAGAGGGGCGAGAAGAGACGACGCGAGACGAGATTTAAAATTTGTATGGCAAATTTTCAATCCTCGCCTCGCGCATATTTGGTGGAAATAGTCAGGATTGACGAGGATGTGCGAGGAGTGATTTGAAATATTTGTTTGTGTAACAATGAACCGTATTGCTTCCGATATAGAGTAAAAATTAACTCTGCAACAGAAAAACGCTCCTCGCGATAGGTTTATTGTTGTGCGATTTCAATTCTCTCCTCGCCACTCTGGTGGAAAATCACCTCGCGCGAGTTCGCGCGGGCAATTTTTAGTGGAAAAGGGTCAGTGCGATTTTAATTCTCTTTTCGCCTCGCCCCTCTGGTGGAAAACCACCTTTATACTACAAGATTAGGCATAACAAGTCTTAGTATGGAGATTGGAGAGCTTGTTTGGTGTTGCTAGTTATAGTTAATACTTTCTAGAGACCAGAGATAGACAGAGTACTTTCCGCAAATGATACTTTGAGTGGAGACCAAGGGGAATCACCGGAGTCGGCAGTCATTCTCATGATATATGGCCTCTCTATAATCCTCAACTTGCAAGCCATATGCCTTCCGAATATTAACTAATTAAAGACAGACAATTAAAGAGAAAAAAAATATAGGTCAGATTTTTTTTTAAAACAAATATTAAAACCGACTTCAAAAAACTGAAAAGTTTAAAATAATTAAATTTAACCCGTCAAGCATGAGATTCCAGACACAATTGATTTTTCTATTGTCATCGCCCACCGGTGGTATATTGCCGCTTTACAGATTAAGTAGGTACTCATCCCCTAGAAACATATTTTTTGGAGTTAGTGCTAAGTTGTTTCCAAAAACAATAAAATGAAGTCGGTTAAAAAAGGTGTCAGTTATTGTGCTATCAGACTTATTCTAGGCATTTAGGCAACTAATAATTTCTAATACTAGTTCCAAATAAAGCCTATTTGATGACTTACAAACCATATATTCTTACCATCTTATTTCATGATTCTCGTGATTCTTGAAGTTTTCTATGAATTTTGTCCAGTCCCATTGAAATGACAATTCGTTTGGCAATTTTGTGAATAATGTAAAGCAACAAGTAACTATTTGGTGATCTGTGATTCTTTCTCTACAATCTGCAAGTCTTCGTTTTTTGGGAGCTACATTGTAGGAATCCTCATGGTGAATGAAAACATCAAAAGGTGCCACTGGGTTGATTTCAAAGTATTTAAGAGAATACCTGGAAGTTGAAAGTTGTTTATTTTTAATTTTGATCACTTACAAAACAAAATTATAAAATATACGCACATAGTTATAAAGAGGTTACCAAGCTGATAGGATAATAAAATGTAGGTACATGAAAGTCAAATAAATTTAACATTTGGGATCAGGTCGAAACACTCTTCAGAAACTCTACTAACATAATATAGTCGGTAATCGCGGCCCACGGTTACCGGCAGCACTACCGTAGTCCGGAATAGCAGGGCCGCCAGGGACTAAGGGCTGATAACGTGTTCTGCTTGCCATGAGGGGATTTGCCATAATCACCACGCTAGGCAGGCGGGTTGGTGATTGCAGTGATTTGCCAGTACCCAGTAAACGCTACTGCCTGTTATATGGGGAAGATTATACCTAAGTTGGTTCTTATTCTAGCCTGGCACCACACGGGATACATAAAATATGTATTGTATAAACTAACAAGAAAAAAGTCATAAAAGTGCCCAAAATGCATTGTCCATAGCCACAATAACACTGTTAAAAAGTTGACTGGAATTTCATATGGACATTTATTAAAATAGACATTCCGTATTTTTAACTGTGAATGTTTTGGGTGTTTATGTTGCTTTTCTAAATTGTATGATGCTGCCTATGAAGAAATAAAATGACAATATTCGCTGTAAATTTGTAGTCATAAAATTTTATTGACATTTTCTTTTCTTCAAAATGGTGACTTCAAAAATATTTTTTGCTGTCTTTATCAGTTAAAATTTATGGAAATAATAAGGTAAGATAGATTATTACAAAAAAAGCTGTACGAAAAAAAAGCACTCATGAGCTGGCCCAACTCCCATGGAACCTTTAATTTGTATAAAAAGTTTGCTTATTTTCATATTATAACATTATCATGTATAAAAATCTATGAACTGGTTAATATTAGTATAAGATAGTGGTTCTGGTGACTGTCAGAGTGAGACTTCTAGATTTTTTTCAGTTTATTTAGTGCAGATGATAGATTGGCACGCACACTCTTTATGACCTTATGCCCATAAGAATAATTGGTAAGATTGTAGTGTTTCCATGTAAATGGAACTAACCAATAAAACCAGTTGAAGCTAAATAAGCACTGGTTATTTCGAAACTTTTTTCAATTATTTTTGAATAAAAATTGTAAAGTTCTTAGCCTGAAATTTATGTAGTCATGAAATTTTGTTATGAATACTAACTGTAATACATCTGGATGTTCACATAACACAGCCAACACCATTGAATTCCTTAAGTGGCAAATTTTCTCTATATCACTGCAAACAGCATAGATTTTTGTTGAAAACACTGGCGCCAGAGGTATCTTAGCTGATACCAAAGCCAATAAAGTGTTGGATAGGTATCTCTTGAACAGTTTTGCATTCTCAATATTCAGTATATGCTCTGATAACAAATTTATGGCTACTTGCAATTGGACAGAATTGCTCATAAGTGAATTCTGAAACAAAAGTGGGTTAACAAATTATATGCCCGAGTATAGCGAAGAGTGACAATTCTCCAAAAAGGATAACTAATTATAAAGTTTTTTTTATTTAGATGTCTAGATGGAGTGTTGCACTACAAAACAAAAGAAAGAAACTCAAAAAGTCAATTGTCACATGCTATGTCTGTAAGTTAATTTTGTTTCTATGTGCATGTATAGGGTTACATGCACTCATAATAATTATCCTTCAAAACTAAAAATAACCCCAATTAAATTGGGAAAAAGTTGTAAATAATTAGACAATGGTCAGAGTGTTGTCATAAGTTTATCTATTTAAATTTTGTAAAAATGTAAAAACTACTTGCTGGGTATATGGTATCTGGGGGTTGGTGTATCGGCCTCTAAGGCCGTCAAACTTCACACGTATCTTAAGTCCCATTTAAATTGAATAGAATAGAATCTCAGAGAAATAATTACGCAATTATAAGGGGCCTTAAAGTTAATAAATGTTTGAGTATTTGGCTGTTAATCCTTTATGACCCAGATGGCATTATATCACACCATAAAACATTCAAAATAATTGTGTCTGGCATATCAAGTCTTGGAGACTCATTACATTACTTCATAGAAACAACGTAATTGCCAAAACTATTGAAATAAGATAACAATGGCACATAGAAAACTAAATCCTGTACAATTTCAAAAATCGACAAACACATTTAAAGTTTATTGTTAAGGATATCCTAGTCTTTGTATGCTTTATTAGTCTGATGTGACGATCATGAATATAACTTACAGTTACTTAAAAAGTTATACGGAATAAGTAAGCAACATCATTAAAAATAAAGGGAACAAACTCATGTGACAATACTAACCTTAACATTTTCTGCTGTTTCCCTTAGTTCTGGATCTGTAGCTTCTACCAAAAGAGCTTTTAGGGCCCCAGAAAGGTCTAGAGGGCACATTTTTATTCATCACACGTATGTAGATTGTTTTTTGTTAGCAATTTCTTTTAGTAATGTGCGTACCGGCGTCTAGCAGGACATGTGCAGATGAAGAAAAACATATAAAAAATTGGTATCAAATGACAACAAAAATTCAACTTTGACTTGTTGCTTGACATTGACCACAGATCCTTACGGTCCAAAATACGCAAACAAATGCGTGCGTTACAAACAGTGCAAATGCCTTGGGCCGAATTGAATACGGTGCGATGTGCGCTGATTGCATGCAATCAATTCGGACCACATTTTCACTCATTCGTGTGTACTCCTGTCAATGACACTGATGCTCATTTTCACTAAAATTTGCTTAGCGTTTAGTCTCTTAACGATTTTTGTCGTCTCAGTCGATATAAAGGAGAAAGAAAGAGACAGATGTCATTATGGGTCACCTAAGCCTAGGGAACGGTTAGTGAAAACGGACATAAAAAAACTTTCTAAGATTTTACGTTTCAAAGAGTACCACCCATATGCATAGTCGACTTCTCGAGATTTCCTCCACTCGACTGTGACTCGACTCAACCTCAAGGATAAAATCGGTATGCAGAACTCCAAAAACTATCCTCGACTTGAGCAAATTCCTCAGCTGAGTCGAGTAATGAACTGTCAAACTCAAGGTACGTCGCGATCTACCTTGAGGTCTCCTCAAAGCTTGTTATCAGTGCTTTTCACGTCATTTCTGAGGTTAATTCAAGTTTTATCAGCATAATGAATGATTTCCATGATTTTATTGACTAACTTTCAAGTGAGTATATGTGCTAGATACAACTTTATTAATTTACCTAGATATTGTGATGCAAATATAATTATGTAAACCTACAGTGGTGTTTAATTTATACTTTATGATTAATTCCCTCAAGCACGCCTTTTCCATTTCACTAAAAACTTACCTCCCGGCCATAATAATTTTCATACTAAACGCGAAAAACGAATGAAATCAAATAAAATCAAAATTAAGCATTGCAGTGGACAGTTGAATGACAAATAATGGCAGAATTGAAAGATAATACCTCACAGAAGTAGAACACAATATCAGAGTAGGACCAGGCCCCCGTCACTCTCGAAATGCAGCGTTAAAAGTGCCGGCCGCTAAGTGGAAATCTGGCGATCCGACCGGCAGTGGGCCGCCGCAAGCGAGATTGAACACACGCCCGTTGAACGTTTCCCGCGCAAAACGCAACGATACTCACGGCTCACGGTTACTTTGTAGCGGAGTTATTTTAAAACTATGATATTATTTAAGATATCCATTGAAATCAAATAATGTTGGGTACAATTTTGTTCAAAATTAAATACTTGTGGTGAATAATGCATTTATTTTGAAAAGGAACAATATCATGTTTATAAAAACACCTTCGCAGATAAGTGACTTATTTTAGAATAAAGGAGATGTTCGATATTGGTACTCGAAAGCCCCCCACGATAAATTATATATTATGCGAAAGCTTATGCTCAGAGGATCTTGAATATACCCTTTTTTCATTTTAATACCCCTGCATTTTTGAGTAATTTTTAAAAGTGTATGCAAGAATTCTAAGCTTCTTATCCAAGTTTCTCTGACAAAGTACAGTAAAAAATAAATTGAAATCATTATTATTAGTTAGAAACAAGTGCAGAAACTAATTTGCCATGTTCTTCTAGCATTTACAATAAAATATAATTGCAAAATAGTCGTAGGCTGAACCAAATCAACCCCATGCCTAGTTATTAAAAAAATATTTGACCAGACGATAGACAACATTGACGTTTTATACTATATCTAGGACGAGTCACATTTTTTAAAATGGAATTTTACATCTCTGGATAGCAGTTTTTTGACCAGAATATAATGTTATTTTTTATTTATATGCAGGCATTTAAAATTATAGTTTTTATCTCATAATATTCTTTAATATATACTCTTTCTTCCCATATAACTTTTGTCTTGGGGGATAGCTGAGTACCAGCCCCCATACATTTTCAGAACATGTCCTTTGGTTACCAAAAAATAGTTATAGTGAGCCAATTTTGAAAGATAGACATATGCTGTCGCAGACTTTTTTTTAGAACTTTTAAAGGCGAACAATTCTTACTTACATGATTTTTGCGTAACTTTAACGATTTGCGCAGCGCACGCAACTAAAGCTCTGAAAAGGAACATTTTTCCCCCGTTTCTGCAATATTTTTCATTGATGCTCGTCTGCTATTAGTCTTAGCGTGATGTTATATAGCCTATATAATACCTTGATAAATGGACTATCCAACACAAAAACAATTTTTCAATACGAATCAGTAGTTCCTGAGATTAGCGCGTTCAACCAAACAAACACACAAAGAAACACTTCAGCTTTATAATATTAGTATGGATTTAAAAGGTGAATACGACGATAATCGTTTTAGTTTCGATTTAACCTTCCATTAGGGGCACAGATTAATAATAATCTAACGGTGCTACTGTTATGGAGCTCGATTTACAAATACGATTCGGGGGAGTGCTAGTTGCACGTTGCACTAAAACACCTTCAGAAGTAGCTCTAAATGTCGACTATCGTTTTGACTTACCGGCAAAAAATGCATTAACTTATGTAGCGGGAATCGGGATACTTACTATATAAATGTGGCAAGAAACATAACTGTAGCGTCTTTTCTCTACTAAACGATGAACCTAATATGGACGATACCAGACTATACATTCATTTTAAATAGTGCAATAAAAATTCTTCGTTTTACGGAGGGCTAAAAGTCCCGCCGCCGGAGGCTTTTATCAATTACGTGGAAGAATTAAAAAACAACATTTTTGATAACTTTTGATAAAGTCTTTACGAACCAGCCGGGAAGCACTTCAATGAATATACTACAAGAAACTGATTTTATTTCACCTTGCCCCTGTTTTACAAAGGATTAATTGTAAAAGTTATTTACACGATTTGGAATATTAACGAATGAATACAAAGATGGAAAAAAAACATTGATCATTTTATAAAATTAGATCACATTTAATTGACCGGCTTTCTTTGCATTCACTTCATTGCATTAGATGTATAAATAAAAAAAATAGTTCTTCAGTCATTTTATTTAATTTATGGTCGTGGCACAACCCTTACGTTTTCGCTCAATGACGCAATCACGCGGTGTACGCGGGATTCTCGACTCTCGGCACGCGTTGGTAGAGTATATTTCTTCTCGCATCGTCTAAAATGGCTAATAATAACAATCCTAGTAGGCTAATATAACGAAATTATTTCACCATTTGTATTAGAGTGAAGTATCTGTCCTGTTACTAATCTGTGGTAGGACAGCCCACAGATGAAAAAAGTGAACCATAAACATATTCTCTACACTTTGCCATTAAAATAATAAGTACTTTCATAATTCCTTCACTCAACCTCAACTCGACTTTACTGGAGTTTCCTCACTGGAGGATGAAGCCGTCGAGTGGAGGCGGTTTCGAGGAAACTTCTCTGCATATCGGTGTAAATTTTAAAAGTATTTGTAGCAAATTAAGTATGTTAAGAAGTTTTTATCAATTCAAAAATAAAATATTTACAACATTTTTCACGAATTCTAGGTCATAAACTCAAATTTGACATTAGCGCACACCCTGCACTGGGCCTAATTCTGGGAACACAATTTAATTCTAAATTTAAGTACAGTATATCTCTTTCTCGCAATAAGTAATAGGAAAAAGATAGCAAGAATCTGTTTAGAGCTGTCACTTAAATTTAGATAGATTTCATAGAAACCATAGACAATTTTAGACGGCATGTACGGAGGTGCCTCCTAAACACTGCATTTTAGCACGTTCAATAAGGTCGAAAATTGAATGCACATTTCTTAATGTCAAATTATATGACAGCCATCCTTTTCGTATTCCTTTTGATAGAAAGAAATGCACTGAAGTTAAATTTAGACTTAGCATGTGTTTACCAGAATTAGGGCCACTACCTCTTTTTCGTGAGCACAGCTTCATGTCACAATAATCTCGTTGGCACGAATTTCATTTGGGCTGCGTCCGAAACAGATAACAGCGCTCACAGCGCTGACTATTATAATCGCCCGGTCCAAAATAAAATGCGCGATAAAAGTGCTTACTAAGTGCGTATTCACGATTTCGGACCGAAGTTTTAGTGTGTCAAACTGTCAATTTAAGAGGTAGGGATATACAAAACTACTACTGTCAATATAAGATCAATAGTATTTGAGTATGAGAGTCTAAAACAGTGTGATCTGAGTACTTTCTTCTGTGTTTTTGAATTCATAATTACAATAAAACTTCTTTTTTCAACCATAAATAACCTAAAAAAAAAACAGTTTGACAGTTCGCTCACAGTAATTGTCCTCGCTAGAATTAGAGCCAAAGAGTAATGTAAATAAGAGCTGTAAGTGTGCTATGATGTCATCGATGACGTCGCGCGGTTCCCCAGCCCCGCCTAAAGTTAGCGCGCTTGCAGCATTTCGGGACACATTTGAGGGCGCTAATTAGCGCTGATAATAACTTTTAGCGGTTTTCGGACCGCAGCCTTGTAACCAAGGGCGCTAAATGCGCAATTGGTTCAATTTGGGCCGTAGACACAAAGAACATAAGAACATTGACCATAGAGGATACAATCCACTTAATACTTTTACTATATACAATCAGATGGTAAAAACATTGACGTTTGACGTGGTTTTTTTTGTTAATTCTTCCTATAAGGCAAGGCAAAGGAAACTAATGCCTATACAGCCACGTCTTCAGTATTTTTTTTATTTCTTCTTTTATTGCATTGAAATGCTGGTGTTACTACATCCTAGGAGTATTTGACGTGAAATATATGATGACAGTCTCCATATGATGCTACGTGATGGGGTGGATAACCACAAAAAAGTTCTCATCGTCTTTCACACCATAATCACTCTTATTCTAATAATCTTTTAATTGCACGTCAAAACAAACACTTGAATAATAAAACTACGCCGCTTTTATAACTCAATGTTTGATCAGACACAATTTTTAATTATTGTAATAAAAATTTTGACTGACACCACAAAATCCCGCCAAACACTCCTCGTTTTTTTTGCTCATTCTCCATTCTATAATAGTTTTACGGCTCTGGTTTCAAGACTTTTTAACCCAGTAATAAATATATTTTATTTATTTCTTTGGAATGATGATCTTACACATTTCAATGCATCTCGGGAGAGTTTGAAGTAAAATATATGATGACAGTCTCTGTGATGGTACGTTGATGAGGCGGAAATCGCGATAAAATTCTTAATCTTTTTACACCATAATCACTATTATTCTAATAACCTTCTAATTACACGTTATCACAAATACTTAGTTCATAACACTACACTAAATCTTTAACACACAAATTTCGCTGTGACACAATTTGTAATAATTGTAATAATAATCTTGAAGGACACCACCAAGTTCCGCCAAACCTCAGAATAATAACAACCAAAAATGCTGGTGTTCCATATTTCAATGCATCTTGGGAGTTGGGAGAGTTTTTTGCGAAATAAATGATGACAGTCTCCATTAAGCGACTTTCATAAAATTCAGATCGTTTTTGCATCAAGTTCAATGTATTCTTTTTTCTTCAATATTCAGAAATAATTTATTTATTTCTGCAATTATTGAATAAAAATGCGGGTGTTATAAACTTCAATGCATCTTGGGTGATCTTGGGAGAGTTTGGCACAAAATATAATGATGACAAACTTTATGATACAACTTTGATTGATGACGTGTACCACGTCAAAATTCTGAACGTCTTTCACATCAAATTTCTTTTTTTTTTAATGCAAGGAGAATTGACCGAAAAATAAAGTTTTATTGTGGGATTGGATGATGCCAGTCAACATTGGGCCTAATTCTGGGAACACACTTTAATTCTAAATTTAAGTACAGTATATCTCTTTCTCGCAATAAGTAATAAGAAAAAGATAGCAAGAATTAGAGCTGTCACTTAAATTTAGATAGATTTCTAAGAAACCATAGACAATTTTAGACGGCATGTTACGGAGGTGCCTCCTAAACACTGCATTTTATCACGTTCAATAAAGGTCGAAAATTGAACGCACGTTTCTAAATGTCGAATTATATGACAGCCATCCTTTTCGTATTCCTTTTGATAGAAAGAAATGCACTGAACTTAAATTTAGACTTAGCATGTGTTTACCAGAATTAGGGCCATTGTTATTACAATAATTACAAAATTGTATCTGAGCGAACTAGGCGGGCAGGCGAAGCTATTCGAAAGACAAGCGTCGACTAATCCCAAAAACATAGTCTAAACGGGGAGGACGGGCGAATTAACCGGGCGAGCGGGCTGGCTGGTGATTGAGCTAGCGAACCGGGTGCGCCTAACGAGGTGAACGAGAAGCTTCGCTGGAATCGTTGGATATTTCGTTCCCTTCGTTCGCATCGCTTACGTAGCTTAGCTCTGTAGTTCGCGGTGTGAACATGCGTAGCATCACTATATCGTCTGTGGTGTGAACCAAAGTATGAAAAGAGGTGAAACGATGCTCGCCCGCCTAGTTCGCTCGTCCGCGCGCTGGCAGTGTGGCCTGCGTTTAATGTTGACGTGCAATCATAGTGTAAGTGATTTTGATGGTAAGGCGTTGAAAAATTTATCGTGGTTATCAAACTCATCAAAATAACATCATAGAGACTGTCATCATATATTTCCAGCCAAACTATCTCAAGATGCATTGAAATGTCTGACACCAGCATTTCAATGCAATAATTACAGAACTTAAGAAAATACTTAAGACATGGCTGTATGGGCATTAGTTTCCCTTGCCTTCTCTGTAATAGAGAGAGCTTAAAAATAACCACGAAGTTCTAATCAATGTCGCTAACCATAGACAAAAAATATTCTGTCACTTCCGGTTCTACCGCAACGAGTCGCGAGCGGAGAACAACTCAATCCTTCTGTCTGCTTTCAAATAAAATTTTTTGAAAATGTCGCTCATCTCCGCTCGTTTGGCCTCATCAGTGGCCAGGCGGTTACCCAATGCCGCATCACAGGTACTGCATCCGTATTTGTATAATTAAATGTAGAATTTTACGTGCCCGGCAATCTCATTGTCGGAATATGAACTCATTTTGCACCTTATTAATTTTACAATTTCTCTATTCACCACTACTCTTTCTTTGGAATTTTATGTAAGATTTGTTTTCCATTTAGAGTTAGTGAATTATTAGTTTAGAAATAGTTATTTGTCAAGTTATTTCATATGATACGTGTTATGTAATAAGTGGATGTCCAAACTCTTAGGGCGATTCCAGCGATTCCTGGCATAATTGTAGCGTGAGAGATGTTCTAATGGTTGTCGAAGGTTCAATATTCCCGAAGTGTTGTGCATTTGTGAAATAAAGTGATGTGTTACGATGTTTGGTTATGTTCTCATAGGTATCGAAGGTCGCCGTGCCTGCGGTTGCCGTCGCCGCGCGCAAGATCCATGTCTCTTGCTCTCAGAGAGCAGCTGAGATCTCTACCATCCTCGAGGAGAGGATCCTTGGGGCGGCGCCTAAGGTCAGTCATTTATATTACATAAACACACATCTATTTTGACAGGTTAAACCTGAAGTTTTTCATGACCAAAAATAAACTTATACTATAAAACATTATTTTAATTATTGTTTTATTCAGTATACATGTATAAAATACTGATATGGAAATGATTTTCCAGCTCACCCCTACCTAAATTTAAAATATTGATTTGTAAGTGTACATAATAAAACTATTGAAAAAGTTTTTTAATATCTTTGAAACAACCAATGTCATAGGTACCTAGTTAATTTTCTGGTGGAATTATTAACTTGGTGGAATTTAAGTATTATTTTTTATTTGGCCTATTGTTCTCAATTTTCAGACAGCAAAAGTGCTCATTATTAAGTTTTATTTTTCATCATATTAATTTTCAGGCTGACTTAGAAGAGACTGGCCGTGTTTTGAGCATTGGTGACGGTATTGCTCGTGTCTATGGCCTGAAAAACATCCAAGCCGAAGAGATGGTGGAATTCTCCTCCGGCCTTAAGGTGACACTTTTAGAGTAATTAAAAACATACCAACCGAATTGAGAACCTCCTTTTTGAAGTTGGTTTAAACATGTTTATCTTTAGAGCTTTTCCAGCCATGCATTTTAATAAAGAGCCCAGGCATGTATAAAGTGCGATGTGTCAGTGCGAGGGACAATGTCCACATTCATGCAGTTTTTACCATAGAAAAATGTATTAAATTATAAAATATCAAACATTACATTTTTTTATTCCTGTAACACAGTTGTTCATACATCTGCACATCTGTATAATCTGCAGTTGCAGATTAAGAGACAACATTTGTGGGTACTTTAATTTGATATAATAATAGTTTACCATGAAACTGTATATTTGATGTATGTGAGGCTGTAATTAAGTATCTCATAACAAAACTTAAGATTTGGAAGAGCAAGTGGTTTCATACTTTTCAACCTGTTAAGCGACACATTCCAAACAATTAGTTTTTTTTTTTTATAAAACGCATGGCAAATGCTCAACACTACCTGATTGTCACATTATGCTCCTGGGAATCTTTGCTTAACAGATTAATGAGTTTGGTGGAAAATGTATGATAACTGTCACAATACTGTACAAAGTAAAAACAAAAACCATCGTCAAGCTATTCGTGTGCTTTATTTGGTTTCAATATTGTATTCACAGGCAGAGGAGGTAGGCCTACCACAGCTTAGTTGCCAAGTGGCCTAGACTATTTTTTTATAAAATAAGTAGTAAAAATTGCTAGAAAAGAAAACTTTTGTAATCTTACTTCCCAAATTACAATTATTCTTATAGTCTACTAGGATAACACTTATCAACAATTCTATGTTTTAAAGTTTGATTAAATCAAAGGCCACATTCTTCTTACAAATGTTGAACATCAGTAAAAACAAGGAAAACAGTTTGTTTACAGCAAATAAAAATATTTGTATTGTTATTACCAGGGAATGGCCCTCAACTTGGAGCCTGACAATGTGGGTGTGGTAGTATTTGGTAATGACAAGCTGATCAAGGAGGGTGACATTGTGAAGCGTACTGGTGCCATCGTAGACGTCCCTGTCGGTGAACAGCTGCTAGGCCGCGTCGTTGACGCTCTAGGCAACGCCATTGACGGCAAGGGACCTCTTGGCACCACCTCGCGTATGCGAGTCGGTATCAAGGCCCCGGGTATCATTCCTCGTGTGTCTGTACGCGAGCCTATGCAGACTGGTGAGTTGTCTTTTTTAGTACATCACATACATTATTTATATTGCTTATAAGACAATTCAAATTCCTCTGTTGGTGGGTGTGATGTGTTCATGACATAACTCTTACAATTGTATCATACATTCTCTATATTATTTGTAAATGTTCTGGTTAAAAACTGTAGAACAAAAACTCAATCTCTCTTTATAAACTCTGCTAAATTGATTACCTGATGCAAATCCAATGATACTATCATCATTTCAATACCTATCAAAAGAAACCTATGAAAATTATACATTAGACATTCAAAGATAATTAATGTTCCATCTCCTACACCTTTTGTCTCTTACCAGTATTAGCCCCACCACCTCAGCAATCTGATATGTCAATATTTCAGCTTAACAGAAATGTAAGAAGAAATAATTAATTATTTTACTGTGTTATATTGTGTAAGAGTTAACTTTTAAAACTAAATGGCCTTAACACCCTTAGGTATCAAGGCTGTGGACTCTCTCGTACCCATTGGACGTGGGCAACGTGAGCTGATCATTGGTGATCGTCAGACTGGTAAAACTGCCCTGGCTATTGACACCATCATCAACCAGCAGCGCTTCAACAAGGGTGATGATGAGAAGAAGAAGCTTTACTGCATTTACGTCGCCATTGGACAGAAGAGGTCTACTGTTGCCCAGATTGTGAAGAGACTGACTGATGCTGGTTTGTTCCATACATATAAATGAATTTCTTTGTATTTGAGTAGCGTAAATAAAGACCGTGACTTACTGTGATTTACTGTATACAAAACTTGACAGTTAATACTAGTTTAATAAAAAAAACAAATCTGTGAGTTTATTAATACCTGCCAATGCAATTCTCTATAAAAAAAAAAACAGTTTGATCACTTAGCTAGTTATTTTTTTATGATGAGATATGTTTCTAAATGCACATAACTTACTTACATTAAAAATTACAGGTAATGTTTTGTTTGAAACAATTTTTTTGTCAATCTTTATTTAATTTCATGTTTTGTTCTTCAGAAGCTTAGAGTAACTTTCTATTCAAATCAAAATACTCCATTTCTCTTTTTTTTTTCATGGAATTTTCTGAAACAAACAATACAATTTGACTAGGTGCCATCAACTACACCATCATCGTATCCGCTACTGCCTCCGACGCGGCCCCCCTACAGTACCTCGCTCCGTACTCTGGTTGCGCTATGGGAGAATTCTTCCGCGACAACGGCAAACACGCTCTTATCATCTACGACGACTTGTCCAAGCAAGCTGTGGCCTACCGTCAGGTTAGCA
This sequence comes from Nymphula nitidulata, assembly GCA_947347705.1. Lineage (NCBI taxonomy): Eukaryota > Metazoa > Arthropoda > Insecta > Lepidoptera > Crambidae > Nymphula > Nymphula nitidulata. Next base: position 11,778,537 of record OX374634.1, on the reverse strand, counting down.
TGGAACACTCAATAAAATTCCTAATACTGTGATGTTAAATCATTAAGAGGCACAATAAGGTATTTGACAATTAAAAAAGTTTTTTTTTTCATATATTTTGAAAATATGAGTTATTTTATATATAAAAAGCTTTAAAAAGTACATTTTTTGTATGATTTATAGAGCTTGTTCAAAAATGGCGAAATAAAATATTTCATATAAAATTCATTAATACTATTTGTTTACTCACCTTAAAAGTAACTATATAACTGTAGTAATATAACTTTTAATATAATAACTATGCATTAATGACAAAGATATCATTAATTTTTTCCACGCGCCCATACATATTTGGTGGCCACTACTGTCTGTGTTGTAGATAATGTCACAAGCATTATTTTCTATTGAGCGTTTTTTGACAACTTTTAACAGCTCCTCAAACAACTCGCTTATCTAAGAAACTAATGATCGCAGATATATTATTGATTCTGTCAAATACCCTATTGGGCATCAATTGTACTTCTAAAGATTAGTATGTGTTTTAAGTATGTTCACAATCAAATATCGGTACAAAAACGTGTTTTAAATGCTTTCAAGTATTTACAGTGTTGAATTCAAACCATAACAGTTTATGCTTGTGCTTGCATAGAAAAATAATCCATCTCAGAATAAGAACAAAGAGCAAAATCACATGTGGTATAAAATAGTACCAAGCTTTTCAAGTTTTTTTTTGACCAGTGGACTATATTTCTTATTTTAGTGGGTTAGCGCCAAATAAATATATTAACGGTACTTCATTCTGAATGATAGCTAGTAGAGTATGTAAAATTTTGGAATTCCTGTTCATCACACTGTAATGTAAATTTACACAGATGTCTCTGCTACTGCGTCGTCCTCCCGGTCGTGAGGCCTACCCTGGTGACGTATTCTACCTCCACTCCCGTCTGCTCGAACGTGCCGCTAAGATGTGAGTATTTATCAATAATATAAACTTCCTAGTTACAGGCCTGGCAGTATTACTTAAATTCCGACTTATAAGCTTGTTAAAGCTCGGTTCGCAAGAATATGCCTCATTTTCGACTAACAACTGGTGGATCTAAAAATAGACGTGGACGACGGATTTTGTCGAATGTCCATGTCGTAACTATACTAGTTACAGATGGGAGTTCTGTTCTTGAAGTTAGTAAGAGTATACAAAATAAAGAAATGGTATTTGGCGCCAAAGGAATACAGAAAAAAATAGAAGAAGTAATAAAAATATTTTAAAAAAGAAATAGCTAAGAATGAGTCAAAAAATAATATTATTAACATAAGATAAGAAATTCAATCTTTATTGTTTTGCATCCTTGAAAATTGAAATTTTAAACATGATGAAAAACGAACGATATCTTTTGTTGTGTATAATTTTTAAAAACATTTCACATAATTGGTTAAGTTAACACCTTAGATTATAATTATGATTTTAAGAATTTTGGACTTCAAGATGATGATGAAGAGTATGGGGGAGACCTTTATTCAACAGTGGGCATAATAGGCTCATTTTGTCTGCTAATGCAAAAATAATGTTAAATCGAAATATCTGTTTGATTGACAGGTCCGACAAAATGGGCGGTGGCTCCCTCACTGCTCTGCCTGTGATCGAGACCCAGGCTGGTGACGTATCCGCTTACATTCCCACCAACGTGATCTCCATCACTGATGGTCAGATCTTCTTGGAGACTGAGCTCTTCTACAAGGGTATCCGCCCAGCTATCAACGTCGGTCTCTCTGTGTCCCGTGTAGGATCGGCTGCTCAGACCAAAGCTATGAAGCAGGTATGTAAGAGAGAAAATCTCAAATTAACAGTGGAGACACACGATACTGACATATTGACATTCATTTCTTACATTACGGTCAGTAAGAGCCAAATATATACAATGGTGTCAAATATACTACAACTGTGTTTTTAATTCATATTTAGAAAAGGGAATATGGATTCCACTTAAACTTATCATGTACTACAGAATCGGGCAGTATCAAAAAACCAAGAAGATTGTCTTTTTGAAATGAGGCACATTTTTATTATCACAATACACTAACTTTTTTAAACTTAAAGTAAAAATATCTAGCATCATTCTCAAGCTATTCTATCTCGATATTTATTTCTGCTAGACAATCATTTCATTGACACTGTTTTTCTCTGAGAAAAATTTTACCTCTGCACAAGTCTATTTTTTGTGTTTTTTTTTTACGGGTAGCATGGCCAAACTCCTCAAGCAATGGACAAATGAATATGTTAATATTCTCTCTCTATGTCCAAGAGAAAGAAAGAAAGAGATATGTCTCCTAATAAGTGAACATAAGCAGTAAGTAGAGATTTTGTCCACAGCCCAAGCTACGGGTGCTGAAGTCTACCACAGAGAAATGAGAATAAAAATATAAATCATTCAATATATTTGGCATGTTGCCTAAGTTTGAATTTGGCGCTATTTTTCACAAATTCGGAAAATATTCGCAATTTTCTATTATAAAAGCAATTCAAACGTAAAAGATATGGAATATTGTTGAAGTTGTACTGTTTTGAAAATTAAAAAAATGGTTATATATTTTTTTTCAAAATTTATCAAAAATGTTAATGATATTAGATTGCTGACATCAATTAAAACAACTATTATTATGACAACTATTAATAAAAACATACTTAATACATAGTTATTATGAATTTTGTCAGTATGCCCATACATTTCTTAGTAATAAGGGAACATGTGACGTCACCTGTTCCGTAGATTTTCTATGGAGCGTTTTTGGATGATGCGCCGCAACACCTCAAACATAACACTATATCTGTGAAACTGTTGATCTTAAACATACTATTTCTTCTGCAATATTTCTTTGTGAGTTATAAGCTTCTTATTTATGAAATAAATAAAAAGTTGTCAACTACCCTGTATGGTTCCTAGGTGGCTGGTTCCATGAAGCTGGAGTTGGCCCAATATCGTGAGGTGGCCGCCTTCGCCCAATTCGGCTCCGACCTCGACGCCGCCACCCAGCAGCTGCTGAACCGCGGCATGCGACTCACTGAGCTGCTCAAGCAGGGACAGTATGTGCCCATGGCTATTGAGGAACAGGTATCAACTCACGGATTTATGTTACTTTTTATTTAGAATATTTACTAGGTTGTAGACCCATATGTAGGGTCGCCTGGTTAGGTACCACCGCCTTTCTTATTTCAGCCGTGAAACAGTTTGCTGTGTTTCGGATTGAAGGGAAATGTAGCCAGTGTAATTACTGGGCATGGACGGCATTTCATCTTAGGCCTCAGGATGACAACGCACCTACAATATCAAGTGTGCGCTTACCACCAGGTGGGCCGTCAACTTGTTTGTTATCTAGTTGTATAAAAAAGAAAAAAAATTGCATTTGTTCACTACCATCTAGACCAGAGGTTCCCAGACTTTTCTTCTCATAGATCACATTCAAAATTTAGCTGGATCCAGTGGACCCCTTGCAGCTATATTTCTACCATATTCCCAAAACTCGACAAAAAATGCGTTTACTCTGTCACGCCAACGTAGACCCCCAGGGGTCACTTTGGGAACTAAGGATCTAGACAGATAAGGTTTCGAATCACATCACACATCACCAACCTATATACATCCCTCTGCCAGCAGAGGGACGTATATAGGTTGGTGAGGCATGTGCCCAGGCACATGCCTTCCTACATGAGAGAAACGCATGAGGAGTTTGTCATAACACCACCTTGCTGGTACACTACTGCGGTTTGGTGGGTTAAAGTGGTTGCGGTAACCAATGACTGAATGTGACTTCTGAAGCTTAAATTACAAATTTTGATTGACCATCCTTGATCGACCATGGCCGAGGTTGCTTTAATTTCGTAATCGACAATAGAGTGCTCAAACGCCACGCACCTCTTCCTCCTCTTAGTACATATAAATTGATAATACTGTTTATGTTTGTATAATTATAACGTGAGCACATGTCTACAAAACCAGAGGTCCCAGATTCGAATCCTGGTAGGGAAGGTTTGCATTTTTATTTAGTATATTTGTAACATATTTGGTCAGTTATTATCTATACCCAACTATTTCTCTTTTTACTCAATGACGCTAAAATGTACTAAATTTAAAAGGTGAGAGTGTAAGAATATTATTTTAGTGTCAGCGAATTAACGGCTATTTTACTTGATACAGGTTGCCATCATCTACTGTGGTGTGCGTGGACATCTCGATAAACTGGACCCGACCAAGATCACCGCCTTCGAGAAGGAGTTCAGCCAGCACATTAAGACGAGCCACCAGGGCCTGCTCGCCACCATTGCCAAGGACGGCCAGATCACGCCAGAATCAGACGCCGCCCTCAAGAAGTTGGTCACCGAATTCATTGCGACCTTCTCAGCGCAGTGAAGAGTGTAGTGTACCCAAAAACCACTTGACGTGTGACTGTACATAAGGTACAGTCGACAGCATATCAAGCGTAACAGTTTGACCTTGAGACCGCCCTTACTGCGTTCGTAATAGAGGCGGCTTTCGTAGTGCAACTGTTACACTTGATGTGCTGTCGTGTGTACAGTCATATGCCAAACAACACAGTAAATAAGTGGCCTACTTACGGAGATCGTGCTCCGGGTGATCAGTGTCTCCGTCAGTGGTTTAAGCGTAGTTATCATTCGTATGGACTGTATTGAGTATTGATACAATCATGGAATATATTTATCTCGATGGCAGGAGTGGTTATATATTATAATTAAACTTTAAATCCATTCGTTCTTTTTTTATGACCTATATTTTATACCACACAAAAGACATGTATTCATGAAGTCTCGAGGGTTAAAACAGCTAGAGTAGGGCCTTAGACCATGGGCGGATCCTTAGTCGCGGAGAGGATCTGCCGCCTAGGACTGCGGGTGGCGCTGCAGAAAACCGAGGCCGTGTTCTTTCACGGCCATCGGCAGCGCCCCCGCCTGACGCGTGGCCTGACGCCTACGCGAACTTGGTGTTATAAAAGTGGTGTAGTTTTATAGAACAACTGTTTGTCTTGACGTATACAACTAAAATATTATTAGAATAAAAGTGATTATGGTGTGAAAGACAATGAGAACTTTTTTTGTGGTTATCCACCTCATCAAGTAGCATCGTTGGAGATTGTCATCATATATTTCGCGTCAAATACTCCTAAGATTCATTGAAATGTGTAAAACTAGTATTTCAATGCAATAAATGAAGAAATACTGAAGACATGGCTACATGGACATTAGTTTCCTCTGCCTTCCCTTTTAAAAAAAAGAAAAAGTGTTTGGCGGGTTTTTGTGGTGTCAGTCAAGATTTTTTTTATTACAATAAATAAAAAATTGTGTCGGAGCGAACTTTTTGTTATAAAAGTGGTGTAGTTTTATAAACCAAGCACAGACTTTGTAGAGATGCTACGAAACCAAGTGTTTGTGTTAACGTATGTATTACACAATACATACAACTAAAAGATTATTAGAATAAAAGTGATTATGGTGCGAAAGACGATGAGAGCTTTTTTGTGGTTATTCAGTATATCCACCTTATCAAGTAGCATCATAAGGAGCCTGTCATCATATAATTCGCGTCAAATACTCCCAAGGAGCATTGAAATGTGTAACACCAGCATTTCAATGCAATAAATGAAGAAATACAAAAGACATGGATGTATGGGCGTTAGTACCCTTTGCCTTCCCATTACAGGGAGAATGAATAAAAAAAAGTACCAAAAAAAGTTTAGATGACAATTGACACATGTCAAGTGTCAACGTCAATTTAACTCAACGTGTTATTCACAGGTAAAGCCGCTAAATGTTTTTATTAGTTCAGTTTTATGACAAAAGACTACATAACCAGCGTTGCCAATCTGTGGGGAATTCCCCAAACTGCGGGGATTTTCAGTTCGATTGGGTAATTTGAGGGGAGAGCGTTTATGTGGGGAAAATGCGGGGAATTAAGACATTTACGCTAGAACTGAACTAAAAAGTAATAAAAGTAGTATAAGAAGTAAGTATAATTTATAAATTATGTAAGAATATTTAATTACCTGGATTATTTAAGCACCTTTTGGGCCAAGGTGGAGGCGGATAGTGCAATGAGTAAATTGCCGTGCTTTGTATAAAAAAAATCAAGTTTAAAGCAAATTCACCGGCAGGAAGGTTTTACAGTTTATTTTATGGCAACATTTATGTCCATCAAACTTAGACAGAGGGCCTAATTCTGGGAACACACTAATTCTAAATTTAAGTACAGTATATCTCTTTCTCGCAGTAAGTAATAGGAAAAAGATAGCAAGAATCTGTTTAGAGCTGTCACTTAAATTTAGATAGATTTCAAAGAAACCATAGACATTTTTAGACGGCATGTACGGAGGTGCCTCCTAAACACTGTATTTTAACACGTTCAATAAGGTCGAAAATTGAACGCACCTTTCTAAATGTCAATTTATATGACAGCCATCCTTTTCTTTTTCATTTTGAGAGAAAGAAATAGACTGAACTTAAATTTAAACTTAGCATGTGTTCGCCAGAATTAGGGCCAGAGTATCGCAGAGAACTTTCTCAAACGCATCTGCCGTAAGAAAATTTTGCGTCTTCAAATTCAAAAAATTCAAATTCAAATTTTTTTATTTGCCATATAACACAATCGCCTGCACAATGAAGAAAGGAGAAAGAAGAAAGGATTAAAATTTGATCCTTCGAATGATATGTTGACAAAACAAGGGCATAATAAAGAGCTGCAATAAATACCTTGATGAAAATCATCAAACACTTAATAAGTATATGTAATAAATATATTTGATTTATAGAAACAGTACGTTTATTTCTTTCCTGAAAATTTGTGGGGAAAATGTGGGGAATATTGATTTTTTTCCCCCCAAAATTGGGGATTTTCAGTTAGGTTTTTGGGTAATCGAGACCGTGGAAGTTGGCAACGCTGTACATAACTATTACAATATTCTATTGAAGAATTAATTAGCCTTGTAATTTGTTTAGTAACAGGTCTTACAGTGTCATTTTTGCACAAATAACAATCAAAATGGATTTCTTTGAGAAGGCGCATGTTGTGAAGAAAGATTTATCCAAAAAAGAAAGCAAATCAGAGGAGTTAGTAAAAAAACAGTTGAAAGAAATGTTATATGGATATAAGAATAGTGATCGTAAACTTATAAAAAGATGTGAAGATACATTTGACGCCAACAAATTCAACGAAGATTCGAGCTCAGTAAGTGGCTTTTCGGATCTAAACATAACTAATTCTAGTAATGAAGTGGAAACAAATGAAACTTTAGGATCTGATGACGAGACAAGTATTGCTAATACGTCAGAAGATGTCAATATTTCAAGTATCTCCAATGTAGAATCTGTTAATACTGCAGAATCACTCTCTGATTATGATGACCAAATTCAAACAGTTTCTAATGATGTCTCCCAAGAATTAAACTTAGATTTCAATTCTGATGGTAGTAAAAGTATATCATTAAATAGCAGTGACATAGCTTCAGAAGATGGGACTAACGATTCTGACTTTGATGCTGATGGAGAACTAGCTATGAAAATCATAGAAAATATGGATAAAAAGGTGAATATTAAAAAGACAGTTATTAAACGAAAGTTAGAACCAATTAAACAGGAACAAATTGAGAAACCTAATGTCGAACTCAAATCAAATATTAAAGAAAGTAAAAGAAATAAAAAAAGAATTAAAAGAAAGCCATCTAAAGACCTTTTTGTTAAAAATAGTGCAAATGATGAATCATCTGAAAGTAATAGCAGTGTTAGCGATTCAAATTCCTCTACATTTATATCCATTATGGCAACTGAAATGCCAAATCAGAGTTTAAGTGAAATACTAGGAGAATATAAGCATCCAACAATCAGAAATTGTCCATCAGATATTCAAAACATTTCAACTAATAATTCAGGCATGTTTTCTACAGAAGAAGTGACTCTTGAAGATATTCAAATACAGGAGGATGTTGGTAGCTTAACAACAGAGTATGATGATAATGAAACTTTAGATGATTTGAATTCTATAGACATGGACACTAATATGGAGCCAATAAATGATAGTACAAGTGCTTATGATAACACTCTTCAGTCTGAAGAAACATTTGAAAGAGATGATTCTTCAGAAATTCTGAATACTTTTGCAAGTTCAGTTAGTATGTATTTTGGAGAAAACAGTTGCATATTTGTATTAAAGCACCCTGCTGAAATATTCATTCATGGCAAAGTAAATATAAACGCATTGGGAGGTACAATAGAGGTACTTGGTTATAAATTGCCAAATAAACCATGTGAAGTATATGCGCCAAATTACAACTGTGCTCATAGTGTAAAAACTCTTGAGATTGAAAATTCATACATGGGCTTGTTTAGCAAACTCACATCAGAAGGCTTGAAGGTCTCTGAGGCTGAGGAAATTGTTACAGGACTAAGTGATTATGATGGAATCATCAGTTTGAGAAAGCTTAATAGTTATAAAATGGATTTTGTGGAAAATAACATGTCGGCAACAGACTTATTCAGTAAGCCTAGTAAAAATGTAGACGATTGTTTCAAAAAAGCCTCAGATATTCTTAAATGCTCTATTTATTTAAGCAGACCATGGAAGTCATTTGAAGAAGTTGCTAGTTGGAGAAATGTAGTTGAATATGGTTTAAGTAAGTAGATTTCATATTGTTTGAAATATGTTTAAGATATTGTATACATTAGCACATAATTTTATCATTTATGATAAAATAGTACAGGATCTGCGATAGAGAAGCTAAATATTCAATGGTTTGAATGAACTTGCATTAGACATAAGTTTTTACTAGAGTTGCTACCCGTAATAATAGTATCATACTATAATTCAGTCAATTGTACTATACACTGTGAAAAACTAATATAGTGCGAAAAATACTATATTTTTTATCCCAAATTCAACTGTCGCGCTTTTTTATATCAACTGTGACTGGTATGGAATGCACCTGTTTTTTGCAAAAATGCCAAACTGTTTTCAAAACTTGTGATATCAAGGTCAAACTGTTTGCTTGATGTGCTGTCGACTGTACTATATTTTTATATCTTTTTTCAGTAAAATACTTTTTTTTTGTTAAAAAAAAGGTGGCAACCCTAGTTTGTACCCTTAAATGTTTAACTGCATGCTTATCTAATGGCAGTAGTCTGGTTGCATGGTCAGTACTCCTGTCTAAAAATCCAGAGGTCCCAAGCTCTAATTCCAGTAGGGACAGGGGTAACAGATACACTACGAAAGCCGCCTCTATTACGAACGCAGTATTAAGGGCGTCTCAAGGTCAAACTGTTACTGATGTGCTCTTTGTTTGTTTGATATTTTTATTTTGTTATATGTTATTTTTTTATGACCACTTATAACAGTCATCGTTTGGGTTATAAGTGGTCTTAAAAAAATTAACCATGAACCTACCAATAGCTCAAATAGTCACAGATAAGCTCGTCGATTTAAACTACCTGCCCAGGTGTCCAATTGAATGGCCAATTTAACCAGGCGGCTGACATGATGTTCAACCATCTGGCCAACGATGCCCTCAATGACCTGGCTTGTTGTTCTTTAGACGCTACATTGGATGCCGGCGTTTAAAATCAACGGCCTAGGCATCCAGTTAAGCGCCGAATTTAACCAGACGGCTGCGACATACACATATTTCTCCCATATTTAGTATCTATACCAGAAGCTCCTTATGAATCTTATGATGCTTTAATTTGGGCTAGTGAGTGAGAGAACATATTTAGTATCTATAACAGAAGCTCCTTATGATGCTTAATTTGGGCTGTGAAAGAACGTACGAGTGAGAGAACATTATTATTATTATTATTTTAGTAAACTACACCACAACCAAAGCGACTCAACCTCTAACTGCGCATACATACCTTGATTTTACTAAAACATATACTTATGATACTTATAAATTATATTTTATGAAAGCTTGAAACTTAAATACCTACTAGGTAACTGATCCATTTACGCATCAATATGGGAGTATAAGACAATTTGCTAATTACGCTACCCGCGACTTGCGCTACCTGCCACCCCTATAAGCCTTCGCAACTGCTGGTTTACACATAGACTAGAGATTATAAGGCTCGACCGAGAACGCGGTCTCGGTTTTCGGTTAATAATGGCCGAAATTCTCGGCCATAACCGAGACATTTGTACGGCATGGGATTCACGTTCGTCGCTGGCTGTCATTGCGGGAGTTAGCTGTCGTTTGTTATATTATGCAAAAAATATTGCATATTACTATCAATATAATGGAAATTATCATTTTTTCACGATTTATCTATTCTCGGTCTCTGTCTCGGCCGTCAACGAAACTCCTGTCTCGGGTGACCCTTACGAGTGATATATAGGTACGGTTTACACTTATCAGTCGATTATCAAAAGTAGCTACACATGTATATCTGTAAATTGCATTAATTGTTTTCACGAAACAACCTAAAGAAGCCGCTCGAGTGGTTGTCTTGCTGCAACAAATACTCAGTTCGCGAGCTGTTGCTGCCCAGCTTCGCTTGAGCCAGTCTTCTGTGTCCCGAGTATACAGACGATTTCAAGAGACTTGCCTTCAATCGGAGACCAAGAACATTCTCTACGCAATCGGCATTTAACGGGTTTTGACGAACACGAAGAACTGTGACGTTTTCGAGCAGTGGCTGTCAGTGAGTGGACAGTAAAAAAACGCTTGAAAGAAGCCAACCTGATTCTAAAAAGGCCTGCGACAGGCCCTAAATTGACTGCAGTCCACCGGCAAGCGCGTCTCCAGTTTGCTCGAGAGCATCTCAATTGGAACATTGCGCAATGGCGGTTGATTCTGTTTACTGACGAGTGCAAAATGTGTTTGCATGATAGTGACAGAAGAGACAGAGCTTACAGGCGTCCGGGCGAATGATTTGCCCAGTGCTGTTTCGCTGATACGGTTGCATACGGTGGCGGTTCCGGCATGATGTGAGCTGATATCTCGTTGGAGGGAAAAACCGAGTTTGTTTTCGTGCCTAGGGGAGGCCAAGGAGGCGGGTAGACAGCTGATAGGTACAGGTACATCACCGATGTTCTCCTGGATCACGTTCATCCCCACGCAAGCTTTTTCGGCGAAGACTTTGAGTTAATGCACGACAATGCTCGCTGAAGTCGAAATACGAATAATGGACTGTCCTGCACTCAGTCCAGACATAAATCCCATCGAGCATTTATGGCACGAACTCAAACGACGAGTAGAGAAGAATTGAAGGCAGTTTTGTTAGAGGACGGCACGAGGGATGGGACGGCATTTAAGTGGCACCATAAAAAAAAATAAGGTCGATGAAGATACTGTTAGCTGTAATTAGGGCTAGAGGACGTAAATACAAAGTATTGAATTAATAAAATGTATAATGTTTTTAGCAGATTTTGTTTAATTTTATTATTTCTAACCACGATACCTTTTCCCACATTTATGTTCAGACAGAAAGTTCAAATCTGAAATTTTTTAAGCTTTACGATATGTCCTTTACATATCGTTTTTATGAATATCTTGCATACATTAGTAAAAACTATTTATGTTAGGTCGATTTGGTTACTCGCAAGTGACCACCCGCGGCAACACTCGAATTATCGCACCAAAAGGTAGACAATGTCGTTTCTCGGGATGTAATCTATCTCCATGCCAAATCTCATATAAATCGGTTCAGCTGATTAGGACTGAAAACGTAGTAGACAGAAAACATTTCCTTTCACATTTATAATTAGCATTTATAAAATTTTATATCAAAAAAGCTGCTGTAAGTATAATGTTAGTTCTCTTCCTTCCCCAGACAAACGTAGTAGAGGTATTGTGTGTGGCGGCAAAGGGGTAGGTAAGTCGACCTTCCTCCGGTACTGTGTGAACAAACTGTTGTCTCTGGGCCCCGTCCTCGTGATTGACCTGGACCCTGGGCAGGCGGAGTTTACAGTTGCGGGCAATATATCTGCTACGATTGTGGATAAGCCGTTACTTGGACCTAGTTTCACTCATTTGAAGACACCTCTAATGTGAGTATTATTTATTGTAATGATAGTCCAAATCATTAACTGTCAATGTCACGGGAGAAAGGTAATTCTTGCTTAAATTTTTCCTGGTTCAGTCTTTAGGCAATGGTAGCCACTTACCAGCAGGTAGGCCGTCAGCTTGCTTGTCATCTAGTTGTATAAAATAGCCGTAAGATGACGCTGGCTCATAGCCTGCGGATTTTTAAAATGCTTCGTGATAGCGAATCATATTTGATAAGTACCTACCTATATGGTGATTATGAGCTCCAGTTAACCTTTCGTCCCTTACCAGCCCCACAATTCTGCTATTGTATTTTGATGTGAAACGAATCGGAAACGCTTAAGTTACTTTTTTGTATTCCACTCAACTCAACGCTATCGAAGCGTAACCGAAACGCATCAGTTTGGTATTCTACTCTACTAACAAACACGTAACGCGGACCGTTCGGTTCAATCATTGTTTCGTATTCGAAACGTAACCGAAACGCATCAGTTTGGTATTCTACTCTACTAACAAACACGTAACGCGAACCGTTCGGTTCAATCATTGTTTCGTATTCTGCTAATTATTTAACATTTGTAGCAGCCGAAACGCATCGATAGTTCTTTGTTAGAACTGTCCAAAATTAACAACTGTCTAGTCAGTAAGCAAAATATATTTGTTTCTTGCAATATTGCTAACAATTATCGAGCGGAAGTTGAACCAACCGAGAGAGTTTCTTTAGCGTTCCGGCTTTAAAAGCAATGTTAGTGGAATACCTTTTCGTATTACAACCGCATTGGTAACGATACCAAACCGCAGCCGATCCGTTAAGGAAAATAAATAGCAGAATTGACCCACAGGGCGCTGGGGCGTGTATCTCCTCAACAATAGAAAACCAATTGTATCTGAAATCAGTTTGGAATAAAGATTTTAAATTTGAATAACTTTTGAGGAGCTCGGTGGCGTATGAGGAACTCGGTGGCGTATTGGTTTGAACGCTCTGGTTTCCGTACGAAAAACAAAGCAAATTTCGCCATGGTCAATCCTGGGATGGGTCAATCAAAGTTTGTTATCTCGAGCTCCTCCGTGCTTTGGAAGGCACGTTAAGCCATTGGTCCCGGTTGTTCCTGCAACCGGTTTAACCCGCATTGGACCAGCGTGGTGGTGTATGGCCCAAACTCCTCATGTTTCTCCCATGTAGGAATACCTGTGCCCAGCAGTGGGACGTGTATAGGCTGGCAATGACACGTATGCCTATGAAATAAAATTTTTGGAGTGGTGGGTGGTTCGATTCGATCAATTTAAAACATTTACCTAAGTAGGCTTACCATTAGGCTAGGCATTTAGGTTGTGCTTACCTAAGCACATACCCATATAAAATCCCCATCATTCAATATATGCATGTCTCAGTGCAAGCCGTATTAAGGCGATACCGCGAATAGCTCATCAGTATATCAGTCTTGGACTAATCTGACGCTGTATCCTAACTGCAATCCTTAGTGTCGGGTCAGTACATACCTACATAGGTAGGTACTATGATTATTCATAACAATGTTTCTTTTCAGGATGTTGAACTTAGGAATGATCAGTACAATGGATAATCCGAGACTTTACGCGAGTGCGGTTGGCGCCCTAATGGACTACTGTAAAAACAACGAACAGTTACAATCCATGCCTTGGATTATAAACACAATGGGCATGTCCAATGCTATGGGTCTCAAGTTTATGACACTTACTATCTTATGTGCACAACCCACATATTTATTACAAATAGATTCCAAAAATCAATTAAAGGGATTCGAAATATACTTGGATTGCTACGCTGTGAGAAAAAAGTATGAAGAGGATTATAAAAAGGATCCAGTGTTTAGAAACATTGAATGTTCGACAGATTTCAGTTATGCCTTCTTTGTTGTGTATCATTCTGACAATCCAGCTAAAAATAACTTCTCACTGCCACCTCGAGATGAGAGATATCTTAACTTTCTGGCTTATTTCGGGGATCTTATGACTAGTCAAAGAAATGGGTTGCTTGGTGTAGTACCCTATGAGTAAGTATAATAGAACCTACATTATTACCTTTATTCTTGTTTAATTTTTACTTAGAAAAAGTAAATTAGTTAAAACACTGTTTAACTATGTTTTGTTTATCTCACTTGCACCCTGTAAATGGCTCTTAACTGTTATAACTTTGCCTATCAAGTCAATTACATTGTTCATCAACAGTGAGTAATAATAACAAAAAGATAAGGTCTGTCTCTTGGAAGCAAGTATGACTCACCGTGGCAGGGAGAACAATTATCCTGTTTTTATTTTAGAACCTGAAATGTTATACTTTAAAGCTTTCGGCTAAATTATGAAGGTAAAAGGAACACTCGATGTATGTCGTCATCACCAGAACTTGTATGTCGAGAGCGACTTTAGAAGGTTAACAGTCTTTTTATATAATTTTAGGGTCAATTTAGAAGAACTGTATATTGGATTGAATGTTAAAGTCGCTGAGGATACTGTGACGAAAGTGATTAATGGAAAAATAATTGCACTATGTCAACTAACCACAGGAGATAATGTCAGCAAAGTGTTTACAATGACAGATAAACCACTACTGTGCCACGGACATGGTATGAAAAACCTAAGAACTACTTACATAACATTAGGTTTACAAATAAAGTACAGTTAATAACTTTAAGGGCAATTCTATTCATTGCTATCATTATATTGATCTTTATCGTAATAGAAGATTACATTGAAGTAAAAGGTTCAGCTGTGAAAAAGTAGGTCAACGAAAAAAAAACTTTGTTATATTGTAATAAAGTTTTAAGATAGCTGTATTTATAAATTCTCTAATGTGATCTCTAACTTGATCTTACTTTCACTAAGTAAGATTTAAGCTTTTATATTCATAAAAAAGTGGCACTAGATCTAGGTAAAAAATGCCTAATTGTTTCGACCGGTAATTGACCTAAGATAAGGTCATTAGAACTGATGTCTTTTAAAATAACATCCGATAAATACGACTTTATTACGTCACTGATGAATTCATGATGAATCACACATGTTCGAGCTATGAGATATGTAATGGTCTTCCTTTAATGATGTCATGTTTCCAAATGAACATTTACACAAAATTTATTAAAATAATTAATCTTTGTTATCATTTTACTGTTCTAAAAATATTGGACCTATTGTATTTGTGTAACTGTCTTATTAATGTGTAATTGTTTGTTATCTATGTGTGTAGAAACACAGTCATAAACTGCTGATTAAATTTGATAAAAGTATTATGCATATACACTAATAGGTGTTCTGTTTTTAGGGCTTATTCGGGGAGTGGACATGGAAAGGCGAATGGTCTACATCATCACTCCGATGGCAGTGGATAAGCTGTCTCAAGTCAACACTTTGGTTTATGCTGATTGGGTACCAGAACTGAGAGGCCAAGAGAGACAGTTGCCTGATGGCATGTCAGTACCATACCGCACAGCAACCACACACAAAAAAAGACAGCTTATGTTTGCACCTCGAAGGAGATTCAATCCATTACAATTGTTGAAAATGTCAAGGAATTCCTAAATTGAAACTGTCAATAATTAGTTAATAAATTTGTAATTGGAATAGATCCAAAATATCTTAAATTATAAAAGGAAGTCTAATAGTTATTTTATGTTAATTCATGTATATTTGAAAGATAATTTTGTACTTACAATACTAATAAAACATAACATATAGATGATTGATTTCAACTTAAATATTCCCCATCCTAAACACCTTTTATTTATAAATGCTGTATTAAATTTTTATAAAAGTCAAAAAGAGTCTAGAAAAGAATTGTTAAAACATGGGGTTCCTTTATTACTAATAAATTATATTAGCATGCAATATGGGAAGTTAAATTTCACACAAACAATAAGATTACAATAAAACTGCCCTAGAGAATCAGTTGGACGTCTCAGAGACGCGTCTAGTTGACAGGCACTTAGCTGAGAATTGGGGCTCACGCTCCACGTCAAATAAACATCACCTACACAATTTATACATCACTATTTTATTGAAAAATTAAAATACAAAATATGAAACTAAACAATCAAGTCTCGGTGAGACAACACCGGTCGAGGAATAAATCTATATGAAGAAATGCTACTTGAATAATATAACATGATAGTATAGCACGAAAAAATCAGGTGGGCCCATTAATTATGGAGCCCACTCTTGCCCCCGACCATATGTTTTAAGGCATTTATGCTTAACCTTTATAGATAAAATCTATAAAATATACAAGTACCAATTGTGAAAGTGTAGCCACACGAATACTGAGTGGATGTGCGTGCAACGCGGGCCGCGACGTCGCGTCAGCTATCAGTATCAGAAGGAAGCACTGTGTGGCCGACGTCGCGACTGCTGCAGTCCGAGTCGTTTCAAACGTAAGTGTCAGGCAGTATGCGAACGATTCATAAATCAGAGTTCTCCCAACAACAGCACATTTACAGCAGAGAACACCTAGTCTTCTTCTTCTTTTTGACCTGTAACGCGGCGCGAGTCGCCGTCTCGAACACCTCACGCACTCCTTCCTTACTTTTGGCGGAGCACTCGAGATATGCAAAAGCGTTAATTTTTTCAGCCATAGCCCGTCCTTCCTGAGGTTTCACGGGTTCCTGTTTCATTTTACGCAGCTCATTGATTGTTGCTGGATCATTGCGTAAATCTTTTTTGTTCCCGACGAGTATAATGGGCACATTGGGGCAGAAGTGCTTAACTTCAGGCGTCCACTTCTCCGGGATGTTCTCGAGCGAGTCTGGCGAGTCCACCGAGAAGCACATGAGAATCACGTCGGTATCAGGGTAGGACAACGGCCGTAGTCGGTCGTAATCCTCCTGTCCAGCCGTATCCCACAATGCCAGCTCCACTTGTTTTCCATCAACCTCTATGTCGGCGACGTAATTCTCAAACACTGTCGGCACGTACACTTCCGGAAACTGATCCTTACTAAACACGATCAGCAAACATGTTTTACCACAAGCACCGTCACCGACGATCACTAATTTTTTGCGTATCGCAGCCATCGGTCCTGTGAAAGAATACAACGCAAATAATTATGATGGGGTCGAGCGTCAACGCCTTTCATGACTTATAAATATGGCCGCCGCATAGGATTATGGGTAGGGAGTAGTCAGACAAGCCCTCAAATGTGAATAAGCACCTGAACTAGCGGAAGAAGAACAGCACCACCACATAGTACCCTCTCATGCGAGGGTGGTATTTAGTATATTTTGTAGATACCTGAAGATTCTGGCTAATTTCTGCGGAATATTGGCTTATCGACACTTTTTAATCGTCTTTGCTCATCACAAGCACTTTCGTTCATAAAATTATTCAGGTGTTGCAAACCTAAAAATTACTCTACATCTACAGGTTATTAATTACAAAGAAATTATTATTTTTTAGAATCTTTGTAATTTTACGATTAGAAATTGAATAAATGAACCTAGTCTTAAAGTTTTTAGTTAATCTACAGTGATATTTCTTTTATATAAATATTTTAAAAAGTATTTTCTATCTTTATTGGGATACCCGACTAAAAATATAATTTGACATTACTATGGCCACAGATTAGAAAGAGTATGTCTAAAGACTATGGCCATTTCTGATAGTGATCGGATACACTCTTAAAATTATTTAAATGATATTCGTAGAAAATAATCAAAATTACATTTTTATTTTATTGAAACAGAGTATGTAAAACTGATTCTATCATTTTAACCGATATGACGATATGACGCCTCAAAATAGTTTCAATCAGAGAGTCTTAATAACACCTCAACCAGTAAAGATATCCGAATTTTAGAAGACGCAGTCGTTTTTTTTGTTAATTTTCCCTATAAAAGGACGGCAAAGGGAACTAATGCCCATACAGCCATGTCTTCAGTATTTATTATTTCTTTATTTATTGCATTGAAATGCTGGTGTTAGACATTTCAATGCATCTTGGGAGTATTTGACACTAAATATATGATGACAGTCACTTTATGTGCTACTTGATGAGGTGGATAACCACAATAAAGTTCTCATCGTATTTCACACCATAATCACTTTTATTCTAATAACCTTTTAGTTGCACGTCAACACAAACACTTGAATAGTAAAACTACACCACTTTTATAACTCAATGTTCGCTCCGACACAATTTTTAATTATTGTAATAATAAATTTCAATGACGCCACAAAAACCCGCCAAACACTCTCGTAGGGAACTAATGCCCATACAGCCATGTCTTCAGTATTTCTTTTTATCTTCATTTATTGCATTAAAATGCTGGCGTAACACATTTTAACGCACCACCTTGGGAGTATTTGACGCGAAATATATGATGACAGTCTCCATTTGATGCTACTTGATGAGGTGGGTAACCACAAAAAAATCTCATCATATTTCACACATAATCAATTTTATTCTAATAATCTTTTGTTTGCACGTCATCACAAATACATGATTTATAAAACTACACCAATTTTATAACACATAGTTCGATCCGACACAAATTTTAATAATTGTAATTAAAATATTGACTGACACCACAAAACCCCGCCAAACACCTCGTTTTTTTTGTTGTTTTTAAAAGTTCTTTCTTTTACAGAGACAGCAAGGGGAAATAATGTCCGTACAGCCATGTCTTAAGTATTTTCTTTAATTATGTAAATATTGCATTGAAATACTGGTGAAACACATAATAATGCATTATGGGAGACTTTCGCGTGAAATATAGGATGACTGTCTCATATATCGATAGTATTGCTTTTCTGGATATAGATACAATCGAAAGTTTTAAATTTATACGGAGCAATACTATCGATAGTATCTTTAGTCGTCGAGTAATCTGTACCTCTTGCCAAGGTTACTTGGTCAGCCCCCTTATTCTCATTTGTCGGATCACGGATTCTATTCGAAAAGTCACATGCCGTCTCGTTTTGACGCACTGCGATAAAAAGTGACAGGTGTAGAGTTTCCGAAATTCGAATACTTTCCTACAGTTGAGAATAAGAAATCTGTATAGTAATCTGTGGCACAGATCTTAGTCTTAGAGACACCGCACATATACAATTTCAAATCGAACAACTAAATTGCGTGCTTTCATAGGCCGCACACTTCGTCGACTTAGTTGGTGGCTTTGGTTGGTGGACAGTGTTGCTAGCGCGGTGAAGTCTGCGATAAAATGCGGAAAAACAACGCACTTCTTAATAAAAAGAAGACGAAAACAGAACAAAACATTTAGGGTGCATCCGATATTAAGTGACAGATTAGAGCGTGGGAAACATCATACCTTACATTCTAAACTGAGATGTTACCCAGATAAGTTTTTTAAGGGCTTGCCTTTTTTGGACTTCGTCAATCAGCAGTTCTATTTTTTCATTTGTTACAAGAAGAGAATGCAGAGATCGACTGGCTGCGGCGGCTGCGTGCCCGTCGGTAAAAATCCAAGCGTGGGGAAATCACGCGCACGGGTCTGGTCACACTGCATGTTACCGTGCGACTGACCAATTAAGTTGTTATAGTGTGCGGGCTATCGGCCGATAGTTGGCCAATTTATTTATTGTTATTTTTGTTTCATTAGAATAAAAAAATCCTTCTTATCGTTGATATTTTATTTATTAATCCATAACCTTGTAAATACTTCCCAATATTTTCATTCCATACTAGGGTTGTATTTAGGTATCGATAGTCTAACAGAATTGCATCGATATCGATACTAGTTAGTCGATAGCTTCCGCACGACACTTATCAATGGTCGGCTGTCATCCACTATCGAATAGGCCTATCAAGGGCTGTTTCCCATCTGTATCATAAAGTAATCTGTGATCTTATGATTCTATGCCTATTACAAAGAGAATATAAAACGCTACGCTAGAAGAGACGGGACTTCAAGGAAAAAAAAAATTCTATAGAACGTGCACGCCAGACTCATACCAATATAATAAAAATTCAGCCAACAGTCTGGCAACAATAATGCCAACATAAGCAATAAAATAGGGATGTGCTTAGTAGGGATTAGAGATATACTTTAGATTTTTATCGATAGTTATAGGTGTTTGAAATTAATATACAATGGTACTTGAACAACTTTTATTCAGTATAATATACAATATATCAAGCTTGACTACTATGACAACATGGTAGGTTGTTAGGTTGACGGTAGGCGTGTGAATCGTCCTGGATCGGCCATCAACACCGATTTGGATTCCGACTTCCGACTACACCAAAAATATGTCGCGATTTTATTGTCGATTGGTACCTACACCAAATGCTTCCCTGTCAATTGAACCCACTGTTTACATCTGCGAAAAAAATAAAGTGGTTTATTTAATAGGCACGACATCGATAGGGAAATAAAATTGTACAGACAGCACTATTTTTTACTTAGGTCGGTAGGTAAATATTACTTTTATGTACTGAAATTTGTACTAAAATCACTATTTAAACAATAATAGCTTTAGAATAGAACTAATTAACAGTCATTGGTAATTACCGATCATCATTGAGAGGAAATTCAGACATAATATGTTCGTTTTACATTGGTCGCCGGCGTGTCTTTAAATTACATATTTCTTAACTTATTTGTTTTCTCATTTAGTTCACTTCACATCACACACAATTCTTTTTGGGTGAAGCTTATTTCTTGAGGCAAATCACTCGTTTTTAATAATAATTTAAATTAATTTCTGATTTAAGAAAATTCTCCAACACAACTATATGAAATGTCAAACGTTTTGAAAACAAGACCACAGCGACAGAGACAGATGACAGAAATAAATCACCTGTTTATGAAGAGCGTCGACCACCATATTGATTGTATGGATAATGCCTTCTTTCGGATTGAGGCGGATTATACCGCCATTACTGAGCGTGCACGTTTCATACAATTTTTTCTTCTTACGAACTTGCGCTAGACTGGCCTATTAGACATTCTGCGATTTAGTTGGCCAACTTGAAATGTATATGTGTATATGTGCGGTGGCTCTTATATAGTAGGGCTAGTAGGTTAGGTGCAAAGAGTAATGTAAGTATAGGGGAAGTTAGGTGTGAGGTTTATGATGTCATAATTAAGTATTATCATGTCTCGTAAGCAATACCTATCGCTTTCATGCGTACCTAAAGTCGATACCACATCAAGTGTCATTTTTATCATGAGGTTATTTATGCGTAATATAATAGTTCGTAATATAGGCGGCTTTCGTTGTGTGACTGTTGCACTTAATGTGTTGTCGTCTGTAGGTACTATATGATCGAAGATAATTTTGAATTTAATGAATGAGGGTCTAGACAAGATGCCATTTGAGAATCGATATCGCTAAATGGAAAATGTATGGGTTTTGACATTTACAATTAAAGTCCATCGAAGGATTATGTCAAATATCATACATTTTCCGTACATTTCATATACAGGGTGGTGCCGTCAATGCGACAATAAATTTAAACATGGGCTTTATTAGTCCATATAAATGGTTTGCCACTTTCAAAAATATCGTATTCATTTGATAATTTCATGATATTTGTATGGAATAGTGTAACATTGGCAGCATTATTTCATACAAATGTCATGAAATTATCATATGAATACGATATTTTTGAAAGCGGCAAACCATTTTTATGGACAAGTAGACCACCGCCTTTCTTAATTCAGCCGTGATCGTGAAACAGTTCGCTGTTTTTCGGATTCAAGGGAAAGCTAGCCAGTGTAGTTACCGGGCATGGAAAGCTTTTCATCTTAGACCATAGGATGACAACGCACCTGCATTATAAAGTGATTTATTTCCTTGTTATTGCAGGTGTCTATAGGCGACGGTAACCACTTACCACCATCCTAGTGATTCTGTAACGAATCTCGCACCTCACTTCGCAAGTCACTTCGAATTCAACTGTCAAATAGAGCAATTTTTCATACATTTTTTGCTCTATTTGACAGTTGAATTCGAAGTGACTTGCGAAGTGAGGTACGAGATTCGTTACAGAATCACAGTACGGGTGGCAAATTAGGTAATTTGTTTGTCATCTTATATAAATAAATGGTTAAGTAAAGAAAAGACTAGTTATTAATAAAATATTATATTTCTAAGTATTATTTGTTGTTCCCGCGTATATTTACAGTTCAGTCCAAAACCATTATTTGTTTAACATTTAATAGTAACATCCTAGCCAGTTATGTATAACAAACGAAAAACCATTAAAAATTAGTATTATTAATACACAGGGTCGATTGTTCATTCCTCAGTTTCAACTAACATATATCCAGAGAATAACGTCGTTGACAAATAATTTACAGAAAATCTATCAAAACATCCAAATAAATAATATCTGAGGGTTGAAAATAGACCCAATCTAAACAATAAAAATATATTAACGCTGTAGCTAATACAGGGTGGCGCCGTCAATACGACAATAAATTAAAGCATGGGCTGTATTAGTTCATATAAATGGTTTGCCACTTTCAAAAACATCTTATTCGTTTGATAATTTCATGACATTTGTATGAAATTATATAACATTGGCTGCATTATATTTCAATTTATTGTCGTATTGACGGCACCACCCTGTATAAATGATATTTGCGCTTCCTTTTGTGTTGTAGGCACTTGTAGGTAGGTGTTATAGTAAGATAAAAAATATCAAATTTAATGGTTACAAAAAAGACTTCCTACCGAAGTCTATGAAACTTAACAGGCTTATTATAAAAAGTGCTCTTAAGTCAGACCTATTTTAAACCTGATGCCGTCACTTTCTCTTTATTTACAAAAACGAGACATCGTTAGTTTTAAACCACATCCTAATTACGTAACTCCAATAGCAATAAGAAGCCAATCTGCCCCACGTAGCACGGGCTACAGACAAAATCTCTCTCCACCCCATATGTTTCCCAGACTTAATGCGTTTTATCTTTTTCTTTCTATTGGATGAAGAGAGAGATAAACTTTTGTCCACTCCAGCGAGTTGGCTATTCTATGGGGGGTGATGTTCGTTATAAAACGTTTTTTTTGTTGTTTTACTGACCTGGATGCAAGTCCTTTAGGCCATTTGTTGCAAAATCACTGCTTCTTTACTATGAAGTCATAGTGGTATCTTGCCTTCTTGCCTTGCAGAAAAACAGTAACTTTTTATGACGTCATTTGCCATTACAATCGGAGTTATGTAATAAGGGGCAGGTTCAACTATAAAACACGTTTTGTAATAAGACGGATTGCCTGACTTTAGTTATTGTAATTTAAACAAATTGGTATTAAAACGAAATAAAAAGGTAACATGTGAAAACGAAACGTTACGTATTACTTAGCAGTTATTTTATTTAACTAATTATACCTACGTTAAAGCGCCTGCGATAGAGTACCTACAGCTGGCAATGGCGGGTAAACGACATACGGAAACGTTCTTAAATATTAGCTCTCCAACCCAGATTAGTGATTTATCTCTCTACGATACTCTCCAAGACACACACCGTTATTTTTGAAAGGAGTTCTTGCGGTAAGACATGTAAATGGCAAGGCTTTATGAGTATGGTCCAATTTTTCATGGGTTGATATAATCTTTCCTGGCATTGTTCATAAACAACTAATAAAGTCATACTAGTGAAAATATACGTATATCTCGTGCGGATGAAAGTGACATTAAAGCTGTCACCAACCGAAGTAATATTACTAAAAAATTGTTGCAAGATGTATGAAACAACTATTAAAACACATTAAGATGAGCTATGTGCACAATTAATTCTGGATTAGGCTCACTGACTCTAAATACAAGTGCATTGTAAATATCTCTCTCTCTTAATATAAATAAAAAAGGACAGCTTAACAAATTACAAACCTGTGTTATTAGGCGAGTTACGTTTGTAAAGACACACACATAACAGGGAATATGCATAAAAAAGGTATTGTTTTAGTAAACACGACATCACATTAAGTGTAACAGTTGCACTGCGAAAGCCGCCTCTATTACAAACGCAGTAAGGGCGGTCTCAAGGTCAAACTGTTACGCTCGATGTGCTGTCGACTGTACATTTATAAAAAATACGCAAAATTATACTGTTAATAGTGAAAGTAGAATTGATTTCGACCATAAAATACCCGAGATATTTTAATTAGAAATTGCAGTATTCCGTCTCTTTCTAAAACAACTTTTTATATGAAATATGTATGGCGGGTGTGTAACGTGACGTCAAAGTTTATATCGGATCTCCTTGTCTAACACGCAACTCTATGTGTTTGTAAGTCAGGTATTCATCAAGATTTAAATCAAATTTTTTCAGTTTCAAATTGTAACAACTGTGTAGAATTAATTTTTAAACCTTAAATATCTTTTAGTATCTTTTATGAAACCTCTTTGGGCAAAAGCACCACAAATAAAAATATGAAACTATGATTTATAAAAATGTCAATGGTTTCTAAAAGCTATTTAAAGGAGATGTTTCATATCCGGCCAGGTATACACTATCTCAAAAATTCAGGTAAAATCTCCTGAATCCGGGAAAAATACTGATAATTCGTTTTTATACATAGTTTGTTTGCACAAAAGTTGTAATTTTTCGCCGATTTCACCGATATTCAATATGGCAACATGGCGGGCGACATAGAAGTTAATAATCATCACCGAAGTGACAAAGGCGCCCCATGATGAATATTTGACTGTGTTGCACTTTTTCTATAAAAAATCTAATTTTTGTACCACGCAACAGAGCAAATAAAAAGAAAACGGACAATTGAACACCGTTTTGCATATTTTTCAGTATAGTGTACATTGATCTGGCCGGGTCTCCATACATTTTTGGAACATCTCTTTTTATTAATTTGTAACATTTTATTAATTTTTGTTACCCTGTTCCTATACTTATAGAGAGAAAAGATGCTACACGGTTTATATTTTAAGGCATTTTGTATATGGTAGGTATGGTGTCAAGAATAAAATTCAAATCTCACGTCGTTTAGACCAAAAAATATTTTGAAGTATGAATGTCCAATTTTTAGGTTCGTTATTATGGAAATCAGTTACTTTCAATATAAATATATTGTTAAATTATTAAAAAAACAGTAAGTCATTTTGTATGTTCAAATGAAAGTCTAACTTCTATATAATATAAAAGCTTATACAGATTCACTCATCGGAATAACTAAAATTTGTGCTGACAATTTTCTTATTTTGGCATTTAGAATACCACAGTTTACTGCGGAAATCCTACCAAATTATAGGCATATTGTTGGCTTAATTCTATTTATAGTCTGATTTTTATTACTACGGAAAAAATTTAAACAACGGTGCTGCCGCAAATGAAAAAGGATTTGTAATTACTTAGTAGGTTTCTCACCTACGAGAAATTCGCCTCCTATTACTACTCTTCATTTTGACTATGAAAATAATTTATATTATCTTTTACAATCACCATTTTACTTTCGTAAAACAATATTGTTACATTACCGACAACCCTACAGGGCTGGTCAATATTAGGATCGCTATGAAAAAGTTTTTGTGTTTGTCATATGACTGAAAAATACGTAATATTTACAAACTAAAAAAAATTGTAAGATATTTTCTGAGGGCCTTTACCTTGAGAAACCTTAAAAGTCATATTGACAATGACATCACCTTGTTTTGAATTGTTCTGTGATAATAAAAATCTGACTTAAAGCTTGTCACAAGTATTTTATAAAATACGATTACACAACAGACACAAAGAGTAAAAGTAAAAATAAATGCATAATTATCTTAAATGTAAGTATTTGTTCAACAGTTGTAAATAAATCAATAAGTATTAAAAATATATAAAATATAACAGATGCAAGTTAAATTATTACTTACTTGATAAAATTAAAACGGTACTATAAAAGAAATATAAAATTAAAACAATAAACGCGAGGTCAACAAGTGATGATCAACAATTACAATAAACCACTAATATGAGATTTAAAAAAGTATAATAAATTTTAAATGGAATGGTTATCGATTCACTCTAAACTTAATTAGATTTTATCCCATTTGAATTTTATCAGGCAATAAACATTCCACTGGATTTCTCAATAAATGTATATAAATGCCTACTTATTAAAAGAAGCAAGTTTATGCGATTACATTAATTTTAACAACTCACAAAAAGCGAATCGACCACCTTTATAAAATAATCTAATAGTTTTTGCATGTAATAAGCGACTTTAAAAATAAAAACAATAATCAAGATCATGAAATTAACCCAATGTGCCATATAAAAAATCATAATATTATCACAAATGGTGCATTGAACCATTTAAAAATTCTTCTTACAGGTCCTCTGATGCAGCCTGGAAAAGAAAAACACATAAAATTGATTAATTTCCAAACGAAAAAAGAATAAAACTGTTTAGACTAGAAAAAACACGTGCCCCATCGTGGAATGCAACGAACCCACGTCTTTTCACAATTAGTGTTTCTGCTGTAACTACCCTTCCGAGGACTTGGGATTGGGAGAACGCCTAACTTCTACAGAACTGTAGGTATCTTCAAAAATGCCTATTCGGGTGTTCATTGATTGTTGTGACATCGGCCCTAATTCTGGAGAACACATGCTAAGTATAAATTTAAGTTTAGTGCATCCCTTTCCCTTAATATGAATACAAAAGGGATGGCTGTCATATGATTTGACATAATAAACAAACGTGCGTTTAATTTTCGACCTTATTGAACGTGATAAAATGCAGTGTCTTAACGAATTCTTGCTATTTTTTTCCTAGTACTTAAATTTAGACTTAAAGAGTGCGTCTTCAGAATTAGGCCTACTTATATAATTCTTGGTACTTCCAAGTTCTTGCTATAGAAAACTTTTTCGAAAATTTCTTCTACTAAGTTGAAAACAATTTAAGAATCAAATATGAATGTATGAAGGAGATGGAAAAGTTTTGGGCCAGCTCATAAGCACCATTTCAGATTGTAGACAATAATGTACTGAATAACATGGTGTTTTTAAATGACACAAAAATCCTTCGTTTTATTGCAAAAATATAATGAAAAAAAATAAGTGTTATATAAAAGTGCAACAAAGAAGCCATAAAAATGCCCAAAAGTGTAGTTTATAGCCACAATAACGCTGTTAAAAAGTTGTCATTCCGTATTTTCAACTGTGAATGTTTTGGGTGCGCTTGAAGTGTTTTGTTGTTTTTCTATATCGTTATAAGAAAAAATGGTGCTGATCCCAGTCCTATAGAAACTGTTACTATCTACTTTCGATAACAGTTACAAATAAAAACAAATTGGCCCTTAATTCTGTAGAATACACGCTGAATTTTAAGTTCACCGCATCTCGTTCTTTCATTATGACTGTTATATAATTTGACTTTTGAAAGCGTGTGTTCAATTTTCGATCGTAACAAACGTGATAAAATGCAGGTAAAGCACCCCTCTCAAGACAGGACGACCATCTCGCAGACCCTTCCCGCAGGAGGCGCATTAGGAGGCGGCTTTTCGCCACGCTCCAACCGCTGTTGCCGGAGGTGTGGGGCGATATGGAATAGGACTCCATTGTCTGCATTGTCACCCGGTGAGGTTGGGATATCCGATGTTCTTGCGAGATATCCCTAACCCTTCGAGGTGGCCTGCTGAGGCCAGCTGCAAGCGACTACCAAGTTTCCCTGTGTGGTTGCCTCGCTAGACAGCGAGGGAGGAAGAACTGATGGGTTTTAGTGAGTATGCCAGTCGGAGAGTGTCAATTAACCCAACCGTGGCTCTTTATCACAGGTGGGTAGCTATCAGTGGCGAAGGGTCCTAATAACACGATTCCTGTCGGCTTCCCTTTTGAAATAATACTCACCTAATAACAACTTCGACGTTTCGGCATACCTTGTTACTATCATGGACCTTCTATCATCCTTGCTACTATTAAATATGTTATTACTCTAATAATAACTTAGTATTTAACTTCAAACATTAACAATTCCTAAACACCTATCTAAGCGCCTACCTAATTCTTTTAGCAATATCACACATAGAGTCGTCATTGCAGTTCCAATTTCCGAGCGTTGCGATCATTCGCAATGAGCAAGCCGTAATTTTTCGGGTTATTGAGCCTATACTTACTGGTGTGGCTATCTCTTTCTTACGCATATATTTTTTTCAAGCGCCGTCTCTTTCTCACACGCCGTATCAAAGGCCGATATAAGCCGGTCGCTGACGAGTTATGATAGGGAAAGCATTACAAGATTCCGTGAGTGTGACAGTGAGGTAATATTATTGCTTGAGTTACTACTCTATCAAGTAGAAAGTAAGCGCCCATCCACTGGCGTGCTTTCGACCGAGACATTTTAAATTTTGCCAGCTTGTAATGTCATTCGCCAATAAAATTTTCTATTTATTTTGGTTTGAGTTGCGCAAAGTAATGTAAACAAACAGTTTTGTGTTTTGTTGTTGTTTTAAAATGGTGCACAAATAAGTGATTATTTCATATTGTGTGAAAAAATGTTACCAGTGATATAAGGTAGGTTTTTTTTCGGTTTCAGGTAAAACTATTGTTTGTTATTTTATATTTCATATTTTAGGTTGATTTAGGTTACATCAGATTTTTTAAAATTCTCTTTTAGTGCAGTTTTTTTATTATGGCCGATCTTTAGAAGTTAAGTAAGTTTAGTAAGTTGCTTGCTGGTCTTAAAGTACCTATACTAATATTGGATAATATAGGTTTTGAAAGTAAAAAATTATGAAGGTGTACCTACCTAAAAAGCTAGTATCGGTTTTTCTAATATAATGAGATTTCTATTGGTTAGTTTTCAACTAAATGAGGTCGTGATTTTGTCTCTTGATTTGAACATAGGTAGGTAGTACTACTTTGACTGTGTGATTTTGTTCCGGCTTCTCTTTTGGTATTATTCACTCTTCGCCACTGGTAGCTATAAAAGCTTTAATCATAAAAAAGGTACAGCACCCCCCTACAGCCGTCTAAAATTGTCTTTGGTTTCTAAGTTTTTATGCTACCTAAATTTTTTTAGCTCTAAATAAAATTCTTGCTATCTTTTTCGTATACTTACTTAATGAAAGAAAGATTTTCGTACTTAATCTAAATGCGCATCCACAAGTTTTTTTTGTTTGCTTATTTAATTTAGAATGTTCTATAAAAACAAATAAAGTTTAATTTGCCATAACAGCTCGGTCTTTACAGACCGGCACGAGGTCCCAGCGCAATTTATAGTACCTAACATTTGCGAATAATCGCGTCCACCTCATAGTGGCATATAATAATATAATGTTTGTATTTTCGTAATGAATGGATAAATCATCCCTGATTGCCTGCGAACGTTTTAGCGCGGTCACACACTTACCGGTGCCGGCGTTCCACCTAGAAAGGATCATAAAACCGGAAGGCAAGAATGCAATACAAAATGTACGACCTGTCACACACCTACCGGCGTGAAACGGAAAGAACGCTTACGTCTCTCGCCGGTAAGTAAAATGAAAATATCTTTATTCAATTAGGCCCCCCAAGAAGCACTTTCGAATCGTCAACAAAAAAACCCTTATGTCTATCACATAAAAATAATATTAACTAACAATTTTATAATGTTTGTCTCTCTGTCTTATTTGGATCTACATAAGCTAAGAATGTTATAATGTCTGCCTATCGGTCTGTCTGTCGGTCCGTCCGTCGGTCCGACTGTCCGTTAGTCTGTCTGAATTTACACCGGTTCCAAAAGTTGAACTACCGAGAAGATTCTGGCAACAAACTCGTGTTGTCACTCTTTTCAATTATTAAGTTACAATGTTTAATTACACAGTAATAGTATTTAGCAGTGCAGTGTCGCAAAGAGTATAATAAAGGTATATTAACGTATTAATAAGTACCTAATGACAAGAATATTTACTGTATTTTAAGGCTGTCCGACAATGCACCATCACAATATAGGTATTACAATACACAAAGGTCAACAATTAATATACAAAGACCTAATAAAGCCAAACATCATTCATTAATTTTAAACACTTGTCTGACCTCGTCATTACAATAATAATTATATTGTTTTATATATAATATCCTATAATGCCATATAGCTGAAAAATCCAAGTAAATTATTACAAAATGGTGTGTGACGAGTAAGTACATTTTGTATTGCATTCTTGCCTTCCGGTTTTATGATCCTTTCTAGGACGCCGGAACCGGTAAGTGTGTGACCGCGCTTACAAATCGATGACAGGCATAAAATCTATTATTTTCTTAATTTTATTATAAATGTTTGAATTGTTTCTTGTTTTTTATACCTACTATTTTAGCGATTATATCATTGATTATGAAAACCTTCCCAAGCAAGTGCACGCTGCTCCGAGAGTAGTCTGCGTTAGCGAATATGTTTTTGAATACGCGTCGATACGTTGTAATATTATACTGTCTATATTTTGGGTATACTTTGGTATTTCGGTATACTCTGTGTATTAACTGATCTAGGCTTATTTAGGTATGTCTGATTTAGGGTTTGGTCACGACTTCACAGCTCAAGCGACTTGCGCCTTGCGTCCACAGGCCGCTAAGAACAAATAGAAGTAGTCACGAGTCGCCACAGAGCGATTTGTTCTCAAGCTTGACGCAATACGCAGGCCAGCCTAGCTGTGAGGTTGCGCCAAAGCCTTGTTTGCGTAACTGCCTTAAGCTGACAAAGTATTGTGGCTAGGAAATTTTACCTTTTTTAAAAAATTCTTTGCTATTCTGCCCATAATTATAATCGTTCGTTGCGACAAATGTATAATAGTCAGATTTTAGATTAATTTGCCGTTTTAACGTTTGAAATATTCACGGAGTTCATTTCATTAATTAAAATTAGTAATTTATGTAAATACTATGTAGGTCAGTAAATTTTCATGTTTAATTTAGACATGTTTTGATTTTGCGCAAGTTATAAATATGAGTTTATATTTGGATAAACGGACTATAATTATCAGTGCTTAGATTAGAATAACTTGAAACTTGTTCTTTAGTTCCACGTTTTATTGCATTTGAGAGCTTAGTCTGTCAGTCTGTTCTGTTAAATAATAATAATAAAGGTAGATTCAAGATCATCTATTAAAGGGGAACAGGTAATTATTTACCTATTTGTGAATCAAGTCAAGTGTTCGATTCTGGTCTACGGTAAAACTTTAAGTTTATGTTTACACCTATTAATCAATTATTGTAATTTCTTTTGTAAATAAATAAATAAATAAAAATATGTAATGAAATGAAACAATGTGAATATTTCGAACAACTTTATGTAAAATATTAAAAGCTTCATATGTATATAATATTCTTAATTATTAAAGTAGCGTATTTAAATAAAATTAAAATATTACAGAAAATCCCTGCTTTTTAGACTCAAACATCTGTGTTTATCTCTTATCTTTTCTATGTCTTTTCTGTTATAAAAACGGTTTTGTATCAGTTGAATATATTTATGGACTCATCCTAATTACTGCTCCACAATGCGCTCTTCGTTAAAGATAGCTATCTATCAGAGCCACGTGAGGAAGCTCAGCAGTAAAATTGGAAAGCGATCTAAAGCGTACGTAATTAGCTAGTAAAACTAGGATTAGATTGTTTTTTTTTTTTTTTATACAACTAGATGACAAACAAGCTGACGGCCCATCTGATGGTAAGTGGTTACCGCCGCCTATAAACACCTGCAATAACAAGGAAAAATCACTTGATATTGCAGGTGCGTTGTCATCCTGGGGCCTAAGATGAAATGCCGTCCATGCCCAGTAATTACACTGGCTACCTTTCCCTTCAATCCGAAACACAGCGAACCGTTTCACGGCTGAAATAAGAAAGGAGGTGGTAGCTACCCAGACGACCCTACGTACGGGCCTACCACCAAGTAAAACTAGGTTTGTATTCACCTAGTTGGTTTGTATTACGTAAGATTATGACCGGCGAACTGATCCTATATGGCTATAGATCAATAGAGTGCATTTGCACTCTATTAGGTTTAATGCGTTTAATAATTTTTGTTATTAACATTAAAATAAATGTTGGATTTTTTTTTCCGACAGTTGTGAATAAGGGGGCTAGGATAGCCTATGTATCTGTTCAAATACCGACGATTCAGTTATGTTAGGCATAGCTTTTTAATATATTTTTTTATTTTATAAATTCATAGGGCTGTCCCAAGTTTTTTCAAAATTTTTTTTTTGATGTTTCAGACTTAAATTTAGTAGGACCTAATTTGTTCCGTAAATACATGATCAAATGGGTAAACACGAATCGGCTCTTGTCTTCACTTTCGACTGTGCGGTTGATATGAAACTAGCATTCTAAGGATAAGCCTGAGAGTATGAAGTTATCCTATTGGTAGATTTTACCTGCACACCGCTTAGCTCCCTCGCATAGTTCTGTTGGAAAGCCGCCCAAATACATATTACTTAATTATATATTAATTTAATAATACAAGAATTTACATTTTTACTTAAATAATTAGTACCTAGAAGAAAAATCTTTAAGATTTTATTACATGCCTGACCACTGGCTAATCGTTGGATTCTAGACAGTAAAACATTGAACTATCGCCGACAAATGATGTTATCTACATCTATGTTATATACATGAGAAACGACCAAGCCTTTTGATTTTACATTTAATATTGTACAGAAGACAGCACCTCAAGAGTCACAGCTGCACCACGAAAGGAGTCTCTATTATTAACGGAGCATTAACAGTTTCAAGATCAAACTACTTTGCTTGAAGTGCTGTCACCTGAACTTAAGTTACTGTGCATGTCCGATTCTAAAACACAATGGAAATCTAAATTTAGATACAGTATTCATTCCCTCGATATGTAGGCATGGGATAGCAAAACATAGAACTATCAAATTACTTAGGTAAATATCTATATCTTAACATGTTATAGTTGACTAATCAATAAAGAATTTTACAGAAGCCAAAACATCAACGGAAACCATTTTCTCGATATAATAAAACTCTAAAGATTATCCATCTTACTCATTTTTTGCCGTTTCATAAGCAAACGAATGAATATTTAATACCCAAATTAAGTTAATTAGAACATAAATAAATTATTGGTATAATAATCTATTTTTTTAAAATCTGATACTGGCCCTAATTCTGGAGAACACATGCCAAGTCTAAATTTAACTTCAGTGCATCTCTTTCTCTCAAAATGAATACGAAAAGGATGACTGTCATATAATTTGACATTTAGAAACGTGCGTCCCGTTTTCGACCTTATGATCATGATAAAATGCAATGTTTAGGCAGCACCTCCGTACATGATGTCTACAATTGCCTATAGTTTCTTTGAAATCCATCTAAATTTAGTTGACAGCTCTAAGCAAAATCTTGCTAATTTTTTCCTATTACATATTGCGAGAGAGCGGTGTACTTATGTACTTAAATTTAGATTTAGGCCTAGTGTTTGTGAACTGTTGTTGTATTTTTTCTTCGCACTGAAAAGGCATATTATCTATCTCTCATTTTTTTGCCGAAACCAGGTTCAAATTGAACATATCTTACTAAATGTCAAATTATTTGACAGCTGTCCGTTATGCATTCATATTGAGAGAATTAAATGCACTATTTGGATTCAGTGTTTGTATTCAGGAATCAGATCCAGAATCAGTGTACCTAGATGTGCAAATTACAATTAAACATCTTTTTAGTTTACTTCATAGATACTATCAGACTTTACCAAATGAATTTGGCCACGGATTAACAACATTTATCAATGAGCCGTTTTATAGCAAAATTTTATTATCATGTATCTCATTACAATAATAATAATGTTATGATTATTATAGAACTATTTGCGAGCTATTTTAATCTACAAAAACCGATCAGTCGACCAAATAAATTAGATATAGTAGGCACTGGACTACCTGAAATCGATCTTCGTCGGTTGGGTGAATGTGTAAACCTTAAAAGCCTCTAATTTACGCTATTGTATTCATTATTGCTTACTTGGTCACATAAGATAATTATATACAGGATGGTGCTATCAATGCGATAATAAATTAAAACATGGGCTATATTAGTTCAAAGAAATGATTTGCCACTTTCAAAAACATCTCATTCATTTGATAATTTCTGGACATTTCTATGAAAAAATGCATGCAATCAAATGAATAAGACGTTTTTGAAAGTGGCAAACCATTTTTATGAACTAATATACTTAGCTCATGTTTTAATTTATTGTCGCATTGACAGCACCACCCTGTATAACTTACAAAAAGTAGCTTTAGAAACAAAATCTCGTTTACTTTTTTACCTTTTGCCATGCGAGTATGCCGTAGGAGAGTCCAGCTCCTAAAGCGAAGGTTAGCAGGTATGGCAAGAATTTGAGTGAGGGTCCGTGCATCGGCCGCATCAGGGTTGTGATGTAGTTGAGCTTTCCATCAGAGTATGGCGGGTAGCGCCCCCTGTGAACAGACAATGTATAAATTTAGATAAGACAAGAAAAAACGGATAGTAGTCTAAAAAATAAACAGATGTTTCTTCGTCAATGGTGGCAATCAAGCGTATGGCCTGCTTGATAGTAAATGGTTACCGTAGCCTATAGACGCTTGTAGCACTACTCACGCGTTATTAAGAAAAAGTGTTATGTTAACAGCATAATAAGAAACGAGTTTTCTATATATGTCTACAGTTTGTAACATAATAGTTATTTGTTCAACAAGTGAGCAAAATTAGTTTTTGTAGCGAGTGCTGATGTTAAATCACGAACCAGCGAAGTAGTCTAAAATTGAATCACGAGCATAGCGAGTGATTCACAATTCCCCTTAATTCTGCTATTTGTTTACCTAAACGGATATATGTCAGTATATATGTCGTGTTTTTGGTATTATTTTTAAATCATATTTATTTAAAATAAAATTAGAGGACCGATTCTGCTATTGATTTACCTAAACGAATCAGCAGCGACTCGGTATGCGCTTGTGTTATAAAATAGGTATTCCACTAACATTGTTTATAAAGCCGGAACGCTAACGAAACGCTCTCGGTTGGTTTAACTATTGGTTGGTGACAGAAACTGTCAAAAGTTAAAAAATTCGGTATATACGTATATAGTGTTTTAGGTAGTTATATTTGTTTAATAATAGTTAAAGTAGTTTTAAAATAAATTAAATAGTAATTATATTACATATAACTAAATGTGGAAATGTTTTATTTTCCAAAAATATCGAAGAAAATCATACATTCATGATAATTATGATGACTCGTCCAAGGCTTATTATCCAAATTATACTTGATGCAATCCTTTAGGCACAGGAACTAAGTTTAAGAGTATTTTTTATTCTATTTTGCGAAATTAAACGTAACACAATTCCGTTGTAAAACCGCAACTTTTGACAGTTCAACCAAAGAACTACCGATGCGTTTCGGCTGCCACAAATGTTAAATATTTAGCAGAATACGAAACAATGATTGAACCGAACGGTTCGCGCTACGTGTTTGTTAGTAGAATACCAAACTGATGCGTTTCGGTTACGTATCGATTGCGTTGAGTTAGCAGAATACAAAAACGTTGTAACTTAAGCGTTCCCGATTGTTTCTGATCAAAATACAATAGCAGAATTGGGGGGCTGAGCGCAGTGTGTGATTTAAAAGCACGAGACAAAAAATTTGCTCTTTTGTTTGAAACATACATCTTTTCACCTCTCCAGCAAGAATATTGGCATAAGTGAGATACACAAACAATATTAATTCAGGCGTTAGACCATCATTTTCATCACTCAATGATCTCATTTTTGTAATTAAATTAACAAAATAATCACAATTAAAAACACAAGTCTAAAAATCAAAACAATCTGAATTTATTTTTGCCACTTTGTCCACAGATTATATAGACTATTTTTGAGTTGCGTTCCAAAATTACAGTGCATGTCATTTTTTTGAAAAGTAAATACTAATTATATTTTTATGTAACGTGACATTATTGTTTACTGAATTATATAGTTATTATTATTTTTCAAGAAAACGTCTATTTATTAAAATAGTTAAGCTTATAAACTAAAATAATTAAATTACATAGTTGTGCGACTAGCGCTAGTCCTGAGTTAAGGAACGCGCTACTGCCTATCTCAAATTTATTTAAAAACTTACTTTGCCTCACGCTCGCTGGTTTTCCTTCGAGATTTTCCGAAGCAAAAGAGCTTTTTTGCTGCTGGAGAGGTGAAAAAAGATTTAAATGTCTACAATCGATTTCAAAAGAGAACAGTTATGTCATATTTCATGTGAAATCGCATCTATTAAGCAAACCGCAACTTTAGGCACGGGCTTATTCGTTAGCTTATTTGACCGAGTGTAACTAAAGTGATGCTCACAGGCTTACTTGACTTGGCCTATGCATTACTGCGTTACAAGGATATATACTTATTGTTAAGGCGTTGTAATAAAGCAGCCGTGAATTTGCAATTATCTATGACCATAACTTTAAATTTTTGTTTAGTTTACGAATATAATAACCTTGGTAGCCTCACCATGAGATTATAATATACATTCAAAGTCATCTTACTTCTAAATATTAACTTATTTTTTTATCTAAGTAAATATAATTTTCAGAATGCATAAAATTTATTTTACGAACCAACGGCCATCCGTTCTGAGAGGCTAGACTCTTGTCTTGGCTTGACATTTGACAATCGCTATCACTCTCGCTAAATGGAAAATGTAAGGACAAATGGAAAAGCTAAGGACAAATCCCATACATTTTCCGCTAAGCGATAGCGATTATCGAAAGGCATCTTCTAGGCCCTCTGCGTGTTAAGTGCCTATTACCATGTCAGATTACTATCTTTTGAGCTACATCCTAATATGTCTTTAAATAGATGGATTGTAGTCTTAACATTAACAATTTAAAGAAAATAAAAATTTATTATACTTACGAAGCTAACTTCTCGCCTATGGGTGAGAAATTCTTGATAAGGCAGCTTTTCTTGTGCGTGAAAGTGTCAAAGGTGGCCTTGCCGTGGTAGGCCCCAATGCCACTGTTACCCACACCACCGAAGGGTAACGTGTCCACTGCAATTATAGACTTTATTACTAACAAGATAAGCATTAAGTTTGATATTAAACATTGTTAAGAAGCTCGCGTATCTACAACTAAGTACAGCCACGAACATTAATACACATAGAATTCACACTCAGTTCGTGTCGCTTATTGCAAAGATAATAAGGATGCTGAAATGTATGAAGTGGGTATATACTATTGTTCTTGACTGTACGTTTATGTTATCTTGGAAATACAAGTTACAAATTTCAAGATAAGTAGGTACGGTACGGACGAGTAACACCTAGGTATCTATATAGGAAGGGAAAAATAATAACTCAAGTAATGCTGCGAACTTTTTTAGAAACAAACCCTACTGCTTATAACCTGAGTTCCTACAAAGCTGGAATAAATAGCCACTTTCGGGGTAAGTTCAGTACATGTCTACCCCCTTAACTTCTCTTGGAGCAAGTGGGATCAGAAGCAAACCCATTTTATTAAATAAACTTGGTTGGTGGTTGGGCTTTTCTAAGTCCGCCTTGCTAGCTACCGCCATCTTACCCAAGTCTGCCGCCATAACAATAATGTTTGCATTGTTGTGTTCCGGTAGTTGGAGGTAATATAGCCAGTTCCTCTATGGTTGAGGAATCCGGGTGTTGCTCGCTTTCATCGTCGGCCTTATCTTCACTTAATATCAGGTGAGATGACGGCCAAGAGTTACCCCGTTAAGGTTAAAAAAAACTTAAATACCCATAGAATCCACGCAGCCCCACCTAGGGTACAGGAAGACAAGCGATCACTGCCCGTCTCATCATGCCCACCCGCCTACGCTGGATAGGGGCGGCCAGAGGATCTTCTGTCCATTCCCTCTCCGCTTCCTCCTTCTGCGTGAGCACAGTCTCGCAAAAAGAGGCGACCGCCTCCCTTACTCTCTCGCTACCAACCTTGGTTCTTAACGTGATTGGCAGTGAGAGGTGACCACTACTGATCGCCGCACGAAGTTTGTTTATATTTTTTTACGCAGCTATCATCATCACCTGCCTATATACGTCCCACTGCTGGGCACAGGCCTTCTTACATGGGAGAAACTCATGAGGAGTATGGGCCATAACACCACCACGCTGGCCCAATGCGGGTTGGTGGGGAAAAGCGGTTGCAGGAACAGCCGGGACCAACGGCTTAACGTTCCTTTCGAAGCACGGAGGAGCTCTAGATAACGAACTTTGATTGACCTATCCCAGGATCGACCATGGCGAAAGTTGCTTTGTTTTTCGTATCGAAACCAGAGCGCTCAAACCAATACGCCACCGAGCTGCTCACCTATAGACACCTGCAATAACAAGGAAAAATCACTTGATATTGCAGTTGAGTAGTGCTCGTGTCGCCAGGCCGGACACTCCACAAGGGTGTGCTCGGCGGTATCGTCGGGGGAGTCGCGGTGATGGCACTCCCGACGGGAGATACGGTACAGGTATTGCCGAAGCAGCCGTCTCCGGTCAGCACCTGTACCATGCGGCAGGTGAAGCTACCCAGCCAGCGCCTAACCCACTCCTCCAACATCGGACGAATCGTTTCAAACCACTGAGGTACCCAGGAATTGTACCCTATAATTTTTTTATGTTACTTTTCCTAAATTTTAAGCGATATTAATTATCTTGGTTTGCTGTAGATAAGATGCCTTAAAATTTAATGAGAGAAAAGGAGATATAAGTAGATATAAGTTATAGCACCTCGAGTTAAGCCAAAATAAAAGCCGCCAAATAACAATGTCGCCTGTTTACGGCGATCCGATTATAGCCCCATAAAGGGAGCCCCCATTTCGACAAGTAAAAATAATTAATGAAAAATGATTCATATAGCAGTAAGTGCCTACCTATGTTTCGTCGGCGTCGTTATTGTTTATAATCATTTTTAGTGGAATATAATAACGGCCATCTTAGTATAGGCAGATTCAGTGACTATACGGGAAGAAAAATAATGTTTTATTTACATAAAAAATATTTGTCAAAGTTATTCTGGATTTTTAAAAGAGAGAGATGGAAGGTAAGCCCCCCTGCTGCAGACATAAAGCTTCCCCTATAAGGGTCACAGACCTTACTCCCCGCACAACACTACAAAGTAGTGTTATGTACTGCGCACTTTCTAGTTAATTTTCTGACATATAAGACTAGTAAGACATGCATCACTACACTTACATTTACTGTAAAACTAATATTAGCTTATGTTTACTTTTGTTTAAAGAACATGCTAAAGCGAGTCATGCTAATTGTCGTTTTATAGAAATATATCGGTTATGAAAAATAAAACATACTCTTTTTCAAACAACTAGATGACAAACAAGCCCACCTGATGATGAGCGGTTACCGCCGCCTATAGACACTTGCAATAACAAGGAAAAAATCACTTGATATTGCAGGATGAAATGCCGTCTATGCCCAGTAATTACACGGGGTACCTTTCTCTTCGATCCGAAACACAGCGAACAGTTAAAAAGGTGGTCGGTACCCACCTACCTACGGTATACGAGCCTGCCACCTAGTAAAAAATACTTTGTCTTCTTGAAATATTTGTAGCTAAAACACAAAGGTTAATGATTATTTTAAGATCTACGTTGTAAAATTATGTACGCGACAGATAAATTATTACCTGATTACTTATTTGGGTACTTACTTACTATGTACGAGTATGGGTCTGAGATAAACAAAGGTGGGTAGGTATAGACATGATAATTTGATAATTTTCTTTACTTATACCTACGAATTTTCAATGTTAGTCAATGACCTGCAAGTTTATGTAACCCATCTTTATATAACATATTATTATTATCAGGAAATAAATAATTGAAATTAATCCTGTTGTGACTTATTGGAAACCACTATCTTAAAGTCGTTAAATAAATGCCGTCATTAATTTTGACTCACGTCAATCTGTGTTATTTTATTCTCAACTAATTATTTCTGTTTATCTAATCTAATTAAGCCGATACCTCGTGTACTCTGTTTCGGCCGAGACAGAACGGGATAGAGACATTACTTCTCAGCGCGAGGAAAAAAGACAACAATAGCGCACGCTCGTGCAGTGTATTTACAAATAATTGATTTAGTAATAAAGTAATTCCAATAGCTCATTGCCTTTCTTATGAACTTGGTTTGGGTTTTACATATTCGTCCTTTTGAATAAAACGGAGAAAGGGAGGATCATCTTTGTTTCTTTTTACCGAGCAAATGGTTTCCATTCAATTTTTGGCTTTTGTAAAATATTTTATAGATAAGATTACTGAACTCCTAACATATTTAAAAACTAATAAAAGAACATAGTAAAAAAATAGGATAAGGTTAATTCTGATTGAAAACGCTGAATATACGAAAGGTATCGCCTAAAGCGTTTCTGGGAGCTTATTCGCCAAAATCGACAAGTGCCGATGCCTGCCACCTTCAATAAAAATTGCTGTTTCCGGCTACAACGAAACGAAACGTTTCTTAGCGAAACATTAATGTACAGTCGACAGCACATCACGCGTAACAGTTTGACCTTGAGACCGTCCTTAAGCTGCAATAGAGGCGGCTTGCGTAGTGCAACTGTTACACTTGATGTGCTGTCGTCTGTACATTTAGACACTGAAGATTTTATCCTTCGGCACTTGTCACTTGAGTAAGCGAATAAGATACCACTTCTGTTGGCACTTTGGCAGCTCGCTTCATGCATTAACAACTCTATTAGCAAGAAAGTTCTGAAAGGGTTTTTTATTCGACATGCCAATTTCAGATTATAAGCAACTTATGCGAGTTAATCAACTAATCTTGTTATCGATCAAGTTTCGACCTTATTATGTATGACGTCACAAACAATAAATAAAAATTATTGAGTGCAAACCTCCCAAGTGCATCATAGTCTCATTGAAGCACATCCCCCCGCTGCTTGTGTTCTCTATCATGTTGTCGAGTACGTCCTTGGCCTTGGCGAACACGTACAGCACTAGAGGCTTCTCTCTACGTAGGAATACCAAAACCACCACCATTAGTCATATACTAGTGCCGAAATTTAATGTACAATAGTAGGTATACAGACAGCGTTACATAAGAAGTAAGTAATAGGGCATTGTACTTCGGATTATTTGATTAGCCAAGCAAGTTATGTATATAATCTTATGATAAAAGAAAATTATTAACGGAGAACTAAGATTGAAAGACACGATGAAATTCTTTTAAATAATTGTTCAAATGTTTCTTTATACATGGGTCTACCAATCCCAGTACGAGTTACGAAGATCCTATAATAAAAACTTAAGCGCTATAGAGAAGCACTTTTATACAATAATAAATTAGAACTAGTCTGAAAATAGTTACGCAACAAATCACCATCACATTCACCACCATCACCAAACCAAATACCCATTTTGAAGAACCAACACCAATATCCATAAACCACGACCTGATCAGCTCTTTGGAATAAAAACATCAAACTTTTACAATTTCCTAATGTATTGATCATATCTAGCGTAATATTACGTAATTTGGATAAAACCACAATATTGGTGGCAATTACAGCTAGCTATCTTTGAATCAGTTATTTTTTCCATAATTACTTAGAATTACGGAAAATGAGTGCTTCAATTATCTTTGTCATGACATGTTTTCAGAATAAACTATTTTAATAGAAAACAAAGCTTATTGGATGTTTTTACAAAGAGCCGCGGGATAATACGCTTTCCTTACCGCCATAGAACATGACTGTGTCATTCAAACTGATACTGCCCGTACGAGTCTGCTCAGTAAACAACTTTTGAATGTTGCTCTGATTGCTGAATATGTAAAGCACTAATGGGTGCTCCCTGAAATTCATGTCTTATACTGTTACAACGTATAAAATATGATAATTTTAAATTTAAAAGCATTACTATTTAGATTATGGACATTAAATTTGATATCTCTGGTATTTATTTCAAAGGATGTCTTAACGAATGCTATGTTCAATATTTAATTATGTAATACGATTCTATTATTGTGGGAATGAAAACGATTATGTTCGGTGGTCGAACGATATTTTCTTTGACTACTAATGTGTTATATTAATAGCTGCGGATACCTGACATTTATATTACGACGTGAATTTCCACCACAAACACATTTCGTATAAACACACAACGGGTTTGTATCAGTTATGATCACTATTACCAAAAATAGAATATAGCCAACGACACATTGTCAACATGATACATTTTCTATGAATAACAAATAAAGGTGAAGTTCAAACAGATTATGATTTCAATAAAGCACTGGCAAGCACTCATAAATATTTATTGAAAAACATAAAAATACACACAATGTGCAACCGAATCACACTAACACAATGAATACCTACTTGACAAACCATGAATGAACCAAGGTTTTTTCAAAGGCTTCTTGAATCACAACACAAATGAAAACTTTTCAAGCTTTTTTTTTTTAAAAAAATCACACAGTTGATAAAGAAGCACTTAAAAGATTTGAAGTAGGAACCTTACCTTTCGTTGATGAATTGAATGGCTTCATAAGCATTTGCAATAGGTACAATGGGCAGAATCGGGCCGAAGATTTCGTCTTCCATAATTTTGTCGTTTGGAGCCGCATTGGCAATGATTGTGGGTTCAATGAACCTGTCTTTGGGGTCGCAGTTACCACCGATCACTATTTTATCCTTACTGGCGTCTACCAAAGCTTGAAGACGGCTAAAAGTAAAGATGTAAAAATTGTTTTGAGTACTATTTTTTAAAAGTTATTCTAAAGTCATTGCTGTGATTTTTGCAGTGTTTTGGGTTGTTGTTGTTCTTACAACATTAAGGAATAAATTATGCTATGATTTCAATATTTTACATAATATTTATCTGATATTTATCATCATCATCATCATCACTTAGCCGAAAGACGTCCACTGCTGGACAGAGGACCTACACCAGATCGTCGGTCCACCTTGTCGGAGGCCTGCTTACGCTGCGTCATAAATTAATTGATCTAAAATAATTTTAATTAATCTTATATTAATTGATTGTAATTTGAATACATTTCATGATTTCGTTACATACCCACAGGGTATATTAAATTAAACTTAAAACGTCACGTTACATAACAAAAATATTGTTTTAGTTTAAATTTCATATAATTTTCCATGACACTATTAATTAATTCGGATGACATGCTATTGACAAGACGAGGTTACATAAAATACAAGGTAACTGGTTCTTCGTTCGCCGTGATTATTGTTCGCAGTTGGCTTGCTCAGTCAGTTATTATAAATAATTGATCTAGTCATTTGATTTTTAACGTAATGGGATTATTAATAATAGTAATAGTAATACCTTCCCAGCGTCTCTTACCAGCCCGTCGACATTCACACACAATAACAGATCTATTGTCTGATATGTACAAGTACAAAAGACAGCACATCAAGTTTAACAGTCGCACTACGAAAGCCGCCTCTGTTATGATCGCAGTAAGGGCGGCCTCAAAGTCAAACTGTTACGCTTGATGTACTGTCGCCTGTACTTCACATATTAATTTGTTACAAATACGCTCAAGATGGCGAATCTAATTTTATTGACTACGAGTTACTAATCCTAGATATGTTGGTTTATCAACTATCTTCCTAAGTCTAAACTAGTCTGTAATGTAAGTTTAGGTTAATTTATTATGAGTTACATTATTTACAGCTCTATCAAAGCTACTTGAGAAGATAATACCTACAGCCTTACAAATGAATACTTCAGCATGAAATGCCTTCAGGATAAATGCATTATCAGACAAAGTACCTCTTCCTATCATATGTCAACAATAATTTTAACCTTTTGTTTTTAAAGCTTTATGCCATGAACTTATTTTTCTTTCGAGGAGTTTATTGCGTATTTTATTTTTTTATAAGTAGTTAAACATCTAGTCTTAAAACCAAGGTTCACAATAATCTGATTTTATAATAAACCTGCTTATAGCAGCGGCTTCGCTCGCGTGTCCTACAGGAAGGAAACAAATGACTTTTTTGAACTGGATAATAAATAATTAATATTTCTATACCCCAAACAAACACAACAAAAAACTATATCCCGCGCTCTCCCACGCTCCTTCGCTCTCCCCCGCGCTGTGCGCTATGCGGCCGTCTACCGTGCGGCGTAGGATTTTCGAAGGCCTATTTGACTCTGTTCGAAGATGATTTTGGAAGAACTGTGACATACGTGTCTTATAATTTTAATTGAAGAGTATGTGTATACCTATTTTTGCGTCAACCGACTCAGAGAAAATTGCATAGAAAATTTAACCCCCCCTTTCACCCTCTAGTTGTGAAAGTTCGAAAAACCCTTCTTAACCTGCACTTCACAAAGAACACACCCACCAAATTTCATGCTTCTAGGACCAGCGGTTTAGGCTGTGCGTTGATATATCAGTCAGTCATAAACACTTGTAAATATGGTTTGGTTTTTTAATTAGACATACTATTTATAAAAGTGTTTTGACTAAAATAGATTAAAATAATAAGGGTATGACACCGTCAACTCTGTAAAATAAAACTGTCTTACCCAAAGTGCCTGTTGTTAACAATCCTGGCTAGATCAGGTGATTTTTGTGAATCCTCCCCGTACCACTCCGTCAGGACTTTCTTGGCTGTCTTAATGAACTTCTCTTGTATCTCTTTACTGCACAGCACGTAATCGGGGGCGATGCAAGTCTGACCCATGTTGATGAACTTACCCCATAATATGCGCTTTGTTGTTATTTCTATGTCTGCTGAGTTGTCGATGTACACCGGGCTAAAAGGTAATAAGAAAATATTAACATTGTATTAGAATCAAGACATACCGATCGTCGACGACCGACAGGCGCGTACGGCTTCCCATAATATCGTGCTGTTTTGTATGGTAAAGCGTCGATCACCAGCAGCTTTTGATCAGTGCGTCTTGCTGGACCTTTAAACATTCCTTTAT
Source organism: Nymphula nitidulata (assembly GCA_947347705.1). NCBI lineage: Eukaryota > Metazoa > Arthropoda > Insecta > Lepidoptera > Crambidae > Nymphula > Nymphula nitidulata. The sequence goes on along the minus strand of OX374634.1, from coordinate 11,733,641 downwards.
AAAATTGTACTTTAGACTATTATAGTACTATTTTAATAAACACGGTTATTATTAACCAAAGCAGATAATACAAATAAAAAGTCAAAATAAGTCGGTTAATAAAAAGTCATGTTCCTAGATAAGCTGAAATTTTATTATAGTTCGTTTTCTGGTGGTTTACGCCTGTTCACAACTACTTACTAACCATTCACAAGCTTGTCAGTTAGCGATATTTATCTCTGTCTATATAAAGGAGAAAGAGAGTAAGAAAAGCAAGTAAGTGTCATCTAAGCTTATGGGTCGGTTGGTAAACAGTTATTAGTGGTTGTTTTTAGATTTAGTCTCAGTAGTAGGTACATATAATTATTTTGAATCAATAGCTATGCCTCGCAATTCGCAATAGCTTTGCGAAGCGCGTGCCGTTTGTAATTCCGACTGCTCGCATATTAATATTAGGTCTTGTGAATTACTGTTGTTTCTCATGTTTTTGAGTTTATGAATATTTTTATTTGAAAAAAATGTCAATTTTTAAGTTGAATTATGTATTCGGATCCCTGCTATCCTGCTAATAAAATGAAATAAGAAATAAAATTATTAAAATAATAAAGCAAAAAGATTCAATTTGATAATTTACCTTTTGCCTCCTAGTTCTAGTGTAACGGGAGTAAGATGCTTAGTGGCTGCTTCGTGAACAATTTTGCCAACAGTTGTGCTACCAGTGTAGAAGATATAGTCAAATTTTTGTTTCAGTAGCTCGTTAGTCTCTTCAGGACCTCCTTCTACGACTATAATAGCCTCCTGTGGATTGAAATATGAATATTACATTTATTTCTTGCCAATCCGGATAAAAAACGGCTATCAAAACAATTATAATATAGCTATCGATTAGTCCATATTTCGTCAATTTGTTGGTACTTTCGGTATTGCAATTAAATTAATAGAAAAACACTATTTCAACAGTTACGAAAAACAAATTAATGTTTCCGTTCTTTTCAAGCTGGATTGGAAAGAAAAAGCCTTAAACATACAAAATTCAAGTACGAAATCACATGTGAAATGATTCAAGAAATAACAAAAATAACACTTAATAGCTAAATGCTGTATATATGCTATAATTGCCCATTTTTGCAGTATTAATAGGAGAGAGATGAAAAAGATAGTCATAATATGATTTTGGGTAAAATTTTGGTTTTATAAATAACTTAATAACTTATAATTTATTAACTTAATTTATTATTAATATGGAATAATACTATTTTTTTAAGAGTTGATATGTTATTAACAATTGATAAAGCAACACTTCGTAATCTTTCTATAAAGATTTGTATAATAATCATTATCCTTTAATCTACAGGTAATTATAGAGATAATTTATTAGCCTGTAGTAACTAAGTCGAAGATGTCGAAGCCGATAGTTGAATTAGCAAGATTTTCTAATACTGAAGACAGTTTGCGTGATACCAATTACCAATTCATGATTTATTTATAACTTATTTAAACCTAAATTAACCACCTCTGTGGTCTAGTGGTTGAGACCACTTGCTTCAGATCTAGAGGTCCAGGGTTCGATCCCGTGGGGGCAGAAATTTTCTGCTTGGTTTGGTACTAGCTGCCACCATCTGACCTAAGTCTGCCGTCGTAACAATAATGTTAACTGCATTCTTGTGTTCCGGCAGTTACAGGTGAGATAGCCAGTCCCTCTGTGGTTGAGGAATCCTGGTGTAACTCGTTTCCATCATCGGCCTTATCTTCACTTACCATCAGGTGAGATAAAGGTCAAGAGTTACCCCATTAGGGTTAAAAAAAATGATTTAAGTTTTGAGTGGTCATACAAAATTATGTTAAACCTATCAATGACACAAACACTCTTCATTTGATAGTCAAATATTACTTTTGTGGTTGACTGCACATATTATTATTATACTTACATTGTCTAGATATTTAGGAAGCATTTCTGCAATGAATTTAGCGCATGCTGCAGAAACTTCACTTGGTTTAACAATCACTGCATTGCCAGCAGCTATGGCACCGGCAACTGGTAAGAGGACGAGTTGTAGGGGGTAGTTCCATGCTCCAATGACTAGAGTCACACCATAGGGGTCATTGTAGATTACAACATCGTCTAAGATGTTTACTAGACCTTTAGGTGGCTGTAGATAAATTATAATCACTTAGTTAAAGTATTAGTCAAAAACAAGTTAAAATTTGAAGTGCTATTTTAAGTACTGTCATGGTCAAAACTTTGAATTCACAAAGTTGAATAAAGTTCTTCTGAACTTAAAATTTATGTTAGGGTATTAGATTTATAGAATGGCTTTATACAGTGTGTCTGGTCACCGGTGTTCGATCCGTTATGGCGTCAAAGACATATTCAAATAATCACAACTCCTGAAATATTTGACTTAGAGCTTAGGTCTTGACATCAGTTTTTAGGTAATACCTGAGTGCATCTATAAACTAAAAAAAGAATATGTTATGAGGCTAGTTTTTGGGAAAACAATTAATAAGTAAAAAAAAACAAAATTATTTCACACTTTTTAAGTTTCAAGTATTTTTTTAAGGTTTTAATGGGAGTTTTTGATAAACAATGCCTTATTATGGTGGATTTGTCGATAAAATTGATCATACTGCTTCACATTAACGGGTCAGACACTGGTTATCAGACACACTGTAGAATAAATCGGCTATGTTCGACACATATAACGACAAATGGACACTGTCCATTTATACCAAATAAAATATTTATATTTCTATGGAACCCTTGAAATAATAGTAAAATTAATGCTTAATTTTATCAACCGTAAACAAACAAAAAAAAGGGTCTTTTTTTCTATAGTATTTTTAAAAATCTTGTTCCCTTCTTGAAATCTATATTAAAAATATGTATCCAGTAATTATGGAGACATTATTCATACATTTCTTAAACAACTGATTAAATATTATTTTTCTCGCAGTATGATTGTTGTTATCAGGTGAAATACTGTTACTGATAATAATGTAAGTAATTGTTTTTTTATGATTATTGTTAATATTGAATAATTAATAAATATCAGTTGCAATTTTATTGTTAGAAATTTTCAAAGAAATCTATTGACTAACCTTTACTGGTTTAACCCATTCATCCAAATAGTGCAGAGTGTTAATCAAGTCATTGATGAGAAAGTCCACTTCAAGCAGTAAGGCTTCCATCTTACTCCTCCTCAAATCCTGCTTCAAAGCCTCCACCATTGCTTGTCGGTTTTCTTTGTATAGACGAAGAAGGTTCTTCAACTGTTGACGACGCCATTCTATGGGCCGTGTGACTCCTCTATTGAAAGCTTCACGAGCTTTTTGAACAGACTGTAAAAGAGTAGAAATATTATATTAATCCATAAACTATAAAATAAAAAAGCTAAATTCAACATTAATAAGTTATTTTAGAATGTTTTAAACCTTTAAGTTAACACAGCACATAAACAACACTATTCAAACAGATCAATTACCTCTGCTATGTTACTCATCTTTGGTTTTGAATTTGTGACTGCTCCTGTAACAAATTAATTATGTTTAATATAATTGTCTCTTGAGTACAAAAGCAGTAGTAGATTTGCAGCGGTTTAAGCCTATATTCTCTATATCAAGGAAATTTTGGTAGGCTGAAGATGTAGTAAAAGTTATTTTGAAGCATTATAATTATTTTAATGAAGGTGTATGTTGTCTGTAGGGGACACAGCCTGGAAAACTTATCATAGAAAATATTTTTTTAATCATTAGCAACGTTAGGAGACTACTTCCCCTTCCATAGCGAAATCATAGGAAATAATCCAAAATTCTTCTATTCTTATTATAAAAATTGTGTATGTAACATTATTTAGTTCCATAACTGCAAAATATTTTGAATTTCTTATATTGACACTATGACCGATGCTTATCGACAACCTTCACAACCTTTGGACTGTAACTATGATGCAAGTAGTTCGTCACTAACTGGTTTGTTTAAAACAACGCAAATGGTTCAATTATTAAAAATTCAGTAATAGCTATTTCCTTTAAATTGAAGACTTACCTATAACCATCTCAATTATTGTTTTTTCAATAAGGAAGAGAACCTGAGAGATGAAAAATACTTTAAAAATAAAGTTTTGCTTCACAAAGTATTTTTTAAACTTGTAAATACGATGGAAATGGAGCTATATATTTTAGTAATTATAGCACAAACAACACTGACTGAACTCAATTGTAAGCAGGACAGGAGTCGAAAGTCGAAGTAAGAGAAACAATTATTGAAATCAAATCAAAAAATTACAAAATAATTTTTGACCTTTGATTTCACTCGATGGGTGACTGACTGTTAAACAAAACAGTAATCTGTGCACAGATTAGAAAGAGTATGTCTAAAGACAGATGGGAAACACGCCTTGGAGAGGGCAAGCGTTAGTGAAATGACAGGGGAACATTCGTAGTAATGTACGTAAACTATCGACTTGTAAGTATCGACATCGATAAATATGGAATTGTCGATATTGATAGTACAGCACTAATATTATTTTAATTACTATGGCTGAATTGGCTAATGTAAAAGTAAAAAAAAAACACTGGAGATATTTCGAAGTGGTTTATTTTAATTCAAGGAACTTTATATTAACAAACTAGTTAACGAAAAACAAACAGTGTAAAATACAAGCAATACTACCAGTTTATAAGTAATTATACCTAATCGTAATTGAAAATATGAAATTAGTTATTAAAGCTAATACATAACAATAACCTAATACATAGCAACAATAAACCTTATACAATACATAACTTTTAAGTAAGTTTAAATATATTAGTTTCGATGTTATTTGCAATAAATCAACTTAAGCAACATTAAGTATAAAAAAAACTTATCTTTATAACACTAACCTAATATTTAGATTCATTATTCATTTTAAATCTCAATTACAACGATGTTCTTATCAACCTGTATCATTATCTATAAAATCAAAAAGGAATGATTATGTATATAGTAAATTTTAGTTTTTTTCATACTTTTTCTGATATAAAAAATGTGCAGTTTCCATACTGTGGCGATGATGAACTAATACTGTTGGTTTTGATTTGAGACATTTTTAATATATTTCAATCGTATTCAATCGTGACAAATTGATTATAAACCAATAACTTTTTTTTTAAGAATTCCCCTAGGATCTTTACTGTGCTAAAAGATATTTCAATCGTATTGACAAGTGAGAAAATCTTAATGAACTAATCAACAGGGTATATATTTTGTAGTATAAACTCTGTTTTTGAGAACCATTTTAAAATCAGTTCAAACATTTTTCATTAACATTAAAAAATATTTGTATGGAAATATATTTCTCAGTGGTGTTCACATAAATTGGCAATTTCATAATTAAAAACCTATAAATTCAGTCAAGTTGCAGAATACCTTCAGGACGCTCATGACAATTAAAAACCAATTGTGTCTGAAATCTGTGGCTTGTCAGTATATGTAGCATAATGCAATTCATATCTTTCACATATATGACTATTTGGACATTTTTATGTAGGGGGTTACAAAATGAGGAATTCAATTAGTACAAACATTAAGACGATTTTTAAAAATCTTAATATTTGTATTTTACTGATATTAAATATCTTAATTTTTTTATAGAAAACGGATTTGTAGTAAAGTATTGCTATTAATCCGTTTTTCTTCATTATTAATATAATTTTTACACAAGAATTCTTCTTTTTATAACCATATGCATAAAAAAGAGTCCAAATATTAATATTGGTCAGTATTTATCACAAGTGTACACTTTGTGAATTTATTGTTACATATTCGACAAAACTTTTCCGCTTTTAAGTGCCAAGAGTTGCTTGGCCTGTAATGTATTAATATGAGGCAGTGGGCAATATTTGAGATTACGTCTTAGCAAATTTACACGTTCTCTAAGAGTAATCCAAAGTATGAAATTTGGAAATCTCGTCAGTTAAGAAAGAGCGCCGGCAAGCTTGGCAGTTAATTTTAGCAAAAAGATTTCTGGTGACATAACCAGCCGTAAATGTAGACGCTTGTATGCTGGTCTTCTCTATCTGAACTTGCTGGAAAAGATCTGTTCCGCCAAGTCTGGATGAGAAAGCGGATGGTCCAGTTTGCGCCTCCGCCCGCCACCGCATTGCTTGCTGCGGCAATCGCACCTCGTGAACAACCTGCAACAGAAATACGGAGGGATTAGGTACTACCTTTTTGCGGCGTAAAAGTAAGTCACTCATATCCTCCTTAGATTTTATTCGAATGAACATTGTAATTAGTGCATATCCTCCTGGTTAGACTGGTGATTTAAATAATTCCAAAAATTCATAAAATTTTTCAAGGTAATAATCCAATTCCAAAATAATAATGTTTTCAAATTATACAGTACAATAACAAGAATTTGTCGACTGACTGGCCGAGTGGTCCTTATTAGAAAGAAAAAAGAAAGAAAGAAATACATTTTATACTATATTACTAGGTGGTAGGGTCGTCTGGGTAGGTACCACCGCCTTTCTTATTTCAGCCGTAAAACAGTTCGCTGTGTTTCGGATTGAAGGGAAAGGTAGCCAGTGTAATTACTGGGCATGGACGGCATTTCATCTTAGGCCCCAGGATGACAACGCACCTGCAATATCAAGTGATTTTTCCTTGTTATTGCAGGTGTCTATAGGCGGCGGTAACCACTTACCATCAGGTGGGCCGTCAGCTTGTTTGTCATCTAGTTGTATAAAAAAAAAAAAAAAAAAATATACAGACTACTTAGTCAGGGGTCACGGGTTCGAATCCCGGTAGGGCAGATGTTGCAAACATCTGCCTTTCTGATATGAGGGCTTAGACAAGATGGTTTTCGATAATCGCTATCGCTAAGCGGAAAATAATAAATAATAATATTTTTGTAGTCTGTGGTTGAGCAATCTATGATTTCTCTCTACTACTAAGACTAAGTACTTCTTAGTAACAATAAACTGTGTTTATCTTTAAGTTAAAATTGGTTTTATTGAAACGAGGCACTGGTGGTTATTGAAATAATATCACATTAAACACCGGCATTCAATTATATGACTATGTGTAAGTGGATGGCTGAATGTCGTGCCATCCATCTGATTAAATTAGCCAGTTAATTGGACCTATTGGACGCTTAGACAGATCTTTTAGTACAAGGAGCTTTTATGTGACTTTTAGTAATATTGGTATGTTTAAGGTTACTTATTTTATGACTACTTGTAACCGAAATCGTTATGGTTATATGTCATCATAAAAAATTACCTTAAACCTACCAATCACACCAACTCTTCAGTACAAGACGATCTGCCTACGCGTTCAATTGAGCTGACATTTAATTAACAAGTTAAGTTGGTAAAAGTTGAGTGATTTTAGTTCAATTAATTAAACCATTATACAAAATAAATTTATACCTTGACAAACTAGGTGTGACAACGGAGTAGAAGCTTCTATTTGCAGAATGTGGGCGAAGAGAATCTGGTAGGTGCAGTTGCTCCTACTATTTCTGGAAATTTACAACAATTTTATCTTTTTTTTTTTTTTTATTCAACTAGATGACAAACAAGCTGACGGCCCACCTGATGGTAAGTGGTTACCGCCGCCTATAGACACCTGCAATAACAAGGAAAAATCACTTGATATTGCAGGTGCGTTGTCATCCTGAGGCCTAAGATGAAATGCCGTCATGCCCAGTAATTACACTGGCTACCTTTCCCTTCAATCCGAAACACAGCGAAGTGTTTCACGGCTGAAATAAGAAAGGCGGTGGTACCTACCCAGACGACCCTACATACGGGCCTACCACCTAGTGAATAATAAATCAAAATGTTTATATTTTTATGATTTCTTTACGTTATCTTTTATTTATTGTCATATCATAAGTACTGAAAATATATTGTTCAAACCAATTTTAATTGAAAGTAGTACAGACGACAGCACATCAAGTGTAACGGCCTGGCCACGGGAACGGGCAGCGGCGGCGGTGACGACTCGGCAACCACTGCGCGGTCACGCCGACGAGCTGCGAGGCCGACATCGAGACAGCGCGCGGAGTGGTTGCCGATTCGCGAGACGCAGGTCGCGCGTGCAGTGAGTTCGTGGCCAGGCCGTAGCAGTTGCACCACGAAAGCCGCCTCTATGACTAACGAAGTAAGGGCGGTTTACAGAACAAACTGTTACGTTTGATGTGCTGTTGACTGTACATCACTTTTGGGACATACAGACAGGACATGCCATAACTTACGGTTTAGGACATTTCGATACAGAAACTTATACTTGAATGTTTCTTATTTAATTACGATAAATCAGTTAACAGAATTAACCTACTAGTCACGATAATTATTAAAATTGCAAAAATATTTTTATTACCTTCAAGGTTGTTGGAGAGATCACACTAGTTTGTATGTCTGACGACTCTAAAGCATCAGTAGTTTCACCTGAAATTTTGTGAATACATTAAATTAGATTGGATCTTTTGGAATATTTTATTTTCTATTACACTTCAAAACTTAGATAGGTATAATATATACCTAAATCTAGGCCACTGGAACAGGTACGTCAATGGAATTTTTCATCCTAATATCCATACTAATATGATAAATGTTAAAGTAACTCTCTTTGTCAGTTATGTTTTCAGTTCTAATTCACTAAAGCGATTTAGATAAAATTCGGCATACAGATAGATTACATTCTGAGGAAAATAAAAGCTATTGGAACAATAACCGACATTCAGTTTGAGTCAATGTGTGTCATCAAATTTTTTACTGAAGGCTGTTTTGTATTGTTTTGTATTTGAAGACTGTATTACAATGTTTTCTCTTCAACAAAACACTATTGTGGAAGAGGTTGGCAGGTATAAAAGTCATTTTGCAAAACTTGCTATGTTTGATGAATAAACTTAACAGGATTTTACTTTCAATGGCATGCACTGAATGATAAACTGACAACATCTTAATTATTCTGTAAAATATAAAAGTGCTAAACCTAGTTATCATTTACACTAATATTATAAGAAGATAAAGATCTCCGAAAGGGTAGCCTAGGTAGATCTAGGATCTATTTAGGAGATATCTCCTAAGGTTGTGTAATGAAACACATAATATATTAGTTGCTCATATATAGATTACTACAAAAAGCCTAGTATAAATGTGAATCTTTAAAATTAGGAATCTCTGCATTGTGTTAATTTAATTTAGTGTTAATAAATTAACCACATTATTTCACTACAAGATATGTCATCATCATCATCATATCAGGCTATGAAGTTCACTGCTGAACAAAGGCCTCCCCTATTGATTTTCACATGGATTTTTGCATAGTCTGCATCCAATAGCAAACCGTTGGATGCAGACTATGCAAACCTACAGATATACAACATTATTATTGAGACTATGCAAACAATAAAATATTATTATTGACATTATATGTTTTTGATACTTACTTGACACAAAAGCCCGCTTGCAGTGCAGTTACATTCATGTAGACCTTGAGTATTAATGTCTTCTATGCTTTCCCTGGCTGCAAAGTAAAGACTTAAAATTAATGGTGTGATTGTTAGCACAAGTACTTTATATTATATTATAACAACTTACTTTACATGAAGAGCTTGCGACAAACACACATATTTAACCTCAAAATGAAGGATGCAACACCATTGCTGGCAGAGGCCGATAAATGAATGACGCGTGTCAATTTTATGTTGCGGTACATTTTGCGTAATTTATTTTCATCGCCTTTCTGATTAGGGAACATCATTGTTATATTTGTCTAGAGGGATGCAACAGCGTTTCGGATTGACCATGACCTGTGAACAATAAATAGACCAAGTAAGCGACTATGTCCTAGATTGACATATTAATGGTAATAACGAATTATTTTATTAATAAATATAAATCTGCACAAACCAGTTGTAAGAACAAGGTGGATTTCGTACTAAACTTATCGTCCGTCGCACTTGTTGTCTGCCCAAACTATACTAGATAGGTGTTGTTTGCAATTGCTCGACACAGTCCAGAAAAACAGCAACAAAATACTAAGAAAATTGTGAAAACTTCAAAATACAACAAAGAAAAATTGTGAAAATAACCGTCATGATGAGTGTCATGTCAGTCTGACATTTGCATCTGACTTACAAACGAAAATGGCGGATATTTTTTAAAAAACTACAGATAGACTATCACTTGGTCTTGGTTTTAGCTGTCACTGACTAACACAGAGGCCATTGTATCGTTGATTCCAACGGCTGAATCTGTGTCAAATGTCAAACTAAAATGTAGTGTTGCCAGTGACCGATAGTCAATAGTAACACGAGGCAGTTGAAAAGTAACATTTTCAAGACAAAATCAAAAGTAACATTAGTTTTTTTTAGGTAAAAAAAAAGACTAATACTGAAACATGTATCAGAATCCCTTTTTCATCATTTTGAAGAAACATGTTTTAGAATTCAATTTTCATTATTTCGAAGTTGTTTAGAAAAGACTTTCAAAAACTTTTGAGATCATTAAACTTACTATTCAACAAAAAAAAGGGCAATTATAAGCTAGTTAAAGTAACATTTTGAGTCGTGTAACATGAAAGTAACATGAGAGGGTCTAAAGTAACATAAAATGTTACAAAAGTAACATTCTGGCAACTGGCAACGCTGTTAAAATGTCAACTAATCAAGGATGAATTACATTTTTTTTTGGTTCATTCTTCCTGTATTGGGAAGGCAAAGGGAATTAATGTCCATACAGCCATGTGTTAAGTATTTCTTAATTATTGCATTGAAATGCTGGCCTACACTCCAAACGCTCTGAGTTGTTTTTGGTCTTGCTCTAAGGTAAGGTATGAAAAGGTGGTTTATATTAAGGAGTTCCATCATTATCTAAAGTCTTCCATTCCGCATTAAATTTTCTGTATTGTCTGTTTTTAAACTATTATTCACTTTTATTTATAGTAAACTAAAAATAAGAATTCCCTTTTTGAGATTTGACATAATATCCCATCTCATTTGACGGAAAGTCACTAATGCTCATGACGTTTTAAACGTCAGTGTTTTTTAGCCATCAAAATTGATCGCCCCAAAAAGTTGCAACTCTCCGAGACTCGGAACGGGATAGTTGTGACAGCCAAACGTCATGCCGAAAGGCACGGAACGGCCTTAGAGTAAAAAGTTGTAGGCTAGGAACGCGCCCCAGACATAGTGTTAGACATTTCAATGCATCTTGGGAGTATTTGACTCGAAATATATTTGAGACAGACATTCTCCATCATAGATTAGAGATAAGTCTTCATCCTATTTGATGAGGTGGATAACCACGCAAAAGTTCACACCGTCTTTCACAACAAAATCACTTTTATTCTAATAATCTTTTTTTTTAATACAACTCGCGTAACGTAACCGCCCCTGAAATAACAAGGAAAAATCACTTGATATTGCAGGTGCGTTGTCATCATGTTTTTAATTCCAATCTTTAGCATACATACAAAAAACATATGGCTTAAAAACACCACACCAATTTTATAACACAAAGTTCTCTCAGAGACAATTTTTAAATAATGTAATAAAAATCTTGACTGACACCACCAGATCCACAGAATACTTTTACTCACCAAATCCCGCCAAACACTGTTGTTTTTTTTTGTTAAATTTTCCCTATAAAGCGAAGGCAAAGGGTACTGATGCCCATACAGCCATGTTTTCAGTATTTCTTTTTTTCTTTATTTATTGCATTAAAATGCTGGCGTAACACATTTTAATGCATCTTGGGAGTATTTGACGCGATCTATATGATGACAGTTTCCATATGATGCTACTTGATGAGGAGGATAAACACAAAAACAAAATCTCATCGTATTTCACACCGTAATGAGGACCCGTAATGATTTTTACTATGAAATGTAGGATTGTAGACAATTAGAAAACAAAATAAATGGCATCAAAATTTTTTTCTACGATGAAAATTGACGAAATTATGACGAAAAAACGGATTCCTTGGGTCTGCTTGGGTCTGCTTGAGTCGGCGAACGGCCGAACGTCACACGCCTCCGAGGCGTGTGACGTCACTCGGCACTATGCAGTCTCGGCATAGTACCGGCACGCAGCGTTTCGTGAGCCAATTTCTTATTAAATACTATACATATTGTTCTTGTTATGTAATAATGGTGGAAAAAGCTTATCCAAAAGTTTTAGTGCAGTTTGAGCAATGAGGAATAAACTAGAAATCTGTTTTGTGCAAGGAAGGCCAATCGGCTAACCTACCTATTGTTGATATTTTTACGGTGTCTGAATTCTTTTGTACCCATCTAAAGATACAGAGTACACCAGCGCTAAAATAAAAAAAAGAAAGACCTACGGTTGGAACAAATATTTTTTGAATTTGAAAATACTTTTTAACCGACTTCAAAAAAAGAAGGAGGTTATATGTTACACTGTATGTCTTTTTTTGTTTGTATATTCATCGATTTCTCGGTCAATTGTGAACCGATTTTCAAAATTCTTTTTTTATTTGATAGAGTATACTTCTGAGGTGGTCTCATTGTCACCACACCGGGATCTGATGATGGGATCCCAGGGAAATCGAGGGCAAACCTCAAATTTTATAGGCAGATTTGACATTTTTTACTTTTTTAACCGACTTCAAAAACGAGGAGGTTCTCAATTCGGCCGGTATGTTTTTTCTTTTTTTTCTATGTATGTACACGGATTACGCCGAGATTACTGATCCGATTTACGTGATTCTTTTTTTGTTCGATGCGGAATAGCTGCCATTTGGTCCCATAAAATTTTTTTTAAAAACAATTGGGTACTTTGGTTTTAAATTAAAAAAAACTGAAATTATGAAATCGTCTACATAAGCGAAATTGCGAATTTTTGCTTTTCCAATGACTTTTTAGTGAAACGATACGATAGTAGGAAACAATATAAGTTGACGGTCACCCATCTAGCTTCGACCGTAGAAAGTTACCACTAAAAATTGTGAAAAAAAAATTTTAAACAAAAATAAAACAGACTTCAAAAAAACTGAAAAGGATGAAATAATTAAATTTAAGTAGGTATTCATCCCCTAGAAAAATATTTTTGGAGTTGGTGCTAAGTGGTTTCCAAAAACAATAGAAAGTAAAGCACCGACTCCAAAAATATTTTTGGAGTTGGTGCTAAGTGGTTTCCAAAAACAATAGAAAGTAAAGCACCGACTCCAAAAATATGTTTCTAGGGGATGAATACCTACTTAAATTTAATTATTTCATCCTTTTCAGTTTTTTGAAGTCGGTTTTAATTTTTGTTTAAATTTTTTTTCCAAAGATATTCAAGTATTTGCTACTTTCAGTCACTATCTTATGTTGATGAGCTGGTGATGGAAGGTACAACTCCTTAACGGTAAGGAGTTGGAAGATTATTCTTTAAATATTATAGGTAGGTACGTATTAACAAATAGAAGTTTTCAATCGGGTTATTGGGGTGAACTGATGATGGAAGGTAAAACTATATCTATTTTTTTGAGTTGGTGCCTCTCTTTTTATTGTTTCTAGTAAGAGCTTAGCACCAACTCAAAAAAACAAACCCTTAAAAGATAGGCACCTAGGCACTCAAATTCAACTACCTTCCCCCTTCCAGCGTTCTGAAGTCGGTTTTTAATGTGGTTACATCGACGCAGTGAAGAGCAATCATGCACTGAAAACAAATTTTATTGGGCAAAACCTAAGCTAAGGCGAGCTCATTGAAAGACTACAGAAGAGAATGTCATCGAAATCCATGCCGGTTTCGTGAAGAAGTTGAAAAAATTTACAAAAAAAAAAAATGTTATTAAGCATTTATCCGCTTACTATAATTCTACCAACTAATTAAATTAATATAATTACTCACATTTTAATGTTTTTATGAATTAAATGCCTACTTTTTTATAACAATTACAAATAAAGAAAGAAAACAATGAAAACATTTATGCCCCAGGCGGGAATCGAACCCATGTCTCCTGATATCCGGCCAGAAATATCATTACATCAGAAACAAACAAACTCGAATATGAATGTCATTTATTTATTTCCATTTATTCCATTATCTATTATTACTGAGTACAACCCTGTTATTTTGGTTTAAAGATTTAGGATTGTTTAATACGAATACCATTCCACAAATATGTACCTACTTTGAAGATTATTGACAGATAGAAGCATAGACATTGAGGTACCTACCGACTTAACCAGCATCACAACACAAGTCTCTGCTATTTACTTTACGTATTGCCATATATCATCGTTGGTTTTGCTAAAGAAAACTAAAAAAGGTTAGAAAAATCTACAAAGTAGAGAGATAGGATACCTACCTTAGTTTATACATGCGAATCAACCTTCATACTACGTACTAATCGCTTAATAAGAAAATCGAAAGTGCCGAAAGCAGAAAGCCTTACCTTACTAGGCCTGCAGGTTAAGTAAAAACAATTCAAACTTTTGCTACCCAATCATAAAATAACAAAAAAATATCTAGGTACTTAGGTACCTATTAACCACAACGCATTATCATTGAAAAAGTAGATCAATAGATACTTAAATGTCATCAAAGTATTCTTTACAGCAATATAAGTTATATAGAAAGTGGAGTTTTGTTAGTCTCTTCTTTCACTTAACACTATTTTTGCGGATCATTTTATGTGGTGGTTTTTCTGGTGTTTTGGCGGTAGGATCCGTACATTTAGGCACTATACATTTAGGATCTAACAGCAATAATAATTCAATTTAACTACACAACAACCGCTCCGAATGCGAGGAGAAACTCGCAATAGCTGTATGGCGGGCCGGGCGGCGGCGCCGGAGCTGGCGGATTGTGCCTAGTGACGTCACAGCATTATATTCCTCTATGGTCACAGCCTTGCCGTAGAGCGCGGCGGATTCAATAAAATCAGTTGATGCAAATTGGTTTATAACTTTACAACGGATACACCGATTATGATGATTTAAAAAACATATTTACTGTTAATCAATTAGTAATGTTACTATGTATGTTGTTTTAAGAAGAGCGATACCATTACGGGACCTCATTACTTTTATTCTAATAATCTTTTAGTTGCACGTCATCACAAACACATGATTTATAAAACTACTCCATTTGCAAGATAACACATTGCCACATAGAAAAGAAGAAGAAGAAGAACTACACCAATTTTATAACACATAGTTCGCTCCGACACAATTTTTAATTATTGTAATAAAAATCTTGACTGACACCACAAAATCCCACCAAACTCGTTTTTTTTGTTAATTCTCCCTATAAAGGGAAGGCAAAGGGAACTAATGCACATACAGCCATGTCTTAAGTATTATTTATTTCTTATTTTATTGCATTGAATTGAGAATTTGACGCGAAATATATGATGACAGTCTCCATATGATGCTACTTGATGAGGTGGATAGCCACAAAAAAGTTATCATCGTCTTTCACACAATATTCACTTTTATTATAATAATCTTTTAGTTGCACGTCAACACAAACACTTGGTTTATAAATCACCACCACGTTTATAACACAAAGTTCACTCCGACACAATTTTTAATTATTGTAATAAAAATCTTGGCTGACACCACAAAATCCCGCCAAAGACACCCGTTGTTTTTTTTTCATTGTCCCTGTAATGGAAAGGCAAAGGGAACTAATGCCCATACAGCCATGTCTTAAGTATTTCTTTATTTCTTCTGGACTGGACTGGAGACTCTGGACTGGAGAAGACTTCGCATCAACACGCGTCGTCTCTTTGACTGAGAGAGTGCTGCTACACTGAGAGAGGGCATTCTCCACCCGTTTGAGAGGTCCAAAATCCAAATAGTCGTAACTATTATGTTGCGATGAGCTGCCTCGGTCGTGCCTAAACGTAGCTTAGTGTGAAATACAGTTTTTTATATTCTCTTTGGTTTTTGCCTTTAGTCGGTTATTTTTGATACTTAAAGGTATTGTTTTTTTAAACTGTAGTTTGGCGAGCCATTCAATTGGACTGTTGTTTCTTGACCTTTATCTATCTTCATCAGATCCAGAAGAAATTCATAAGGGACCAATCTCGAAGTATACTTGATGAAACTTAGAACATAAAAGAATTATCAAAAGGGGTCTAAATTTGACGGCGATAATTTTTATGGACCTCCTCCTTTTTTGAAGTCAATTAATCTGTTAAGCGGCGTTATACCTCTGCAGATCTATGACAATTTAAAAATCAGTTGTGTCTGGAATCTGATGCTTGATAAGTTAAAAATACATTTTTGGTACTCGAAATGCCAGCACCTATTCATTGTGGAATACAAACGCAACCTGTGTCTAAGGTGCTAACACCAAGCGCAACATATCAGTTGGAAAATCTCTTACTTAGATGAAAATAAAAAATAGTTTTTCTAATAAAATTTATTAATAAAAATACTCCTAACATGAGTAGACCTTATTTAAAGAGTATTTTTAAATTTGGAACACATCGAACATCACACTAGGAAAGGAAGCAATTAGTAGGTTAGGTATGAGTTTTTCCCGCCCGGTCGTGGCAACTAGCGTTTTCCTACCAATACTCAGATAAAAAAAACGCTGCTTTCCGAGCATGAGTAATGAAAAAAGTTTTTATCTATTTCAACCTCTTCCGTGTATTCCGTGGTAGTTGTGAAGTTTGTGCATCAAATGCACAGATTAGAAAGAGTACCTATGTCTAAAGAATCAAATGTAATGTAAAATAATACTTCGGATTTTTGGCCCTAAAACAACACTTTTGGGTTATTAGTGAATTATACCCAAAATAGAGTGTAAATTTTGTAGGTAGGTAAGTATAGGTAACTACTTTAATTTTATAGGTAAACAGATATCAATGCTTAATTATAAATTCTATTTATAAGAAGCGATTCATTCAACGGTATGCATTGTCCTAGCATGTATTTGATAACAATAGAATTCACTAGTCGTCAACTCGTCAGTGAATTTGCGTTTTTGTGACTAATACTCGTTTAGTACAATCGACGACAGTTGCTCTGCGAAAACTGCTTCTGCTACTTTGGAATATAGTCGGTCTAAAGATTAAATTCTAGTATCGATTTGCAGGCAGGCAGTATCTTTAATATTGGACGAAATATTAAATAAATAAACCTTTATTGCGTACCTATTAAATATAATATCTACAATTAAAAAATGTCAATCCGTAAGAAATGTAGGTAACAAGGAAAATATTATACGGCTGTAATTATTGGAATAGGAAAGGCGGTAGAACCGATCCTGATAACCCTACATATCGATAACCTAAGCTATCTATAACCATGTGCTATAACGAAAATATAGTTAGTAGTTTCGCCTGCCATAATAAAAAAAATATATATATTATGTAGGTAGATATTATAACTTTGTAGTGTTGCAATAAGTAGTTAAGTGTTATGTATCATGTTTCCAATCCCATCCTCGTCGCCAATAATCTATCCTTGATTTAACACACTTTTGTACAGGGTACGAAAAGTGTGTGAGGTAGGGTGGCCAAAGGTGCTATGAGCGTCTGTAGTGTCTAAAGGTGGTTTTCCACCAAAGGGGCGAGACGAGGCGAGGCGAGACGATAATTGAAATCGCACTGACCCTTTTCCACTAATAATTGCCCGCGCTAGCTCGCGCGAGATGATTTTCCACCAGAGTGGCGAGACGAGGATTGAAATCGCACAACAATAAACCTATCGCGAGAAGAGTGTTTCTGTTGCAGAGTTAATTTATACTCTATATCGAAAGCAATACGGTTCATTTTTACACAAACAAATATTTCAATTTTTTGTGTAATAATGAATATTTGTATGTGTAAAAATGAACCATATTGCTTCCGCTATAGAGTATAAATTTTAATGTGAAATTTGATATGATTTCGAACCCTAGGCGATTTTCCACCAGAGGGGCGAGACGAGACGACGCGAGACGATAATTGAAATTTGTATGGCAAATTTTCAATCCTCGCCTCGCGGATATTTGGTGGAAATAGTCAGGATTGACGAGGATGTGCGAGGCGTGAATTGAAATATTTGTTTGTGTAAAAATGAACCGTATTCCTTCCGATATAGAGTTTAAATTAACTCTGCAACAGAAACACGCTTATCGCGATAGGTTTATTGTTGTGCGATTTCAATCCTCTTCTCGCCACTCTGGTGGAAAATCATCTCGCGCGAGCTCGCGCGGGCAATTTTGAGTGGAAAAGGGTCAGTGCGATTTCAATTCTCGTCTCGCCTCGCCTCGTCTCGCCCCTCTGGTGGAAAACCACCTTTAGAATAAAAGAAATAAAAGTCTCCTAATATTAATACCCGTCATGAATCAGATTCCAGACACAATTGATTTTTGAATTATCATAGCCCTTCGGTGGGATAGCTCTGCTGGAGGGATTGTGAGCGTTTACCCCGCACGGCTTTTCATGCAAACTTTGAAGTCGAAATTATTGGAAACGAACAAAACGATTCTAAAAAAACTTGCCATGCATATGCAACTTATCAGAGGATATTTCGAAAAGTCTAATAATCTATTATTAGACTTTTAGAAATTATAAATCCACTCTGGAATGTTACAAAACATAGAATTAAATTAAATAAGTAGGTAACTCGATTCTTATATACACCTAAACCTTGTTATTCTTTACCAGGTTCAAACGTCATCATAGTTATTAAACAGCAAACGTTTACCCAAGACATGGTGCGAAATAAAACATGTTAGAACCTTCGACGTTAGAACATAAACACCCAATTTCTAGGTCTCATAAAGAGTAGGTAAGTAATTCAAAACGAAGATTAGATACATTTTCATGATTTTTGTTTAAATACTTAACTATGGACATATTCGTAGGGATACGCAAAATTTTATAAGTATCAATACTTTACTCGATAATAGTATCGTATAAAAAGTATCGATTCAAAAAAGTATCGTAACAAAGTATATTTTTAATATATTTATAAATTTAATAATGAACTGCTGTTTCTGCTGCTACATTCTGCTAAAAATCTAGCAGAAACAAAAATATCAAATAAAAAGTCTCTAATATCCAATAGATATTTTAATTTGAATCTTTTTTTGAAATTAAATAAAAGAATATTTATTCAATAAGGCCCCCAAAAGTACTTTAATCGCCAAAAATCCCATTCACGTATCTCTATAAAAAAAAATAAAGTTATTTAACAATGTCATAATCAAGTCAGTCTGTTTGTTTGTTTTCTGTCTGTCATGTCATGTTTGAATTTTTGACATAGATATGTATGTATGTACCTACTTTAAAAATATTATTCTATGATAAGTACAGAAGTAGTATAGAAGTGAATCACGAGCCTAGCGAGTGATATTAAAATAGATTACTCAGTATCGTCAGTAATTTAAAGACACGAAACATAAAAAAAATCTTGCTGTTGTGTGAAACATACAAATCACCTCTCCCGGCGAGAAAAACATTAGGTTACAACATAAGTAAAATCATTCAAGGTTATATTTTAAATGATAAGTAAATAAAGCTTATATAAACTTTAATTTCAATTATCAAAATTTCGGCCCAAAAGACGTCTACTGCCGGATAAAGGCCTCCCCTAAAGATTTAGATATGGAAAGACTTTTTCCAAAAACTCTTTATAATCTGCCTAGTTTTCTTTTAACATAGCAATAAATAGTTGAGAAAATTTTAGACTACAATGAAAACTAGGCAGTTTTTGGACATAATTTACATTTTCTGAGCTGCGCTGACGTAAAGAATATGCATCCAAGGCAGTATAATACTATGATCGAAAAAATATTGCGTGTTTGAAATTAAAATTAATATTAGTCACATGTGAACAAAATGCGACTTTACTGAGTTTTTAGGCAGAAAAACCACCCTTTGAGCAATAGATGAAAATTATTTTGTTTATTGCCAATTTTCTTCTGTGCAATCCGAAATGAATAAAATTTTATCCAGGTGGGAATCGGTGGGATCCACTAATTATGGTAGAATATTTTATTTTACAATCCAAATATTTGGCAGCAGTTTTGCTAAGATTAATTATTTGAGACAGGGAGAAGCAAAAATGTGCGATACCTTTAGAAAGATTCGATAGCAATGCGGTAGCAATCTCTACGAGGCAATCAAAAAATAGTGTACCATATTTTAAATAAAGTAAGTGAAGACGGGAAAGTGCACTAAAAGTAGAAAATATACATAGACTATACCTATATAGCGATACCATTACTACCATTATAAACGCGGGCGGACGCATATTAATTAATTATATAATAAGTTACATATTATTATTAGTAACTATCATTATTTGTCTAATAGTTCTTGTGTTAATCTTTATTCTTCTTTTCTTGTTTGTCTTGTTTTTATTCAATTGTTTATCAAAACCTACTTAATTCGGAGGATATAACCCCCAACCGCCAAATGCAATTTGAACACATAGGTACCTACTACCTACCTACCTACTTGTAGAAAATACGCGTGGGCCTTTTGTCTTTTTAATTTTGCATACAAGTGGGAGCAGCAAAACACTTTTATAAACCTCTAATAGCTGTACTTATTTTCATGAGGTCTCTTGTCTAAAATGTCTCACTTCACTTAGCTGAAAGGCAATGTTTAAAGATTTTTTTAAAGTCTTCGTTAGTGAGTTCATTATTTAACTGAAAAAAGTTTTGAAACAGACTATTTGTAGGTAATTAAAAAAGTATTTTTTTTATTATGTATAACAGTAGGTTACTTATTATCAACTTACAATGAAAAATGTGACGTCTTCTTTTAGAGGCGGCAAGTTTGTGTATGTTCAATACAGGTTTCATGAGACTTTTACACGCAAAACAATAAGATTTGTACCAGTGAATCAGCACTGTATTTCAAATTTTCAACTAAGTTCTTTATACAGAATGGTTCCGTCAATATGACAATAATTATAATTAAAACATGGGCATTAGTTCATACAAATGGTTTGCCACTTTCAAAAACATTTTATTCATTTGATAATTTCACGACATTTCTATGAAATAATGCAGCCAATGTTATATTATTTCATACAAATGTGATGAAATTATCAAATGAACCGTTTCTATTAATTAATGTCTGTCTTTAAAATTTAAAGAAAGATAAGAAAGAAATTTTTTTGACGTAATATAATAATTATTACAACTCTTTTTTAAAGATAGATGCGTGCATATGGTTTTCTGTCTCAGTTGTGTGATGGATGAGTAAATATGGATGATCGAGAATAAATGTTTCAGGGTGAAATCACGAGCAGGTGTGACATTGTTTTTATTAATTTAATCGGAAAATAAAAGTGGCCTGAAAGGTATCAAACTTTCAGAGGTCATTCTTGACAGGAACACAACCAACCCTATAATTTTTATTTCGGACTATTATAACATACTGTATCCCGTCATACACTACACTGCATCCCGTAGCCCATCTGATAGTAAGTAGTCGGCGACTACTTTACTTACTATCAGACGCGCAGTAGACTTGTTTGTTCAATTTTCTTATATTTGGGTACACCCATGGAAAGGCAATGGGGGGCATAGATAGGTTATGACGATTATTGAGTGGTATTTCATAGTATCGCGGTAGTTTCAGCTGTAATATCTTGTATCTATATGCCCAATATATACTTACTACTTATATACATACACCTAAAAATGCCTAATAAATGATAGAACTCACAAGTGGTTAAGTGGATTGTCAAACAAGGACGACACGTCTGTCCTTGGTGCCGGGCGCGTACCGACATACATTTAGTATCTTTAGAGCAGCGATTATAAAAGGTAGCGGGATCCGTATCAGGAGTAATCAGAACATGTCTTTTTTCTACTCCACCCTTTTTTTGAGCAAAATAAGTGATACAATTTTCAAATCAGTCAAGTTAAACAAAAAGGAATCTACAAGAGATGGCGGTAACCTACCTTTTGTTTTACTTACGGGTTCAGCATACAAATTGTTCCAATAAGTGTATAGGCAGTACTTAAGCGCTCGCGCAGGTGGTAATATGTACAACATTTGGGTCACATTGCCAATAAAAATGGTCTTCGGAGTCTTCAAATGACATTAGAAAGTCCTAATGTCTTTGAAGGCACCAATTCTGAATACAGTGGAAATAATGTTATGCAACTACTCTAGGGAGACTTAATCTATACTACAGAGCTAAGTAGATTATAATTTCCCAAATTAAAAAATTGAGGAATGCCTAGCAAGTACAGAGATAATAGGCCTTACTGGACAGTTGTGCACGTCAAATAGACAAAGGACTTTTACACTCTACTTTTATATCGTTTTTAAGTGTGAAGCACCCACGTCATAATTACTAACAAACGCAAGGTTTTTATAATATGTGTTGCACTTGGCATTGGTGTGACATTACTGGGAGGGCTGGCAAGGGTTGAAAGGAAAAGGTTTAGATTCGCTTTAGGACACAGTTGGATTTTTATGTTCTTTTGAATTAATGATGCTGTTTTATTTCATTACTAGGTGGTAGGCCTGTTGTAGGGTCGCCTGGGTAGTACCACCCCGCCTTTCTTATTTCAGCCGTGAAACAGCTCGCTGTTTCGGATTGAAGGGAATGGTAGCCAGTGTAATTACTGGGCATGGTCGGCATTTCATGTTAGGCCTCAGGATGACAACGCACCTGCAATATAAAGTGATTTTTCCTTGTTATTGCAGGTGTCTATAGGCGGTAGGTATCACCAGGTGGGCCGTCACCTTGTTTGTTATTGTATAAAAATAATAAACACATATTTATTTGCAGTTGAAGATGGCTTTTGCAGTGTGTAGGTAGTTCGGAGAGAAAAGAACATAAAAAAAATGATAACGGAGTTGTGGCTTTAAGTGGCCTGACTCTTGAAAGTGACGAAAATAAGAGTTAATAAGTACACTCATCCAGAATCAATACTTTCTGGACGTTGATGGTTTAGTCTGTATCCACTAGAAAAAAAATATATAACGGTTATGGCCAACATTAAAAAAAAAAAAAAATTCAAGTTGGTTAACTCCTGTATCATTCTTAATAAAATTGGCACATTCAGCTGTACCTACCTACAGACAGTTAAAGGCCTAATGTAGGTATTAATTTTATTTCTACATATTTTGTAAATTTTATCTATGTCGCCGCCGCCGTCTGGTTAAATCAGCCGCTTACCTGGACGGCTATCCCGTTGATTAAACGCCGGCATCCAATTGAATGCCTAGCCCGATAGTTAACTGAACTAGACTTACTTAACGTTTGACGACTATTGAATGGATCGTGTTGTAGTGAAAAGTTTTGGTTTAATTGGTAGATTCAAGGTTATTTTTTTTATGACCACTTATAAGAGACGTCGTTTTGGTTCTAAATGGTAATAAAAAAAATAAACTAGAACCTACCGATCACTCAAACAGACACACAAAAGCTCTTCGATATAAATGACCTGCCTTGGCGTCTAATTAGATGGCTAATTTAAACCAGGCGGCTGACATGACGTTCAGCCATTTGGTTAAACGTTGGGCTCAATAACTTGGCTTGTTGTACTTCAGCCGTTTGATTGGATGCCGGCGTTCCATTAACGGGCTATAGACGTCCAGTTAAGCGGCTGATTTAACCAGACGGCTGCGGCATCTATACAATGTCTAGTAAACGGTAGTAGTGTCAGACTTCAGGAAATCCCTTACTCAATAGCATCTAATCAACGGTAATAGCTTTGCTTGACGTTTAAATTTACCTATTCTGTTTGTGACTAGGGCGTCGGTTATATAGTAAGTCGCGTCGCAACTTGCTTTAGGACATCTACTTTTTAGCCGACTTCAAAAACGAGGAGGTTCTCAATTCGGCCGGTATGTTTTTTTTTTCTTTGTATGTACACCGATTACGCAGAGACTACTGAACCGATTTACGTGATTTTTTTTTGTTCGATGCGGAATAGCTGCCATTGGGTCCCATAATTTTTTTTCAAAATCAGTTGGGTAGTTTGGTTTTATATTAAAAAAACTGAAAATATTTAGTCGTCTACGTATGCGATATTGGCGGATTTTTGCTTTCTTATCACTTTTTAGTGAAACGATACGATAGTAGGAAACAATATAAGTTGACGGGCACCCATCTAGCTTCGACCTTAGACACAATTTTTGTAATGACAAAGTTATCTATATATCGATAACACTGTGAGAAAGTTCAAAATGTAGATTGTTGAATCCTTTGCCTTGAGCCTTGATAACTTTACAATTCAATTAGGCAAAAAAAAATCACTCTCCTGAAAATCTAATGGAATTTGCCCGTTATGCCAAGGATGATCGCCTATAGAAGTCAATTACGCCAATTGAAATTATAGGGATCGATATTGCTATACGTTATACTGTCATGCATGAGCCAATTATTGCTATTGAAAAAAGATACATAACTATCTTTAAATTAAAGTTATGACAGTTGACGTGCATTTACTTTAATAGACCAGTATTAAATCCTTACTAGATTTAAATGCTTATTAGAGCTATTATATATACCTACTATCATACGTAATTTCGATAATAATATAACAAAAACTCATATAACAAAAGGATAGAGTATTCTTTATTAGAACAAAATGATATACATACATAAATGTTGACGATATCACTGCCGAATAGGTCTCTATAAGCACTTCCCGTTTATCTCTTAAAATTTAAAGGGCTCCCCACCTATCAAGTCCTTGGTAGCTCAGCGGTTAGAATAGTACCAGGATTGTGATAGTATCAATTCATTGTAAAGATATGTTATCAATGTTAGCTAAGAATGTCGGACACGCTCCTAATTAGCTGGTTTTAATAGAACCAATTTATATCACCAAGAAAATGAACACACCCATAGCATAGGTATAATTAACTTCTTAGAAATAGTAGGTACTTCCAAGTACCAGTAATCTATCTTAAAATAATACTTAATTTCTCTGACATCATCACCAGCCTATAAACATCTCAATGCTGGGCTCAGAACTTCCTATATGAAACACATAGGGAGTTTGGGCTATAACACCACCACGCAGGCCCAATGCGGGTTGGCGGGAGCTCGAGATAACGAATTTTGATTGACCCATCCCGGGATCAAACATAGCTAAAGTTGCTTGGTTTTCGTAATCGAAACCAAAGCGCTTCTAGCTCCTCTTCTTCTAAAACGGTGAAATGCAGAAACAGTGTATTAAAGCTATGTTCGGCTTACAAAGTACAGAAGTTCTAGAAACTATTTCCTAAAACACAAAATAAAGAGTTTGTGTTAACCAATCACGAAACTTGAAACACAAATAACTGCATCCCGGAATCACGCTACCACTAAAATAGTTTACACGAACAATGCTTACCCGAATCAATTAAACTCACTTCCGTCACTCTATATTTTTGGAGAGACCATGTCCTTCAAGTCAAAACAAATCAAATATATTTATTGCGTATTACAAAACAATAGGGATCTTATACATAGGCTGTCGTTCCTGTACTGCAATTTAAGAGGGTACATATTTACTTAAAATCTATAATCCTTAAAAATTAACCCTGCTACAATATTCCCTAGGCATGTGTTAAAAAAACCGGCCAAGAGCGAGTCGGACTCGCGCATGAAGGGTTCCGTACCATTATCTATAAACAAGCGTCTACCTGTTGCCGTTATCAATATCGAGAAAAAACAAGCTAAAAGACTACATAATGTAATACGTATACGTAAATGAAAGAACCAACGACAGCAGAGTCCATCCCCTCGTTGCTGCTCCCACGTATGCTCTGCATCTCGACGATCTTTTCAGAATGAAATTGTACGTACTCAATACGTATTGTATGTTGAAAAAGAACATTTCGACATTGTAGAGTCGACGTTAGCTCATAACGCAAATACAGATAGACTAGAGGAATTTCACAGGGATATCCCAAGACCTGGCTAGCTCAGATGGTTAGAGCAGTCGCTCGGATTGCGAAAGGTCGCGGGTTCGATCCCCGCCTCAGGTCGTGAAATTTTTCTAGTTTAGATATATTTTAATTATTACGTAATGTAATTCATAAATATATGAATAATTATAAGATTAAACGAACTTACCTTAAGTGAAGTTCTATCTTAATTATACGAAGCTCCTTGTCCGAGAGGGTTTAACGTGTAGTAACGCTGATTGTACCAGCGCCGATCACAATTTTCAAAGCTATAAAAAAATAAAAATAAAAAAAAAATTGTTTCTCTCATATGGTAACACTACATGTATGTCATTACGTTCGAAGATTATTTTTGGAACAACCCTACAATTGGGATAATACTTGTATTAGTGGGCGGGTTTTGGGACTGCCCTCTCGGACAAGGAGCTTCGTATAATTAAGATAGAACTTCACTTAAGGTAAGTTCGTTTAATCTTATAATTATACTCTCTCCTTGTCCGAGAGGGTTTAACGTGTAGATGTTTGAAGATGGGGTTGTGAAAAAATAGAATTTAGATATCTATATTATATTAGTATAGATGTTTAGTCCAACACCTTACTAATTAATTTACAAAATAATTAGATCTTTATACAAAACCCTATAAAAAAATAAAAAACACAATTGTTATTTTAACTATCGCTTAAAATTTTTAGCAATGCCGAATGGGACATTTATATGCTTATTGCAGGAAATGTTTCAGAATAGACTGAATTTTGTATGTAAACACTCCTGTTGGCTTTTTGACTCAATCAATATTTAAACCAAATCGGCTTGCGGTCGACACCGAAGCATATCTTGTGATAAGGAGTAGAGAAGACAGTTAAAACCACTAATACTCATTTCCTGCAACATTAGTTTGATCAAAAAAAAATTTTAGATTGAATTGATGAAATCTTGTGTTTTTTATAATTGTTTCTATTGATTTATTTATGATATAAGTGTATTCATAAAGTACTTGTCTTATTATGATTTAATGAAAGTGACAAGATAGGATACATTTCTATTCTCATTTAAAAAGATTTTTAGATACAATATGGCTGTAAAGTACCTAGTTACATAGGTTTTTATTATTTCGATAGTGGTCACTACTGATTGTCACTTTTAAATGATTTTACTTGATGTTTAATGAAGTCTTTCTGCTTTCAAGTCATGAATTGTAATAAATCAGTTGATGAGGTCCTTTAATAACATTTTTGATTTATCATTGCCTTATTATTGCATTAAATATTTTTAATACCAGTTCTGGATTCCAAATCATATATGTATGTCAGTAAACTGAAGAGGCTCCTTCGATTAAAATGTTTTTTATCTTTAAATCAATTCAATTTTAGGTCATTGTAATGTTGACCTGGTATTATTCATTTTATATAGTTTAGGTACCATATAAGTAATGATATTGTTTTTACAAAACATTGACTTAGGCATTTTTATTTGTTATATAAAGCACAATGCTCTACTATACCTACAGGTGTTATGATATTGAAATTTAGAGCTAATATATATATATATATATTTAAGTAGGTAGGTATTTACCATGATCAGGTTGATTATTGATGTATTATATTTTAATTATTTGACTTTTATTTTAGTACATACAAAAAACTTTTGCTGGCATGTCATGGACATATTATTATTTTGTCCCAATATTTCACTTCTTATTGATGAAATTTAATGTGAAATTTTTTATTTCATAATTGCAGAAAGGCCACTACTCGATACCTATGTGCATGGTTATTCATTATGCCTGCATGCGCACCATATATACAGGATAAATAACTATGATGCTTATATTATGTATAGGTACATTGTACCAAATGGCCATTATATTTCTAATAATAAATCATATTGTCATTTTTCAACATTAATAATTGTCAATATTGCAATTCCTTGTTTTTATACTTGACCGATAGTTGATTTGCAGCTAGGATAAGCTGGATATAAATTTAATAACATAAATCATTGATTTAAGCTCAGTATCTAAAAAAGAACTAAAAATAAAAAACCTTGTGTGAATTGCACCCGGTAGTAGGTACTTCATAGGGACACTTTTATATATTAAGTACATAGCAATAAATCAATTTCTCGTATTGTGTCAAGCAAGATGACTTTTTATAAAAATACCACAATTAAAATTTGTAAAAATTCAATCGGTACTATCATTAAGGACAACAATGTCTAATAATTATTATTGTTGTGGGGATTCAATCTATGCCCCCCCCCCCCCCCCTCGCTTTTCATGTATCCAACAACTGTGGTATTATGTACTCTCGATAATGTTTCTTATTTTATCATAACAATTATTTTTACTCATAAAATATAGTTGTTAATTCTGAGTAGTTATTATACCTAATGGTCTTTTTATTAAGACCCATTTCCATTTCTAATAGACAAGTTTATTTCAACAGTTATTAATTTCAACTTAGCTATTTTATATAATTCTGTACAAGTAGAATTGTGAAAATACTCTTAATTTTCAAGTTCTTTTAAAAATATAGGACATCATTTATATCACTTTATTAGGTCTTATTTTCTCTGTCTTATCTCATTTATTCATTTCATAAAATCTGTGCAATGAGGTACTTCATAAGGTGACATTTCAATGAAAAAAAATCCCATCATTTTATTACAATTGGGTTACTACTAGTTTATCTGTGTAACTGTAATTTTTTTTCTAAAGTAATGTTTTTATTTGGAATTATTAAAACAATATCTGAAAGCTTGTTTCTGAATCTTCTGGTGGTTTTGTTGATTAAATAAAGTAGGAAAGTTATGGTATTTTCTGTGTGTAACTGGTTGTTGCAACCAATGATCTGTTGGTCATGGTCACTGAAGGTTTATAAATTTTCTTTATGTTTGAACAGCTGTTTGATTTTTGAATACACTGTGTAGCTTTAACCTGTCAAGCATGAGATTCCAGACACAATTGATTTTTCAATTATCATAGCCACCCGGAGGTATATCGCGGCTTGACAGATAGTATAATCTTATTAAGTATTTATCAATGGCTGATCATTCATACAGTGATAGCAATTTTTCAGGTCATTGAATATCATTTCGGTATGCTAGAGGGTAAAGTTTTGATGAACCATAAAAGCATTGTGTAGCTAAATTTTATAGCACTTCCTCAGGCTATTGATAAACATTTATATAACTTACAGCAATTTTCAGGTTATAGAATAACATTTATTCAGGTTATAGAATAACATAATATATATCTTGATGTTAAAATTATTAATTAAATGCGGCAGCATTATCTAGCCCCCATGTGACAAACATTGGCCCAAGTTAAGAAGTAAACTTTACCGGTACTTTATTGTAGAATAATTTGTCAGTCAGTCCGCAAGGTGATGGGGCTTGTTCTGATTATTAAATTACATGTACAGCTACTTTATGTTCATCATCACTAGCCTATATACGTCCCACTGCTGGGAACAGGCCTTCCTACATGGGAGAAACACATGAGGAGTTTGGGCCATAACACCACCACACTGGCCCAATGCGGGTTGGTACTTTATGTTACATATTTTAAATATGATTAATGGCTATTTTTACATTTTTGTAGCTATCACAATTATTCATATTGAGTAATCTCTCTGCCTTATAGTTGTCTGGTAGAGATCGCTTCTAGCAATAAGATTGCCTTTTTGGCATATTGTGTTTGTTTTATCTCTGTACCTTTGTATATCTACTTGATGGAAGTTAGTAGAAGTTTCTATTTCAGTGCAAGGGTCTAGCCATAGTAGCTAGACCTGTTCAAGTGATTGCCTTTAAATCTACTTTATGGTATTAGTTATACTGTTTCTTTCAGTGTATATTGCATTTCATTTGCAGTGTATATCTCTAGTGTGATAATGCTTGTTCAGCTAAATAGTTGGTTGTCTAACCGCAGTGTGATAGTAGTTTTAAAGAAGATTACAGGCATTGTCTAACTGCAATGTGATAGCACTTGCCCAGGTTATCAATAAATTCATTTCTACATCACTGTAGAAGTTTTAAAACAAGAGTACGGGCATTGTCTTAATACAATGTAATAGCATTTGCCCAGGTTATCTATTAGCATTCATTTCTTTTTCATTTAAATTAGAGCATTGTCTAACCGCAATGTGATAGCGCTTGCTCAGGCAAGTAATGTGATAATCATTTTCATTTCACTGTGTTGTTTAACCTCAATGTGATAGCAAATGCTTAGGTAAATAGTGTGATAACCTTTTCCATTTAATTTCATACCAATTTGAGCGTTGTCTAACCGCAATGTGATAGCGCTTGCTCTGGTAAATATTGTGATAACCTTTTTCATATAATTTCATACCCATTTGAGCGTTGTCTAACCTCAATGTGATAGCACTTGCTCGGGTAAATATTGTGATAACCTTTTTCATATAATTTTATACCATTTAGAGCGTTGTCTAACCGCAATGTGATAGCGCATGCTCTGGTAAATAATGTGATAACCTTTTTTATTTAATTTCATATCAATTAGAGCGTTGTCTAACCGCAATGTGATAGCGCATACTCAGATAAATGTTATAATCTATTTCATGTAATTTCATACCATTTAGAGCGTTGTCTAACCGCAATGTGATAGCGCATGCTCCGGTAAATAATGTGGTAACCATTATATGTACTTGACGGTAGAAGTTTTAAATTAAGGCATAATCTTACTGTTCATTCACCTATTAATGAAGGCACTTAATATGAGTCTTCTGTTTCCTGCCTTGAGTAGGTATTTCTCATCATAAAAATTTACTTCTTGTAATTTCCTCTCTAAACCCTATATGCCAGACATAATTTTAATTGTCTTTGTTATGTTATAATTGTCACTTAAGACAACTGGGTGTTAAAGATTTAGGTAATAGATAGGTATATGACACTTGTAGTTACCACAGAACAGTTAAAGTTATCCAAAACGTCATATTATTTTCACTTTTTGTAATCTTCTTTCTGTCCAAAGTAGGTGATTTACTTACTCCTTTTCTTTTTCCCTTTTATTTCCAAAAATCTAATTAGAAACACTAATAAAACACTGCATAAGCACTTTAAATAGGTATAAATTTGTGTCTATCGCTCAAAATGAGCTATTATTGATGTTTTTAATATTTTACATGCCATTGGCAAATATTGGCAATACAAGAAAAAATAGTGTATAAATTGATAAAACCTATAAAATATCGGAAATCATAAGCCTTGTAACAATTCTTACAATAATATCTGGAGGGTTATATTGCTAGGTAATTAGTTTAGCTAGATTTTCTAGATTTTAGTAGTATTATTTTGATATTTTTAGGTTATGTCATAATATTCTAACAGATTAATTCTGTGACGTTTCATATTACCAGTTATCGTAACGTAACGATAATGTAATATTAAATACATACCTTCAATCTCCAAATAATATTAACGTTTTCACAACAAACCTTGACCTTGTTTGCTAACGGAATACCTGACCGTGTTTGGGAATAAAATACTGCATCGATATCCTGTTATTAGTGAACACATAATAACACTAGATTAATAATTCTTTAAAATTTGATCACAGATCGTACTTTTTATTGGTTTAAATTGTTAAATTAATAATTTTAATGAGAGAACCAAGTGACAGCGTTGTGCACAAAAAACGTAATGACATACATGTAGTGTTACCATATGAGAGAAACATTTTTTTTTTTTTTTTTTTTTTTTTATAGCTTTGAAAATTGTGATCGGCGCTGGTACAATCAGCGTTACTACACGTTAAACCCTCTCGGACAAGGAGAGAGTATAATTCTGTTTATTAGACAGTATTTGTTGTTATAGCGGCAACTGAAATACATCATCTGTGAAAATTTCAACTGTCAAACTATCTCGGTTCATCATGAGATACACCCTGATGACAGACGGACGGACGGACAGCGGAGTCTTAATAATAGAGTCCCGTTTTACCTTTTGGGTACGGAACCCTAAAAAGTATAATAGACGTGCCAGGCAGTAGGTCGCGGACCATAGATTACCACCACTTATTATTGCAGACTTAAACTGCACCCGTACCACCATCTTTTATCGCGATCCAGTTTAGGACCTAAACTGAGTAGAATCGTTATATCCGTACTACGACGCTATCTACGACTATGATAGCGGTGCAGTTTAGGAACCAATACTGAACCGAGCGGAATATGAATCGCTTTTATAAAGATGGTGGTAAGGCCTCTGGTGAATCTGTGAACCGGTGTAATCCATCTGGAGGGCTACGATAGTTAAAAAATTAATTGTGTCTGGAATCTGATGCTTGACGGGTTAAAGCACTTATTAAATACACTATCATATTTCCGTTTTTAACCCCCGACAAAAAAGAGGGGTGTTATAAGTTTGACGTGTCTGTCTGTGTATCTGTGTATCGGTGTATCTGTGTATCTGTGTGTCTGGCTGTGGCATCATAGCGCCTAAACGAATGGACCGATTTTGATTCGGTTATTTTTGTTTGAAAGCTAATGTGACTACGATGGTTCTTAGCTATAATTTTTGAAGATCAGTTCAGGCGTTTGATGACTATCAGCTCATTTTCTACTTGATAATAGGATTTTACTAACTTTTACAGATCCGATTGATTTCAAATTTGGTGTATTGTCACTTCGATGACATTCCCATGACATACTAACCTTGAGCTGATTGTATACCATCAAAAAGTCTGCGAAATGCTTTATTCTTCAGAAACTTACAGCAGATATAAGTAGCGTGTTTGGGCTCTTATGAATAGTCTTAATGAGATGGTGTTAGATAGATGATTAATGACGCCGGGAGTTGCTTAAAATTTTTAATTTTGTAGTTATTCAAGAAAAACAAATTTACACACGATTTTTTAAAAATATGATCATTGTTAGGTTATGTAAAGATATCAATGCATGAATATGATTATTCAAGATAAGAGTTAAAAAAAAATGATATTGATGATATACAGGGTGGTGCTGTTAATGTGACAATAAATTTAAACATGGGCTATATTCAGCGTTGCCAACTTCCACGGTCTCGATTACCCAAAAACCTAACTGAAAATCCCCAATTTTGGGGGGGAAATCAATATTCACCACATTTTCCCCACAAATTTTCAGGAAAGAAATAAAAGTACTGTTTCTATAAATCAAATATATTTATTACATATACTTAGTAAGTATTTAAAGATTTTCATCAAGGTATTTATTGCAGCTCTTTATTATGCCTTTGTTTTGTCAACATATCATTCGAAGGATCAAATTTTAATCCTTTCTTCTTTCTCCTTTCTTCATTGTGCAGGCGATTGTGTTTTATGGCAAATAAAAAAATTTGAATTTGAATTTTTTGAATTTGAAAACGAAAAATTTTCTTACGACAGATGTGTTTGAGAAAGTTCTCTGCGATACTCTGTCTAAGTTTGATGGACATAAATGTTGCCATAAAATAAACTGTAAAACCTTCCTGCCGGTGAAATTGCTTTAAACTTGATTTTTTTATACAAAGCACGGCAATTTACCCATTGCACTATCCGCCTCCACCTTGCCGGCCCAAAAGGTGCTTAAATAATCAAGGTAATTAAATATTCTTACATAATTTATAAGTTATACTTCTTATAGTACTTTTATTACTTCTAAGTTCAGTTCTAGCGTAAATGTCTTAATTCCCCGCATTTTCCCCACATAAACGCTCTCCCCTCAAATTACCCAATCGAACTGAAAATCCCCGCAGTTTGGGGAATTCCCCACAGATTGGCAACGCTGGCTATATTAGTCCATAGAAATGGTTTGCCACTTTCAAAACTATCGTATTCATTTGATAATTTCATGACATTTGTATGTAATAGTGTAACGTTGGCAGCATTATAAAGAATTATTCTGTTTCATAATTTTGTTAAGTAAAAAGTCATTTCTTACATTTAAGTCATTAGCTGTGCATTTTATTGCTTTGTGTAAGTATATTTAATTCGTATATTATATTACTTATGTGTGTTTTACTTTCATTATGTACCTACAAACCTATATATTTTATATATTCCTTTTATTTCTTGCACCCTTCTGTATTCTCCCTCTTCATAATTATGTATATCACATTAGGTTACCTGGAAGAAATTGCTTTTTAGCAATAAGGTCGCCCAATGGTACTTTTTGTGTTTTTCTAATTTGCATTGTTGAATTTCTCTTGTGTGCAATAAGGAATATGTAATTTTTTTTTTGAAAGTGGCAAACCATTTCTATGGACTATTATAGCATGGACTAATATAGCCTATGTTTAAATTTATTGTCGCATTGACGGCACCACCCTGTATTATGGTTGTCTGGTAGAGATCGCTTCTAGCGATAAAACCGCCTTACTTGGCATATTGTGTTTGTTTTATCAGTCTGATGTTTTTT
Source organism: Nymphula nitidulata (assembly GCA_947347705.1). NCBI lineage: Eukaryota > Metazoa > Arthropoda > Insecta > Lepidoptera > Crambidae > Nymphula > Nymphula nitidulata. Next base: position 11,699,450 of record OX374634.1, on the reverse strand, counting down.
TTAAATCTTAACGTGGTAACTCTTGGTCTTCATTGAGATGAAGGCCAAGAGCCTGATGGTAAGTGAAGATAAGGCTGATGATGGAAGCGAGATACACCCGGATTCCTCAACCACAGAGGAACTGGCTATCTTACCTCTAACTGTCAGAACACAACAATGTTGTTAACATTATTCTTATGGCGGCAGACTTAGGTAGCTAGCCAGCCGGACTTAGAAAAGCCCTACCACCAACCAAACCGTGCCGAAAATTCTGCCCCCACAGGAATCGAGTCTAGGATGTCTAGATTCTGAGGTAGGTGGTTGGTTAAGGGTCCAGAAGACACACCTCAAACGCTTTACACCACAGACAATTACACAACTTCTTTTTCCATCCCTCCTGTCTATCTGTCAGAAATGTCTCACCTCGTTGACGTTATCGCCTCTCGTACGCGCTACAGCCCGCGGAAAACCAGTTAATATCTCCCGCGTGTGCTACCAAAAGCTCAAGTGAGCGAAGAAAGCCTCCTCGAAGACCGACGTGAAGAGACAGAGAACCAGTAGCAGGTCAGGGTATTTCCTATACAGTCCACTTCTATCAAAATACACACCAGCGGTCTTAACCACTAAACCACAGAGGCGGAGATTGTGTAAATGTGCAAAATAGAGAATTTCTATCTTTTTTATCTATTATTTTTGATAAATTATTAATTTAGACTACTAATGGTTTATCTCTTCTTCTTGGCAGCAGGTTTTTTTTAAAAAATTTTTTTTTATCGTACGTATTATTATTTATCCTCATGTGATTCTTCCATGTAAGAAGAGCTGTGGTGTATTTCAATTAAAATTTTTGCTGAGGGAATAAGTATAATGTGGCAGGACCATGGCAGGACATGTTGAAATCGCTTTCAACATGTTCTGCTACATTTTCCATAAATACATCTTGACTTTTAAACAATATAGCAGATTACATTGCCCATTATGTGTGTTCTTATGTACTTCAAGCGACATTTGCATTGCTTATCTTATTGTATTGGCTCCAACTTTGTATTTGCGGTGAGCTTTTTCTTGGAGTCAGGGTTGAAATTACTATTTGTAATCTATCCGTTAACCTTGAAGTTTCTACTTGACTTAAGTTGACTTATTTACTTTATAAAGTAGACAATTAATTGTATACAACGTAACATATCAATTGTTCTTTTGTTGCATTGATAAAACTGCCAGAATCATAATGTAGTTTATGATTGTAATACCAGTTATACATATAGATCAGTTATAATTTGCTTCTGTAGATAAATCGTAAACAGTAATATAGTAATAAAACCGACAAAACTCTATCAATCAGAGATTTGCCTCGTCAAAATGCTGCCTCCAATATTTCGGAGTTCCAGTATCCCCAATTCCCGGGTTCAAATCCTTACAGGCGCTTAACATTATACATTGAATCATCAACATCATCATATCAGCCGAGAGACGCCCACTGCTCTTCCCCAAGGATCTCCAAACCGATCGGTCCTGCGCTGCTCGCTTCATTGACCTTCAGCGACCTTGACTAGATCGTCGGTCTACCGTGTGGTAGGCCAAGATTATAGACTGAATGTATTTTTGAATAATGCTAATGTTTTTAAATACATAATAATACATGTTAATATTTTCTTTACATACATATTCAATCAATGAAAGTATGTTTATCACTTGTTTGATTTACTTAATTGATAGAACTTGTATTGATTATTTCCACGCTGGATGATTTGGTGCGAATAAAATACTATAAAAGGTAGTGTTCGGTTGGCTGCTCCTGCTACTGCTCGGTGATAAAATTAAACCAGAAATTCCGGGTTCGAATCTTGGTACAATACGCGCAGCAAGTTTGAGTATTGAATAGGAATATTCACGAATAATAAATGTTTGTATGTTTATTTCATAATATTTTGATATATCTAATCTAACTTATGTACCTATATAAAAATAATTGGTGAGAGTGTAAGAATATTATTATTATTAATCTATTTTTTTTATACAACTATACGACAAACAAGCTGACGGCCCACCTGGTGGTAAGCGGTTACCGCCGCCTATAGACACCTGCAATAACAAGGAAAAGCACTTGATATTGCAGGTGCGTTGTCATCCTGAGGACTAAGATGAAATGCCGTCCATGCCCAGTAATTACACTGGCTACCTTTCCCTTCAATCTGAAACACAGCGAACTGTTTCACGGCTGAAATAAGAGAATCTAAAGCTATGGAAATACCAATATATTATGTATTAAATTCTGCTCAAATATCGATGTTCCGTATTACGTAACAAATACGTATTATGAAAAAAATATTTCCTACATTTCAAAGTGACAAGGTTAGTAACTTATTTAAATTACTACTTATATAATTATTGAAGGAAAGAAAGTCCTGTAATGCTAGAACTGGTAGTAAATGTTATAATAACTGGTAAAAAAAGTGGTAATCGAAGTAAAAACTAGTCAGGACCGTGTCGTATTCCGTAGAAAATAATAATACTAACTTCGCATTTTACAAGTATGCAGTTATCTCAAGCAAAATTTCAGCTTAGGTGCAAATAAGACGGATATTTTGACTGTGATTGATGAATTGATGATACATACAAACCTGACAAAACTAGGATTACCTATGGTTTGGCTACGGAACTAAAAAGTCAGCAAATATGTTATGTGAAACCTACTTTTAACAGATCGACATATCTTTTAAAAATTGTGCAGACTGCGATGGGAACTTTAGATTTTAGGATAGTTTAGCCATACATAAGTCTGGCTAAGTAAAACTATATGTATGGCTAAGTAAAACTATATGTATGGCTAAGTAAAACTATATGTATGGCTAAGTAAAACTATATGTATGGCTAAGTAAAACTATATGTATGGCTAAGTAAAACTATATGTATGGCTAAGTAAAACTATATGTATGGCTAAGTAACACAATATGTATGGCTAAGTAAAACTATATGTATGGCTAAGTAAAACTATAGAAACGAAATAATTACGTAACGTTACGTAACGTAGGTACGTTATGTAATTATTAATTGTGTATTTATCCATAATTATAGGTACATCTTAACAATATTTATTTGCAATATGATGTATACCTACCTATGTGTATTCAAATGTTATTGTATATTATTTTAATTTTTACAACACTTGTTTTTGAACTACCTAGTTAATCATTTTGGACTGAACTTTCTGGTTGACTGGTAGAGAATGCCTAATGGCATTAAGTCCACCAAATTTATACTCATTTTGTGCAATTAAAGTTTAAATAAATAAATAAATTACAAGTACTTACCTACCTTTTTTGATAAAATAAACAAAACGAAAAAGAAAAAAAATAAGTAGGTATCACTAAAAAGAAAATAAAATACTTTAGTTATTTCAAAATTTGGATCTACATATTTTAGACTGAGTAGTCTTACCTAGCCTTACCTTAAGCCTTAGTACCTTTTTGAGGAAATTCTATTTATTAAAAAAAAATATAGAGAAATAGAAAAAATATAAGAATTGACAATAGCTACCGAAATATTCAATTTTTCATTCTTACATATTAAATACTTGCTAATGGCCGCGCGCCGGGCGCCGTCGGTTATCTATCTCGCTAAAAAGATAAATGAAAGAAAGAATGCCCTTTTCAGGATATAATCTATCCCCATGCCAAATTAACTAAATCAGTTGAGCAGCAAAAGTAACAGAAAGACGATTCTTTCACATAACTAATATTTACAAATTTCTACTCCCTTTTTGTACCCTTAAGGGATGATTTCGGGGATATAATTTTTTACATCCTTTCACACAACTCAGTCTATCGTCATACCAAATTTCATCTAAGTCGGTGTGCGGTTATTGATTGCCCATATAAACTCCCCCCCCCCCTTTCATTCCCTTTAATAAAGGATGATATCTGGGATAAAAACCATTCAATGTCCTTCAAGTCGGTTGAGCGGTTTAAGCGTAAGTAGGTAAAGAGGTAACTAACATTAGTATGGACATGCACCAAATACTTCTATTATCCTTGGTATGGAAATGGGTATATAATTAATTATTATGTACATACCTACTAGCTGACCCCGCAAAAATTGTTTTGCCATAAAAAAAATAGATAGTACCCGATTCTCAGACCTACTGAATAACATATAAAATTTCATGAAAATCGGTCAAGCCGTTTCGGAGGAGTATGTTAATTAAATTTGTAACATGAGAATTTTATATATAAGATATTAATATGAAAAAATCGATATATTAATAGAGCTATTTTTATTAATATACAAATTCGGGCCAGGCCTTTAAAACATATTTGGGAATGGTATGCGATGGCACAAAAAAGCTGCCCGCGAGAACATCGGAACCAAAATAATCGAAAAAAGAATAATGGGAGTAGCTTCTTACGGATTTTAATTCACACCTATAATTTAATGCATAAACAATGTATGTAAAGTTACATTGCTCATAAAGTAAAATAAGTTCGTAAAATATTTGTACTTACCGTTGCCGTTTAGTTGGGGCGACTCTTTCGCCTTTTCCACACGAATATGTAATACGGGCACTTCTTCGTTGTTATTCACAATCGATACATCATTGATAATGTTATCGATATCGTCATCTATGTCGATCACATGCACGTCACTTTGCCGCTTACCACTCGCGTGTAGTTCGTCCAATGCGGACATTTCAACTAAACTGATGGACACTTCGCGCACGTTCGTTGGTATCCAATCCACTGCTATGAGCTATGTTGTTAACCAATTAAATTGCTTACAAAGGGTTTTATTTGAATAAATGTTTGTCTTATCAATATCGTGTTAGATCTACTGCATTAGTATGTTTATTCACAAATATTCTAATCGAGGGCAATCACCTACTTATTAGTCACAGTGTTCACTATCGGTAAATTGAAGTAAAATGTTTGGAAATAAAATGTCTCTTTTTTACATAAACAGTACAAATAACTTTACACTATGCAGACATGCCATAATTAATTTACTAAAACAAATGTATATATTTTTAAATAATAGGTATAGTGCAATTAAAAATAATAATTAAATCTAACGATTTAGTAATTAAAGTATAATAAAACTAGAAAAATTTCACGTCCTGAGGCAGGAATCGAACCCGCGACCTTTCGCAACCCGGGCGACTGCTCTGACCACTGAGCCACCCAGGACTTGTAATATCCCTGTGAAATTCTTCTAGTCTATCTGTATTTGCGTTTATGAGCTAACGTCCACCCTACAATGTCGAAATATTCTATTTCAACATCCGAAACGAGTATTTTTTACAAATACTTACGATTCGGTTAAGCTGGGGCAGTCCAGCAGTTTCACGTCCTGAGGCAGGAATCGAACCCGCGACCTTTCGCCTCAGGACGTGAAATTTTTCTAGTTTTATTATATTTTAATTACTAAGTAATTTTTCAAACATTTATAATAATGTTAAAATCAAAAATTAATAAATTTATTTTATTTTATTTATTTATTTACGGAAACAAACAGTCACACATAAAACAGTTTCACACTTCATGATTATATAATAGACTTATAGTTTCACTTATTGTTTAAATTAACCAATATTGACTTATTAAATAGTAAAAGAACCTTACATATTTAAACAACTTTCACAACTCAAAAGCCAAGGATATTCCTAAGGTAAACAGTAATAGGTTTTGGATGATGAGTAGTAACAAATTATTGACTTTAAAATTAATAGAGTAATATAAAACTAAACTACTATGACAAAAAAGAAAAGTATCACTGAATAACTGAATCAAGTAATTAGCAGACCGCTAAGGGATTTTAAGATTAAGATTTAAAAATACTTTTCAATAGAGTAATGGAACCATAAAATACATCTACCCCAGCAAGGTTTCTATTGTCATTAAATAATCTACATGCACGTTTAATAAATGCATTATTTGCGTATCGTGTTCTGCTACCAGAAATATTAAATAAATCTTTACGACGACATAGTCGTTCACGTCTACGAGGAACTCTAAAATTAATTTCACCAAGAAGTGAGGGGGCATCGAGGTAGTTATTGAGTATTTTATAAAGGACGATAGCATCCACACAGTCCCTACGAACTTCAAGAGGTTGAATTTGATGACGTTCGGCTGACAAGTTATAGTCTAAATACGTATTACCCGTTCGGTAGTCAAGTGATTTCAGAAATTTCTTCTGAATACCTTCGATTCTGTCTATATGACATCTATAATATGGTTTCCATACAGCGCATGCAAATTCCAGGCGGCTACGCACGAAACTGTTGAATAAAATTTTATAAATTAAGGGATTCTTAAAAGGTTTACTGACACGTAAGATGAAACCCAGTTGACGGTAAGTCTAACGATTTCAAAATTTATGTCGATTTGCCCATCAAAAGTGATTAACTTTTAATTAGTTAAATAACGTTAGACACAAACAATAACTGTCAATATAGTGCCATAGCACATAGTAAGTATGTTTACTTTTTGTCAAGCAAGTCGATGCCGTCAATACGACAATAAATTGAAACATGGGCTATTATTAGTTCATAGATATGGTCTGCCACTTTCAAAAACATCTTATTCATTTGATAATTTCATGACATTTGTATGAATTAATATAACATTGGCTGCATTATATCATAGGAATCTCAAAAAAATATCAAATAAACAGTTACAATATTTTTGAAAGTGGCAAACCATTAATATGAACTAATATAGCCCAAGTTTTAATTTATTGTCATACTCGTATTTATGGCACCACTCTGTATACTTACATACAGCAGTAGTATCTACAAAAAATATTTAAACAAAAATTAAAACCGACTCCAAAAACGGAGTCGGTTTTAATTTTTGTTTAAAAAAAGGAAAAAGGCCCACGATTCAGCGATATAGGTAAACTTTGTTTTGAGGAAACTAACACTAGTATTTTGTCTTAACTAAGCAAAATTAACACCGTCAGCAAATTTCTCTTTACAAATGGTTGTACTAAGGTACCTAATTATTAGTGATGGACATAATTAAGCGATGATGTATGGTAATTAAAGAATATTGTATAGCATGTATTAATATTAAGATATCACTGGTCAATCTTAGGTATATTGGACAATTTGGGATCATTGGCAGATTTTACTTTTATTAGAACAGCTTTAAATATTCAGGGTGCTTAATCTATCCAGCGGCGTTATCCCTCCGGAGGGGTATGACAATTTAAAAATTGAATGTGTCTGGAATCTTAAGCTTGACGGGTTAGTATTTTTCTTGTAACTTTTCAACTCTAATAAGTGTACCAAGCATAGTATTAATTTTGTGGTGCTTTAGAATAATTTATTATTGAACAAAATTAGTTATACACATAGCAGTGATTATTATCTCCAACATTAGAGAATCATTTATTGTCATCGTCACTGGTTTCTTTATTATATGACAGGCCTTCTTCTTTATTCTATACAAATAAGAAAAGGCTCGATTACAGTTAAGGTTTATTTCAAAAGTGAAGCAACTTAGATATTAAATAAATAAATAATAAAATGATTGAATACTTAGTAATTAAAATATAAAACTAGAAAAAAATCCCGTCTTGAGGCGGAACACGAGAGAGCAGTCGCCCGGATTGCGAAAGGTCGCGGGTTCGTTTCCCGCCTCAGGACGGGATTTTTTTTTGGTTTTATATTTTAATTACTAAGTAATTTTTCAAACATTTATAATAATGTTAAAATCAAAAATTAAGAATATGATTGAGTACTTAGTAAACTAGGAAATTAAAAATTATTGTTAGCATTTTTGTACGTATTTTTTTCGTTACGTAATTTGTGCCAGATAACGTCCACACTATTCCCAACTAATACTATTAAATGCGAGAGTGAGTTTGTTTGTTTCGCTTTTACGCCTAAAACACTGAACCGATTTAGACGAAATATTGTATGGAAATAGTATCAGATCCTGAGAAAGTTATAGGATACTTTCGATAGCGATAACCGATATCTACGTGGGTGAAGCAGGGGGTAGTTGCTAGGAAACTATTAATGCGTAAGTAACTCTATATAAATATTGTCTTTTGTTCTGTTATCGTTTAAAATTGTATCTGTTATGTTTTCGCCTCTAAGCCGGCAAACCGAATTACAATACAATACAATACAAATATTCTTTATTGCACATTTAACAAAACACATTACAGAACAAATTTATACACAGGAAAGTACAATACGACAATAAATTAAAACATTGGCTTTATTAGTCAATAGGAATGGTTTGCCACTTTCAAAAATATCGTATTCATTTGATAATTTCAAAATTCAATTCTATAAAATAAAGCAGCCAATGTTGTACTATTTCATACAAATGCCATAAAATTATCAAATGAATATGATGTTTTTGAAAGTGGCAAACCATTTCTATGAACTAATATAACCCATTTTTTAATTTATTGTCGTATTGACGGCACCACCCTGTATATGTATAATAATAATATCGGGTGCAAGAATAAGGACTAAGTTAATGAAATGAGGTAATGTAAGGAATTAGACTGACAAAAGAATATAGACCACTTTTTGGAGCGGTAACCGACATCCATACGCGTGCAGGCAGTAATTGTATGAACCACTTTATCAGCAAATGCGTGTAACTGCCCCTTAGTAGATACTCGAAAAATTTACACCCCTAAATTTATACCCCTAAAAGTAGATACTCGTATGTCGCCGCCGTCTGGTTAAATCAGCCGCTTAACTGGATGCCTAACCCGTTGATTAATGAAAATACATTAAGTAAAAATCACGTAGAACAATTTGAATAAGGTCTGCATAATTTTATAAAAAAAGGTACTGGGAGTGATCATAATATGATATATTTTAATGATTGCCTTTAAATATAATAGCTTTAGCTTTCTTTTATATAATTGTTAGTTATGAGATTTCTATAGTGATTTCCAACATGCCGAAGTAAAATTTAAGGGTGACCATTATAGTGAAGACCGAACCGAGACAGAGCCTTTTTAGTGTCACAAAACTTTATTTTTAGTTTTAATTATTTAATAAGTTTCTTTTTAATTATTGTGTCAGCATTTTTTTCATATTAATTTAGTCCATGTGCTTTGCAAACTGGGCAAAAAGGGGAAAAAACAAACACAAAAGGAGCATTTAACTTGAACTCCTCAAGGTTTTGAATTTGAACAACCAAGTTGCTTTATCTTTATGGAACTCATCGCTCTCATTGCCTTCTTGTAACCAAATGTAAGTACCAAAATATTATTTTTAAAGGGAAGTACTAGCTAAATATTGGACGAAATAACTTCCGCTCGTTTGTCCTTCCGAACCAAAACAATCATAAGGGATAGAGACATAGTTATACATGTAATATAAATAAGGCAGTAGCCACACATATTGGATAAAGATTTTCCTCGTGGTAGGTACTAGCTGTTTATATTTGTTTTATTATTTACTCACACCGTTAGTGACAAATGATGTGACCTCCATTTTGTTGTCAATGCTTCAATGTTTATGTAATGAGTATTACCTACGTAGTTCGGAATTTTTGATTGCTATTGTTTTACAGCCTTACTTATAAGCACTCTTTAAACCTTTTTTAGTTAGTAAACGTAAAATAAAAAATAATAATATTATTATTATTACTTCTTTTTTTTTTAAATTTATTTATTTTATTCGTTATTTATAATTAATATAATTTTGTTTCTGCCTCTCATACTTATCCCGAACTGTTTACAAGCTTTTGTCCTTTGACAAAGGTATGAGTAAGAGAAATACAACATGCTTATAAGAATTGTTTTGACAATAAAATAGGTTAAATGAACGTTTATAAAAGTAACTCCGTAATTAAGTTAAAAATAGCCAAGTAAACTCAGTTTAGCACATTTTTTTTTGGCTAAGAGGAAGTTCTACCAACCTATATTCGTTTTAGCGCGCCTTTAATAACATGATTATAAAAATTAGAATAAAGTTTCGTCTAAATGTTTGGCAATCTAAGTTTTATGTCTGATATGTCGGTACTTATCATATTATAACACTTATTGAACGTTAATACTATGCCATCCTTTCGTAAATAACCCGGGCGGTCTTATTCTGAGAAGACGAACAAGAAACTCAGCAAGGTTTGCCCTTCTTACTTTTACACGTGTTGATTAAAAAATGTTAAAATCCACGAAGTCAATAAACCAATGCATTACGTTAGCGTTTTCCTATCATATGACTTAGCAAACCAGATTCACATGGATTTTGAGGAAATATATTTCAACTTCTATTCATATAAAACATCTATTTAAAATTCTTCATCACACGCACATGAAAAAATTAATATTAAATTAAATACAAACATAAAATAAATAATCACACAAAAACATTTTAGCACATGACGTGCGTGCTGCAGAATTTAAAAGGGTTGCAACTTAGAAATCAATTTAACTTAATCACTCAAATGAAAGTTGGGTCAAAAAGAGAATACAAATACATACCTACCAAAGTAGAGAACGAAAAGTTTAGAATGGAATGCCAGAGGGCAGAATACTGGTGCCCCATCTATTTTCTACTCTACATAATTATCTCGAGAGACAGTAATCTAATTAAAGAACATTCAAAAATATGCTTTTGATTTGGCACTCACTAATAAAAAGAATGGCAAAAAAGATAGCTCTACAAATCTACATCATATGATGTAGAGCTATCTTACTTCTGTACTGAATACAGAATTTTGGTTATTGTATTATAATGATGGTCCTTTCAATATAGAGATAAGCAAGAATTTTTGGGTAAATGCAACGAGAAAAAAAAATATATTTAAAGAACAAAAAAGATAGAAAGAGATAAAACTATATTTTATCTACTATACCGGGTATTACAAAATTCCTGAATGAAATTTTGATTTCTGGGGTTTCGGGGGTCGATATCGTCGTATGTGCTTGGGTTGTGAATGGGTGTGTCGATACGCAATATTAGGTATTTCTTGGGATTGTCATGAGCAGGACATATTTCATTCACTTGATTGGAAAATAAAAGTGGTCAAATAGCTGTCAAACACTCAAAAGTAACGCTTGACATGGAAATACAACCCCACCCCTTAAATTTTATTCCGGACTTTTGGAACATAGTGTATAAGTAGAGTCAATACTACACTTACGCGCAATAGTGTTTTATTACACTTAGGTTCAATGTTATACAATACTAAAATACTCAGAAAATTTATAATGAGTTAAAATAATATATTTAGCACAATTTTTGATGAACATATTAAGTAACTTATATCAAACAGACAGTAAAATGGCGTTTACTTATTCAGATATCTTTTTCTATTGGTTTTGAATCAAAATAATTATTGAATTAACTAATACTAATTTAACTTCATTTGTGTATTTATTAAACCATCTTGTTCCATTTTCCTAATACATATTATAAGATTTCAAATAATGAAACGACAATATCTCGATCTCAACTCTATTAATTATATTTTGATTTATATAAACATTTCACCAGTTTTAATGATTTGTTGCATTTTTTGTAACTATTTAGCCAGTAAGTACTGCGACAAAAGTCTTGAATTTTCCTACATTGATAATTCTACTGCTAATATGAATAGGTATCTTTATCCGACTTTGTCCATGCAGATATCCTTAATTCTACCAAAGTCAGGATTCGAATTGTTTGATCTAATGAAGTAGGTACTCAAATTTCAAGCACAATCGATTTTCTATTGTGTGTAGATTCTACATAATTTTAGTCCACTTTACAACCTCTTTGAACTGCTAAATCATAAAATGTAACTAGACCAAGTTATTAAATACGTAACATTGGATAACTATCGCTAATTCTGTCCAATCTCATAGTTATATGGAATGACGTGTGTAATTGTGCAGAGACTGAAACAGGAAAATATCGTTGCGTGGTGCTTAGCCAGTCGTGTCGGTTACGTTGAGACTGCGTCAGGCTGAGTTCACATGCCATTGAAATACATCGTTTGGCTTAGAGTTTCTGTGGTTTCGTCAGCAAAAGGACACGGAACCTTATATTTCTACAGTATATGTCACTTTTTTTTGTCGAATTTTCCATCAAACTTTTCATCTGCTGAGTTATTGTGAATATTATAAAAGTAAAAAACTGGCTGATTGGGTCTCGAGCAGAAATACTTTGATGCGTTTAAACGCCTACTTTATTGTAACAATTACAAATAAATAAAGAAAACGACGATGAGTAGCTCGGTGGCGTAATGGTTTGAGCGCTTTGGTTTCGATCACGAAAACAAAGCAACTTTCGCCATGGTTGGTCCCGGGATGGGTCAATCAAATTTATAATCTCGAGCTCCTCCGTGCTTCGGAAGGCACGTTAAGTCGTTGGTCCCGGTTGTTACTGCAACCGTCTTAACCCACCAACCCGCATTGGGCCAGCGTGGTGGTGTTATGGCCCAATCTCCTCATGTGTTTCTCCCATGTAGGAAGGCCTGTGCCCAGCAGTGGGACGTATATAGGCTGATGATGATGATGAAAGAAAACGATGGAAAAATATATGCTCCAGGTGAATAAATTAGCAGGTACATCTACCTAGTGCTCCGGTGGCGTAGTGGTAATCGCGTCTGGCCGGAAATCAGAAGACGCGGGTTCGATTCCCGCCTGGAGCATATATTTTATCATCGTTTTCTTTCTTTATTTGTAATTGTTACAATTTTTTCCGTCAAATATGCGGACTTAGAAGAAGAGAGGAGCCGATTTATTTCTCCCTATCGAGTGGGCTATCATTGAAAGCAGGAAAATATTGTTACGTGGTGTTTAGCCAGTCATGTCGGTTACGTTGCGCCTGCGCCTGGCTGAGTACACACGCCACTAAAATGAACAAGTCAAACAATCATACAGATTAAAAACATGAGAACTGACACTTTATATAGGTACCCTTATAATTTATGTGGCATATATTAGACGATAAATTTACTTTCGATAGAAATCATTACATTCAGTTTCAAATGAATTATAGTATATTGTTGCAGCTATCTGGTTAAATTAGCCATTTAATTGGATACCTAGGACGCCGGAATCCAATTAAATGCCTAGGCCGATAGTTTATTGGACTAGACTCACTTAGCGTTTGACAACTTGGCGTATTCATCATTACCAGCCTATATACGTCCCACTGCTGGGCACAGGCCTTCCTACATGTGAGAAACACATGAGGAGTTTGGGCCATAACACCACCACTCTGGCCCAATGCAGGTTGGTGGGTTAAAGCGGTTGCATGAACAACCGGGACCAACGGCTTAACGTGCCTTCCGAAGCACGGAGGAGCTCAAGATAACAAACTTTGATTGACCCATCCCAGGATCGACCATGGCGAAAGTTGCTTTGTTTGTCGTATCGAAATCAGAGCGCTTAAACCAATACGCCACCGAACTCCTCGCGCCACCGAGCACTTGGCGTATTGAAAGTCATAAAAATAATCTTGAACCTACCAATCACACAAACAGTTACACAAAAGCTCTTCGTATTAATCGAATAATTTAGCCAAGGCGTCCAATTTACTGACAAATATAATCAGATGGCCGTCACAACACAACTTTCAGCCATCGTTGCCGGCTTTTAATGAACGGCCTAGACGTCTTATTACCTAGCTAATTTAACCAGATGGCTGCGACATATACAGCGTGAAAAAAATCTATGGGCCCTGAAGGGGAACTACTTTATATCCTTTAGTTAGTTTATTTTACTGAAAGGAAACATTCCTTTATTTTTGAAAAGAAACAAAACTGCATTCAAAGATCTTCTGAAATTCGCTTGTCTCACCCGGGAATCGGAACCAACTAAAAATTAACAAAAATAAACCCTCGCTATGTTATTATACGAACCGGTAGGATTATTGTTCAGGATTATATTTGTCTAATAAACATTTGCATAAACATTTAAATCGATAAAAATGTTGAAAGTATTCTTTCGTATTTAATATTAGATTTAATTTTTTTATTTCATAGACCACATGTTTATAAAACACATTTTATCCTGAACCATAATCCTACCGATTCTTATAATAAAATGGAGAGGGTTTACTTTTAAAATTTTTGGTTGGTTTGAATCCCGGGTGAGACAAGTGAACTTTAGAAGATCTTTGAATGTAGTTTTGTTTCTTTTAAAAATAAAGGAATGTAAAATGACCTAACTAAAGGATTTAAAATTGTTCCCCTACAGGGCCCATAGATTTTTTCCTGTATGTTGAATTTTATGTGTACAAAAGCTATGAATTATTGATTTTTTTTTTATTACTTGCCATATCACTAAAACACTAATAAACCTAGCAGAGATAAGTGCAATTACGATTTTTTTTCGTACACTCGCCTACTATTTAAGAAATCTTTACAATATAAAGATTCTAACTCTGTAAACTTTACAGAGTTAGGTATATTATGATAATTGTTATTGTCAACCACCAACAACTCTATAGAAGTGTACTAAAATCATGTAACTTGTTTATCTATCGATTTATTTAGTAACGAAATTTCAACCATATAGATTAAATAGAACCAGAGATACAGACGGGTCAAAATGGCGTCGACCTGGCGTATTTGTAAACCATATGGCATTCCTTGTGAGAATGTCACTTATGTCACATCAATTGTACACATGCCTGCAGATGAAGATAATGTACACTTTGATATCTCAATTTGTCGTAAAAAGAGTCATTTTTCAACTGCAATATTAGCAAGATTTGTAGTCGTCATACATTACATTATTTATTTCACGCTCTATAGCGGTAGGCGGCCGTAGGACAGTAATTCTACAGCTGTCTCCATAGGACGTTTTTTAAATTGACTTGTATCGATTTATTACATCGTCATGCTTTTATGTTCGAATTAGATTTTTAAATTACAGGGTTTTAAAATGACTAGAAGAGACAGCTATTAGCGTGGCAATGTAAATTATAGGTAATTTAGTAGACGTTTTTATTAAGTTAATTGTATTATAAAAAGATTATGTGTGGGAGCAGAATGTGTGGAAGGGATATATGAATGGTTACTATTTTCTTATAAATAATTCGATTATAATAATTTAATATCAGTAAACATAAATTCAAAAGTGAAATAATAAATCAGCTGCTGTAGTTTTCGTAGTAGCACGGTATAGTAATGCACGTACACACATACCCACACCCACACACAGACACACACACCCACCCACCCACACACACACACACCCACCCACACACAGGGGGTGATAGCTGGGATTAATACCTACCAAAATAACTCAATATATGTTCAGCGAAATTTTATGGTTTTAAAGTTATACAAATTTTTCCGAAATATCGAAAAATCTCTAACTTGAAACTGATTTTTTAGCATATCTCAATGAAAAATTCCTTTTTCAGTGTTTGTTTTACATCAAATTATTCGTGAATAGTTAATCTACTCATTGATAAGTCTTTTATTATCAAAAACAAGAACGTTTCGATAAAAATAAAAATTTTGTTGAAATTTTCGCAGAATATTTTTCTTATCACTTAACTTTAACCTACAGTGGAGAAAAAGAAATGCTTGTTTAATGGTGATGTTGGAAAGATACAACACTAGTGCGTTTTTATTAAAAAATAAAAAATATTATGGTATTCTAGTCCCAGAGGAGCCTATTTTGTTGAAAAAGTAACTAACGTAATTTTAATAAAAAAACCACTATGAGAGTAAGTAATACCTGCTTATATACGTAAATTATTATAAAAAAAGTTCTGACAATAATATGCGGCAGTAAAATGAAAAATGGTCCGTAATTTAAACCTCAAGGGATAAGGTCATAATAAAAAAACAGAGAACTTAACTTTTTAAGACCTAGGAGGACCTAAGAGGTCTGGAGAACTAGGTGGCCACAATATTGGTCGCAGTCGATCAATCCATCTGTCTGGGTAAACCTTGCCCGAGTAGGCTCTCACTTGAAATCACTTGTCGTCCATAATGAGCAGGGCACCAAACATTCTGCAGCCACATCAATTCTCTAAGCTCACAAGGGACAGCCTACTCGGACGAGGCTTATCCAAGCAGATGGATTGGGCGACTGGAACCAATTTTATGGCCACCTAGGTCTCCAGACCTAAATCCCCTGGTTTTTTTTATTGGGGCTGCATAAAGGATAAAATCTACGAAAAACTAATCCAGAATGACCGAGAACTAAGAGCAAGGGCTACCACTGCAGCGAGAGAAATGGACCAAATAAGCTTTCGAAGACTGAAAAGCTCGTTCTTTCTCTTCTCTCGTTTTTTTCAATGTAAATGCATGTTTGTTTTGGTTCGAAACTTCGGAAAACGTTTCATATGGTAAACCTGTGCCCCTAGTCTAAGTTTCCATGGAATTAAAACGAAAACGTTCGCTGTCATGATATCTGTGAAATAGTATGAAAACGGCAGCAGCGCCTCTGACAAAGTCTTTCACCATTTGTGTTAGAGTGGGTATCTGTCCCATTATTAATCTGTGCCTCTGTTGTGCATTATTGGAAACCACTTTTATATAAGTATATCGATTTGAGAGGTGAACACGACCATGATCATTTTCGATTTAATTCGACGGAAACTTACACTGCTGCGCGGACGGAAGCTGCACATAAGAAAACGTAAACTCGCCATTATAGAAAATCTACTCCAAGGTCTTAAGTCTATTTTTATTTCAAAATACCGAATGAGCAACCATTCGGTATTTGTTCAGATCCCACCCAATGAAACGATTTCTTGTTATCTTTTTTCTTTATGACATATACTAGAGAAACATACAGAAAACCATGACTCAGGGATAAATGTTCATATACTCATCATTCATCCTCTATATTCCTCTACAATGATTCAAACTTGGGATTTCTGGTTTAGTATTCTGGCGGACACGATTACAGTGTATTATCTTTTTCATTGGTTTTTAATTGATTGAAATCAGTTCAATTATAGATTTACCACTAACTTATTATGAGGTGATATAAATTGAATTTTAAATTGAGTGGCGCAATGTCCTCATTTTATTCTCTTCTGTGCCCAATAAGTTAAAATATTCTTTTTATGATCTAAGGTTAAAACAGTATGTATCATACCATTAAGTTAATTGACTTTTAAACGATACCTATCACTTTAATTAATTTTACTGTCACTCAAAGACTGATAATCAATTCAATATTTTGATTGTACGCACCTAGAACACGGATCATTTGGATATTAGAAATGTTTATCATTATTCCGTCTAACATATTATTTTGTAATAAGTTTTTGATACAACTTCCCTTTTAACTTCTGCGTACAGGGAGACGCAACGTTGGTAGCTCCTCCACAAGGTAGACCGACGAACTGAGTCGCGAGAAGCCAATGGATGCTGACAGCACAGGTCCAATCGCCTTGGAGATCTTTGGGGGAGGCTTAAGCCCAGCTGTGGGCGTCTCCCAGCTGATATGATTATAATGATGAGCTTCCCTAGCTAAGTATTCAATTATTCTTAATGTTGTTGCAGTAGCATAGATCTTTTCTCTCTTTACTAGCCCACTGGAGCTGGTGATTGTGCTCACAATGGAAAATATTATATGTTACTAGGACGCGTGGACGAAAGATGGAACTGTCGAACAGACCATGTTAACCACAGCCTAGGCAACAGCAACATTTAGAAGAAATAATATTTAAAATGATGAGATGAACTGGAATGATAAGACCCGCAGAAGGTCGCTCACATAGCCCAAAAAATTACGAGGCTTAAGTGGCAGTGGGCAGGCCAGATTGCTAGGGTGACTGATGGCCGTTGGGGCGAAAAAGTCTTTGAGTAGCGGCCGCGTACGGGGTGACGCAGCGTTGGTAGGCCCTCCACAAGGTCGACTGATGATCTGGTGAGGGTCACGGGAAGCCGATGGATGAGGGCAGCGCAGGACCGATCAGTTTGGAGATGCTTTGGGGAGGCCTTTGCCCAATAGTAGGGCGTCTTGGCTGATATGATAAATCTTTAAAAAATAAGTTTTTCTCACAAAGCTAAATGTACTGTGTAATAAATGTACTGTAGACACAAGTCTGCGCGTTCACCGCTAAAAACCCCATTCGCTGTGTCTCCACAGTTCCTTCATACACCCTTTCCATCTCTAAGAGTATCGGGACCCTTGGTGTCGAATGTCGATATCTCTAGTGACGTGTAGTTCCGCGGTCATTTTAAAGATAAAGTCAAGCTGGCATCTAAGAAACTTAGTTTGCTCAATAAAGCGCGGCGGGACTTCTCTTCAGGGCAAAGACTAGTGTTACTGTATAAGTCTCAAGTCAGACTCCATATGGAATACTGCTGCCACCTATGGGCGGGAGCACTTAGATACCAGCTTGGACCGTTTGACGCAGTTCAAAGACGCGCTATGAGAATTGTCAACGATCCAGAGCTCATTGAACAAACGGTATTAATCCCTTAAGCCTAAGGAGAGATTTTGCTTCCTCATGTGTGTTCTACCGTTTGTATAACGGAGTGTGTTCAGAGGAATTATTTGACATGATGCCGATGGCCTCTTTCTACCATCGCACCGCTTACCACCGGCAGGGAATTCATCCTCACACGGTGGAACTAAAATGGTCTCATACTGTGCGGTTTCAGAGAAACTTTCTCCCGCGTATGCTTAGGTTGTGGAATGACCTCTCTGCAGAGATTTTCTCGAATGAGTACAGGATGGGGTTCAAAAAGGGCTTAAAAAGGTTTTTGCAGGGTCGGCTACGCGCAAGTGATACCCCTGGTGCTGCAAGCGTCCATAGGCTACAGTAATCACTTACCATCAGGTGGGCCGTATGCTTAATTGACACCTTAGTGGTATAAAAATCAAATGTACTTTTTTACACATGTGCTAAAACAAACGCATTTACGAAGCCCGTATACATTGTACGAAAGTAAAAAATTTCGCACTATATAACGGAGCGTGCTTTAAAATAGGAACATAGGTACATACATATTCACACATAAATGCCTAACGGCGATAACGGCAACCCAAAATGGGCAGATCCACAGATGCATCAAAGTTGACAACGGCCCAAATTGGTCCGCGACACAGACGAATGGACTGTTTTAGCACACGCTCCGTTGTATGACGTCGTGCGTATTCTTTACGGTTTTTCATTTCCTTAAAAATATCTAAGAATTCCACTAAGGATTTTTACATTATGAGAGTATATCTAGTATGAATTATCGAACCTCTTTGGAAGCACTCAATACGTTTCTCACTTTATTAACCAATAGAGAGAAAAAATGAATCGAAAGAAGTACCTACCTAGTTCTAATTTTCACCACACGCACGTTTAATTTTCTTTTTAGAAACGTCAAAGTTTGTTGCGACTTTCCGACTAACGTTTATTAACTAAATAATAATACATAATGTACTGTTTTCTCGCAAATCTGCTGTAAAACGTTGTATGACATACGTACGAAACTGGTATTTACAAACTCGTAACTATGGTTAGCCCGAGACGAAATTCGTCTACTCGTTTGTAAAATACTAATAAGTAGTAGGCATCTTAAATAACTATATAACAGTTGTACCCATGCCTTTTATTTTTCACTCCGTTTCAGTGTCATCCAAAACACAGGGCTACTTTTTCAAAAAGGGTGGGAAAAATAGATAATAAACAACTGACAGATGTCACATACTTATACCCAATTTGACCGAACAATCACTTTATCTAAAGAAAGCCATTGATCAAATGGATCTATCACGCTTGACGCATTAATACCCAAGCAGGGGAATGAGGTTGATTTTTAATGATGATTTTGCCACTAATTGACAAGTTTCAATCTATTATTTAATTACAGAAAAAGTTAATTTACAATTATAACTTTTTATTACATCACCATAAGAAATAATATTCTATGGCCAGAACGAATTAGGTACTGTGTTTTTTTTCGTGAATAAATAGAAAAATCATTTATTATATTGACCGTATCATAGATATACATATCTAGATATAATGCGACTAGACTTAATGGTTGGTACACTTCCTGTTTCGCAAGATTTAGGTGGTGTTTTTTTATTAACAAGTTGTTTTTTGTTTTTGTTTTTAATTTAACGTTCTTAGGTTATAAAGTTATAAAGATACGTTTTTTTATACTTAATTATGTTAATGATTTACCAAATATATTATTTGGTCCATACTTTTACTTATTATATTATTTGTAAACAAAAAAAAACAAAGTAGGTAATACAATTATTAATTTCACATGATAATATAATGTAGATTTAAATTACCGCGTAGTATGCATTTATTTAGCGGTTTTTTAAATGATTTAAAAACAGCAATGACTAATAACACGGCGTGATTTTTCCTTGATCTTTAAAAACATTATATAATTCAATTCCTTTTCGTCCCTTACCAGTACAATAAAAAATCTATTGTCTGATACATACATGTACTACACAGTCGTCAGTCACAGATTTATTAACGTTGGCGGCCTTATTGAAACTCATTTTACTCCTTGTTTGATGAGGATCATCCAAGCTGATTAGTTAGTCCGAAGGAACTCGCTAATCAGCTAATAGATGTTTTGTTTCATATTCTTCATGTGGCTTCATTCGACATGTGTAAGAACACAAAACAAGAAACAGCCAGTCCAAGAATTATTCAAGGAGTAATTTTTTTTTACATTGTCAAACTGCAGACTCTTGGAAGCATAAATGACTACATACCCTGTGTCTGGAAACTGGAATGTATGGCTTGATCATATCTTTATTGACAGGAAAATCTGAAAACTTCAAAACCCTCGTCCCAAATCCTTTTTTCGTATGATATTTGTAAGAAATAAAAATATTCATTATCCTAAAGCCTGAATCTTCATAACCAGCGCAGGACCGATCAGTTTTGAATTCCTTGGGGGAGCCCTATGCTCAGCACTTCGGCGAGGGGTTTTGGCTGATATGATGAATCTTTAAAAATAGAAGTCACATTAGAACGAATCGAATATTCATATAATTTCGCTGAGAATCATCTCGATCACTTCAGTTTCAAACAAAATCCGAATCAAAGTCGGTCCATTCGTTTAGGAGCTCTACGATGTCAGACACACAGATAGACACGTCAAAATTTTAACATAAACTTTTTGCGTTTTAGCTTGTGTGGTAAAGTTATCAAAGAACAATTTATTTATAAATTATAATATATTATAAATTTTGATAGTTTTAGTTGACAAAACAGATATAATAAATTATTTTGGTTTGGTCGTATTATGGTGTCGGCATAAAAGCTTAACCAGTGCATATCTCATGATAGTATATAATTAAACTGTAGTTCTTTTGTAAAAAGGAAGTTTCTTAGTTGTTTTACCTATCTAAAATAAAAACAACGATAAGTATTAACTTACTCAATGAGTGAGGCATATTTTGCTTATAAATTGTTTTGAACTAGCAGCTAAGGGGGGGTTTTTGGTAAACCAAGTTTGTATGTACGATGACTGTAGGAATTCTAGAGAGATCATGGTTTGAAGCCATTATGAGGGTCGTCGTTTTTACAGGAAACCGAGCTTATCGTGCCGAGCTAATCTTTCGAGTTGATTATCCATTCCTCCAAAATCGAATGGCGAAGCACCTAGCTTCGTTTCTGCGGTAAGGCTGGTAAGCAAGGTTGCAGGAGTTCATTTAGAAAGCGATATGTGTTGGCAGCAGAGTTTGCCTCCTATGCTGACAACATAATACCACTTTATTCTAGTTTTTAAAGGTAGACAACGCGTGAGGTAGCTCTGTACCTTCAATTGACTGGATCGTAAGCATGCTTGCTACCCAACTTTACTACTAAAAAAACTATTAGGTCTTGCTTTACCGAGAGGAAACTCCAGCGCCACTAGACGGCCTCAGTTATTGTTAAATATAGTTTACCTGCGATATTATGTGTAAATAGCGCAACTAGAACCTGTAAAACCAGTTTGATCGCTGGTGCCATAGTGATCTGTTATATAACTTATTTTGAGGCTAAGGTTGTCTACGTCTTTACATGTTTGATAAAGAACTTAAGGTTTTGTACTCTATACTCAAATAGAAATAAACTTTATAAAGTTTAAGTTTTTTATACTATGGTATTTTCTTAGACTTATGCACTTGAATTTTACAAAATTCTGTACTAGTATTTATTACAACAATGTTGTGTATTCATAATATTGAGTGTAAGGTTTAATTACTTCATTTATAATAAAATTTGAAAAATATTATAGGAAAGTATCTGAGGGTAAGTATTTTGTAGAAACATATACTATAATTTTGCCTCTGAGGCCTTATAAAGAGTGCAATTTTCTTACTTGTTTTCTAAGTTTAATTAGAGTACATGTACCATATGCGCAAAGTTGTTTGATGATTCGGTTTTTCAAAAGAATAGTCTTAATGAGAATGAGGCCGGGGATTACTAAAAAATTCAATTTTAAATTTATTCATATTACCTAAGTCAGCATAAAGTTAATATTTAAAATGAATTATATTTATCTTTGGCTTCATCATCATCATCATTTCAGCCGCGAGACGCCACTGCTGGGCTTAGGCCTTCCCCAAAGATCTCCATATACCGATCGGTTCTGCGCTGTCTCTACCTTTGGTTTATTATATTTTAAATTGATGTAATTAACTTACGCTTTGCACACCCTATAAAAGCAAGAGGGCTGTACCGTAGAAATGTTTTAAAGGAGAAGTAAAAACAAAGGAGAGAAAGTGTTATGTTGACAGCAGTGTGACGAGTCCCCTCGCTTCCAAATTAATGCTAGGTATAGGTTTAGCTCAATGAGCTCCGGCGGCTCTATTATCTACTCTATTAACTCATCGCAGCAACACAACACTACAAAATAAGTTATACTCATCGCAGGAACACAACACTACAAAATAAGTTATATTCATCGCAGGAACACAACACAACAAAATAAGTTATACTCATCGCAGGAACACAACTCTACAAAATAAGTTATACTCATCGCAGGAACACTACACAACAAAATAAGTTATACTCATCGCAGGAACACAACACTACAAAATAAGTTATACTCATCGCAGGAACACAACACAACAAAATAAGTTATACTCATCGCAGGAACACAACTCTACAAAATAAGTTATACTCATCGCAGGAACACTACACAACAAAATAAGTTATACTCATCGCAGGATCACAACACTACAAAATAAGTTATACTCATCGGAGGAATACAACACTACAAACTAAGTCATTTATACTGACCGCAGAAACACAACACTACAAAATAAGTTTAGGTGCAATCAATATCTGGTTTGGCGCATTATTGATTATGGTGAGGTGTGATAATACTGACTTAATTCAAGAATCGTTATCATACAACGTATTTAGTACATGGCATAACAAACAAGCGGGTATAACCTTACTATGTATCATAGTCATACAAATCCTATGGTATATGGTAAAATTCAAAATTGTGATATTAATTTTAAAATTTCCCATACATTTTGTTTTATTGATCGAGCGCTATTTGTATGAAGACATTTGAAATTCATTTTGCAGAATTGATAATACCATAGAATTTATATGACTATGTTAACATGGGTTCATAAAATGATTTTTATTTATTTATTATAGTAGGTGCCTGCTTGTTATGCTATGTACCAAAATACCTGTATAAGTAAGCAGGTACCTAAGTACTTAAAACTTATTTTTGGTTTGCGTAAATACTGTGAATTCGTTCGTTTTTCGTTTTGTTCGTTTCGTTCTTCATTTAATATGACTACGCCCCTTATGGTGCGGCTACCCTACCGTTACCGTCTATCACCTGTTACCGCCATAATTATGGCATTCGATTACCGCGTAAGTTACCGCCTCAACCTACGCCTAACTATGCAGTAAAAATATCAATTTCAAGATGGACATTGAAGCAATGGCGGGCGGAATGAATCTTTTTCGGGATGAATCTTTATGTGGATTTAGGGCCACTTTGTTAAAACTCTTTGAAAATGTACTTAGGATTTAGTGAACATGCCCAAAGAATTGTGAAAGTTGAAAATAATCGAGTTATAGACTAAGTTGGGCCCTCAGTTCTCACGTAGAGGATTGAGGGCCCACCTGTACCGGATAAACTATTTTCCATTTCAGTAAGCTAAACCAAGATTTAGAAGAAGATGGTGGACGATTTCTATGATTCTTCAGTCTGGTATATCATAGATATGGCTTAGATTACAATAATTCAAAACTCTAGCGCCCTTTCATTCAACCAATTAATGTCGGTCGACACGTGCGTTTCCAATAAACGCCTGTTGCACCCTGGACAAACGGTTAGTGTAGCCATTACATTAGCCACACACGCTTTACTTATTGCGGTAATTTTTTTTGATGTGCGAAAACTGTGCCTCCGAAGCTATTGCCTATATCGCCATATGCCATATTGATTGGCATTGTAAAAATATGGCCATTAACTCGTGGCTACACCTAGTTGTTGTTTCAATTATGGCCATAATTATTGTCATATCACGGTAGTGTAGCTGTATTAGAATAATATCACATCTATAGGCAGCGGTTACCGCTTACCACCAGGTGGGCCGTCAGCTTGTTTGTCATCTAGTTGTATAAAAAAAACATCTTTCTAAAGGCATTAGAATAATATCATTTCTTTCATCCGAATTTCTTGCATTCTTTAAGTAATCTATTTTTTTATACAACTAGATGATAAACAAGCTGACGGCCTACCTAGTGGAAAGTGGTAACCGCCGCCTATAGGCAATAACAAGGAAAAAATCACTTGGTATTGCAGGTGCGTTGTCATCCTCAGGCCCAAGATGAAATGCCTTTCACGCTTAGTTATTTCATTATTCAAAAAGAATGCTTCCAATTTCTTCTAAACTCATTAGTTCTTCTCGCGAAATACCATCTTGGACCGCTTTTCCCATCACACCGCTTAGGTTTTATGTCCAAATTCTTTGTTGTTTCCGGATCTGATATTGTAGTCCGAAAACAAGGTTCTTTTTAAATATTTAGCGTGAGCAGTTCTTCAAATAACTCTAGTTCGAAATTATTTCATTTTCAAACCTATTAATTTTAAAAAAAATTAGCATGCCTAGGTACTAAGAATATTCTCCGTTTTCAAGTAGGTTGGTATCTAACAAGCTCTTTATAAATGATGTTTGATGTCGGTCAACTAATTGGTGTTATTAGTATTTTTGTCAGGTATATAAAGTGTGTCCAATACTTATTTTTCTATGATGTGCATAATTGCTTAGCGCGCCATCTAGAGACGTGACGGAAAATTGTGTGTTAACAAGTACCTGCTCTATGCTTTGACTCATTCAACGTAAATATTTTTAGAAATGCTGCCAGATGGCGCTATGTACGCTAAAATAATATTTATTTTTATTTTTATTGATAACTAAGTTATTTTTTTTGCATGGACAGTACCTTCAAATAAAAAAATCGATTTACATTAATCTAGTGAGTCGATTTCATTGAAATTTAAAAATTACACGCTAAATACCTTGACCGTGAGGACAAACTTAGTTTAAATAGGTCGGAAGTTAGAGAGCGAGATTTTTATTATACATAGGTACAGTTCGCCCTAAAAAAACCTTAATCCATCAACAAAAATGACACTGCTGTATATATTTTTTTCTACAACAATTTTTTTGTTGATAATGATAATGCTTGGTCTAATTTTTACCTCCTTTCGGGACTGCACTTTATCTAGAGACACTCTGTATAGTTGTCTAGTTCATTAAAATGTCCTTTTGGAATCCAATCATAAGAGATATAATAGGATTATACTTATCTTATCTTATTATGGGGCCATGACTTAGTCACAATGCACTTCGACCCATTGGGATCTTTTGTGCCTGCTAAATAGGATAATACTTACTGTCATTACTGTGCAATAAAAGCCTATGTTGACTGTTCAATCGGTTGCTATGCCGCAGCGGCGGCATCGTCGTATAGTGGCAATTCAATAAGTAGGTAGAGAAGAGAGAGATTAAGTTACCCCTACAATTGTTTTTACAGCAAGGGTGACAGACAAGGGCCCGCCTGATGGTAAGAGGCTACCGTAGCATAAAGATGCTTAAGAACATTAACCTATAAAATAACGTCTTAACTTCTGTCTGTCGTGAGGTTGAACTGAGACAATTATCACTATATTTATTACAGTTGCAACTTATGACGTTTCACAGTCACGGTTTTCATCAAGTTGGTCGCAAGTTTTTTCGCTGGCATTACCTACCTTTTTTAAGGGGGATAAATGCACTTACGTGTTCCCTGCATCGTGGAGTAATGCGAGGCTCTCAGATCATAGCTGACTAGGTTGGTAGGCCCGTATGTAGGGTCGTCTGGGTATGTACCACCGCCTTTCTTATTTCAGCCGTGAAACAGTTCGCTGTGTTTCGGAATTCGGATTGAGGGAAAGGTAGCCAGTGTAGTTACTGGGCATGGACGGCATTTCATCTTAGGCCTCAGGATGACAACGCACCTGCAATATCAAGTGATTTTTCCTTGTTATTGCAGGTGTCTATAGGCGGCGGTAACCGCTTACCATCAGGTGAGCCGTCAGCTTGTTTATCATCTAATTGTACAATACATGTTCGCAGTTTCGATATAATTTCAAAATGGCGGTTATTTCTAATGATTTTTGACAGTTCAAAGCGATAAATAGCTTTATCATATCGCGTTTCGGTGGTCATGCTGTCATGCACCTGCCCGTATTCCGTATTGGCCAGTTCACTAGCACTACCTTACAAATCTTATTATACTTATGACAAAACTAATTAGTTACGAACCATTATTTTAACTGAATGGTTCGTAACTAATTAGTAAAGTAAAATATATGAATTAAATTAAGCCAAGCCCAGTTATTACATAATAAAAACTTGGCAGATATTCAAAGACAAACTTGAACGTTCAGCAACCTAATTAGTTACTCTAGGACCGTGCAAAACTATGCAAATACCTGTTGTGTTAGGGAACTTGTTACCGAGCAGAATGCAGTGACCGTACTTTAATATATAATAATATAGTTATTATTTTTCTATCATTTTTAAATAATTTCCTACTTTATGATATACTTTTGATTAAATCAACTTTTATATTTATGCCCCATATGAATCTTAAGATAGACAGATAGATAAATGTGTGTGTGAGAGAGTGAATAAAGTAGGTATAACTCTCGATTATGTGTAATGAGGGTTTCACATAATCGAGAGTTCAGTGTAAAATGTAATGCAACTATGTATTATGCGTCATTTTCCTTTTAACCGACTTCAAAAACGAGGAAGTTCTCAATTCGGTTGGTATGTTTTTTTCTTTTACAAATACAAACATTTTTAGCCAGTAATAATAACACTGTACAAAGACTAACAAGAGAAGAAAAACTTAGTGTGAAAAGTTATATCTACAGACAAATATAGTCCCAAAACAGTTAGCCTCTGTCATTTAGCAAGGACAGGGATGATAATAGAAATTTTTAATAATTAAAAAGTACTGGGCAAAAACACTTTAGTCAGCCTTACTTCTGTGGGTAAAATAGAAAACCAGATATTGTTATAAAATTTTTAGTTGGCATTATTTTAGAAGAAACTAAGACCGCATACGTTCTCTTGTAATTAAAAAATTGACAAAAAAATAAAATAAAAAATAGATTCTCAGACCTACTGAATATACCTACATATAAAATTTCTTGAGAATCGGATAAACCGGAGGAGTATGGTAACTAAAACTGTGAGTCGAGTATGGAAAGGAAGATTATAAATATGCAGTATATACACAAAAGATAGGTAGTTATTTTATTTAAATTAAATAAAGTCCTTCTAAGCAAAAATCTAATTATAGCTCAGTTCGCGGCTTCTCTTGCTTCTGCGCTACACCATCTATGGCGTTCTCAGAATATTTCTTCAGAATCCGGTCCCAGAATTTCTCCCTTTTACCCAGCGGATTGATTTCCATTCGAAAGTTCTTAGTAATATGCAAATATTTGAGATTATCTCCGCCCTTGTCTATTGGTTGCCAAGTTAATTTCTTCAGAACATCGTCATTCTTATTTGGCGTTGGATTCCTGTAGAAGACAAGGTAAACTGAAATAACCTATATGACCTGTACCCCTATTATATTAGTGTATGTTTCCATCGAATTGAAATAAAATCGTTTCTCGTTGTGATAACTGTCAATTTGTATGAAACGTCACCAGCCAGCGCCTCTGTTGTGAATTATTCGAAACCACTTTTTATATATGGATTTGAGAAGTGAACACGATGATGGTAGTTTTCGTTTTGTTTCGATTGAAACTTAAACTACTAGGGGTACGAAATCACACAGCACAATTCTTTAAAGTTGCTTATATTCTATATACCTAGTATGCAAATTTTAAATTATTATGAAAATACCTACCTACTCAATTTAGAATTGCTTTGTGATAATGATAATTCAATTATTTCTTGGAATATATACTATAAATAAAGGTATATAATGAAACCCTAATCATTAAATTTAATTTACTTTCAAAGGATCACTGTGAAAAGAGCCTTTCAAAAACCAACATTTTCGCAGAAAATTGAGATCAAAGATAAATTTAGATCTTGAAAATGATCTTACCCAGTTTTAGCGAAATTTGTCCAAAGACGCACCATTTTCTTCAAAACCTTTATTTCATTGTGAATGGTGAGCGTGTCTTTAACCTTATTGTAGTTTTTCCTAATATACCCACATAAGTGTAAGTAGCAGAGTTCATCTCCAGCAGACGCTCCCCAGTTCTCAATACCACCTCGTATATTTGTGGCCATAAATAACATATTTTCATTTAACGTTCCGTAAAAATCGAACATATAATAATATGAAGGAGACTTTAGTTCAGTAGCGATTTTTCTTGCAGAGTAATTTATAGCATAGTTTTGTATGATATCGCCAACGTACACTGCATATTCAAGTAAATTATTATAATGCAAATATCCGTCCTTGAAATAGAATTCAATTATTTCGTCTTTGAAATCTTTAAACGCTGTAGTATTCACGTCAAATCTAAAATTAGATCTAATAGGGAAATGTACAAAGAAATCTTTGAGGTTTGACAAGAGTTGTGGTTCGAATAAAAGGTAAGACGCATGATCCAAACCTTCTCTTGAGTTAAAGCCAATTAAAACAGGCACATCGTTAACAATGTCATTTTCTTCAGGAAGTGCAGTTAAAATTGCGTCGTCGCTTTCATTTTCTATTACTGGTATAAAAGGAAAAATACTCTTTTGATATGTCTCATAATGCTTAATATTTGCTACGTCATTCTCCTTTGCATATAATTCTAATACGTCTGCTTTTTGTAGCTCTAATAGTAAAGTTTCACTGTTATCTGTTTTTATATCTACTAGTTCAGCCAGTTTAAAAGCCAATTGCCTAGGGTTGTTAGGGAAATATGTAGGCTCATAAATGGTTCCACTTTGCATGGTGATAGCATTGAAGAGTCCGGTAGCTTTCTTTGAGTAAAGCATAATATTAGCTAAAGAAGCTCCGCCTTTGCTCCCCATTAAAGTTACACGATTGGGGTTTCCACCGAAGTGTTCTATATTTTCTTTTACCCATTGAAGACCCAATAGATAATCTCGTAACCCATTGTTTGCTGGCATAACTTTATCTTCGGTAGTTAGATATCCCAGGAGACTTAGGCGGTGATTAATAGTCACAACGATTACGTCTTCTTCTGTGAATATTTCCGGAGAATATTTCTTAGTACCGTTATATCCAGTTCTGAAATTGTCGTGGTAATCGAAAATTACAACTGCAGCAGACCCCTCTAAGCTTGGAGAGAATACACTGATATAAAGACAATCTTCAGAGCCTGATATGCCATAGCTTTCACCGTTCCGCATTTTGGAGTTGTGTTGTACACATGTTGGCTTGTTATGGTAGGCTTTGTAAGTCCCTTCCCACCCTTGATGAGGTTTGGGTGGCTGCAAATATATAAAATACCAGTTTTTATCATATTATTGTTGTTGTTACTACGCTACCAAATAAAGAATTCTATTCTATTTTGTATTTCAGCATCTTCTCAATAATGTTGTTTATTAGAAGAAAACATTAGTCAATAACTTTTGCAAATACATTCACGTTTTATTTGGCATAAGTTAAATAACCGTTACGGATTCCTGGGCGGTAACATAAAGAATGGTTAGCCGAGAAACCTAGATAGAATGAATTATCACAATACATATTTTTAACTGATTTACAAAAAATTCAGTAATTTATAAAAGCATTTTTAAATAATATTCACATTTACCTTAAACCTTAATTCACCGACAGGGGCTTCTGCGTAAGGTATTCCTCTAAACGTAAAATAGTTTTTGCTGGCAAAGAATGTTTTTTCCACTTTCCCTGACACTAATCCTTGTTTTAATTTTACTTCCACTGTTTCACTGCACATACATGCTTTTAATGAAACTACAGCCAAGAATAATGAAAAGAAATATACCTGAAACCTTGTCATTTTCTAATTCTGTTCTTAAAATAAAAGTGATGAATTTAGCATTACAAATGTTGGTGTGTTACTATAATTTGAGTGGCCAGATAACACTAGAAGTACACGTATGCTACGATTAATGCATTATCTGTTAATGATAAAGCTACTCATATATTTTATTTATTATTACATGTCTTACTTAATACGTGAAGTGTAACTGTAAGATAACGTTTGTTAATCTCTGGAAAATCCGTAAAAATTGTATGGAAAGGAAAATTAAATTATTACCCTGAGGTAAAAAAGTGGTGGCAAACAAACACAGCCCCACCTTTTGGTAAGTGGTTACCGCGACCTATACTTGTAGCACTAAGGGTACTTCACACGCGTTATCCCACACACACTGAAAACAATTAAGTATATATGTTGACTCCATAGGCGACAAGTCTCCCTGATAGTAACACAACGCTTCCTTGATGAGCTCTGGCGACTCTACTTTCCTCAGCAACACAACTACTGGAAACAGCGATGTGTATTTTAATTCAAGTTATCAAGCGACTTAATACTTATTTTCTATTACTTAAATATACCTTTATTTTATATTATAAATAATCTTATCATCGCCAATTATTCATACACGCGACATATATTTTCGCCGAGCACTTCTCCTCTCGCATTTTTTTTAGAAATAAGCTACACCTTTTGTGATTGTTTTTCTTCTATAGCCATTTCTACAATGTATATGTGTACACAATACCTAAATTGTTAAATTAATAAATATACCGGTAGAAGAAAATAAATAAATTGTGTAATAAAAATCATAATTTGACGTGATTCAAAATTAATCACATTCATTCTAAAACTGCATATGATTTCTATAAGACCTCTCTTTTCATTATCATCATCATCATCATATCAGCCGAAAGACGCCCACTGCTGGGCATAGGCTTCCGCCAAGGATCTCCTAACCGATCGGTCCTGCGCTGCCCTAAACCATCGGCTTCCCGCGACCCTCACCAGATCATCGGAAAATCTTGTGGGGGCCTACCAACGTTGCGTCTCCCGGTACGCGGCCGCCACCCGAGGACCTTTCGGCCACAACGGCCGTCAGTCCTTCTTGAAATGTGGCATGCCCACTGTCACTTGAGACTCGCAATTCTTTGGACTATGTCAGCGACTTTGGTTCTCCTGCGGATCTCATCATTTCTTATTCGATCACGCAGAGAAACACCAAGCATAGCTCTCTCCATTGCTCATTGGGTGACTTTGAGCTTTTTTATGAGGCCCATTGTAAGCGGCCACGTCTCGCTTCCGTATGTCATCATTGGAAACACACACGAGTTGAAGACTTTCGTCTTGAGACACTGTGAAAGCTGGGCCGAAAATATGCTGCGAAGCTTCCCAAACGCTGCACAGCCGAGTTGAATCCGTCGATTGACCTCTTTCTGGAAGTTGAACCTACCAAGTTGGACTATTTGTCCCAGTTAAATGAATTCGTCTACAACCGTCTGTCTTTTACCTTAGAAATGTTTTAGTTCCAATATTTTTTGTGGTTGTCCTTTGCCCATTCATATTGAGTGTTTACTGAGTGTAACCAAAATTGGATCCATTGTCCACTATTTTGGATTATGTTCACTATTTAATGCTGTTGTTGAAGGTGTTACAAAGTTAATCTATTTGGCAGCTGATTCCATTTGCTACGCTTATTTTAGAACTATAAGGAAAATGAGATACCTAAGTAATCAGATTGCTTTAATTTCATTCAAATTATTTCAATAAATTTAAGTCATCCGCCCACCAAAATCGCATCGTGGCGAGTTACTAAATGAAGAGAATAAATTAAGTCTACAATTGAATTAAAATTCCCTTAAATGAAATTAAGGAGCCCGAAATCAGAAGCAATGAAGTATCTTAACCACACCCTAAGCAAATTTAGACCTGCTTTATGTAACGGACTGGTAATTCTTAGATTCTAATCTGGTTTCTATGTTGATAGTTAAATGTTCATTATGTTCCGGAAACTACTAATTTACGGAATCCATCAATTTCTTCAATTTTTCGGTAGTAATTGAATAAAAATCTTTAATTTAAACTTCGTCAATATGACGAAGAACATCAGCTACATTATGGGAGGTTGAAAAACAATATATTTATTTAAATTATTTATTTTACTATAGTTCATCCCTGACGTCTTTGATAAGACCGTCCACTGCCAATTTTTTGTATTTCTCAAAGAACTGGTCCCAGAAGGAAATCGATTTCTCATGCAGATTGCTCTTCATCTCGAGCTCGTCGCTGATTAACAAACATTCTTTGTTTTCTGTAGTTGCTGGTGTCCACTTGAAATCGTCATTAGGGGTGGGATTTCTAAAAACATAATACATCATTAATGAAGCGACTATCGATTTATTATAAATATTCGAGGAAGAGTGGAGATGGGATTTACATTCGACATCGAGCTTGACGACTGACGACGCGACGATGCCTTTGATTTTGACATTTGAGTACAGCGCTGCGTGTAAGCGTTATCTGCTTAGCGCTGTTTCTACAAATAGAACAAGTAGGTATTACTATAGAACCGGTGATTTTTTACGCATTTTTTTTAACAAGCCGTGCTTGTGATGAGCAACACTACCATTTGTCTTCGTTTGTGAGAGCGTTCCCCGCTCGTATAGCCTGTAATTAAACATTATGATACATATATATATTATATATAGCGTATCAATTTTATTAAAGTATTTGTTTGTTCGTATGTTCCATTTAGAAATCGATGGGGGAGGCCTTTGTTCAGCAGTGGACATCATAGGCTGGTCTGATGATGATGACATGTTTATAAAATTACTGAAATTTCAGGGCGGAAATGTTCGCAGAGCATGAGAAGCTTCTTACCTGGTTTTTGCGAAGTTAGTCCATAATCGAATCATGTTCTTAAGTACATTCATCTCTTCTGAATCTTCATCTGCCATTGCTTTTTTGTAAGCTTTCTTAAGTTTTTTACAAACAAACAAGTAGCACAATTCATCACCTGTTGTGGATCCCCAAGTACCATCAATTGTCACAGCCTTTTCCAAAATCATTTGTTTTCTCAAGTTAAAATCCCCACTGTAGTCAAATGTGTAATAGTATACTGGCGCCTTAGATTCCTTTGTATATTTTCTTACAGTATAATCGATGGGATAAAATACCATTATGTCTTGTAAATATGTTATGTACTCACTTGGTACACTTACTTTTATGTAACCTTCATCAAAATAGAAGTCTTTAATTTCTTGCATCGCATGGTGGTATACTTCAGATAGCATATCAAAGTAATGGTCTGTTCTGTAAGGAAATATAAATACAAAATCTCTGTCAGCAAATGTTAGGTACATTGGTTTGTGCAGGTATCGTTCTGCCAGTTCAATCCCTTCTCTTGAGTTGTATCCAATCATGACCGGTATATCAATATCTATTGGTTTATTTTCTGGATATTCTGTAATTATAGCATCAGGATGTTCATGTTCCACAACAGGTCCGAAAGCTATGATTCCTTTTTGATATGTACGTGCCTCATCGGCGTGGACAGCTCGATCTTCCCTTTCCATTAACAATGCAGTGCTTATGGTAGAAAAACGTTTTACTAAATATGAACTTGTTGTTGCAAGTTCATCAAGTTCTTTTGCGAGTGCAATTGCCCTTTGCTTAGCGTTAGAATTCAAATATGTACTATGCCAAGATGTACCACTTTGTAGAATAGCGGCACTGAACAAGCCTTTTGCTTTTGGTATGTGTAGTAATAAATCAACTAATACAGCTCCTCCTTCACTGCCCATCATAGTTACTTTGAGTGGATCTCCACCGAACTTGTCAATGTTTGATTGAATCCAATTCAGAGCTAGAAGGACATCTCTTATACCATTGTTGCCTGGAAGTACATCATCCTCAAAAGACAGGAAGCCTAATGTACCTAGTCTGTGTTGAATGGTCACTAAAATTACATCTTCTTTCATAAAAAAGTCAGGTCCATATTCCTTGGAATAATTACTAGCTATCTTAAAATGTTCGTTTTGTAAAAATACAATGACAGGCAGACCAGTAACACTATCTGTTGGTAGCTTAGGTATATGTATCGTGAGGTGAAGGCAATCTTCACTGCCAGTAAAACCATAATTTTTAATAGTTCTGACAGGTAAATTAAAAATAGCACATGATTTTTTTTCTTTTTTATTTTCTAAAATATCATTCCAACCTGGGTGAGGCTTAGGCGGCTGTAATAAGAAAAATAAAGTATATAGACGTTATTTTAAGTATATTATCATCATACATGACATAAATAATATTATCTCTAATACTTTTTCCTTGTTATCATTAGTTATTTTAAGAAAGACAATCACAATCATTAATTGCATCTATGTAAAGTATATTATAATAATACTACAATGTTAATTTTAGTACTTTATGTGAATTATTCTTGTCTTTATATCAGTGTATTCTCTTCTTACCATAAATTTAAGGGCTCCTACAGGAGGTTCAGCATAAGGTATGCTATAAAACGAATAGAATTTCTCATCCTTTATAATGGAAGCTACTTCTACACCAGCAACTTTTCCGGAATTGGTTTCCACTATTAGACTTCCCTTAACTATACTAATAAAACTTATAACAACACTGGCTATTTTTAAAGCATCCATTTTAATAAAGTATAAATTTATAATGACAGCTATTTACAGTTGGCAGTCATAATATCGGAATCATAACTGACGTGTCTTTGACTAATCTATGTGGGTTCTTACGATTTTATCGTTTTCAGATAATTGATAAGCTGTATTAAGTTATTAATTTGATATTGCCCTGTTATAAAACCGTCCCCACCTTCTCTCTATTATTCTTTTTTTTAATTAGTGATTTATTCGACATGTTTTTATTAACGGATATAAATTAAGGAAATTACCCAAAACAGCTAAATGCTTATCAAAATAATTAACTATCTGTAAAAATTCTATAGATCATTGACTTTTTGAGCATTGAGAGAATTTGGATCGTAATTAGTTTCTTTGGTTGATTGGGATGTAAAGTTAAATACAAACCATTATTAATTCAAAGATCCATTTCTCTAAAATCGTAATCCTTTAAATTTTTATTATAATTGTGATAACTTGTAATATATTAAAAATATATTTAAGCTAGACCTTAGACTATAAGGGCTAAGACGTGCTATTAAGAAATTTAAATTTAATTCAAATTAATAATTATAATTGTTAAAATATTTATAGCCAAAAGCAAAGCAAGTGTGAAAGTAATAAACTTATATGTAGGTAATTCTTGAAAGTTATAAAAAAACAATTGCTCGGTTGAAGAAAGAAAGAGAGAAGCCTTGACAATAAGGCTTACCTGCATTTTTAAAAACCAAAAAGTTGTATTTTAACTGTCCTGCTACTTTGTTGTCTTCTTTATCTATTTTCTGCACTGTCGAAATCACTCACTGTCACCAACATTTAAAGAGCGTGGAGCGCGAGTAATCGTTGCCTTGCTGACAAAAATAATGACTCTCCACGCTAACGCGGAAGTAGGGGTGGCTGTGTCAAGATCGACTTTTATTTTTTCCTATACGTTTCCATAAGCGACCTTGCCTTGTAGGCTAAGAGGACTACTGGTTTTGTCTATATCTGAAGAATGACAACAACAAACAAGCAACGAAATAGAACTACATTAATAAGGTATACCATGTAAGGACTGAGGTAAGATATTAGCTATAGCGTCCCTATCAAAGTAATATCAAGTGATATTACAAAGTAATACAAAAGTAGCTATAACTCATCCTTTTTAAAACTTTTATATATCACAGTCCCATTTACTGCTTTTTGTTCCCATTTTTTCAATATTTCGTCCCAAAACTTAAACCTTTCACTACACAAGTTAGTTTTCACTTCTATATTTTTTCCGATATGTAGGTATTCTTTTGTGTTGATGTCATATTCAGGCCATCTTAAACCATCCACAGTAGCATCTGTTTCTGGCGTAGGATTCCTAAAATGTTATATTAAAATAAGCTTATTGAATATCAAGTAAAATTAGTTAGTTCTTAAAAGTAATCATAAAAAATGGATGTTAATGTTTATGGAAACTTAATATTATGTTGAATTACATTTTAGAATTGTTGAAAAATCTACCACCTGAATTTGGAGGTGGACCAGTGAAATGTTATATAAAATACCATAAAACTATGATAATTTTTGTTTTAGCTTCGATTAAAAAAAATAAGTGCAATAATTTTTAAACTAAAATTAAGTCGCCTTCAAGTAACATGTTCATTAACAATATGAATATTGTTTGTGTATAATTTATAAAAGCAAGAAAGTAAAGCTACTGACCCGTATTTAGCAAAGTTCGTCCACATTTGGACCATTTTTTTGGATATAGTTATTTCTTCTGACATTATCTGATTATGTTCTAGATACTGTTGCTTCAAACTAGGACAGTAAAACAAATAACATAACTCATCACCGCTTGCAGCACCCCAAGGAATATCTTCAACAGTTGACAGTTTCATAATATTCTTTTTATTTTCACTCAAATCACCAAAGTAATCAAAATAATAATAAAATAACGAACTCGTTGATCTTTGAGAGTATCTATTTACAGCATAGTTTACTGCATATCCTGATATTACGTCTCCTAAATACCTTGCGTAATCTGTAACACTTTTTATAGTTACTCTTCCATTTTTAAAATAATAATGTTTGATTTCGTCAACAGCATCATAGAAACTATCTTCGAAAGGGTTGAATCTAAATCCGACTCGAAGGGGCATTAAAAAGGGAAAGTCCTTTTGGACAAAACTAAGGTAACGCGGCTCTACAAGATATTGTAAAGTGGCCAGTAATCCCTCCTGAGAATTGAATCCAATCATAATGGGAATTTTAATGCTTTCGTCGCTGTCCTCGGGATATTGAGTTATAAGACCATTACGTTGCTTTTCGATAATAGGGCCAAAAGTAAGTAAACTTCTCTGAGTTTCTTTGAAATAATCTTGAGGATTTGCTTCTAATTCCTTCATTAAAATATCAGAAGCTACAGCATCATTTAGATCCTTGAGTAATAAAGAATTACTACTGGATGCCCTCTTTAGTAATTCACCCAACTTGAATGCCCTTTCTCGAGCACCATCCTGCAAAGACGCAGTATGCCATAATGTGCTTCCTTGAATAATAACTGAACGGAAAAGATGTTTTGAATTGGAGTGTAATAGCAAGTCTGCAGCAATTGCGCCACCTTGAACTCCCATCAGAGTAATTTTCTCAGGATCGCCACCGAAACTTGCAATATTAAGTTTCGTCCACTCCAGCGCAGCAACAATATCTTTGAGGCCCGCATTTCCAGGAACAATATCATCCTCCAAAGAAAGAAAACCGAATGCAGACAATCTATGGCTCAATGTGATTACGATTACATCTTCTTCTATGAAAAAGTCAGGGGCATAATCTTTTGTTTTGTTGTAAGAGTTTGTAAAATGTTCATTGTAGATAAAAACAATTACGCTACGCATTTTATTGTCCACTTTTGGGGTAAATATGTCAAGGTAAAGGCAATCTTCGCTGCCATAATGGCCCATGGGTTGCCTTTTAAGAATTTTAGTATTGAATTGAATGCATGCTTTTTTTTCCTTTGTCACAACAAGTATGTCATCCCACGAGTCTAGTGGTTGGGGTGGCTGAAAAGTAGATTTTTATTATTATTAAAGGTATTGTTAAATTAAAAGATTGTATTAGAGCTTTATGTTACTAGTCTGCCGGCGCTCACACATAAGAAAATACCCTTTGTTCCCGTTGAGTCACACCATTTTGTGTCACACTGTTACACATTGGGAAAAATATTTCCGATGAGTAACACTGTAACTAAAATCATTGTTCAAATTCGTATGTATGTAGCTGGATCATCCCCTGAAGTACCAGGCTACCATAAGTATTGTGTCGGATGTATTCTTATGAAAACGACACAGATTAATTTACGTTTATGAAAGATTTATTTTCAAATGACTCTTACATAATTATACATGTAAAAATAATAAAAAGTAACATCAATCATCATTAGATAGAGTAAGCTCAATAAATTTATGATAAAATATGAGTACCTACACAAGACAATGAATAAAATAAATAAAAAAATATTAATATAAACGTGTCGGTGTTTTTTACATCTTAATATTAAATGTGTTTGTTTGTGCTGAAAAATCATTGAGGTACTAATAGAAAAAGGTTGCCAAGATAATTGCCATATAACTTCATCACAAGTACATTTGTGTACTTGTGATGAAGAATTTTCGTAGCGTAAATTAAAAATTTGTACCCGAAAAGAGTTTTAAATTTGAGTTATATCTGTGTAATTTCTCTTGGTTTAAGACTATTATTCTTTCATGAAGGCTACGGATATGAACCTTGGGTCCATATTTTATGACGGAATTTCTTCTGTACATAGTTTTTTTATTAGAATTGACTTACCAAAAACCTTAACTCCTTTATCGGTGGTTTCGCATACGGAATTCCCATGAACCCATAGTATTTCACGTTTTTCAGTAAACTCTCCAAAACTTTTCCTTGTACTTTTCCATGAGTAGTTTGAACTACTGGCTTTTCAGCAGCGATCAAAAATAAATTTATTATGACATAAAATAATATACTATTCCACATTTTTCATGAATTTCTCGTAAATATAATATTATAATTTAAATGATTACAAGTTATCGTTTTGAATGAGGAACCGATAACAACTGGTTGGCCTAAGGCAGATATCTGTATTTATCTATCAGTTTAAACCAGGTAATCACAAAAAGAGTCTTAGTAAAATTTTAAATAGAAGTTCAGGTGAAGTTTTCGCTTTTTAGTCAAGCAAATTATTAAAATTTTTGATTATTTTGAATTCAGTTTTTGTTTATTTTGATAGAATGAATGAATGTTTCCTTTCGGTAAATTTAGCATTAAGACATAGTTCATACATCATCATCCATTATAAAATATGTTACGTATGTGGGAACATATAAAAATTTTGCGAGTGATCATGATTGATAACTGATCAGCTAAATAAAATTTAAATACTGTTTAGATATCTTCATTATGTACCTATTAATAAATTAAAAATACGATACAATTTTTTTGAGTTTAAATTTCATTTAGCAACAGTTATGTTATCTATCATGGATAACATAATTTGTTTACTGCTTTTATTAGATTACTGCTTTTATTAAAGCAAGTAGATAACAATAACCCATGTTTCTGAAAATCTGACCACGTAATCTGAAATGACGATACTTTTTAGGTGAAAATAAAATAAAATAGTCGTGGTAGAGATTTTCATATTTTTTATAATGTAATAAAAATCTCTAGCGTGATAGGCCATTGAAATTTAGTAATGCTGTAGATAGTAATTATAAAATATTTTATGTTGGTACGTAGAAAATAAATATATAGTCATATTTTCAAAACGTAACTATAAAAGCAATTTAAATACCTATCAAGAGCTTTTAAAGTTTTCTGGAAGATCATTAATAATGGTACACAAATGTTCCGATGTCAATTTTGTTGGATCCTCTTGTTGTTTAAAATGTACAATTTCTCTTATCTAAGTCAGCTTCGTCAATATTCAGTGTACGCGAAATACGGTAATTCGTATACTTATTTATTTTTAGTTATGTTGCTGAGACCTCAACTCTTAGAGAAATTTGATGAGGAATCTCAAATATTCATCCCATGGGATCCCTAAAAATAATTATGTTCTGTTAGGGAAAATCTTTGCATACAATATACGCATTTATGTAAATTTTGTCGAATTTGTTACTACTACGAATTCCTATAAATTTATTTCTATAATGGAGTTGGTAAATATTTTTTCCACGGGGAAAATAAAACAAATATATAATGCTTTATTTTAGTATGATATGATTTTGATGTAAGTATTACTGATATGAAGGAATATTATAAATGTGTTTAAATTAAAACTTTTTATTATGAAAACATTCCTATGGTTCTTAGTATAGTTTACATTAACATCTATTGTTACGACTAAACACGTTTTGCGTGCAAAGAACTAATTCAGTTCATTCAATTTTAAATAAAATTATGACGTTACATAATTTTTACAGAAGAAATTATCATGAATGTTTTCATCATCTCTTGTCTTATGTGCAGTTTAATATCAGTAGTATGTGGTCGCGTACTTGTGAAAGTAAAGGGAAGTACGTTTATAGGGAAACAATTGAGTAGTGTTTTCGAAAAAAAGCCATTTGCCGCGTTTTGGAAAATACCATACGCTGAGCCACCTCTGCGTGAGTTAAGATTCAAGGTAAATTAAATACGTAATTTGCCAGTTTTGGCACATATTTGTCTCGTGTGCTGTTTATCATACAGGTATATTTGGAAAGTTAACTATCGTAAATTGGAAAGAAAAGATCCTATTTGAAAGTAAACCATCGTAAATAATAGGTCTATATGCTATTATTAGAGGCTTTTTTGGTACATCCAATTGGTAAATCCTCCTTTTTTGGATGTAGAGTTTGATATATTAATTTTATAGGCCTAAAACTATTAAATAAATTCTGAGTTCGATAAAACTATAGTATGATGAGGAGCCAATTATCTTTAATTTTATTCTTTAGAACTTTATTTTAACTAATTAACTTTATGTTTATTCAAACAGACACCTAAACTTAAAGAATATTCAAATGGAACATATGACTACAGTAATTATCCCAAGGAAAACAATATGTGCAAATGTTACAATGAGGACCGCTTGTATTTATCTGTTTATATGCCTATGATGAATAATCAGACATGGAATTTACCCGTAATCGTGTGGTTAAATGAAAAAGTTAATTCATATACCCCAGATTTTTTCATGGAAGAAGAAATTGTGATTGTAACTGTAACCTTAAGAAACTTCATTTTTGGTTTCCTAAATACAGGAGACGAGTTCGCTGAAGGTAATATGGGGGCCAAAGATGCAATAACGGCCTTAAGATGGGTTCACGACTATATTTCTTCATTTGATGGGGATCCAAATAATATAACGGTAGCAGGTCGCAAGAATGCAGCAACACTAGTAGCATCATTACTACTCACATCTACTGCCCAGGGATTGTTCAAGAGACTAATAATTTTAAGTGGTAGTGCTCTTTCACCTGCTGACTATAGAAATCACAACTTTGATATAATGAATAAACTGTACTGGAATTTAAATGGGCCTTTCGAAAAGTTAAATCGCACTGATTTATATAAAATGTTAAGTAACTATTCTACCTGTGAACTAATAGAAGCCTCCCAAGATATCTTTGACAGTACAGAGGTTAGAGATAATCAGAGGTTGATAAATGCTTTTGGTCCGAGTAT
This sequence comes from Nymphula nitidulata, assembly GCA_947347705.1. NCBI lineage: Eukaryota > Metazoa > Arthropoda > Insecta > Lepidoptera > Crambidae > Nymphula > Nymphula nitidulata. The sequence goes on along the minus strand of OX374634.1, from coordinate 11,657,773 downwards.
TGAAAATTCTAAAGATGCATTTATGAAGAATAATCCTCTTGAAGTTTACAGAAGTAGGCTCACAAATAATAACGTGGAAGTTATTATGGGTTATACGACTTTAGAATCTCTTTACAAATTACAAGGTTTCGCTGAAAATAAAAAGCTTTTAAAGTGTTTAAATTACAACTTCCAATATCTATTACCGTTCGAAGGGTCCAAGGATGAATACGGATCCAAACGGTACAGAAAGATAAGAGACAAAATAATGGACTTCTATTTCATTAATGGTACTATCGGAGAAAGAAGCTTGCGACGTTATGCAAAATATGTTTCGGATCAAGTGATTTATCCGTTGCTACGCCAGGCGCGACTTCAAGCTGAGGTGTCCTGTACTAACGTCTATTTGTATAGATTCTCATTCAAAGGATCATTGAATGTTGGTTGGGATTCTTCAGTGCAAAATTTAAATTGGTCCGGGGCGACGTCTGGGGATGAAATCTGCTACCTATTCAGATGTAAATCCGTAAACGACATTTACAAAAGCGTTGAAGCTTCAAATGAAAGGTACTTCATTAGGAAATTCGCGAGGTTATTGGCAAATTTCGCTAAATACGGGTAAGAGACTGATACTTTGTGACGACTTTAATTGTTGCTGTTGTATAATATGATGCCTTTGATAGGTTTCGTTTCGAAAGTAAGTTCCATTCAAAATAACCTATGCGTATTGAAATATTTTGTGTTTGTCAAATGTATTTTAATAGGTTTATTTTAATGCTTAGGATCTTTGTGGTATAAGATGTTGGGTTTTTAAGGAATAATAATAATAATAATAATTATACACTCACACCTATTATCTAGCCCAAAGTAAGCATCATTAAGAGCTTTTTTTATGGATACTCGATAACGGAGAAATAATGATAATAATATGTATATAAATATTAGAAATATACTAAATAAACATATAAACATCCATGACTCGTAAACAAATGCTCGTACTCATCATACAAACATTTGCTCCTACCAGGATTCGAACCCGGGACCTCTTGACCGAGTGGCCTGCATAGCAAGGGGTACAGACCACTCGGCCAGCCAGTCTAAATATCATCGGAATAAATATCTATTGCAATAGACTAATAAAAGTTGTTACTCGTGAGCAAAATAAAAAAGAATGCAACATCTAAGAGTCAAATCTGATATACTTAGTGGTTTTGTATTACATTTGTTGTTGATAGTAACATATACCTATTTTTTTTTTCAGAAATCCTACACCCGAAAAGAGGGATAGTATTTTAGGAAATCTAATTTGGGAGCCATTAGTCTTTAGTAAATCTATTAGAGCTATGAATTTAAACTGGAAGATGAAAATGATCGATGCGCCAGAAGAGATAAGGGTGAAGTTTTGGGATGAGTTAAAAAGGGAATTCTTTCCCGAGAAACTTCTCAAAGCAGAACTTTGAGTGAAATTGTTTTCGGGTAATGTAGTTTGGCATTCTTTGTGACCGAGTTTGTGGATTTTATAATATAGACTTTAAATAACAAGAAGGTATGTTTTTTTTGTTTCATGTATTTTCACCATCTGTCCTATTTTTCATTGAATATTTCTTTATCTTTATTCAATTTGCAATAGTTTATCTTGTAAAGAAAGTGTTTTGTTCTTATCTTTTTTACGGTTAATGTTTTGCTCTTAGGTTTTACCTACCTGCTATTATTACGTATTACATATTTAAAACTACTTGAAACGCTCTCAGTTTATTAAACAAGTGTATGGACTGCACATGGGTGGTATATTACCAGCATGAGCGTTAGTACACTAGCCAACCTAATTGCATGATATCATGCCATAGACACTTAAAATTTAATTTTGTCTGGTATGTCGGTTAAAACAAAAAGTACTTATAGCATAGCTAATTTAAGAATATAATTTTTTAATGTTGATCTCTTGTGTTAGAGTGTTTGTTACCATGATGAAAAATGAGTGCTATGAGGAACGTTTGGTCCCTAATTTGGTCATGTTAGTTTAGGTAAAAATCTAAGATTTTTATTTTTTATAAACGCACCAAGTCGAGCCTGATTCTCGTTTTAAAATAAGTAGGTTTAACTAGTTTCGCATCTAGCACATTAAAATTAGCAACAACATTTAACTTTCTACATACGAGTTAAGTTGTCATAATTTATGAATAGCAAAGTGGCAAATCTACATTTCCACTAGAAATAAATTAACTTGGAAAAGGGTTTTTAGAGAGATGTTTCGTTATTTCCGTTCATAGAAGCAGAAAAGTCGACATATGTTTTACAAGTTATCTCTGCCTTTGTAGCTGAACGATGTTGGTTCAATAATTAAAGGTATAATAATAATAATATTCACACACTCACACCTATTATCTAGCCCAAAGTAAGTATCATTAAATGTGTGTACAATAATTAATTAATTTATTTTTAGTCAGTATAAGACAGCACGTGGACCTGGGCACTTGCCGTGTCTACATATGCCTCTACAGATTCCACAGCGGTGACATGAAGACAACTCGCCTTTTTCCTTCGTTTCGGATTGCATGGAAAGATCGTCTTATTATACACATTGACTCCGGGATGACAACGCAGATGTCTAAATATAGGCGACGGTAGTGACTCCACTACGGTGGGTTTTCTGCTTGCTAGTCATTTAATCGTAAAAAAGCCCCTATTTATATTAGGTGCCTAGGTACGTTTACAATCCAAGACTGAATAAAGTATCATTGAAAACCTATAAAAGATGAAATCTAGGCCACCTTAAAGCTGCCGAGATTATGCCCTTAACGAGTCAATTATGATTAGTGAGCAATCAGTTAATGGTTCTTTTATGGTAACAGCTTTAGCTCTTACGTCCACCTTTTTATGAGCCCGTCGATCGATCTGTAATAAAGAGCATTCTAGTGGTAAGCAGCTAAGTTGTTTGATAAACTCTACCTCTCGCAATAATTTAATTGTTTACGTGTTTTGAAGTCGGTTTAATTTACAAAAAATACTTTTTTCATACGAGTTTCATTTTTCTTGGAGAAAGCTTTTTAAGCACATAAAAATGGAATTTACAAAACTCTTAGGGCCTATTCACACCACGTTTTTCAATCACGAATACTACGAACAATACTAAAGCTTTATAATGTTATGAATATATTACTTTAGTAAATGTATTCTAAGTATGAGTACTACCTATGTGCTCTTATTGTGGAATTACTGAATAGAGTCGATTGAAATGGGAAGGCTACATCAATATTTTTGTACCTATTTAAGGCGAGGTATTCCGAGCAGTCGTAGGTAAAAATGCTTCCTCAGCCCCCGCCAATAAGTAGCGTAACGTAAGCAAATCCGACGCGCGCGAGATGACACCGCGCCGGCCGCGGCCGCCCGGTCCAAGCGGTACGATGTGCCATAGTAAAATTGCATACAGTAACATTATGGTATTACGTTATAGATTATTTAGATAGGTACTAACTTTTTTCATGATCATACGGTCCACCAGATGGTCAGCTGTAAAAATTTGTATCAACAGTCAACCGCTCATCCTAACTGTAATATTGAAATAGTGAAAATGAGTTTGTTTGTATGTTATGTTACGCATTCACGCCTAAACCACTTAGGTAACCGATTCAGATGAAATTTGGTAAGGAGATAGTTTGAGACTGTAAAAGGGATGTAGGATACTTTTTTGAAACGATAACCGAGTTGGAGCCGCGGTAAGATACTAGTATTATCATAAATGCTATTTATATATTTTCTCAAGTCGCGCTACGTCTTACGATTTTATTTTTGAGTCTGATCAATGCCCTGGATTGATGAAGACAGCGGTGTGTATTGTGATGACCTAGGACCTAATTATATTTCCTAGCGTTCGCTACAATAGCTACATAATGAAACCGTTTAACTTGACAAAAAAAATATGTATTTTATATGGGTAGGGGTAGTACTTGCACCTTACGGCCTGACCACGGGAACGGGCGGTGGCGGCCGTTAGAGCCTGGGAGTCCCAAATACCCCTTCATATTCCAGCCGCAAAAAAGCTACATGTTTTTTTAATATTATGAATGCATTTGATATAAAACCAATTAACCAGGTAAATTGGTTTTATTTTAAATGTGTAGTGCTCGCGAAAATGTACTAAGACAATACTATTTATGAATGCAGTTTTTCCTAAAATCAAATTACTAAAATCGACGACATGGTTCCTAAGAAGAGATTTTCGCATGTCTTATAATTTTAGACTTTCTCATATTGACCGATCTAAATGAGCCACCCTGTATGTAGGGTATTGGGTGTGTGTGTTTTGTTAATCTTTCTTTTTAATGCTCGTTTTTTTTTCATTTCCTTTACTTTTGTAGGACTTACGTTTACAAAAGCTTTTTGCAATTTGGTAATAGATGATTCATCGTTGAAAAAGACAACCGCTGATGAGCATCTTGCTTGATACTCTTTCTTTGTGTGAAGTTGACTCGTTTACAGCCTACAAATTTAGCAACAACACTGTTGAAGCGCTCTACAGTATTTGTATCAACGTTTTCAATCAAACTACAAGATTTAGCCGCAACAATAGCAATAATCACATTTATTCGAAATATAAACGTCGAATTCCTAATCCAGTTGAAACAATTGTTTTCATTTTTATCTTTGTCACGAAAGTAATTTTTGCACAATTTATGTGTGCGGGACCGGTGTGACTAGATAGTCGTGGACAAAGATCCCTTGCACTCGATAGGGTAGGGGGTGGACTTGCCGAGGAGGTGTGACGAAATGAGAAGGCCCGTTGTGGATGGTTAACAAAAAATCAAAAAAAATCCTTATTACATGAAAACATTTGTAATTCGTTGGCTCATGCCTATGGGGACATTAATATTCGCGACAAGATAGTTAAAGTGTTATTCGCGATAAGACAGTTAAAGTGTTATAATTCATCTAATTAGGTAACTCGTTTCGTTATGTCCTATAGTGTGTTATGTGTTGTAAATAGTGTTCGTAATAAGATAGTCTAAGTGTTATATTTCATCTAGTTAGTTAATTCATTTCTTTATGTTCTGTAGTGTATTTTATTTTGTAAATAGGTTGAGATATATTTTTATTATTATTTCGTAGGTATATAAATTTGTAATATTTAGATAAACTGTACATGAATAAAGATATTAATATTTAGTTTCTTTCATTGAGTGACAAATCCCCTCACGAAGGACGTCCATAGTTGCAATAGGTAAAAATCGAATATAGATAAACTAGAAATCGGTCGATTATGATCACTCTTGGTAACACTCTGAACACCTTTCCCTGCTCTTCAAAGAACTGGATAGAACATCACCATCCACAACGGGCCTTCTCATTTCGTCACACCTCCTCGGCAAGTCCACCCCCTACTCTATCGAGTGCAAGGGATCTTTGTCCCCGACTATCTAGTCAGGCCGGTCCCTCACACATAAATTGTGCAAAAATTACTTTTGTGACAAAGATAAAAATGAAAACAATTGTTTCAACTGGATTAGGAATTCGACGTTTTTATTTGGAATAAATGCGATTATTGCTATTGTTGCGGCTCAATCTCGTAGTTTGATTGAAAACGTTGATACAAATACTGTAGAGCGCTTCAGCAGTGTTGTTGCTAAATTTGTAGGCGGTAAACGAGTCAACTTCACACAAAGACGAGGTTATCAAGCAAGATGCTCATCAGCTGTTGTCTCTTTCAACGATGAATCATCTATTTCTAAATTGCAAAAAGCTTTTATAAACGCAACTCCTACAGGAAAAGTAAAAGAAATGAAAAAAAACGAGCATTAAAAAGAAAGATTAACGAAACACACACATCCAATAAAAAAATACTTACACTAATTGTAGGTATTATCATAGATACCCTACATACTGGCACATTTAGATCGGTCAGTATGGGAAAGTCTATAAGACATGCGAAAATCTCTTCTTAGGAACCATGTCGTCGATTTAAGTAATTAAATTTTAGAAAAAACTGCATTCATAGTATTGTCTTACATTTTCACGAGCACTACACATAAGAAATAAAACCAATTTACGTGGTTTAATTGGTTTTATTTCAAATGCATTCACACATTTAAAAAAAACATGTTCCTACTCGGCTCGGGAATCAAACCCGGACGTTTTGAAAAATTAAACTAACACTATTTCTATTTAAATATCGATTGTGTAGGTCTTAAGCAGTTTTAACGTTTACTGTTTAAGACCTACACAATCGATATCTAAATAGAAATAGTGTTAGTTTTATTTGTATGGACCTGTTTGTATGGAACAGCTGGTTTTTTTTTCGCGATTTCAAATGGTATTTTCTAACAAATCGTGTTAATGGTGACCAGCACTGCCACCTGTCTTCGTTTTCGAGAGCGACCCCCTAACACGTTGTTTAAAGTTGTATACAGGGTGGTGCCATCAATACGACAATAAATTAAAACATGGGCTATATTAGTTCTTAGAAACGGTTTGCCACTTTCAGAAACATCGTATTCGTTTGATAATTTTATGACATTTGTGTGAAATAATATAACATTGACTGCATTATTTCATAGAAATGTCTTGAAATTATCAAACGAATAAGATGTTTTTGAAAGTGGTCAACGATTTCAATAAACTAATATAGCCTATGTTTTAATTTATTGTCATATTGACGGCACCACCCTGTATAAAAATTCTTTTTTTTCTTGGTCCCTGACCGACAGTCCTTGGTAACTTTTGTAACCAAATAAAATCTCAATGACGTCATCACGGACTGATGATACTTATTTGGATCTAAATAATTGGTATAAGTAAAATAATATTATTATTAACCTGCATATGAATGCAATTTTTTTTTAAAATATTCAATTTTAAATAACGATCTAAAGAAATAATGGCCCTAATTCTGGAGAGCACATGCTAAGATTAAATTTAAGTTCAGTCTACCTCTTTCTCTCAATTTGAATACGAAAAGTATTTCCGACTTAAAATTTGACATTTAGAAACATACATTCAATTTTCGACCTTATTGAACGTGATAAAATGCAGTATTTAGGAGGCACCTCCATACATGCCGTCTAAAATAATTGTCTATGGTTCGTATGAAATCTGTCTGAATTTAGATGACAGCTCTAAACAAAATATTGCTATCTCTTTCTTATTACATATTGTAAGAAAAAGATAGATTGTACTTAAATTTAAACTTAAGAGTGTTCCTCCAGAATTAGGTCCAATGTGTTTTATACATACATATACTTACTTTTCACTTTGATAGGTTGGTGCAGAGCTATTTATAACCCCTGAGACCACAACACTCGAATTTCTTTTCTGGCGCATAAAAGCACTAAAAAATAGGCCAGCGTTTATAAAACATATATGACTAAATTAGAACTAAACTTATATAAACGAAAAAAAAACAATAAAATTTTCAGAATAATTTCAGAACCGGTTTTGAAGTTATACTGTTCTGTGCAATTACACTGTGGTACAAAAAGCGTCCTACGAAATATTTAGATAATCACAAGCTGACCAGGCAAACGTTGTCTTGCCATAAAAACAAAATGTCAAAAAAATAGATAATAGCCGATTCTCAGACCTACTGAATGAATATAAAATTTCATGATCATCGGTCAAGCCGTTTCGGAGGAGTATGGTAACTAAAACTGTGAGTCGAGAATTTTATATACATATAAGATGAAACTTATAAAATTTATAATATATATTATTTATAAATTTCGTTAATTGGATAACAATAAATTTCTAATTCATTACCTATATAACTGGCTTGGAAATCATACTGTCCCTTGTTATATTGTGAGACTATATAACTAGGAACAAACAGTACATCGTGTACATCCGAAGCATCATTTAGTGGGTGGTTTATGAACTGAACAAATATGTTAGAAAGGTAGTACTAACCATTTATATTGCAACATTTTTCTATGGGTCTTATTAAAATTTGATTTATTATTTTTGTTTCCCATTTTAATTAGAACCTTATTATTTACCAACTAAAACTAACTAAAACAAACCTAAACAAACTAAAATAAACCTAATCAAACTTGAAAAAAAACCTAACCTATTTTATATTTACACATATTCAAATACAAGTGTGTATTCGTATCGTGCGGGATCTGCGGAGCATAAAGCGACGTGACCTTACTCGGGAAGCTCTCGACGGGTACTGAAGTAACAGCGGAGCGTCATGATCACTCCCCGTAATTTGAATTTTATAGGTTTTTTGCCTACATCGTAATAAAAATGTATGACGTAAAAAAATCCGTTATTATCATTTTATAGATGATGAAAAGTTACATCAATTTGTATATTTTTTACGTCATTTAGTAATGTATTATCTGACTTATATGACTTTTAAAATGTTGAGCAGAGCAATCTTTGAATTTTTTTTCTATCGAGTGAAGTATTACCAATCATGTTTCTGTCTTTACAACTAATAGATAATACGGTCAACTATATTATATAAGAATTTCAGAATTGAATGTTTTATATTCGTGGTGGTACAAGCAATCGAAAATGTTCAAAACGGGAAAAGAGCGCCGTATATTGATGGTTAATTTGGGTGTAATAGGTGTGAGGGTATAAATATTATCTATTATCAAATGAGCTGAGTCGACTCGCGTTTTTGATGAGCGAGTGCTTTGCGTCTGCGAGTCATCAGCGCATATTAGCAGATTGTTTGTGTGATATCGACACATAAAACGAGCTCACTCTGTGGTTTTCATCAACCTATGTATTTGGTGGGTACGGGCCTCGAGCGATAGCTAATTACCCGAGCAGCTTCTCAGAGGGGTTTCTACCCTCCGGTGTTCGGGACATCGCATGAGCGACGGACCACTCTTCCCCCCTTGGGTGCCTGTCTGGCCCGCAGGTACGGCGACACCCCCGCGCGGTCAGCTTCCCCGGGTGATTTGGTGTTGACCAAGGCCTGGCGAGCGCCAGCGCGGGGGGCCCGCTACAATACCTATCGCGGCCCAAGTCGGCGTTCAAGGGGAGGGGGTCATTAAAACGAGCTTCAAGCAGTCGGAGCAGCGGCGGAAAATGTAGGGGGGGGGGGGCTTTCTGTGCTTCTGTGTTGCTACAAACACGCGCACACAGCGCGTCTATATCGACTTATCTGCGAATTTGTAGCAATACAAAGGCGAGTGTCGTATGCAAAGGTCACCACTTGACGACTGCCTTGCGTTTGCTGAGCGCCATAATAGCGATCAACGTTCGTCGTCAGCTTGTTTAAAAAAGGCCCAGAATGACGATAAACTTTGTATTGATGGTGACCTTATAGCGAATGTGCATCTAAAAGAGAATATAAATTGATAGGTACGAATTTTGCAGAAGCGATCACAGCTGCTCAAAGGGAAGTAATGAGCTTTATTAAATGAAATTGAATTCTCGCGTATTGGATTACTGTAAAACCTTCATTCTATCATTTATTAGTAAATTGCGAGGCTTCCGACGCCACATAACTTTTTGTCCAAAGGTACAGGCATGAGAAAAATATCCATTAATCAACGAAGTACCCAGTCATAACTTTTAAAGATTTTGCGGTGGTATTATTTCGTTTATTCTACATAACTACTAACACTTAGTTATAGCATTAATACTGAATTCCGTTATACAGGGTGGTGCCGTCAATACGACAATAAATTAAAACATGTGCTATATTAGTTCATAGAATGGTTTACCGCTTTCAAAAACACCTTATTCATTTGATTATTTCATGACCTATCTATTATGAAATAATGCAGCCAATTTTATACTGTTTAATATAAAAGTAGTGAAATTATCAAACGAATAAGGTGTTTTTGAAAGCGGTAAACCAATTCTATAAACTAATACTTATACTTAGCCCATGTTTTAATTTACTGTCGTATTGATGGCACCACCCCCTGTATAGCTTTATATGTATGATAAAATAGAGTTCGTATCATATAAATTAATGTTTGGAACTGGTAACATACCGCTCTTTATATAAAATCCCATTGTTTTAAAAATTCTATACGATTTTCTATATGGAATACAATTTCAAGTGTATTGAATAGGTATATCGTGTTATGATTTTCGAACATTGTTATTTTTCTGTTGTTTCCCAGACCGACCAATCCAATTAGTCCAGGTATTCAAATGTTAGTGGCTATTATTAGTCCGTCATTCCTGTTTTACAATAGCATTGAAATCAGAGTAGGTACTTGGTCTTGGGAATTTGTTCTTAAGCCGCTTAATTTATAAATTTAATCAACTTAGTTTTTCTTATAATAACCTATATACCTATATCAATAACTCGTTTGCACCACGGATTTTTTTATGATTATATCGGATTCTTCTTGTTAGGTATATGACTGACTTGTGTTCACTTTCCACCTTCCTACCAAAATTTAATTATTTTATCTTTTTTAGTGTATTAAAGTAGGTTTTATTTTTGTTGGTACCTTTTATTTTCAGAGTATTTAGTGATAATTTTCGAAGGCAGAAGCTATAATAGGTGACCGTTAGCTTATGTTATTTCTTTTTATCGTATCGTACCACTAAAATATCACAGAAAAGCAAAAATCCGCAATTTCGCTCACTTAATAATTCCAACTATTTAGATTTTAAAACAAAAGTACTGAATCGATCTCATTCAATTAAAAAATTTAAACAAAAATTCAAACCGACTCCAAAAAACTGAAAAGGATAAAATAATTAAATTTAAGTAGGTATATCCATCCCCCATAAACATATTTTTTGGAGTCAGTGCTTCATTATCTATTGTTTCTGGAAACTACTTAGCACCAACTCCAAAAAATATGTTTCTAGAGAATGAGTACCTACTTATATTTAATTATATTTTCCTTTTCAGTTTTTTGGAGTCGGTTTTAATTTTAGGTGAATTATTTTTTTCACAATTTTTAGTGATAACTTTTTAAGGTCAAAAGTAGATGGGTGACCGTCAGCTTATATTGTTTTCTACTATCGAATCATTGCACTAAAAATTCATAGGAAAGCAAAAATCCGCAATTTCGCTTACGTAGATAACTTACTCATTCCAGTTATTTTGTTTTTAAAACCAAACTACCCAATGAATTTTCATAAATATTTTATGGAAACTATTCCGCATCGAACAAAAAAAGGATCATCAATATCGGTTCACCCAGTCGAAAGTTCTAAGGTAACAAACACACAAAAAAATACAGTCGAATTGATAACCTCCTCCTTTTTTTGGAGTCGGTTAAAAATAATATTTTACCAAATCGGTTTATAAAGTAATGGAGTTCTGAGGTATCAAACATAAATAAACATACGTACAGCTGAATTGAAAACCTCCTTTTTTGAAGTCGGTAAAAAGTATGATTTATAGTTTATACAATAGTAACGTTTGTCAAGTTTTGTTTCTAAATTTCTATAGGCTATCACATTAAATAAGGTATTTGTGAATGCATTACTTCGGTTAATATAAGAAATGTAATCATGTCAGATATGTTAGAATATTTATTTTATTGTTTCGTGTACCCTGTTAAATTTAAAACATTGTAAGACAGTTACGGTACGCATAGTATGGATATGTAGGACTTTTTATATAGTAGACACCGTCACACGATACATGACAGTGATAGACTAAGAAAGACGTCGCTATAAAAAGTATATGGCGAAACAGGAAAATGTACCGCGTCATCGCATCAGTTAAATGGGATTTTCGTAAAAATGAGTCGACAAAAGAATATTACTAGTGGGGGGACAATGGATAGACGGGTCCCCCACCCGTGATTGGAACACGGACAGTTTACGATGCTTCTATTGAAGTTATTTGTAATTCTGAAAGCTTTAATATCAACAATACAGACTTTGTTCGCATCATTAAGTGTGCTGTCTTTGTTGTTTTTGGAGGACTTTGTGATTTAAGATTAAAACTTTTTGAAAGCTTGCGAAGTATCGTTCAAATGGAAAGCTTAATTGCAATCTTGATAAAGTTCAGTTCGCATTGTAATATGGAAATCTGTGTTTTCTTTGTTAATTTAAATATCAGATGCTTTTTAGTATTTCAGTCAGACCATTTTGATCGGACGTCAGTAAGATTGTTTTGATAATTTAATGGCGATTGCATACAATGCTTTATCTATCATATACCTCATCATCATCATTTCAGCCGAGAGACGCCCACTGCTGGGCATAAGCCTCACCCAGGGATCTCCAAACCGATCGGTCCTGCGCTGCCCGCATCCATCGGCTTCCCGCGACCCTCACCAGATCGTCAGTCCACCTTGTAGGGGGCCTACCAACGCTGCGTCTCCCGGTACGCGGCCGCCACTCGAGGACCTTTCCGCCCCAACGGCCGTCAGTCTTCCTTGCAATGTGGCCTGCCCACAGCCACTTGAGGTTCGCAATTCTTCGGGCTATGTCGGTGACCTTAGCTATTCTGCGGATCTCATCATTTCCTACGTCAATACCTACGTCTGAAAAAATGTAGATATTATGTTAAATACGTAAATAGGGTTCTATTTTAGTACCTAGCAATGAAGTGTTGTATACATATTTTTGAAGTCTTGAATGTATATGTCGGAGAGTCTACGTCAGTGATGATATCTCCATTTATTCAGGAAGCTTCAAACAGTATGCCGTACGTATGGTTTTATAAGAGTTTTACCTGGCTGTATGCGGTCTGGCTGTATGCCATCGGCTGTGTGTTGCCTGGCTGGCTTCGACCCTTAGCCTTCGGCTGAGTAATAAAAAAAGGTATTGTGCGTCATGATGAAGTTCAGTTGGTTTTCGAGGCGCATTACAGTAAGGTTCGGGCTGAAAATGGTGCAGCAATCCATGATCATCTCGCTGGTGGTTTAGTGGTTTGATATGGTGGCTTTCTAGAATGGCTATGTCGGTTGTGGTTAATAAAATTCCGTTATTATTTGTTGGTATAGTGCGCAGGGGTGCGGACAGAACAGTAGTAGAATATTATCAGAATAGGGATAAGAAGAAGGATTGGAAACCAGGGACATTAGAAAGATCGTCAAAGGTGGCATAAAGATGAGGATGGAGGGGTTTGAGGTCGCATCCTCCCGAACCATGTAGGCCCCGGTCGCATTTGTATCGGCTTATACAGTAGAACTCATTGACAGCGTGTTATTTCAATGATGTGTAAGTTGATAAGAGAATGTGAAAGTTGATCAGAGAAGGTGTTCTGTTTGGTTCGGCAAAGTAACCTTTATTTTACTTAACGAGTGGTGGAAAATTAGCTGTTCTCCGACATATACATGTTTTTAGACGGAGCTGTACTTACATATAAGCCTATTTTATATATCACGAAGGTGTCAAATAAGGCTAATAGGCCCTCCTGATCGTAAGTAATCACCGTATAATCCGCAGACGATTGCAGCGCTATGCGTTGCCGACCCTTTAAATTTTATCAAGAGCCTGCAAAAGCAAAAAGCTTGCTGTCTGAGTCTGCAAAAGGAACAATAAGTCCATCCAATTAAAGTGGGACAAAAGATCGCGACCCCCATCCTCGATCTTACTCACATGCTTACACCCAGGAACAGAGCACAGCAATAAGCAATTCTGTTTGGCTGCGGTCTTCTGCATGGTGGAGGTCTACAGCTCCAGATCGAATGTGTCCTACCTTTACCACATATTAAATAATACCTATTCTAATAGTTTAAACCATTCGTTACTTTAACTAGTTTGTTTAGTGTCAAACTTGTGCTCTAGGTATGGGATAATGCTATGGGGTAACAGTGTCAACTGGCATGATTTATTTGTGATGCAAAAAAAGTGTATTAGAATCCTAGCCCAAATCGATAACACTCTAAGTTGTAGGCCATATTTCAAACAATATAAAGTGCTTACTCTTCCAAGCATATATATTCAAGATATATGTACATTTGTGTTTCAAAACTTGAATAAGTTTACTATGGTGAATGATACCCATAGTTTAAATACCCGTAGTAAAAATAGACTTTATAGGCCCCCATCTAGAATAAAAATGTTGAATAATAGCCCATACTACATGGCAATAAAAATATTTAATAAATTACCATCTCAAATAAAAAATGAATAAAAATTACCAACATTTAATACAAAACTAAAGAAATATCTAGTTGAAAACAGCTTTTACTCAATAAATGAATACTTTAAAAAAAATGATATTTTAAAATACTCCACCATAAATAATTAATTCATAAGTATACATAATAATTTTCCGTTAATAAAAATGATATTATATTGAATGAATAATATTACTAATTATAATAACAAATAATAATATAAATTAAATCAATATCTACCTACACATTATTAGAATATAATAAATACACAAATGCACTAATATTAATATCATAATTTAATTTAATACAATATTACATTACTTATATATCTATATTTTATTTTTTTATTTTTTTAGTGCATATGAAATTAAAATAAGAAAAATCAATTAATACCTCATATATAATTTCGTTTAAGTACCTTTTTAATCTAAATATATTGTTAAGAATGTTGTAATTTCATATAGTTTTAGGAAATTTATTGTCTTTTTGTTGCTATACTCGAAAAGGGTAATTAAGTTGTAAGTGCTGTAATAACAATAATATCTTAAGATCTTGTAACACTTAATTTGCAATAAATATTTGAGTTTGAGTTTAGGTGGAACTGATGAGTTTTAGAAGCGTTTGTGTAAAACTATCTAATCGTATGAAAACTCGTAGTTTTTATTTTTATCTTTATGCATTCCCACCGAAGTTCCAGCACTTGCAAGTTTCATTTACTACACATTTAACTGGCTGACGGGTGGACAGACGAGTCGACGGACGGCGGGATGAAATTAAATCCTTCCCCTATTTTTTTCCACTTTCCTTTTAGTTTTTTTTAACGCGGAGTGTCATAAAAAGTATTTTTAATTCTAACAGTGTTTAAATAATTTTTTCTGTTGATGTTGATAAATAAAAATACAACCCTCTTAAATTTAGTAACGTTACGAGTAATAACTGCATGATGACGTTAATATACAGTCGGCATACCGCGCTTGGATCAGGGGTCGAGCTTGCGGAGATCCTAACATTGACTCGCTGAAAGCAGCTTATAACAACGCCACCAAGTCCTGCAAGAGGGCATTCATCAGAGCGGATGCACAGCGCGTTGCACGAGTTGGCCAAGAACTACTCACGCATCCTACGGGAAGCCGTAGCTACTGGCGTCTGGCCAAAGCCGTGCAGTCCAACTTCTGTCAACCCTCGCTGCCCCCGTTGAGATGTTCTGACGGCTCGCTAGCTCACAAGCCGCAAGAGAAAGCCGATCTTTTGGTAAAACTCTTTGCTGCTCATTCCCGAATCGATGACTGCAACTCACAGCCACCAACACTCTCCCACTGTGGCCACACAATGCCTAATATCCGTATCAGGCAATGTGATGTACGTGCGGAGCTGCAGTCAATCGACGTCCGGAAAGCTAGTGGACCTGATGGCATCCCAGCGATAGTACTAAATAAATGCGCAGCGGAGTTGTCTCCCATCTTAACCCGGCTATACCGCCTTTCTCTCTCTTCTGGGTGTGTGCCTGAATCTTGGAGAGAGGCTAATGTGCAACCGGTCCCCAAAAAGGGAGACCGATCAGACCCAGCAAACTACCGCCCAATAGCTGTCACCTCAGTTCTTTGCAAGGTCATGGAGCGGATCATAAATAACCAGCTGATCCGATACCTAGAAGGTCACTCATTAATTAATGATCGACAGTACGGGTTTCGGCCGAAACGGTCAACGGGTGATCTTCTAGCGTACTTAATGCATGTCTGGGGTGAAGCTATTGATAAACGTGGTGAGTCACTGGTTGTTAGCCTTGACATTGCCAAAGCTTTTGATCGGGTCTGGCACAAGGCTCTTCTCTCCAAGCTCCCGGCATACGGTCTGCCCGATCAGCTCTGCAACTGGATCGCCGGCTTCCTACATGAGCGGAGAATACGCGTCCTCGCAGATGGATGCGCTTCGCGGTTCATGTCTGTGAATGCTGGTGTACCACAAGGCTCTGTTTTATCCCCCACACTCTTTCTTCTTCATATCAATGATATGCTTCCATTAGGAAGCATTCATTGTTATGCGGATGACAGTACAGTGCATGGGGGATATTACGGTCGCCCAGGGGCTGGGCGCGCTGAAACCGAGAAAGAGAGGGAGAATCTTACTATTGAGCTCAACAGGGTGTTGAACCTCGTATCTGAATGGGGATCTAACAATCTTGTTGAGTTCAATGCTAAGAAAACACAGGTGTGTGCGTTTACAGCCAAAATGTCGCCGTTCCTTCCCCTTCCCTCTCTTCAGAGTACTACTCTTTCGGCACAGGCCTCCTTGAACTTACTCGGTATGGAGATATGCTGCGATCTCAATTCTAGAAACTACATCGAAACCGTGATAAAAACAGCCTCACGGAAGCTCGGTGTCCTGAACAAGGTGCGTCGATTTTTCACGCCTGACCAGCTATGCCTGCTGTACAAAACTCAGGTCTGGTCTTGCGTGGAATATTGCTCGCACTTATGGGATGGCTCCGCCAAGTACCTCCTCGATGCACTGGACAGATTGCAGCGTCGTGCTGTCCGTATCATTGGCGATGTAGAGGTCACGAACAAACTTGAGCCTCTACAATTGCGTCGGGACATTGCGTCGCTTAGCGCCTTTTATCGGCTTTATCACGGAGAGTGCTCTGAAGAGCTTTTCGACCTTATCCCACCTTCCCCCTTTCTGCTCAGGAGCACGCGTGCTGGTCTTCGGAGTCATCCATTTACTGTCTCCACCTCAACATCACGCACAAAGAAATTTAGTTCTTCGTTTCTTTGTCGTACTTCCAGAACTTGGAATTCTTTGCCAGCGCATGTGTTTCCTCCTTCCTATAACATGGGGTCCTTCAAGAGAGGCGTGAAAAAGCACCTTTTGGGCCGGCAAGGTGGAGGCAGCTAGTGCATTGTCCGTTTCTGCACTAGCTGTCTTCGCATATGGACTCTCCTTATCGCTTCACATCAGGTGGTGTTGGGTCAATTGCCGTGCTTTGTATAAAAAAAAAAAAAAAAAAAAAAATATTTAGAAAAAAAATTATTTCGTTTAGTTCCATTCGGGTTTTTTCTTTACCTTGGATTTTCGTCATTGCATCGCGAGTGAAAGCGCGTTTGTGTACATCGTGCTCAGAAAATACGCTCGTTAGAAAGATGCAAGTTTAAAGGACCCTTAGGATTAGTAAGAGAGTAATTATTTCTAATCTAGCTCCTTCCTGGTTCAGGAGCCACGTTAAACCGTTTTGGTCCAGGTTGTTACTGCGACCGCTTTAACCCAACTGTTTTGTTCTGGTTTGTTGTCGGGGTTTAAATAAAACTCACACAGCAGTTTTACCAAGCAGAGCGTCCGCACGTCCGCACCGGTCGGTAGTCAAGCCAGAAATGCCACAAATTAATGATATATGTATCTACGAAGCAATGCCTCCTCCAGCCTGCCACTGGTGATGATTATAAACTATCACGCAGAAGTTTACATAATTGAACAGTTCATTAATCGGTGTGATAACTAGAACCTGTAATTTTTCCGAAATAACTAAATAACTGAAATAACGTTGTAATATACATTGTCACCTTCGGCTTTTTCATTTTTCTAACATTTTTTTCCGAGTAGAATTTGTGTTTTAAAGTACATAATCATTCACTTCTTCATTATAGGCATCGTGTACCCTCTCTTAACATTTTCATTGTTTAACTTACTTTTTTACGGGATGATGGGCAATTATGAGACAAAGTTCGTTGATATGTGTCAAGTTTTCTCAGGTAGAGCCCTCATAATACCCGCATTGTTGGTAAGGAGGCTTTCTAAATTGCTTTATTATGTAGGTAATGAAACCTTCTAAAACTTGTGCGTGAAAGAATTTATTACCCCTAAACTATGATGGGAAGCAGCGATGTGGTTCCATGGCTTAATTCGGTTATTATTAGATTATTAGTTACTTATCTGCGTCTTGGAATTCTTGACATTATATTCAAGCTTGATTTATTTACTCTCAAACAGAGACTGTAACGGCATTTTAAAAGAAAACATAACGGTAGGGGAGAGTGGGGTAATTGAGAACGCCGGGTAATTGGGAACAGCCAGTTAAGTAGTACTTACCACTACTTCTTCCCGTAATTGTTCAAAAGACGTATTCTGTGCTCTTAAGTACGTATGTAAAAGTTAGAGTAGAAGGCCGCATGCGTGCTGACACAGTGAGTTGAATATATTTTTTTGCATTTCTATTATAATTTTCGACGTGTATCATAATAGATGTAACTATCATATTTTTGAGCTCAAAGGCACCATATTTTTTTACTATCATGCGCGTACTGTTTTTTCAAAGCTTATGTGATTTAAAGTTCACCAAATGTACTGTTTAGAATGGCGACCATTTTAATTTATATTGACTACTTCGGGCAAGAGATGTCCTCGCGCGACAGATATGGATAGAGAAAGTCATCTCTTACTGTCTCTGTCGAGCGAAGACAAAAGACAATTCAACTTTATATTTTTTGTGTGTCATCACCTCCCATACATCCCACTGCTGGGCACAGGCCTTCCTACATGAGAGAAATACATGAGGAGTTTGGGTCATAGCATCACCACGGAGTTGGCCCAATGCGAGTTGGTGGGTTAAAGCGGTTGCAGTAACAATAATTAACCGGTGCTATCCGAATCACGGAGGAGCTCGAGATAACAAATTTTAATTGACTCATCCCGGGATTGACCATGGTGAATCTCAAACCACTATGCCACCGAAACCAACTTCTATGATTCTTACGAAGCAATAGGTGACTTAGGTCCTCTATTACAGCGTCGATAGGTACTGTCTTATTATGGTAAAGTATAGTAAAGTATGTCTATCATCACGAGTTATCTATCTTTCACACGTTACTTTCAAAATTTAGGTCGTTTTATTTATCTCATCACTATTCCACTCTGTTTCCAATTTTGTTTGTGGTCAGCGCATTAATGTTTCTCTCTTTAACAATTCTCTATCATTCAACATTTGAGCAACCACAAGCGCAAGGCAATTAAGATCGACATTCATAGGTTGTAAAAAAAATTTGTAGCATTTCTAATAAAATATTTAGACTTCTGGCCCCAAGAACTCAGTGCAGGTAACTTTGGGCGCTTTGTCTTCAGGATACCTACTAGTTAGACCCACCAGTGGGTCTCCGAATACAAGTATGTCTTCACAGACTCACTAGTGGGTCTTTGAATATCAGGGTGTCTTCAGAGACCCACTGAGTGGTGAGGTCCATGGTAGACTAGAGAGACTGCGCTTACCGGAAACTACTTATTCTTGAAATTTCATAATTTATTCGATTTATGTAATAATGTGGCACCTAGGAAAGAAAAAAAAACCTTTTCATCCCCCCATCTCGGAAAGAGTATTTTTGCTCTTCGATATCTGAGTGCAAAAGTCGATTTTATCCGTTAGAGGATAAACTAAAATTGAATTTAGAACATCATGTGCACTAAGTTTGTGAATTCAAAACATCATTAAACCTCTTTACTTCTACCTCCATGGTGCCGAATTTATCATACAACCTTTTTTAACTTGTTAAAAACTCAGACTCGGCTCCTTCTGGTGTACTTTTTGTATAATTTGCTTTGTGCGAGCCATTTTATTTTCACGACATATTTGTTAAAACCATAGGTTTAAAACAAAAAACTTAAAAACAAGTAAAAAACCTAAAATTAGTGATTCTAGCGTCGTAGAAGTTTATTTGACGCCAACAGAATTGACTGAAACTGTTAATAATGATGCGTAAATGTTTTTTTTTGCATTGAGTCATTTCCTCGTTTAGGTGTGATGAAAGTGTTGCACTCAAGTGCAAAGATTTTTCACCTCGTGCTCTTTTGATTCCCTCGCTAACGCTCAGGATTCTAATTTTTGAATCCTTCGCTTGCTCGGTCATCAAAATAAGCACGCGGTTAATAAGCAACTTTGCACTCTTGTATAACAATAAACTATTTAGTATTTTATTATCATTTAAGTGATACCTTTATTATCACTTCCTTTTGCGTTAATTTAGGTGCAAAAAAATGTTTGTGCAGAAATTAAAACTCAAAATGACTTTAATTGACTCGAATAACGATCGAATGTATTTGTGGTGGACTTTCCGCCACAATGTTACACTGGGGCCACCGCCTTACAATCTAAGTGAACCCACTATATTTATTCACTTGGACCAGCGCCTAACATACGTCATAACACGCGCTATACAAATGGACATTCATGCCTTCCTCTCGCACACGCATCAAACCGCATCACGCCTGCCTGCTTGTGTGCCGATCTGCGGACGCAAAACAATTAGAAGATTTTAGAAATATACCCACTCCGTTTTTATGTCTTTCTTGCTCGCTACTGATTTTATAACAAAAATCTTTTTTATTGTTTATGTTTTAGATCTGTACTGTTTCATTAATATATAATTCTATACCTAATCAATTAATATCCTTCATTCTTCGTGTTCGTGTTTCTGTATTACCTGTCTTCTGTGTTGTGAAGTTGAGTTGTCGTGACAATCAATGGTAGTGATACTGGTATTTTATGTGGAATCTTTCTTGAGGTAATAAACCCACATCTGGTGACCCCGACGACAGTACAGAAGTACCTATTTTACGAGGACAAATCTTTTTGGTCAAAAAATAATCCGAAGAAAATCACGGTTTGGTCCAAGTGATAGCGGTGAGCGATTTTAAATTTTTATATTAAATATGAGTAAGCAAGATCAGTGTCAGCTAGAAAGCAAGGAGGAAGTCTTGCGTGTAGGTGTGCGTGTACCACCATTTTGGCCTGAGGAGCCTGCTTTATGGTTCGCCCAAGTCGAATCGCAGTTTGCGCTGTCTAAGATAACTACTGATGAGACCAAATTTTATTATCTTGTGGCACAGCTAGATCACCAATATGCAGTGGAGGTGAAGGATGTTATCACCAACCCACCCGTCACCAACAAGTACGAGAAGTTAAAGCTCGAACTTATTAAGCGTTTGTCAGCTTCACAGGAAAAGCGCGTCAAGCAGCTACTGATGCACGAGGAGCTTGGTGATCGGAAGCCCTCGCAATTCTTGCGGCATCTTTCTGGCTTAGCTGGTCCATCAGTGCCGTCTGATTTTATTGTTACCTTGTGGTCCAGTAGATTACCACAGAATATCCAGACTGTGATAGCTTCTCAGATGGATCTCCACTCAGACAAACTCGGCGAACTGGCAGACAAGATACACGAGATTGCACCAGCGATGCCTCAGGTAGCTAGTACTTCCGCAGTTTTACCAGGATCCCCACTGAACGAGATGACTCGGCAGATATCGGAACTGACCAGGCAAGTAGCTATGCTGACCACTAGATTGGAGAAGGCTGAACGCTCACGCTCCAGATCTCGCTCCAGCAGATTTGATCGCTCCCGCAGCCGGTCTAGACCAAGGCAACCTCCAGCTGACCATCCTCACTGCTTTTACCACTACACCTATGGAGCTAAAGCGAATAAGTGCAAGAAGCCATGCAGTTTCCATTCGGAAAACTCTCAGGGCGGTCGGAAGTAGCGGCCCATGACTGCCCTTCAACAACAGGCCGTCTTTTTGTTACTGATCGCGCATCAAAAATGCAGTTCCTCGTGGACACTGGGTCGGACCTGTGTGTTTTTCCGCGATCTGCAATCAAGACGCCTTGCATTAAGTCCAAATATGATCTCGTCGCTGCTAACAACTCAACCATACATACTTATGGGCCTATCCTATTACACCTGAACTTGGGACTTAGGCGAGATTTTACTTGGAACTTCACCATAGCGGACGTCTTAAAGCCCATCATAGGAGTTGACTTCTTGTCCCACTTTAATTTGCTTGTGGATTGCAGGAACCAGCGCTTGGTAGATAGTATCACGACACTGTCGGTGGCAGCTATTACTTCTGAGACCACGCCTGACGACATCGCTTCCGTCAAGGCTGTTTCTGGTGAGTCTGAGTTCCATAGCATACTGCGTGAGTACCCCGAGATCACGAGACCCGCAGGTATTCTTTCATCACCCAGACACAAGACTGTCCACTTTCTAAAGACAACTCCAGGCCCTCCTGTGTCTTGTAAGCCTCGACGACTCGACCCTCTTCGTACACAAGCTGCCAGGAAAGAGTTTGAAGACATGCTTGCCTGTGGTACAGCCAGACGCTCGGAGAGTCCTTGGTCTTCCGCTCTACACCTGGTGAAGAAGAAGGACGATGGATGGAGACCATGCGGCGACTACCGTGCTCTTAACGCCAGGACTATTCCAGACCGGTACCCCATCCGCCATATTCACGACTTCTCTTACCAGCTCTCCGGGTGTTCTATCTTCTCTACTATCGATCTCGTAAAGGCTTACAACCAGATTCCTGTTAATCCGGCTGATATACCTAAAACTGCTATTACTACGCCTTTTGGTTTGTACGAATTCCCGTACATGACATTCGGGTTGCGAAATGCTGCGCAAACTTTTCAACGATTCGTGGACGAGGTTCTACTAGGTCTTGATTTCTGCTATGGGTACCTCGATGACATCCTGATCTTTTCCTCAAGTCCAGTCCTGCATAAAGATCACCTACGGCAGCTGTTCGATCGCTTAAAGCAGTATGGGATTTTAGTCAATACTTCTAAATGCAAGCTGGGACAACAAGAGCTTACTTTCCTTGGCTATCAAGTTTCGGCAGCTGGTACTAAGCCTTTGGAGACAAAGGTTGAAGCTATCCAGAGTTTTTCTCCACCGAGGACTGTCAAGGAGCTCCAGCGATTCTTAGGTATGCTTAATTTCTACCGTCGCTTCATACCTAACGCAGCTCGTATCCAGGCGCCGCTGACGGACATTCTCGCCGGCCCACGGATTAAAGGTTCGCATCCGATTCACTTGACTCCGGACTTGCTGAAATCCTTCGACGAGTGCAAAGAATCCTTATCCCAAGCTACGTTATTATCGCACCCTGATTACACTGCTGAACTTGCTATAGTCACAGACGCTTCAGATGTGGCTTTAGGAGCCGTTCTACAGCAGCGTAAGGACAATGAATGGCAACCATTAGCTTTCTTTTCGCACAAGCTTAGTGTTACTCAAAAAAAGTATAGCCCATACGACCGAGAGCTACTTGCAGTATACGAGGCCATTAAATATTTTCGCCACATGGTTGAAGCTCGAACCTTTTCAGTGTTTACGGACCACAAGCCACTGACCTTCGCATTCTCACTGAACAGAGAAAAGTGTTCGCCTAGACAGTTCCGCTGTCTGGATTTCATCGCACAATTTACCACCGACATAAGGTTTATTCCTGGCCGTGAAAATGTCGTTGCGGATGCCCTGTCACGCATAGACGAGGTAACTCGCACTTTTGACTACCAGTCTCTTGCCCAGTCACAGGAGAAGGACCCCGAACTACAAGAGTTGCTTAAGCGAGGTTCTGCTTTGAGGCTGGCGAAGGTACCTACAGAAAACAGCGAGATTCCGGTATACTGTGACACTTCTCAATCCACGCTTCGTCCGTATATCACACCAGAGTTCCGCAAACAAGTCTTGGATATGCTTCACAACTTGCACCATCCAGGAGGTTCAGCTACAGTACGACTGGTGACACAGAGATTTGTTTGGCCAGGGATTCGTAAGGATTGTAGAGAGTGGGCTAGGCATTGCTTAAAATGTCAGTCAAGTAAAGTTTCCCGCCATACCTTCTCTCCACTTTCCCCTTTCCTGCCCCCCTCCTCGAGGTTCTCTCACATACACCTCGACATCGTAGGGCCTTTACCTCAGTCTTCTGATTACAGGTACTGTCTCACAGTCATCGATAGGTTTACGCGGTGGCCTGAGGCGTATCCTCTCAGGGACATCACCGCTGAAACCTGTGCTGCTGCCCTTGTCTCTGGCTGGATTGCCAGGTTTGGATGTCCTGAGCGGGTGACTACAGACCGTGGTCGTCAGTTTGAGTGCCACCTATTCCAGGCTCTCACTGCCTTGGTCGGTGCGCGCCACTTCCGCTCAACCGCCTATCACCCAGCGGCCAACGGTATCGTCGAGCGACTTCACCGCCAACTCAAGGCGGCTATAATGTGCCATGCCCCCTCTTCACAGTGGACCGAAGCTCTTCCGCTAGTGCTTTTGGGCATGCGCAGTGCTTGGAAGGACGATCTTCAAGCTTCCCCTGCCGAGCTGGTATATGGCGAGCCTCTTCGCCTGCCTGGCCAGTTCCTGTCCCCGAAGGATGACTACCTGACTGCTGACGTCACTCAGTACGCGACACGTCTTCGCGCGTGCATGGCGAAGCTTTCACCACGTCCTACTACCTGGCATTCATCGTCGTCGTTCTACGTGCCACGGGATCTACACACAGCCACTCACGTCTTCCTACGCCAAGATCGCGTCAGAACAGCCTTGGAACCACCCTACGTCGGACCCTTCAAGGTTGTCAGCAGGCAGCCAAAATACTTTACTATAGAAGTTAATGCCAAGAATGTGAACGTCTCCATTGACAGGCTCAAGCCGGCGTACATCACCCGTGACGTTCAAGTTCCAGAAAAACTACAGGAAGAGGTTAAGCGAACATCTAGTGGGAGAAGAGTTAAACTTCCAGATTTTTATCGACCGTAGTCACGGTCTGCCGGGGGAGTACTGTGGTGGACTTTCCGCCACAATGTTACACTGGGGCCACCGCCTTACAATCTAAGTGAACCCACTATATTTATTCACTTGGACCAGCGCCTAACATACGTCATAACACGCGCTATACAAATGGACATTCATGCCTTCCTCTCGCACACGCATCAAACCGCATCACGCCTGCCTGCTTGTGTGCCGATCTGCGGACGCAAAACAATTAGAAGATTTTAGAAATATACCCACTCCGTTTTTATGTCTTTCTTGCTCGCTACTGATTTTATAACAAAAATCTTTTTTATTGTTTATGTTTTAGATCTGTACTGTTTCATTAATATATAATTCTATACCTAATCAATTAATATCCTTCATTCTTCGTGTTCGTGTTTCTGTATTACCTGTCTTCTGTGTTGTGAAGTTGAGTTGTCGTGACAATCAATGGTAGTGATACTGGTATTTTATGTGGAATCTTTCTTGAGGTAATAAACCCACATATTTTTAACGACTTAAAAAAAGGAGGAGGTTATCAAATCGATAAGTTGTTTTTTGTTAGACGTGGTAACGTATCCCTTCTTAATCATATCATTCGTCAAATATTGGTCAATTTTTATAATTTGTTGGAATGAGTATACTTCAAGGTTACAATTATATGGGACCACCGATAAAAATTCCATCTGGATTCGATGAAAATCTGCGAAGATAGAGAACGGAACTCCTCAATGAACAACAATCAAATTGTAAAAACAATACTAAAGTATATGTATTTCAACCAGAGACAGAGACAGAACAGTGGATGGTAGTCGTCACCTTGTCTGAGGTAGTCACCCATCTAATTTTGACTTTAGATAATTTATCACAAATTTTTTTTTTATAAACATAAATGGGAATTGAATTAAAAACCAAAATAACTTGATTTTTGTACTACTCATCTAATTTAAGGGTATTCTTTGGAGTTGGTGCTAGGCTGAAACAATAGAAAAGTGGGTCCATTGGTGGGTCTCTGAAGACTAAGGGACTTTGGGGTATGTAACTTATGATATTAAGTTAAAAATAGAAATAATTATATTTACTGCAAAAATTGATGTGCCCTGAGAGGGTTCATGTTGTAACCAGCATCTAGATTTAAGACCTATTTATACACATGAATGCAATAAATGAATTGAATTGAATTGAATATGTATATATTTATTTCCACGTAGAATAAATAATGTTTTTTTTTTTAATTTGAGTAGAGAAATGAATAGTTATTAAGCTTTGAGCAATCCCAAATAAAAAAAAACTTTTTCAGGGTATAATACGCTGTCCTTATCAAGTATCTTACTTAGGACAAAGAAAACACGACAAATGCCCAGAGCATAGCTGCTATTGAGTCGAGGGCTATTGTTCCTCATTTAGGCCTTAAATTCTTATCTCACCTCCTTTCCACTGATGAGTTAATGATTTCGTCCTCGCTTCAGAGATCTGGTAAATATCATGCCTTCATAGAATACTTACCCTAATAGTTATAAAATATTAATACATTTTTAATTTTACAAATATTTAATTTAGTTTTTAAGCTAAATAGCAATATTTAGCTTAAAAATTAAATTAAAATATTCGTATTCGTATGGATGAAAATCCATTATCATCATCATAATTTCAGCCTGGAGACGTCCATTGCTGGGCATAGGCCTCCCCCAAGGATCTCCAGTCCGATCGGTCCTGCACTGCCCGAATCCATTGGCTACCCATGACCCTCACTAGATCGACCGTCTACCTTGTGGGGACCTACCAACGCTACGTTTCCCGGTACGCGGCCGTCACTCGAGGACGTTTCCGCTCCAACGGCCGTAAGTCTTCCTTGCGATGTGGCCTGCCTACTCCCACTTGAGGCTCGCAATTGTTTGGACCATGCCGGTGATTTTAGTTCTCATGTGGATCTAATTATATCTGATTCGATCACGTAGAGAAAATTCTAACATAGCCCATTACCCTTTTGGTGGATTTGAGTGCTCTTGTGAGGCCTGTAATGTTGTAAGCGGCCACGTCTCAATTCCGTAAGTCATCGCTGGCAACAGACACGAATTGAAGGCGGTACTTAGTTGGGCCGAGAACTTGCTGCGAAGCGTTCCGAACGCTGCCCAGCCGAGTTGGATCCGTCGATTGACCTGATTCTGGAAGCTGGACCATGTGGTTGGACCTACCAAGTTGGAATATTTGTCCCAGGTAAATATATTCGTCAACAACTTCCAGTGTAGAACTTCCAACCTTCAGTGGGTATGACATGGGAATTCAACATAATTTTCGTTTTGTCTATGTTCGTTTTGAGACACACTTTTTGGGAGACTCTACAGAGGTCGCCGCGAGCTTTGTGCCTAAGTCTTCGAAGGTTTCAGCCATGACTACGATATCATCAGCAGCACGAAGGTGAGCAATGTACTCACTGTTTATGTTGATGCCAAGATGCCAAGTCCTCCCAGTCCAAAAGCATAATATTAAAAAAAAAGCTATTGTATAAATATTAAACAAGGATTAATATCAAAATCGCTTCAAACAATAATTTATATTTACAAACATAAACGATTTAAGTAACGACACCGTATAGCAATTGTGCTGTGTGGTGTAGTTGTCGCACCCGTCTAGTTAAATTAGCCATTCAATTGGACGCCTAGGCAGGTTGTAACGGAAGATTAGCTTCCGTTTTCATGTGGTTTTGTGTGACTTTGTTAAAATAGTTTCGCTTATGAGTGGTAATAAAAAATAATCTTGAAGCTACCAGCCGCCTAGGCGCTCAATTGAGCTGACTTTCAATACGCCAAGTTGTTAAACGTTGAGTGAGTCTAGTTCAATTACCTATCGGCCTCGGCATTTAAATGGATGCCGGCGTTTAATCAACGGCGTAGGCATCCAATCAAGGTGCTAATATAACCAGATGACTGCGACATAGTTTTTAATATTTAAGCTGCAAACTATAAGGTGGAGGTGTTTTCCTAGGCAGTTCCCAAAGTTTAATTGAAAACTAAGCCTACCTTTCGTTTCTTCATAACTGGACAGTATAACATTTCTACATACCTACACCTGTATACTAATATAGCATGAAACACACAAAATATAATCACGCTAGATGGATATTTCGCGAGCGGTTAGCAGCCGCTTCGTTTTCCGTACATTGATCAAAGGGGACAACTCTGACAACGGGCAGGGTTGCCAGCTGGAAGTAATTTGGTAAACGTTGAAGTGGCCGCGTCTTAAGATACAAGGGTAAGCGATAGGGAGAGGAATTAGCATAACAAAGAAAGCGTCACTTTCCGATTTCGGAGTCGTGTTTGGGAAGAGGGCGGCCGCGCTGCTAATTCTATGTTGATGTTGGGAAGATAAGAGCTACTTTTGTTTGCGTTTTTTCCTGTTGGGCACATTTTGGAAATCTTTTCAGTTTCATTTTGATAAAATAAATAAGTTATAGTGGAATCAAATAAAATACACTTTTTATTGCACAAACGGTCATAGACACTATCAGAATACCATCTAGATAAATGACTACGTAACAACGTAGAGAATCTACACTAAAATTACTTAGGAGTATTTTGCACAGAATGAGTATTAAGATAAAGGAAAGGAGAGATAAGACATCAAGTTGAAACTATTAATAAATTCGATTATGCTATAAATGTAAAAGTTTTAATTAAATAATATCATACAATATCATCATCATCATGACCAGCCTATACAGGGTGGTGCTGTCCATACGACAATAAATTGAAACATGGGCTACATTAGTTCATAAATGGTTGGCCACTTCCAAATACATCTTATTCTTGTGATAATTTCATGACAATTGTATGAAATAATATAACATTAGCATAGAAATGCCATGAAATTATCAAATGAATAAGATTTTTTTGAAAGTGACAAACGGTATTGTCGGCACCACCCTGTCGTATACAGAATGGTGCCTTAACACGACAATAAATTAAAACTTGGGCTATATTAGTTCAAAGAAATATTTTTTGCAACTTTCAAATAAATCTTATTCATTTGATAATTTAATAACAACATTTTAACATTTCTATGAAATAATGCAGCCAATGTTATATTATTTCATACAAATGCCATAATGAAATTATCAAATTAATAAAATGCATTTGTAAGTTACAAAACATCTCTATGAAGTAATATAGCCCACAGTTTTGTCTTACATTTTCGCGAGCACTACACATTTGAAATAAAACCAATTTACCGGATTTAACTCGCGTTTAATTAAATGTTACATTATTATTATTCACCCGACATTTCGATTACTTTACAGCGTCGATGCGGTCATCGACGCTGTAAAGTAATCGAAATGTCGGGTCAGGATCAGCGATCGTGGTCACGGGCAGACTGAAGATATCAGTTGTCTTTGATAAGTTTTAAGTTAAGTACCGTCACTTTGAGTTATATTTTGAGCGGTCCGAATTACGCATACGGAGCACACGTAACGTAATCTAATTAAACGCGAGTTAAATCCGGTAAATTGGTTTTATTTCAAATATAGCCCCATGTTTTAATTAATTGTCGTATTGTCGGCACCACCCTGTATACACGTCATGTAAAACGTGTAAGTATATTTCAACGTGCAATGAAAATCCCGCGATGAATGGACGAATTACAAGACCGGACTGTGTTTAAATAAATTGCTACAGGTTTTACTTTTTCGAATACTGAGCTACAGCGGCAACTGAAGTTAAATTAACCAATTAATTTAAGTACTTTTAACATAACTGAGTGTAGATACTAATACACCAGATGTAGATATACCTCACCCGGATGGCTGTGTCATAGTTCAGCCGTCTGGTTAAAGGCTGCGCTTAATGACTTGGCTAGTTGTCCTTCAGACATTTGACTGAATGACGGCTTTAGATGAACGGCCTGGGCCAATTGGTTAGCCAATTTAAACTTCTGGTCAAATTAGCCAGCCATTGGCTTCAATTGGATTCCAGATACATTTAAATGACAAACAGGCAGTAATCGTTGCGAAAATGTTACAATGAAAACACTTTTAATCTCTGACAAAATAACTGAAAATAACGTAAAATACATTGCTTCACTATAATTAAACAACGATTACAAACAATACACGCAAATTTATAAGCGGTTATTTTATTTGGGATTACAAAGCTTCGCAACGCAAAACTTATCTTTAACTTCCATTACATCGTACATAGCACATGTTAAACGATTTTTAATGGATAACTATTGTGCTACCCGTCAATGGGACGTCCAAAAGAACTACGCAAAAGAAGCGGAAAAAATCGGCGAGGTTACATAAAAAGATACATAATACAGATTAATATAGCACCTCCTAGTAATTAAAATAGAATAAAACTAGAAAAATTTCACGTCCTGAGGCAGGAATCGAACCCGCGACCTTGTCCCCCCCAATGTCGAAATAGAATATTTCGACATCGTAGGGTAGACGTTAGCTCATAAACGCAAATACAAGATAGACTAGAAGAATTTCACAGGGATATCCCAAGTCCTGGGTGGCTCAGTGGTCAGAGCAGTCGCCCGGATTGCGAAAGGTCGCGGGTTCGATTCCTGCCTCAGGACGTGAAATTTTTCTAGTTTTATTCTATTTTAATTACTAAGTAATTTTTCAAACATTTATAATAATGTTAAAATCAAAAATTATTAATAGCACCTCCTCCTTTTATTAAAGTGGCTGTAGCCCACGCTTACCGTTTCTCATTTTATTTATTTATTTATTTAGTACTACCACATAACATACATTAAAATATTAAAATTATCAGGTCTCAGATACAAACAATTCTGATGCATGTCACAAAACAGCGTACATAACACTCATTAATTAAGTACACAAATCAGAAGCAAAACTCAAACAAAACAATACCAATATAAATCACTCGACTTAACAATTATTAAACAATAAATAAAATGAAACTAATAATATATAATCAGAAATATATAGGCGTGTCAAATGGCAGTTTTACTATCAAAAAAATGTTGGATTTTTAGTTTGAAACTACTCAAGCTGTCACCAAATATATCAAGTTCATTTTGCTTTGTAAATACCATATAAATAAATCCTTTTTAAAAACATTTCAGCAGGACCATGGAGAATGTGTTGTAAGTGTCAGTATCACTGGCCGAGCCATAAATCGCGAGACCTCCGTATCTGCTGGGGAGTGGTAAAAAGGTTCTCTATTGTATTTTATGCTTCGAGTACCTCTCTTAAGTATATTAAATACCTAAAAGAGGTAGAAAATTAGAGTAATGGACTGGGGTAGCAGCACACTCTACCTGACAGCAGATAGCAGCCAAGTAACATTAGTTTGTAGTGTTTACAATCCAAATTTTCTTTATTGAACACTAAACAAAACACATTACAGCAAAAATTTACACACAGGACAGTACAATAGGCGGCCTAATTGCTAAGCAGCAATCTCTTCCAACCTGCAGTAGAAGGAAATATAGTGTGATATATAGTGTGTGTATAACAATGGTGCAAGAATGAGGACTAAGGTAATATAAATGCAATATAATTAGAGTAAACTTAAATAATAAAAAGTATACTTGAGTGAGTGAGGCCGCCAGAACAACCACGATCATTCGATCGGGTTTTGTTATTCGAAGTTGTCGTTAATTTTGTGTTTTACTGTTCTCACAAGAACCCATCCTAGTGGGGAGTACACTTTTCACATTTAATTAAGTCACTATTATTTAAATTAGGAGAAACCTAGAATCCTCGGTGGCCATCGTTACCGAAAAAACCCAGATTTAGGTGATGTACATAAGGGTTTAAGTATAAACAGTATTATCGAGACAAAATTGTAAATTGTAGGAAACAATAAATGGAGAATCAAACGAACTTATCTGTAAGTGACATTTGATTATAATTAAACGTTGTGATTCGCCCGAGAGATTACAATTAGGTATATACTTGTGGTAGGCACATTAATACCTCCCACGCCCTGTATTTACATTGGCTATATACCTTTTGAAATAGGACATTGTTTAAACTCACTAAATATCTTCAAATTAATAATGGTTGTTCCGCTTCATAAGTCACAAGATAGTGAGGTGAATGGTTATCCTCGGGTTCCATCCCATAATAACGTTATTAGAGATTCTTTGATTACATTCAAAAAATTGATCAGGTAAACACGGTGTCATATCTGATTTTGTCCAGTCAATAATTTTCTTGGATGAAGCATTTTCTGACTCATTGTATCATTTTATTGACATTACGTTATTAATAATAACCTTTATGGCTATAAGCGGTTACCGCCGCCTATAAATAACCTGCAATAAATAACAAGGAAAAATAACTTGATATTACCGGCCTAAGATCATCATCCGGCATCATCGGCCTATGATGAAATGCCGTCCATGCCAAGTAATTACACTGGCTACCTTTTCCTTCAATCCGAAACACAGCGGACTGTTTCAGAGCTGAAATAAGTAAGTGGTGGTACTTACCTACCTAGACGACCCTACATACGGGCCTACCACCTAGTAAAATATTATATTCAAAATAACTTTTAAAAGTCAAGAATCATAACAATGTTTTTCGAAGTGTGACTTGATGGTGTCGGTCCACATTTTTTAACCGACTTCAAAAGAGTGTTTCCCGTTCGTCAGATTGTTGGTCAGACTAATCTGACCAACGGGATTTTTTTTACCCGTTGTTCAGATCAGCTTGTAATAAAGTACTGTTCAATACGAAAATACGAAGACGTCATATAATTTTTAAATAGGTTTTATTTGTGACATTATGGAGTCTGTTGACACTGATTATAACTCTTTGCAAGTTTGTTTCATTGGTTGTTTGTAACAAAATTTACCCGTTAGTGACATATATTGTCTATGAGTGAATTTATACTGTTAGTGTCAATATGAAAGTAACATAATTATATCTGTAATTTAATTATTTTGTAATGTGCAATGTAATTATTTTCACCTTATTTTGAATGTGCTTTGTTTAAATAATAATAAATTTTCATAATAAATGGATCTTAATTTTATAAATAGAAAGGGTGGACTTGTCTTGTTACATAATGGTTATCAGTTTCACAAAAACAAAACGTACGCAAACGGAAATGAAATTTGTCTTAGCAGTCACTTTAAAAGAATGCGATGTGTGGGAGCTGTTACGAAACAAGTGAGTAAAGCATGCCCGACTCGTCGTCACACGAAATTATCACGCCGGTGGTGTGACATACAGGAGATTTTTCCCGTTTGTCATACTACTGTTTTTTTCGTCTGAATACTACTCGAAGATTTTTCCACACCGTAATAATATATCATTATTGCCAGTGCAGTGCTGAGGACAATCCGGAAAACAATAGCCGATCTGGTCAAACAAAAGAAAATCGAAAAACAAAAGAAAGTCGGAAAATGATTTGTTAATGATTCCAATTGAGAAAAACGTGTTCAAGCGATTTTCGACCTTAACGACATTTTTCAGAAAACCGTAAATTTGTACTTTATAAATTACACAGAACAAGAATATACTAAAAACTGGCAAAATTTATGTCGTATTGCTGAAAAACGATTTTACGAAAATAACAAACCAAAGGGCAAACGAAAATGTAATGAGAGACGAGTTCATAATGTATTCACAAATGATGTTAACTAGTGGAGAATTGAGTGTTGGTCATTTTTTAGAACGCCTGAGATAAAATTGTAAGATAATAATTAATGTAAACTGTTTTTTACTTTGACTGTACTTCTTTTGTGTCTTTTCCAGCTGTCATATAAATCTGGCCAATGGGAAAAAAGAAACCCGTTGGTCAGACTAGTCTGACCATCAGTCTGACCACTGGGAAAAACTGGTCTATACTAGCTTCTGTACATGGGTGCTAAAGGATATTGCTCGCGGCCCATACCTACGTTGGTGGCCTAAGGACAAATAATCATAAAATATTTTTTTTTTGGTTCGTAATTGCAAGTAAATGAACAGTCATTGACTAAGCTTACTGTCATAATAAGTATTTTCTTCATTTGCAACAAACTCATTATTTGCGCGTGTATCGTATTATTAATGATTCTTGGGGCATTCTTGGGGCAAAATTGAGGAAGTAGATTCTTTTAAGCTCCTGGGAATCACCATGGACAGTCATATGTCGTGGAAACAGCACACATGCGCGGTTGTCAGTAGGCTAAGCAGTTTCTCATATGCTCTCAGAGAGCTCAGAAAAAGCACTAATGAACACTGCGCACTTGTTGCATACCACAGTCACGCTGCAGCCTGGATACGGTACGGTATCGTAATCTGGGGCAACTCAACCAATGTAATGGACGTAACCATAATACAAAAACGCTGCCTAAGGATTGTAGCATTGGCAGGTCGGAGAGAAACTTGCAGAACACTGTTTCTAAAGTATAGCATCCTAACCGTTACTTGTGTCTATGTATTTGAATTGTGTAGACTCGTTAGGAGGAACAGTCATTACTTCCAGAGGATCGGAGACTTGTCTCTTCGCTACGCCTCTCGCCGTGGAGATGACTTGGTGTTACCTCAACCCCATCTCACGCTTTTTCGAAATGGGACATACTACATGGCAGCTAAAGTCCACAACCATCTGCCCAATAATCTGAAGGCCCTCCAAGGTAGCAGATTTGAGAGATGTCTAAAAAGGCTACTGTTAATGGAACCATTTTACAGTATTAAAGAGTATTTTAATAAAAAAAATACATTTTGACATGCAGTTTAATTCTTAATGGACTTATTCTAATTTATATTAAGGAATGTTGATTGGTAAAATATCTATTACTGAATTTACTGACTTATAATTATTTTTATCTTTATATCTACTGACATTTTTGTGCCTTATTGATTTTTATTTTTATTTTAATTGCTAATGTGTTTTTATTATACTTGTAGCTATTATATTATATAACATTCGCAATGCTTTAGTGGTAAATTTGTACAATTAGACTAAGATCTTACCTTCTCTACTTATAGTGCATTATTGTAACAAATTTAAGCGAATAAATGAATCTGAATCAGAATCTGAATCATTTAGAACTTAGGTATAAGTACTAACTTTAGCGAATCAGCCACGCATGCATTAAAATATTAGGTTAATTTGTACACATTTAATTAAACGTAGGTTGACTATCTTGAATTAATTGGCTGAATGCACATAACTTCCAATATTCAAAAAAACTCAAAATGCTACTTTCGGTAAAGTCCCTTTTAAAACGCTTTAATTAGTAAGAAGTGACTGTCACCACAATGTAAATACTTATTGATAATTATCGCAAAGATTATGCTAAGAATTATCATAATATGGTTCTAGGCTATCTATGTTTGTATATTTGTATGTTTGTCCGGGGATATTTCAAAAACTATAAATTAGTTTGACTTTTTTATTTGGACTTGATGTAGTCCAACTTAGGGAACTGTGCAAGTTTCATAAAAATAGGTTCAGTAGTTTTTGAGATAGATAGAGACTTAAGTCTGACAGTGTGGATGTTGAAAGAAAAGGAATAGAGATCGGATTATCGTATGTAAGAATTTACGCTAAGGAGTGTACCGGATAGTCGCCTAGGATTATTAGAGATAAACAAAACGTTTCGTTTGATTAATTATAAAACATGTGATTATGCATGTTTTTTCAATGCTTACATGCGATTATCATCATTATCACTTATATAGGCTGTGATCATCATCATCGCCAGCCTATATAAGTCCCACTGCTGGGCACAGGCCTTCCTTTATGGGAGAGATACAATTAGGCTCTAGGTAAACGAAATTTAATCAATTAAGAAATAAATAATAATTTAATAAAATTAAACCGACTTCAAAACAAATAAAATCCTTTTTAGAGATCATAAAAAATATTATTTTTGGAGTTGATGCTCATCTGTTTCTAGAAAAAAAAAGTGAAGCACCGACTCCATAAAATACCTTTTCAGCACATTTGCTCAAAAATGCATTTTCGAAGCACATTGTTCGAAAGTTTCTTTTTCGGTTTTCGTGTTTTAAAGAAAATAGGTGGTGGTGGTTTACTAGGTGGTAGACCTGTATGTAGGGTCGTCTGGGTAGGTACCACCGCCTTTCTTATTTCAGCCGTGAAACAGTTCGCTGTGTTTCGGATTGAAGGGAAAGGTAGCCAGTGCAATAACTGGGCATGGACGGCATTTCATCTTAGGCCCCAGGATGACAACGCACCTGCAATATCAAGTGACTTTTCCTTGTTATTGCAGGTGTCTATAGGCGGCGGTAACCGCTTACCATCAGGTGGGCCGTCAGCCTGTTTGTCATCCAGTTGTATAAAAAAAAAAAAAAAAAAAAAAAATAGAACGGAGTCCTCGAAAACGCGTGTAATTTACGAATACACCAGATTAAGCGTTCTCGCTGAGACGCCCATCTATCAGTATCTAATCTTTTGAATCATTTGTTTTAGGAGGAAAATGCCATTATCTAAATGTCTTCTAGGAGCGATAAAAAAATCCCTATAAATACTTGTAGGCTTTTTATAGATTAGGAGACAGGTCGCAATGAGACCTGGGGACCATTTTCACCGCAGGATTACAACACTTCAAAGAAGTTGTATTTGGAGGAAGGTTTGGTTTGGGTTGTTTGGGTTTAAGGTTGAGGTGCTTCCCCGGTTTTTCCCTTAGTATAATGACGTATGTATAATAGCGTTGTAAACGCAAAATGATCCATATTACTAATGATTAAAGTGCGAAAATGTTATACACAGTTGAAGTCTAGTTATTCCACCGAAACCATCAGGCAGTCCAGCAAGCTGTTATCTTGTTTGGCATCACACATACGAGTATTTTGACGATATGTGGGATTTGAATAAAGAACACAAATAAATTTTTAATTATCTTTAATCTAATTTCAATTTTCTTTTCAAAAAACACCAGCGCACTTCATGGAACTTTTCAAAGCCTAGATTTTCATACACTTTACAAGCAGCTACGTTTCCTTTTCTACAGTAGGCGAAAATATTCCTGTCGCATTGTATATTTGTGTTGCAGTACCTTTTCATCAGGCCTTGAGCAAAGCCTTTTCCTCTATATTTGTTCAATGTGAACAGATGTGTAAGTGCGCCTACTTCGTTATTAAATACCCAAGATAATAGTTCTTCTTGTTTGTAAATACCAAACCCGAAATTGGCTTTCGTTAATGTTTGGAATAACCAATCAGAGCCATTGTAGCGATTACGCCAAGTAGAGTCTATGAGTGGCACATCTTTCTCTGTGATTTGTTTGAAGGTAAAGTGTTTTTGGAGGCTGCAATTGAAAAAGGAATTTAAAAAGAACGTTAATCAGATAACTGTCTAGCGTTTAGTGTGTTGACATTACGAGTACACCTCTATAAATCACTTTTTAAACGGTGCAAATTCAGACACGACAGATAGACAGACATTATGACATTGTTAATTGACAGACAGACAGACCGACAGATCGACAGACAGACAGACAAATAGATTGACAGATAGACAGACACAGACAGACAGAGTGACAGACGGATAGACGAACATACAGACAGACAGACACTATGACGTTGTTAGTTAATTTATTTTTTGTGATAGTCAAACAAATGTGATTTTTGACAATTTGAAAGTGCTATTTGGTGGCCTAGTTGAATACGGATATTTTCATTTCATTTCACTTCATTTGTATTTGATCAAAGACCTACTAACATTGTATAGAAAGTCATTGTACTTAATTCATCAATCGATTAACAACAGCTAGCAGGTTCTTTGCACTGTCACCATTTATTAAGAATATATTTAAACGATCTTACTTATTAGTTTCAAATGGAGGTTTATTTTTATCATAAATGAAAACCTCATTTGGTACCGTATCCTCAGCTTCTATGTCCACATTAATATGATTGGCAACTCTATTTATGCACTTGACGATGTTTTCCGGCATATAAGGCACCAATATTGGTGTATTCCAATCTATTATTGTCGTACCAATAAGGGATGCTTCTAATTTTTTAGTGTCATCATTAGGGCATTGGATTATTATCTCATTCAATTGTCCCTGAAATTCATAATTAGAAAAGTTTAGGTATCATGGTAAATTTGTGTGGCGTTTAAAATGTTACTCTGTTTATTGAAAATAATGCTAACCAATAATCTTTCATTAGAGCTTGAGCTCCTCCATGCTTCGGAAGCAACGTTAAGCCCTTGGTCCCGGTTATTACTGCAACCGCTTTAACCGCTTTAACCGGGTTGGTAACCCGCATGGGAACAACGTGGTGGTGATTTCCCAGGGTCCTTGTGTGTTTCCCCCATGTAGGAAAGCCTGTGCCCAGCAGTGGGACGTATATAAGGTGGTAATGATGATGTCTTTTATTAGTAGGCTTATCTTTACACAAAAATAGCTGTGTCCAAGAATATACAGGGGTTGAGTCAAACCAATGCCCCCCGGTTCCTAAATATTGTAGTTATCAAATTTCACTACAGGGAAACATTCCTTTTTTATAAGCAATAACAATTACTGCATTTAAAGATATATTATAAGTCTCTTACCTGGAAATCGAAGCCGTCAAATATACTACAAAATAAATACTCTAACATTGTTATGATACCGATCGATAGGGTCCATCATAATGAAAATTTTCTCTAAAATGTAAAGGAGATAAAGAAATAGTAAAAGTAAATACAAATAAACGTTCGCTTCATAAATTTTATTATACATACCTATACGTGCTAAGATAATAAACGAAATTTTCTAATGTAAGTAATTCTTTAAAATTATAATAAACGAATCATGTTAAAGGCTAGATGCTAATTAATACAAGTAAATGAACTCGACTAGTTAGGGTTATTCTTCGCAAATCTAAAATAACAACCCTTCAGTAGATAATTTGAATAGGTTGCGCTTCGTTGTGTCTACCTACATTGCCTTACCTTTTCGCGTTCCGGTACCCCAGTACCCCAGTTCGGGGTACTGGAACGCGTCGGGTAAGAGATCGCAGTGCCCGATCTCGGCTGGTAGTCAGGGGATCCAGTCCGTTCTTTAAAGGAATTAGTCGTCGGCGAGCAGCCATCTTGGAGCTAGGTGTTACTTTGTGCTGCGCAGTTAGTACAACTAAGTACTTCGAATAGAAATTTAAAGTAACGATTT
This sequence comes from Nymphula nitidulata, assembly GCA_947347705.1. Taxonomy (NCBI): domain Eukaryota; kingdom Metazoa; phylum Arthropoda; class Insecta; order Lepidoptera; family Crambidae; genus Nymphula; species Nymphula nitidulata. Next base: position 11,619,123 of record OX374634.1, on the reverse strand, counting down.
ATTCAAGTTTCGTAACGTCAGGTAAGTTCATTTCATTATCCATTATTAATTATAGGTAATTGGAATGTTGCCTAAGTTTTAATATGGCGCTATTTTTCACAAATTCGGAAAATATACGCTACTGTTACCCATAAAAATAATTCAAACTTAAAATATATGGAATATTGTTAAATTATACTGTTTTAAAAATTAAAACAATTGTCACATTTTTTTTCAAAATTTATCAAAATTGTTAACGATATTAGATTGCTGACATCAATTAAAACAACTATTATTATGACAACTATTAATAAAAACATGCTTAATACATAGTTATTATCAATTTTGTCAGTATGCCCATGCCCATACATTTCTTAGTAATATGGGAACATGTGACGTCACCTGTTCCGTAGATTTTCTATGGAGAGTTTTTGGACGACGCGCCGCAACACATCAAACATACCACTATATCTGTGAAACTATTTATGTTAGACATACTATTTCTTTTGCAATATTACTTTATGAGTTATAAACTTCTTATTTATGAAATAAAAAAAAGTTGTCAACTACCCTATTAGTTTATTTTTCACACTTATTGAAAAAAATGAATTGTTAATAATGTTTATAATAATCATTATTAATAATAATGAATTATATTTAATTTTTCTAACATTATCATACAGTATATTATTTCTCTTAGCATACAATTTATTTAACCGCGTTTACTTACCCCATATGCGATCTCTTACCCTAATGCACTTTTACCCGCAATACGGATCAAGCACGTATTAAGTATATCTTGAATTTTTTTTACCTATATTTTTCGTTGTTAAAGTTATATTGAGTTTTACTTATTTTTATTATTTGCATTATTACCTAAAATATTGTAGTACTTCAAATCATAAAATTGTTTGTAATGACAACACAGAAATAATTTGATTATTAAAATGTTTTATTCTATAAATTACTATTTTAGGCTACGTTTTCAAGTCTCAAATTACATGAATAAAAAAGAGTATTTTAATTTTTGTACCGTTCGTTGACGTTACTTGTTTGTCATTGTTTATAAAATCATAAGTTCCATTCTTCGTCGAGCCCTTGTGATCATGACTAATATTGTAATATTTTTAATCATAATTATAAGAATCATGTTAATTGCTTCTGATTACAATTATTCAAATATAGTAGGTAACTGAATAATAAATTATTTGATTTATACCAACAAAACACTGATATAGATGTTTTAATAGCGGGCAAAAAGCAGAAATTATCAAAATATTGTTTCTACTAAAATATTAACTGAGTTTTACTAGTAAAGAATCACTACTCTACAGTTTGTAATTATAAAGTTTTTAGAAGATTTATATTTGGCAGTATATAGCAACCCGTGGCTGTTATCAGTAATAGATAGACACTATATAAACCTTAATTGTGTTTTGTATTTTTAATAAAGACGCCATTGTTGCGACATGATGTAGTAACAAAGAATACTTACTTTCTTATTAAACGCAACCATGCCGTTGGAGACGTTCCCGTAAGGACAATGCACCTTGAACCCGTAACCAAGGCCGAGGGTCTCTAGTCGTTTCTGAGTTCTTAAGGCTGCGAGTGCGGAGATACCTCGAGGCCAGTCGGCTTTGAAGACTTTTTCCAGCTCATCCCATCTCTCTATCGGTAGCAACTGCAAAGGATCGGCTCTTTGTACAGCCATTTATCCTTCAATATTTTTAATATTTATGTGTTGTTTTATGTTTTCATAAGAGTGTTTGGTAAATGTCCCCTGATTGTTGTTTTAATTATCTGTAACTGGCCGATAACACCACTCAATGTCAACACGTAATAATACAATAGTTTATATTTAGAGGCGTGGCAACCAGTAATACTGTACAGAAATAATATTCATTGCCAGTTGTAAATATTTATTTCCATTTGGTAGTAAAATGGGTAAATTAAAGCATTATGGTTATTGAATCCTACTTAACCAATAGAATTGAATAATAAAAATAATAATAATAATAATATTTATACACTCACACCTATTATCTAGCCCAAAGTAAGCATCATTAAGAGCTTGTGTTATGGATACTAGATAACGGAGAAATAATGATAATAATATGTATATAAATATTAGAAATATACTAAATAAACATATAAACATCCATGACTCGTAAACAAATGTTCGTACTCATCATACAAACATTTGTTCCTACCGGGATTCGAACCTGGGACCTCTTGACCGAGTAGCCTGGGGTACAGACCACTCGGCCCGGCGGTCGTCAAATTGAATAAGTTGTTATAAATAAAACTGAGTCGTCGGCTGCGCCTGTGCGTATGGGCTTGCCTCAGAGATCGATATGATGTGATGTGATCTATGCTACAAGTAAAAGTCGTAATCTCGAAGGGTGATTTATTAAGACTACTAGTAGTGGTCAGGGTTGGAATGTATATTCAGTAAAGTCCATAGCAAAACCATTCTATCTCTTATATCAATGCGATAAGTGTCAAAATCATTTATATCTTTTAGATGCTGACTGTACACACACTTTTACAAGAGTTTCCTTTCTGAAGCTTTTTACTTACCTAAGTACTAAGTAAGTATACGACGAATCACATAGGTAGGTAGATATTCTTAATTTTTGATTTTAATATTATTATAAATGTTTGAAAAATTACTTAGTAATTAAAATAGAATAAAACTAGAAAAATTTCACGTCCTGAGGCAGGAATCGAACCCGCGACCTTTCGCAATCCGGGCGACTGCTCTGACCACTGAGCCACCCAGGACTTGGGATATCCCTGTGAAATTCTTCTAGTCTATCTTGTATTTGCGTTTATGAGCTAACGTCCACCCTACAATGTCGAAATATTCTATTTCAACATCCGAAACGAGCATTTTTACAAATACCGACGATTCGGTTAAGTTGGGGCAGTGCTTTCAAATATTCTTAATTTTTTCAAACATTTATAATAATGTTAAAATCAAAAATTAAGAATATTTGAAAGCACTGCCCCAACTTAACCGAATCGTCGGTATTTGTAAAAATACTTTCAAATATTCTTAATTTTTTCAAACATTTATAATAATGTTAAAATCAAAAATTAAGAATATTTGAAAGCACTGCCCCAACTTAGCCGAATCGTCGGTATTTGTAAAAATACTCGTTTCGGATGTTGAAATAAAATATTTCGACATTGTAGGGTGGACGTTGGCTCATAAACGCAAATACAGATAGACTGGAAGAATTTCACAGGTATATCACAAGTCCTGGGTGGCTCAGTGGTCAGAGCAGTCGCCCGGATTGCGAAAGGTCGCGGCTTCGATTCCTGCCTCAGGACGTGAAATTTTTCTTTTTCTAGTTTTATTCTATTTTAATTACTAAGTAATTTTTCAAACATTTATAATAATGTTAAAATCAAAAATTAAGAATATTTGAAAGCACTGCCCCAACTTAACCGAATCGTCGGTATTTGTAAAAATACTCGTTTCGGATGTTGAAATAGAATATTTCGACATTGTAGGGTGGATGTTAGCTCATAAACGCAAATACAAGATAGACTAGAAGAATTTCTTCTAGTTTTATTCTATTTTAATTACTAGGTAGGTAGATGTTCTTTGACAACTTCACATCATGTCGCCTATAATATATTTATCTTTCCTGAAAGCTAAAATACATTATCGTGTTGACTTACTAAAGAGTAGTTTCTCCTGTTACGAGCCAAGAAGTAAAGGCCTCGGTAAACTTAGTTAGATGTTTTTATGTATAAATACAGTAACGTTTCATGGGTACATTTTATTTAACCTGCAAAAGGTATAGTAATACTATTTTGTAATGATAGAGTTAGTTTAATCTCCCTTGAGATTAGCTAGGTTTTATTACTGGGTTTTATACGCTATAAACTTGTGACTACAAGTAGGTGTATAAATGTCACAGGACAATACTTATTCGAAGATTAATAATATTAACATGTATTTATTTAATCTGAAAAGTACCACACATATCAGATACAATAGATTTCCTATTTCCACGACGACGAGATTTCAATAATTGAACGCGATCACTCGATTATCGTGCGAACTGGCGATAACTGGTTTTAATTTAACCGGCTATCTAGAGGTCCTGGGTTCGACTTCCGTGGGTGCAGAAATTTTCTGCTTGGTTTGGTTGGTGTTAGGGCTTTTCTAAGTCCGCCTGCTAGCTACCACCATCTGAGCAAAGTCTGCCGCCATAACAATAATGTTAACAGCATTGTTGTGTTCCGGCAGTTAGAGGTGAGATAGCCAGTTCCTCTGTGGTTGAGGAGTCTGGGTGTAACTCGCTTATATTTTTTTATCATCGTTTTCTTTCTTTATTTGTAATTTTTACAATAAAGTAGGCGTTATAAACGCACAAAATAAACATAAATGTGATTAAACAAAACATGTTTGTCATTGCCTGTACCTACCTACCTATTAAGGAGGAAAAGCTTATTATTAAAAGGCGATTAAAATTCTAGTGGTAAATAAAAACTATGCCCTACGTCTCTAATTTATGATTCTATTCTATTAATATACTGAGTGTAAGCTGGCCTGAAATCCCTGTGCACTGCGCAAGGCTAACTTTTGGTAAACGATTCTGTATGCAAAACACTTTGATGACAAGTTGATATAAGGACACACGGAGCTTATTTTACTGCATGTAAAATATTGATACTTATTCTTTATCTTCTGATGCTCTATAAAAGTGAAGCTCTACGATATTCAAAAATATTATTTCCATGCTTATTACTTTCTGCGGTGCAAGACGTACTAAGTATACCTACGTCATCACATTTTTTATGTCTATTTGAATAATATTTTAGTACTAATGTGAATTACTGAGGAGCTCGGTGGCGTATTGGTGAGGAGCTCGGTGGCGTATTGGAGAGGAGCTCGGTGTCGTATTGGTTTGAGCGCTCTGGTTTCGAATACGAAAACAAAGCAACTTTCGCCATGGTCGACCCTGGGATGGGTCAACCAAAATTTATAATCTCGAGCTCCTCCGTGCTTCGGAAGGCACGTTAAGCCGTTGGTCCCGGTTGTTACTACAACCGCTTTAACCCACCAACCCGCATTGGGCCAGCGTGGTGGTGCTATGGCCCAAACTCCTCATGTGTTTCTCCCATGTAGGAAGGCCTGTGCCCAGCAGTGGGACGTATATAGGCTGGTGATGATGATGACTAATGTGAATTAGCCCGCCTCAGGACGTGAAATTTTTCTAGTTTATACATGTATTTTAATTAGTAAAGAATTTATCTAACATTTATGATAATGTTAATTTGTCAAGCGGCGATATACCATCGGAGGGCTATGACAATTAAAAGATCAATTGTGTCTGGAATCTCATGCTTGACGGGTTAAAATCAAAATTAAGAATATTAGGCATTGCTTTTATAAATTATGAGTGATAGGAATACCTACTTATATTATTAATATTATGCTGTGGCATATTAGGTATACTGTAAGATATGCATTTCATTTATATTGTTAAGGGTTAAGTACCTATACATAAATTTCAATCCGATTGAAAGATCACGTTTATTATAAACACAGTAATAATTAACACTTCAAGTGTCATTTCATTTTAGTTAATCTGTGTTTAGCGTACACAAATCAATTTTAAAATGCCACTAACAACGTTACTAAAATGAACACACAACACAAATTAATCATTTATCGCACTAAAAAAAACTCGCACTGATACCGCATCGAAGTAATCGCTTCCAAATAGAACTGAAAGCCTGTGCCGCGACGCAAGTGCTTATACAGTCGCCGAATACTACAAGAGAATTCTCGAAGCTTCCACAATATTACTTCCTAATCGAAAATGTTAGAATGTTCCTTATTTAGAATAACATGTTATCTCGTTAACTCCTTTCTCGACGGTTCTTCATCGCGCGCTGTCTCTTTCGCGACCTTTCCAGAAGATTCTTCTCCTGTCCTTGTCTAGCATTACCTGTGTCTCACTGAATTCTACATATGAGCGTCAAATGGCCATAATCTTTCAGGAAATGGTGGCATCGGATTAGTTGGCCCTTGAAATGGCCTGAAAACATGTTTCAGGTGCCTGAAAACGGCGATAATTGAGTAGAAATTTTGATTCTTTGGTGTGTGATAGAGCTCCCTCTAGATCGGACTGAAAACGCATTACAGCCTACTGAAAACGTGTCTAAGTCCGAGAAAATTAACTTCAAAGTCGCGCAAGGAATCCATGCTAGGTACACTACACCGCTTTTACAATATTGCACGATAGTACACAGAGTGTAAGGAGAATAACGTTCTCGAAAACGAAGGCAGATGGCAGTGCTGCTCATCCTTATGACGACTTGTTAAAAAACAAATTTGAAATCAATCTTTTTGAAAAAAAATAATGAATTATTTTTATAATTTTGTCAATGTGCAGGAGATATTACAATTTAGTATATTATGAAAGAGCATATCATAGATATCATTTTTAACAAGTCTGGCTTGGGGTCATCATCACATTGAAACGTTTAGGAGTATTAGAATCTTTTTAATAAGGCTGTGGAAAGTTCGCCTCTGTACAGTCGACGGCACATCAAGCGTAACAGTATTATTACGAAACCCTCCGAAGCAGAAGGTCTACTTACTAGAGAAATGACGTATCACGTTTTATTTTGTTAACTTTGTATTTAGTTACTTTAGTGTCCCAATAAAAAATAGCTAAATGAATTGTTATTGAAATATGTATAGCTTAATACCGTCAAATTCTATTTCCAATACTAACGATAACATTGCCTGGCGTAGTTTGCTGTTCACGAAAATTGATCTGCTTATCGGGGATTTGGAGCAAAGCTAGACATAAGTTACGCAGTTCCCAGCTTGTTAGTGCAATCAATCATGCGAGGCAAACGTTTCATTACTTTATAGCATTGTATGAATATTATTATTATTATTATAGCTCGCCAGGAGCACTGTGACGTTACAGGTGACATTGTCGTCTGTTTTGATCACAAAAACAAAGTGACAAGCTTTTAAAGTAGACTTGTAAACGAAATAATCTTATAGACGAGCTTCTCGGTGAAGAAGGAAAAGTAATTAAATTTATTTATGTACCTATACCTACTTATTTCTTAACGAGGTAAGTAATTTTTGGAATTAGTGCTTCACTTTCTTTTGTTTCTGGCAATAGCATAGCACCAACTACAAAAAGTAGTTTTTATTAAATGAGTAACTACTTTACTTTACTTTTGTTAAAAAAAATCCCTAATTTTTATGATATATTTCGAAGTTCATTTCAAAGCCAGAAGGGTGACCGTGGACCAACCTAGTAGTATTCCAACGCCAACATAATTATCATAAACACCACTACAAAGTCTCATGAAAGCAAAAATCTGAAATTATTATTATTATTGATAACTTAATTATTGCAGTTATTTTTATTAAAAATGCGAACTGAAAGTATAGGTATATACTCTTTCAATTAAAAAAATAAATTTCCAAATCGGTTTATTAATGCCAGAGTTCTGAGGTAACAAACATTAAAAAAAGAACATAGAAACTAATTTATTACCTCCTTTAATTATCGAATGTATGAGATATATTTGAATGTTTCTATGAACTAATACTTATAGCCCGTGTTTTAATTCATTGTCGTATTGTCGTCATTACTCTGTATGATTTAAAACAGTTAAAAGTTTTTTGCCGACAATTTCCGAAATTTTATAATTCGAATGGTGAAACAGTAAGAACCATAGTAATTTTATATATATTTTCTCTGTATTTGACAAAGGAAAGTGTTAACAAAAACATTAGCTGTATCTTTCTCAAGTGGCGGTGTTATCTCATCTTATCTTATAATTATATAAAATTCTCGACTCACAGTTTTAGTTACCATACTCCTCCGAAACGGCTTGACCGATTTTCATGAAATTTTATATATATATTCAGTAGGTCTGAGAATCAGCTACTAATTTTTTTTCATAAAGGCAAAGCAACGTTTGCCGGGACAGCTAGGATATTTATATGTATATTCAGTAGGTCAATCGGCTACTATCTATTTTTTTTTTTGACATTTTTGTTTTGTTCTGGCAAAACAACGTTTGCGGGGTCAGTTAGTTTTTGTATATTTTTAATAGAACATCGAAAGATGAGTCCTATTTGAATTACTTTGTACAATAGTGGTGTAGATGTTTTTGCTTCGCTTTTTACCGCCTTGATGAAGCTTACTCTTTAAGCTACGGCAACTGACTAATATTAGACAGCCGTATGCTTCCTCACGCTTGATAAAAAAAATTGTGAGAACTTTTCCTCGAAATAAGTGGTATTGAGTGACCATCTGAATAATGCAATTTTTATCCAATTATCACAATCAGAAGGGGCAGGGACCAAGAGCCTTACTGTAGGTTCGTATGGTATTTATAAATTGATCATAATATTTCAAAATTTTGTTAGTTGACTGTTTATTATAAATATATTTATTTATTTATTTATTTATTCACAAAACTTACGTCTATCATTACAGGATATGTGTAATATGTGTAATATGTTGGTGCTTCATACTTATATTACGAATTTTTTAAGACATTATATTTAAGGGACAATTCTAAATACATAAAAATAGTCATTTAGTGAAGTTATATTTTTTTTTATATAACTAGACGACAAGCAAGCTGACGGCCCACCTGATGGTAAGCAGTTACCGCCACCTATAACAAGGAATAACAAGGAAAATCAATTGATATTGCAAGTGTCATTGTAGGCCATTTTCATCGTAGGCCATTTTCATCTTAGGCCACAGGTTGTCATCCTGGGGCCTAAGATGAAATGCTGTCCATGCCCAGTAATTGCACTGGCTACCTTTCCCTCCAATCCGAAACACAGCGAACTGTCCATTCGTCCGTGGAAGCCGTGTTTCAACCCAGACGACCCTACATGCGGGCCTACCTCCTAGATTTTGGAAATAATTATAGAATAACTCTTGTCTTACACAGAGTGGTGCTTTCAATGCGACAATAAATTAAAACATGGGCTATATTAGTTCATAGAAATGGTTTGCCATTTTCAAAAACATCTTATTCATTTGATAATTTCTGGACATTTCAATGAAATAATGCTATATTATTCCATATAAATTTCATGAAATTATCAAATGAATAAGATGTTTTTAAAAGTGGCAAACCATTTCTATGAACTAATATAGCACATGTATTAATTTATTGTAGCATTGACAGCACCACCCTGTATACCTAGTATGGCATTAAAAAAAACATATTCTAACTTATATTATTGAACAATAAAAGGACCATAATTCGTAATAAGATACCTAGATAATTACGTGTGAAACCAAATCATCAAAACATATCATATAAGTTTACCTTCTACGTTTAGGGTACTTAAATAAATAGATTGGTCTATCGCTGTAATGTAGTCTTGGCATGCATTGTAATTTAGCGCATGAATCCAGAAAATGGAACACTAAGTTGTTGACAGGAACTAATGGAGGCATCTTGAATCTGCTCAGCGTCAGTCGACTCTCCTCGGTGCAGAATCGATCTACTGCAAAATATTAGAATTCATTTAGAGAAGTATGTGGATTAGAACCTTATGTAGAATAGGAATTAAGAACATTGGATCGTTGATTAAGCGTCACAGTCAATATATCTTTAGGTTTTGTAAAAGTATCAGTTTTAAACGTGAAATAAGACGTATGTATATTATATTTTCACGCGGGTGACTAACTGCTATTTATGGTTTGTATTTCTTTTCTGTTGTTCAAGTTTCAGTTTATGAAAGTCAGTGATTTTTACAAGGGACATTATTTGTAAAAAAACTATTTTAAAAATAAATTAAGAGTCTCACCAAATTGAAAATGAACTTAAAAAATATGGAAAACATGTATATCAACTAGTCGAGTAATTAAGGTTTGGCTATATGATGGATTTATAAATCTATATATATAAAAGAAAGTCGTGTTAGTTACGCTATTTATAACTGAAGAACGGCTCAACCGATTTGGCTGAAAATTGTTGGAGAGATAGCTTAGAACTAGGAGACGGACATAGGATACTTTTTATCCTATTCCCGTGGGACGTCACGTGAATAGGATAAAAACGTGGTATAACAAAACGCAACTGACATGGAATAACAAAACGCAACTGACAGCAAATCAAAAAATTTATCAGTCAAAACATTAATCTGGCCGTTCATTTGTTAAAAAATTTACAACACGCAACTGACAGCTAAACGTAATGTTGTCTATGGTTAAGTATGGTTGAAAATTTTTAATTTTGAAGTCGACCGGTTGATGTGTTTGTTTCGAGTTTCTATTTAATAAATAACAATCATTGCCAATTTAAATAAAAAGTGAAGTGAACTATAAAAGGTGGTAAACCAAAAACGCATCAGACTTGGAACAACAAAACGCGCATCTAGAACCCCCTTATTCTCAACTGTCGGATCACGGATTCGATTCGAAAAGTCACATGCCGTCTCGCTTTGACGTATAGCGATAAAATGTGACAGGTATAGAGTTTCCGAAATTCGAATATTTTCCGACAGTTGAGAATAAGGGGGCAGCTAAGTAATTTTGTCTTATCAACAATGTATTTCGAAACATTATTTCTAACTAAAAAATAATGAATAAGTAGTTGAGTGAGCGAGCAATTTTAGCGGCTAAGAATAAAGATGTAGATGACCTGAACTACATAATTCAAAATAAGATCATTGGAACAATGCATTCATTCAAATCTATTGACTGCGTCACAAATGAAGATGAAGCTACCAACTATCCAATTGAATCTTTAAACTCCTTGGATGTGCCTGGCTTAGCACCGCACAATTTACGCCTAAAGGTTGGCTCCGTAGTAATCATGCTTCGAAACATAAACCAACCAAAACTGTGCAACGGTACGCGTTTGGTGGTTAGAAAATTGATGAACAATGTAATTTACGTGACGATACTGAAAGGAAAATTCAAAAGTGAGGAAGTTCTCATTCCGAGGATACCGATGATCCCAACCGATATGCCGTTTGAATTTAAAAGACTTCAATTTCCGATCCGTCTTGCATTTGCCATGACCATCAACAAATCACAAGGCCAATCCTTAAAAGTTTGTGGTTTGAATCTAGAACATCCATGTTTTTTCCATGGTCAATTATATGTGGCATGTTCACGGGTCAGAAATCCATCTGCGTTGTTTGTTTTTGCGCCTAATAATAAAACGAAAAATGTTGTGTATCACAAGGTACTTAAGTGAAGAGCAACCTATGTACTGAAATACAGACATAATAATGAATGATTAATGTAGGTACTTAATTTATTTATGTATTTTTTCTAATAAAAAAACAAATTCCAAAATCTGCTTATTTGTTGCCTTTAAGGCGGAACAGAGTTCGCCGGGTCAGCTAGTAAAAGATAAAATTTAGATAACAAAATACAGACAGTTTAAGATGAAACTAACTTAAATGTTTTTTTCTGTAAAATCATTAAAAAATATGCAAGATCATTAAATATCTACACAAAATGTGACGTATATGTCCAAATAATAAAGGCATTTACATAAAATTTGAGTTTATCGTCACGTAACTCTTGGCAAAGCTCTTCGGTAAGTTGTCTGGCAGGGAATTAATGGAGGAGCTCCAGAGCGGATGCTCGCCGTCGCCGAGGTCGTGTCACGTTTGTCGTCAGGTCTGATGAGTCGAAGCATTTTGTATGCATTGTGTGGCTGGCTTTAACTTTATAGCCTTGAAGACATTCGATATTGTTGGGACAGTGTCCTTGTATTAAGATATTTATGGCTCACAGCTCGTTCTCCAAATTAACCACATACCCAAAACAGAGTCACTGTGTTATATTGATAGCAAGAATAGATAGATATCTGTCGTGTTGGAGTAGTCAGTACTTCCGTCTCCAACACCAGAGATGGATGACGGTTAGTTAACGCTCCAAAATGAATGATATGTCCTCCCAAGGGTCTCAAAGTATTTCCATACCAAATTTCATTTAAATCGGTTCAACGGCCTTATATATGCGTGGAAAGGTAGACGGAAAATTCCCCTGATACCAATGAAATAAAGTAAAATAATAATTAATTATCATTGTCATAGTCAAAATGCTTTCCTGTATATACGTATATTTATATTGGCCTCTGTAAATTGAATTCAAATATTGATTCTTGATTTTAAATTATAATGACGTTCGCGTTCTCTGGATAAGCTAGATACATTTCTAAATTGGAAACCTCAAATCCAAAAACTATCAAGCAGATTGTCTTCTTTCATATATGCACTTAGGCAATTAAAACGTAATACAAATCTAAATACCGCTCTCTCTGCATATTATGCATTTGCACATTCAAGATTAGCATATGGTATTATACTGTGGGGAAACTCCACAAATGCTCACGACATATTTGTTCTTCAAAAAAAATGTATCAGAATACTAACTAATATAGAACAAACAGATTCCTGTAAACCGTACTTCATAAAACTTAAAATACTGACCCTCACGTGTTTATATATCTTTGAAGCCTGCAAATTTGTTAAGAAATATACAGATTTATACTCTCCAGTTACATTAATAAAACGTAATAACCGCTACCAAAATAAACTCAAACTACCTGTTATATATCCTCTTCCTTTTACTATAACTAACAGCTGATGTCAATCCGAAAAGTATGTCATGTCACTCTTGATTTGTCAAGGAAATAAACAACTTATATTTCCCAATGCATTTTATTAATTAAGAGATACAATATTTGGCGACGAGGAAAAATGAACACAGAAAATAGAGCAGATATTTCAAGACTCAAACGGACAAGAACATCTATTCGCGCACAACTTACACGAATAGAAAACCAAATCGGAACATTACAGTACGTACACGAATTTGATTTTGAAACGCGATTGAAGAATATTGAATCTTATGAAACCAATTTTTGTAACACACAATCTGAAATAGAGAATTTAGTTGGTGACGACGACGTACAAAATGAAATTCACGAACGTAGTACTACAGAGGAAACCATTTTACGTATTAAACTTCGACTAAATACCTTACGGGCGCAACCATCAATAAGTTCAAATAATATTCCTAACGTCCATCATACATCTAACTACATGACGCCAAAAATCAACTTTCAACCCTTCCACGAAAACGAAACCTTCAAAAATTTTGTACGACGTCTAGACATGTTCCTGAAACTCAACAAATGTACTGATAACGAATCACGCGTATATACTTTACTTACTGCCTTATCACCAGATCTACATCAAAAGGCAAACGACTTATGCGCACCATCAGAACCTTGCGAATTAAAATTTGAAGAATTAGTAAATATTTTGAGTGATTACGTGGATCCCAAACCAAGTATATGGGCGAGACAACACAAATTTATAAGTCGAGTTCAACATGAAGGAGAGTCTATAACTAACTATTCTACTGAATTGAAACATCTATCCCAGGAATGCGAATTTATGTGCACACATTGCAACAAATCAATTGCTGATAATTTATTAAGTTTACAGTTTATTAGAGGAATCCGCGATGGAGAAATACGAACTAAAATATTACAAAGTCAACATATAATTAAGTTTACAGATCTAGTTCATTCCGCATCATTAATGGAAATCGCTAAAAGAGATAACAATGATATGAATACACAAGCAAAGACACCAGTAGTCCACACAGTTCAATACAAACCGCAATTCCAAAGAATTCCTCCGGGCAGAAAAATTACATTTGAAGACTTGAAGGGAAAGTGTTTTCGTTGTGGTGACACGTCACATAGAGCTAATGGTTGCAGATTCATAAATGAGATATGCTCGAAATGCAAAAAAGTGGGTCATATAGCAAGGGTATGTTTACAGTATATTGGCACAAAACCTAATAAACAGATAGAGGAAAACGAAACAACACATGAAGAGGACATTTGTGACATTAATATTATTAATACAAAAATAACTAACAAATTTCTAATGACTGTATATATTGAAAATAAAAAAATGATCATGGAACTGGACACAGGAGCTGCTTTATCTTCAATGTCATACGAAGATTTTAAAAACTTGAACATTAATAAGAAAATTTTTAAAACTGACATACGCATGAAAACTTATACAGGGGAAATTATCGAACCCTTCGGAGTTGCTTACGTCACTTATACTTACAACAATAAGACCGCCCATGGCAAATTATACATCATCAAACAATCAGTGGACCCAATTTTTGGAAGAGCTTGGATCGGAAATATGGACATTAATTTAGCTGACGTTAAAAATATTGGTACGGCAAACAATCACAAACTAGAAGAACTACTATTAGAATATTCATGCATTTTTGAACAAAAACTAGGGTGCATTCCAAATTTCAAAGGTCATTTTACATTAAAAGATAATACTCACCCCATATTTATCAAACCCCGGAGAATTCCCTATGCCTTGAAGGAAAAAGTGGAAGAAGAAATAGAAAGGTTATGCAAGGAGGGCGTCATCAGCAAAGTTGACAATTCTGAATGGGGTACACCCATAGTCCCTATCGTGAAACCCAATGGATCAATAAGACTTTGTGCAGATTACAAGGTTACATTAAATAAAGCAATCAAGGACGAAAATCACCCCATACCAGTCATCGAAGATATTTTTAACGAAATGAATGGGGGTAAATATTTCTGCACATTAGACATTACGCAAGCATATCTCAACATGGAAATGACAGAGGAGAGTTCTATGATGCAAACAATCAGTACTCATAAAGGTACGTTTAAAGTAAACCGCCTCATGTTCGGGGTCAAAGTGGCACCAAATCTATGGCAGAAATTCATGGATCGAATATTACAGGGCATTTCTGGAACAAAATGTTTCTTTGATGACATTATTATTCAAGGGGGAACTCGAGACCAATTACTCAGTCGATTGAAACAAGTATTTCAAAAGATCAAGGACAATAACCTCAAAATGAATAAAGACAAATGTCAATTCTTCAAAACAAGTATAAATTATCTAGGACACACTATTGATCAAAATGGTTTACACAAAAATAAAGACAAAATCAATGCTATAATTAAAACAGAAAAGCCGAAAAATGTAAATGAACTTCGCACATTTTTGGGTATGGCAAATTACTATAATAAATTTATTCCGAACCTCGCAAGCATTGCTTCACCATTGAACAAACTTTTAAAAAAGAACATTGATTACATTTGGACGAAACCCTGTGATGAAAGCTTTCAAACTATCAAAAAGGAGATTGCAAATAATAACGTATTGATCCATTTCGACCCAACAAAAACTTTAGTACTTGCCACAGATGCTTCACCTTTAGGCCTAGGGGCCGTTCTCTCACATCGGTTGCCGAACGGTGATGATAGACCAATTGCCTTTGCATCGCGCTCTTTGAGTAATAGTGAGAGGAAATACAGCCAAATCGATAAGGAGGCCACCGCGATATATTGGGGTCTGAAGAAATTCTTTCATTATTGCTACGGCAGAAAATTTGTTCTCGTGACAGACCACAAGCCATTAACAACAATCTTTCACCCAGGAAAAACCCTACCATCTTTAAGTACTATGCGCCTGTTTCATTATGCACACTTTCTATCCGGATTTGACTACACAATTGAGTACAGGAGCACCAAGGAAAATGGGAACGCAGATTATTTATCCCGCTTTCCAGTAGACATTCCAGACCACAAGATGGACCAACATTACATATACCAACTGCAACAGATACACACAATTGCTATGAGTCATGATAAAATTTTAAGTGAGATAAACGTGGACAACGAATATAAAAAACTTATAAAAGCACTAGAAACAGGCACAGATTTGAAAACATTAGGTTACAATAATAATGAATTGACGTTACACGATGGGCTCATATTCAAAGGCACAAGATTAATGATTCCTATATCTTTAAGAGAACACGTTTTAAAGGAATTACACTGCGGCCATATAGGAATGTTAAAGATGAAACTTTTAGCAAGAAGCTATGTCTACTGGAAAAACATTGACACGCACATTGAAGAACTCGTTAATAATTGCCGTGAATGTAGGATAAAACAAAACGAGCCGGCTAAAGCTCCATTACACCATTGGGAACAACCAACAACACCTTGGCAACGCATACATGTTGACTTCGCAGGCCCGATCGATAATCACTATTTGTTTATAATCGTTGACGCATATTCCAAATGGGTTGAGATTGTCCCAACCAAAACCACAACTGCTTCTTGGTGTATTAAAACACTTGATGAACTTTTTGCAAATTTCGGTATGCCACATTCGCTCGTCTCGGATAATGGCAGACAATTCACATCCAACGAATTCGAGAATTATCTACAACAGAATAATATCCAACATAACAAGTCGGCTCCATACCATCCATCCACCAACGGTCAAGCAGAAAGATATGTGCAGACCATTAAGAATTCGCTTAAGGCAATGACTGATGAAAAAGGGGATATACACAGCAAACTGAGGATAATTAAGATACAATTAAGACAAACCCCTCACCGCACTACTGAAACAAGTCCATATGAAATGATGTTCGGTAGGAAAATAAGGACGCGATTGCATGCTTGGTTCAGTAAGCCCCATCAGTCAACTCCACAGCAAACCTCCGCAAGACATAATGAACCGGTTAGAATCTTCAACATAGGTCAGAGGGTACAAGCCAGAAGTTATTCACATGGAGGAAATAAATGGGTATTTGCAATCGTTCGGAAAAGACTCGGAAGACTCCATTACGAGATTATGACTGACCAAGGCGAAGTGTGGAGAAGACATGTCGACCAACTGCTGGCGCCTAGGGTTGCTTACAGGCACTGAAATTGAGGGGGAGGACTGTTATATATCCTCTTCCTTTTACTATAACTAACAGCTGATGTCAATCCGAAAAGTATGTCATGTCACTCTTGATTTGTCAAGGAAATAAACAACTTCTATTTCCCAATGCATTTTATTAATTAAGAGATACAATACTACCTTTTTCAAATTTAAAATTAATAACAGACTCTCCACACGTCATGGTAATTAAAATATACAACCATATTCCCAATAACATAAAAAATTTGGAAAAAAATATAGCCTTTGAAAAACAGTTAAAAGAATATCTCATCAATAAAAGTTATTATAATATGTCTGAATTCTTCCAGGATAAAAATATGTGATTGAAGTTTTTATATAAACTGCCGATTAATTAATGTGAAAGTTTTGAAATGAGAGAATATCAAAAATAATATAAAGGTAATAATTATACGAAAAAATGTCATAAATAATATACTATACATGAGCATGATTAAAAATATAATTATGTTGTAATTACTAACATACCTATAAAAATAATTATTAATATTTAGTTTATAATGTTACTTATTTAAATGATTGTAGTGATAATAGTTAAGGTTTTAATATGTTAAATATAATTATTAGCATAAGTTAATTTATGTAAGCTAAGAAATTGCTACGCCCCTACAGGGTGCTACTTACATGCACAGACAATACTATGTATTAGTGTTACAATTAAAACATGTAGTGACTTGCAATAAAGATAAAGATAAAGATAAAGCTGGAAATTAGCAATTTAGAAGACGATAAAATCAAAAAAATCAAAATATTGGGTGATAAGTATTTAGATTTTTTCCTTTGAACCAACAACTTAATTATATAAAATTATATATGTCATTTTAGGTAAGCTGCTGTTTGAGTTTCTAGTTTTGGTGATATTTCATCTTATTATTGTGCTTGTTTCAAAATAATGCTATAACTTCTCATTGCAATACTATGCCACTATTTTATAAGTCTGTGTACTGAAAGCATTATTATCATCAGTTTCTACTCGAATAAAATGGCACATATAGGCTATTCATATGAAGCTAAATAATATAGATCACTGAATAGATTGCCGTCAAAGCGGAAGCTCTCTGAGAGAGGCAACATTGTCGCAATTGTTGATGAATCGATCGTACAGACTGCGTTTAGCGGATATGACATTGTGTATGATCTGTGGTGCATTATTGTTGCCATAGGAACACTGTGAACAGACTGAGATGCAGGTATTAACATCTGCATCTAAGAATAGAATGAATGAACATAGTGACCCTGTTTTGGCTAGATGATCAATTTAGAGATTTTAGAGATCGAGCCATGAATCTTATTTATCTTTATATTATTAATCTCATGTATTCACATGTATTAAAAGAACACATTGGAACACTTTGGACGATTTCAGGCAGGCAAAACTTACCATACCGCAATCAAGTCTAAGTTATCCAGACTAATCGAAGTCAAGATGTACCTATTTAGTTGTATGTTGTAAGGCGGTTTGGTTTTATTTGCGGGCTATTAACCGATCATATCAACTTTAACAGGCATCTTTTCAATTTAAATATACTGCCCAGAGCTTGCATGGAGGCAGAAGAAACAGTCGCTCACGTTCTGTTAGATTGCAAAAGGTACTACTCCTGTAGTCTACTAGCCCTACCGTCTAAGTCATACAGAAGGAGAAATAGGAAGAGATATGGTGAAGGAACTTTTAGATAATAACATTGCCGAAGAATCCAACTCCTGCTTTGCATGCCCTATAATTGCAAAAGACTGGCCAACTAAGTACCGGGCTAAATATCTGGGATTTCCGGGCAGTCTCTGGGAGGTGCTCGGCGACGATCAACTAACTACGGTTTGTTCTATCTAACGTCACAATAGGTACAGAACCCTTGAAATTAACTAAGGGCTGAGTATAAGGTTGAAACAGTTTTCGTGTTGGCATGTCGGTCCGGATCTGCACTAAGAGCTTCCTGGATTCTATATCTTTATGTTACCCGACGAACTATTACCGTTCCCATTTGCCCCTAATTTTAATAGCAACGAGTGCCTTTCCAAGGAGTTTGTATTCGCACGATTTGTTCTTGTTTTTGGCATGATCTCAAGCGTTCGAATTATTTTACAGTTTCATTTCGACATATTTGCAAGAATTGCTAAAAATTTTGAATTTCAGTAATTGGGAACAAGGTTTCATAGAAGCAGACGTTTTATTGACTGTAGGATGCAAACGAAACTTTATGAGTAATTACGTTAAATGATAAATTATGATGATCAATTTGTTAACGTATCTAACCTTTTATTTTACTGTCATTGCCGACGTATGAAGTTCAGGGGCGTAAATGATTTTATTATACGTTACGTTCTTCTTAGTTATTACCTAAGAAGAATGGCGGAATATGAAACCATTTCAACGGATAGCGCAGAAATAATGATCTAAGTACAGATATATCAAGCACCAATAGAAAATATTTCCCCTTCGATGATCTTCGGAATTGCTAATCTATGTTTTGTTATATATCTTACTATAACGCGTGATACCCAAGGAGTAAAAATTTTATAAATAAGGCCGTAAATACCTTTATATGTCCTTCGACATCTAGTCAAGTTTTCAAAATGTAAAAGTTTGATAGTATTTTTGGCTCTATCTATTTCTTCTATTCTTCTAGTCTATTTGAAATTGAAGTGTAGCCAGAATTTTCTTAACATTTACAACATTATTTTGATTATCGCCGCTATAATTTTTACCGAATAGATGATTTTTCGTAAAAAACAATAAAGTCCTGTAAATACAGGTAACAAATAAAGTACTAGCGAATAAAACTTAGCATTGAAAATCTTCGAAACACCGAAGGATTTGTCAGTAAACACAAGTTTAAAGTTATTTGTATTATGCCGGCGGCGCCAGATTTAAGCAGCTTTGACAAATATTTGCTCGTAGATTCACATCTCGAACTGAGAGAACTTGTATGTAACTGTACTGCTTCCTCAGTTTTTATATCATTCATAAGGCCTTCCATATTTGTACCTATACCTTCACTATATTGAGTAGGTAGTAGTAGGTAGAAGGCATTTGCTTCTCAGGAATGGGTTTCGTAAATTAACCTTAGTACCATAAATAATTTGAATTATTTTAGGGTGGTGCTATTTCAAGTGCAGTTGCAACGTTACTTTTGTGGCAGTCAGACATGATAGTATGAGTATTGCGCTGCTACTGAGCTTCTAGTTATTGTATGAAAAATTAGTAGTGTTGCGGATAGCGCGCCACAGTGTCGCCACTGCAGGGCCTTCTCTTGCCTCTAATTTGAAGGCGCCCTAAAGTTTTAGCATGGCGACCAAGTAGGTACCGGAAAGCACAAAGTAGGACAGCCTTCCACTAGATGTACAAACGACCTGGTCAGGGTCGCAGGCTGCGCATAACCGTTCCGTTTGGAGCTCGGTGAGGAAGGCGATTATTCAGCAAATGGCATCATAGGCTGATATGATGATATCACCATCATGAAGTCGTATTTCTATTCCATGATGTAAGTGCGCTAACTGAAGCGAAAATTGCATTATGAAAATCCTACAAGAAATTTTATAATGTTTTATTTCAGGTATGTGTAAGCTGTCAAACATTACCTAACTATTTTAAGAACATTAACTATTTTGAAAAATTGCTAAAAATATCTAGTGATCTAGTTTCTCTACAGGTCTTGATACTTGAGCAGCATTATATATACATAAACATGCACAGCTTCAAAGCAGACATAAATTTTAATACTTTCCTCGGAGAAATCCAAGCGTTGTATAAAGTTCCTCTGAATAAAGTAATATAATCTCACTGTGCAGATAACAGTGAGATTATATTACACAATTTTCTACAAAGCACCAGGCGTTGTAGAAAACTGTGATACATTTTTTTATGAATAATAATGATAATACATATATTAGAATGCAATTTGCTGCTATATTAAATACTTGTAGGATTGTTAGACGTTTTCTTCAAGACGACATAATTAATACACAAATCTGATACTTGGCACAGCCCGTAACAGATATTCAAATACTAGCTTAAACCTGAGAAAAACAAAGATGCCTAAATAACAATATTCATACACTAACACCTATTATAAAAGCTTACGTAATTTTTTTCTTAAAATGTTACAGTCGAAATTAAAGTCCAATGATTGATCGCAAGCGGGATATTGTTGGTGAAAGGGATAGGATTTAAGCCGTATCTTGGAGATTCTTGGAGATTTAGAACGGAGATGAACAATGCCCGGATCTTTGTTTGTAACAGGGCTTATTTATTTGTGCTAATACTTTTGCAGGAGTTTCATCTTGCTCTACTTAGTTCCTCTACTCACCTTCCTGTGATATATGAACAAAAAAATGTAGATTCATAATTTTCGTAATCCAAAATTACATTGTTATTTAAAGCCGCAAACTAAATTTATGTAACAATAACTACGCCAACGAAAACCACAAATCAATAGACCTTTCCGCTGGAAATCTGGTAATCTACCTTTTCATTTTTATAATGAAGGCATCTTTAATAACCACGTGTTGTGGATTTGCCATAAAGTGTATTTGCAATAATTTCACTTAGTAGATCTCCCCACAACCTTTGATAATTATAGGGATTACATAAATGAAACAAACTCATTTTGTGTATTTTGCAAACAGGAAGCATAGTTTATTTAAATAACGTTAAAATTAAGGCTGATTTCAGTGTAGTGTAGGTATTATATTTGAGTTTAAAAAAAACGGCAAGCAGCGATTATTCTAAGCAGCACAAACATTAAACAACAACATTAACATATACCTAATAAACATTTTCTATAAAATCGCGAGTGAGCCTCAATGACACGATTACGATTCGAAATTTAAAAATATTTGTGCTAACTGCTAGGGGTACCCGTGTATGCTATGAAGTATTAGGTAGATACTTAGTTACCTACTGCCTATATCATTATAACCACCCTATATACGACCCACTGCTGGGCACAGGCCTTCCTACATGGGGAAACACATGAGGAGCTTGGGCCATAACACCACCACGCTGGCCCAATGCGGGTTGGTGGGTTAAAGCGGTTGAAGAATCAACCGGGACCAACGGCTTCACGTGCCTTCCGAAGCACGGAGGAGCTCGAGATAACAAACTTTGATTGACCCATCCCAGGATCGACAATGGCGAAAGTTGCTTTGTTTTTCGTATTGAAACCACAGCGCTCAAACCAATACGCCACCGAGCTCCTACTGCCTATATACCCAAAGGAAAATAATCGGATGATTGTTTGTTACCTACTGTATATTAGACATAACCAACTGGCGGACGGTCTTTACAAATAATAAAAAGAATCCAGTCGACTTAGTCCCTTATCATCATTGTTATTTGCACGGTCATTCTTCCACCTCACTATTTTCTCCCCATTCTTTCGTCACATCCTCAGATTTCTTATCATGGAGAGAACTAACTATCTGTAGGCGACGTACCGTAATAATTGCTTGCTTTATAAGCGTCGGCAACAGTCCATGGTTCCGACAGTCCGCTTTTGCAGATACCTTGTAAAATTGTGCTAGAATTTCCTGCGACCTTTGTGCGACTTTGTTTAAGCGAGAAAAGATATTTAGACATTATTAGTGCGAAGTTGGCTAATAATAACGTTTGTTGTAAAACTCGTAAGTTTCTAGCTAAGTATGAACCATCCGTGGTTTTGTTTTTTTATTTTTATTTATTTTATTTTAAGAATTTATGTAGGTACACACAAAACCAATCCACAATGAAAATATAAACAAAGGATAACAACAGTACCATGACAACAAAGGAACCGTTTATTCCTACATGAAATAATTCCAGCATTCCTGTGTTCAGGAGCATAGATAGAAAGATAGAAATGGTTTGTATTAAAATATATTTTTATTATTAGTTCCTCTGCTCCTACTAAAACGTTTCTTCAATGAGCTCTGGTCACCTTATCCGCCGCAGGAACACAATACTGCCACGCAAATAATCAACGCAGTAAGTAAAAATTTGTCAAAATCGTGTTTTTGATATATTCGGATTCCTTACAATGAGATCTGAGATGCATAATGAGAGAGAAAATGAGATGCGTAATGAGTCTAGCAGTGTAAAAATCTAATAGTATCAATGCAGTAATTTTCTATATTGTTCATGTGCATTAAACCTAACAATCAATCTTTGACATTTATATCTAATAAGAAAATCGCGTACATTTGCAAATGGCGCCACGTGCGCGTGTAGGTATTACCAATACCAATATCCGCATATGTGTCTTAAAACGAAACAGATTTGCGAGAAAACAGTACCTACCTATAACAATAATAATAATATTTTTTGTTTGATGAAGTAGGAATATTTGTTCCATTTGTGCGTAGTAGATGGCGCTGTACCGAATCAATGGCGCTGTTAAGATTTTTAGTCGGTAGTTATAAAAAGTTTAATAAATTGCCTATAAATTAGGCCGCATTAAAAAATGACTGAAGTCAGGGTGCCTAGTTTTTTTAACGGTTAAATCTTCTTTAAATAAACCAACCCCCCTCCCTCCCCCTAAAAAAACAAACATTTTATTCTTAAATATCATCCGGAAAGTCGCAACAATATTTGACGTTTCCAAACTGGAAATAGCGTACACTTGCAAATGGCGCCAAGTTCGCGTGTTGCAAATTAAAACTACATTTTATCCTATGTATATAAAATAAGACAGTCGTATTGAGCTTAAAGCACTTCCAAGGAGGTTCGATCATTTAGCCTATTTATTCTTATAGACTAAAAAAAATACGCAATTCTTTTGTTGGGCAAGGTATACGCTTTTATAACAAAATTCCCGAAGCAATTACTAATCTACCACTACATAAATTTAAATTATTAGTCAAAAACACCCTGCAAACTAAAGGTTATTACACTATTAATGATTATGTGAATGACAAATTTGTGTGGAAAGAAACTGTACTCCAATTTTCACGAGATATGCCAATTTGATAATATATACCTAACATTTAATTTATTTAATTTTATAATATGTATTATGTTGTGACTATGCATTGTCGGACAGCCTTAAAATAAAGTTAATACTTTTGTTATTAAGTTTGTATATCGTTTCTAACTTGATATACCTACTTTGACTAATTTTTTTTCTGTATGGCACTGCACAGCAAAATATTTAAATGTAATCACAACAATTGTGAATTCATATTATGAAACGAGTGACTACACGAGTTTGTTGCCGGATTCTTCTCGGTAGTTCAACGTTTGGAACAAGAGTAAATTTAGACATGATAGACAGATATACAATATGACATTGTGAGATCATTTCATAAATAGATATACATAATTTGTGATTCTTGACGATTCGAAAGAGCTTCTTATAGGAGCCTACTTGAATAAATATATTTTTAATTTTGATTTTATAATGCGAAACTCCTTGGTGGAATTCTTATACATTTTTTTAGGAAATAAAAAATTAGTAAAGAATACGCATGGCACCATACAAAGGAAGGAGCGTGCAATAAAACTATTTTATAACAATTTTACCGCACAATCAGTTGTATGGCGCGTAATAATTAAAACTTTCGAACAATGTATGTATACATACAGGCTTCGTAAATGCATTTTTTGAGCAAATGTGTTGAAATAGTACATTATGATATAAGTGCGGTAAGTTGAAAATTACAGCCGAGAGGCGATATTGCTAGCCCGAGCCGTTGGCGAGAGCTACAAGAAAGCAGAGGCTGTAAATTATCAGAGCACACGTATGTCATACGACGTTTTATAATATATTTGCGAGGAAATAAATAAAACTCGGACTTTCTCAAACGAAAAAATCTTTAATCACTTGTTAAAGCAGTTGTAAAATTTTGAACAATTTGTAAAATTGATTATTACGTTGCCAGTCGGCATCTTTAATGTTGTCAAGTAAATTAATATTTTTGTGTTTTTGTTACAGATAAATGGTTTTAATTACTTACTGTCGAAATTAATTAAATTAAAGAATTAAGTGTTTATCTATTATATATTATCTCCCAAAGTTAATTTTATTCATAAAATGTTGACCACTTTTCTGACATAAAAACTCTTTGATACGGTTTAAAAAAGTACTTACCGTTCGATTTTAGACGGAGCATCTTGATAAACCGTGCGTTTTACATGAGGTTTTACATTACAATAACGCACAAAGTACGTAATGAGATACAATACGATATTGAAAATGGTAATTAATAAACCCTTTACGAGCAAATGTGTTATAAAATAATTTACGATATAAATACTAAGTGTAAATTATTTTCATACAAAATACTTCATATTATGTATTATTTTAGCATTGTGCCACTTGCACCTATTTGACAATTCAACGTTCCAACTACAGCAATGACAGTTTTGATATTTGGTCAGATAATACGCGAGTGTACCCAATTAATAGTTTAACATGAAAGTTTCTGTATTTCATAGTTTTCAAACACATGTACCTACGTACACATACGTACATCCTTTGTTCCGTGGATATTCGTTTATGTAAAACTTCGAGCAAACTCCCAATTACGGGGAAGTTTCTAACTGAACAAATTCAATTTAAAACGGAGAACTGCCTTGAACAAGGTTTTGATGTGGAAGTAAATAAAATAAATTTATGTCTGGTAATAACAATAATGATTGATAGCGATGTTACGTTGGTTACCATTCTTTTATTAACTGGCGAATTTAAATAAAACGAAGGTTTCAACATTCCTATTCTAATCTTCATTATCATTATCACATTGTAGGTTCAAAAGGGCCTGTTGAGATTGTTTTTTGTTTCTGTAGGTATATTGATAGTTATTTTGTGCAGGGGGGCGTAGTGCGGTTGATATAATAATGTGACTTAAATAAAATAGTTTGTTTTTTATTATATTAAATTGAGTTTTTATATTATTTATTGAATGTCTTTTATACATTTATTATAATATAATAAATTAAAAGGAGAAAATGTTATTCAATTATCAAATAAAATTGTTACTTAATAGTTTTTACAAAACGTGTGTCACTGAACTATAAGCTGGAACTGAAACTGTAACATTGATCTAATAGATCCGTTAACGAAACATATTAAGAACAAATGGATACAGTTCAGTCCAATAAGCACGATGGCGGAATAAAGCGGTACCTACCAATGAAATGAGACCTGTTATGGACCCCTGTTTCTACAAAAGCGTAAAGGATTTCTACATTCTCTCGGGTCTTTAGGTTTTGGTAGCCTACGACGTAGTCTAGTATGCATTGCGTTTATTCTGACATCCTATTTAAACACGTTTGGTGCGCTCGTGGTTCACTAATTCATATAAATTGTTTGTCGGTTCAGTACGTGCATACCTAGTGAGTGAATTGTTGTTTGTTGTTTGTCTATAGATTTGTAGAAATGAGAACACCAGAGTTGTAAAGTATTTATGCAGATTATACAGTGTGTTCCGGAAGTCCGAAAGAAAATTTAAGGCGGTGGTTGTATTGCTTGTCAAGAAATACCTCTGAAAGTTTGATATTTTTATTTTCTGATCCGAACTTTACCGTACCTACGACACACTACAGTTAACTAACACACACAACCCGCGCACATGCTACGGCATCGAACCCACAACACCTGAATTCCGAATTTTATTTCGGAATTCTGTAACACACGGTATAGACGTTTGTCTTACCCACGCGCACTTTTTCATTGTTGGAGACAACTGCTTTATAACTCAGTTGCATAATTTAAGAGGATATGTTTTTTTTTTATACATATATGTATATGTGTTCCAAGTCTCACAACGCAATTCTTATTGTTTTATTTGGGTTTTAATATTCAATCCACAGATAGAAGTAAGCTTACTGAAGTTTTGTAGCCTAGAATTTTTTATTAATTTGGCGAAAATAGCAAAGGTTGCTTGTAACTAAACTATGGTATCTCTATCTGTACAGTCGACAGCACATCAAGCGTAACAGTTTGATCTTTCGTAGTGTAACTGTTACGCTTTATGTGCTGTCCTCTGTACATAGAATATTGAAACCGGACTCTAGAGCTTAATAATATTGTGCAGTGAAACATTCTGAAATATATACGAAATCACTGTATAACACTGGGTTTTCCATAATAGAAACAGCAATTTAGGATCAAAGAAACTGGTGGTAAACATTAAAGCGATAGGGGTTCATCCTACGTGACCTACCAAATATAGTTAAGGTTCGGTACCTACTCATTATATAAAGAATTAGTTAGAGACCGCGGTCTAGAAAAACAAATAAATATATATGTCACAATAAATCCTTCTTGGGGATTGATCACGGAATACATGAATAAAGTTTTCTTCCTTTTACTTACCGAAGCTACCTCGCCAGCTGCATATTTTGTAAGTTCCGAAAGTCTGTTATCGAATCCAAATACTATTTAGAGAGAAACATATTTATTTTGCTGCGGGTTACAAATTAACTTCATATATAAAACATAAATAAAACTATTTTACTGGATTTACTCAACTCGCGAACAAACGATCGCGATCAAACCCTCGCTCGAGCCTGTCACATACAAATAAAAACTAATTGTGGTGTCTGATCAATTAGATGTTACAATGCACTTGACTGTTTGTAATACTGACTGTATTAGAGTGTCAAAAATAAGTATATATTATATTCTATCTTTTATGTTAATATGGTAGGGATCAAAATCATTAGATAAGATAAGATAAGATAAGATAATCATTTATTCACTGAAAACATGGTATTACAAGATGTTATGGAATATATTTACTTGCACATGTTTTGCTACTATGAATAGCATGCAAATCATAAAATATATTTAAAAATCTTACAAAATACCATATAACAGAAGTCAAATCAAATTTAATTACAATTTAAGTCAATTTCCATAAAATAATTTAATATCAGACATTCGCAATAGAATATATAACATTATAATTAATTGAATTTAGTCAACACAGAATAATCAATCAAATGAGACCCATCTATTTTTATCCTTAAGATCATAAAAGTTGTTATTATTTAACCATTTATTTAATTTATTTTTGAATAAATTTCCAGACAGAGCTTTTATACATTTTAAGGCTCATCCTGAGGAGCTCGGTGGCGTAGTGGTTTGAGCGCTTTGGTTACGATAACGAAAACAAAGCAACTTTCGCCATGGTCGGTCCCGGGATGGGTCAATCAAATTTATAATCTCGAGCTCCTCCGTGCTTCGGAAGGCACGTTAAGCCGTTGGTCCCGGTTATTACTGCAACCGCTTTAACCCACCAACCCGCATTGGGCCAGCGTGGTGGTGTTATGGCCCAATCTCCTCATGTGTTTCTCCCATGTAGGAAGGCCTGTGCCCAACAGTGGGACGTATATAGGCTAATGATGATGATGAAGGCTCATCCGGCAAAGTGGAGGCGGCTAAGCAGTGTCTAAACAGCGCTAGCTGTCTTCGCATATGGACTCTTCTTACCGCTTCACATCGTCAATCACAATCACAAGGGTGTTTCAATGTGTGTATGGGTGTGTCAATTGCCGTGCTTCGTATAAAACAAAAGATTTCACATTTTGAAAGGTGAAACAAAATCAAAAAGTATACCTTACTTAATTTCACAAGCCCATTTTGTGTCTTAGTTTATTCCGTGTTTTATGTGTATGTTTTTAAGGTGCATCTTGTTCCTTTATTTTACATCAATAATAAATATAATAGTAACTTATTCCTTAATACACCAATCTCCAAACTGTAACGTTACAGATTGTCGCTGTGTCGCGACTCACAAGTCGCGGGACGCATGCTGTGACGAATTTTCTCACAGAATTACGCCGCGTTTACATTTATCTGACGCCTCCTGACGTGACGGGTCAGAACGGGAATCGGTTTCATATCATTACTATGGTTAGATTTACGTCACGACAGATTAATGTTATACTATAGTCGTGAACTAAACTGAATTGACCAGAATTAAAAAAAAATCGAATAAATTTATAATAATTCAAAATGTTTATTTGCACAATATAACGTTAGATAAATTTTTTCTAAAGTATTAATGTAGATACCTACATAACTAGGTAACCGCACAGCTCTATTTCAACAACCTTAAAATATTCGTCTGTGGTTTTTTTAATTTATATATTAACTGACTACATCATTCGAAAAAAAATTGTTTCAGCGTTGTTTGCGAGTATATACCTAAACATCTACACTAAATTCGAGATATCAATTTTTTTTATACAACTAGCTTCAGAGCTTCTCAGAATTGATGGACCACGTGAAAGAAACGATTTTGATTGATTACACGTTAAATATGGTCGCCTGATGCTATGCAGTATACCGTAGCCTGCATGTAGACGCTCGTAGCACCTTGGGGACTGTTCACGCCTTGCCCATAAAAAATCAAGAGAAGCGTAGGTACGCTACTTATATACCGGTACAGTACCTATGCTAACAGCATAGGATACGAGTCCCCCTGACTCCACCAGCTACCAACATTAAACTTTCTCAATGAACTCGGGTGACTTCTACTCACCTCCGGAACGCAACACTACACTATAAAATAGTGTAGTTTAGACGCCATCTTCTACCATATAGAAACGTTAATCCATTCGGGCGCCCAAGATCGGGTGGTAATTACAACACATAGAGACTGTCTCCATCTTATCGACTTATCCGTAGAGCAGAGCCCGATGTGATCATACTGCAAAAAATAGGAAATTAGCTAGACGAGGTAAGGAATACAACTCTACAAACGTATGGTTTTAGAATTTAGGTATCTTTTCTAATTTCGGAAATATACAAATCGAATAACGTTCAATGTGACATTTGCTCCGCATAACAACGCACGGCGTCTACAAACGACGGCGCGCGGGGGTGATAGACATTCATTTAAAATGATTTGAGAAAAAACAGCATTGAAATAGACGGCAATTTCATATGTAGATAAGACCTATGAATGAATATAAGATTCATGAAAGGAACTGTACATAAAATTCTACATAAGGACATTTCAAGTAAGCTAAAAGCGTTTGAACCACACAGAAACCATAATATAGATCCACCCCGCAGCTTAATGCACACGTTAAGGGCCGCGAAATGGCCGCAGTAATAGCTCACTAATAGGAATAAAAGGAATCGCAGAAAGGAGAATGGGGTAATTCCGAACGCGGGGAAAAGTTTGACCGAGACTGGTTCATACATAATATTTATATCACAGAATAACTATTTCTATCTAGGGCACTGGCAGTGCGATTCACTAACAGAAATATTCGACATCGAGCTTTACGACTTACAAGACGATGAGGCGCCATTGATTTTGACGTTTGAGCACAGCGCTGCGCGTAAGCGTATTCACTAATCTCTACGTCGATCTCTTAGCTGTGTGTTTGTTGCTGTTTTGGATATACGACATGAAGTACAATCAAAGTTTTTTGTTTGTTTATAAAATGCATCGCAATAACTTCATTCAATATTTGATTGACTTTCACATAAAAATATAAAAATAAAAAACTTTTTAGTTCCGGCTCACGCCTCGTCGTCAGAACGCTAGTATCACTTATGGTTGTCAAATGGTTGTCAAAAAAACTTCAAAGGTAAGGCAGCGCTGCCGACAACCACGAATTTAAGGCTGCTGACTTTAGTGAATCGCATAGCTGTCTACGAAACGGGACTAATTAATTTTACTACGAAGCGAGGACGTGACGTCAAGAGAATCACCGTATCGAGACTCGACGTAAGGAGAATTCGATAGCGTGGGAATCATCACCACCCTATTAACGTCCCCCTGCTGGGCTCAGGCCTTCGTACATTGGAGAGACGTACAGGAGTTTAGCCTATAACTCCACCACTCAGGCCCAATGCGGGTTGGTGGGTTAAAGCGGTTGCAATTAGAGCCGGGGCCAACGGCTTGACGTGTCTTCCGAAACATGGACGAGCTCGAGATTATAAATTTCGATTGACCCATCACGGAATCGACCATGGCGAAAGTTGCTTTGTTTTCGTAATTAAAACCAGAACGCTTAAAGAATACGCCACCGAGCTCGTGATGGTGGGAATAGTTCATTACAATAATGCTTAATGCCTGGAATAGAACATGCATCTCCCTCTCAGCCAGCAGAAACAGATTATCAGCTATCCTTTTCAACCCCATCGCTAAAAAGGTGTTATAAGGGCCGTGTACCTATGTTGTGTATCTGTGTGTCTGTCTATGGCATCGTAACTCCTAAACGCATGATCCGATTGTGATTCGCTTTTTTATTGTTTTAAAGCTGACGTTCAGGCGTTTGATGACAATCAGCTCATTTTCTACTTGACTAAAGGGTTTTCTATTTTTCTCGTATCTGACTGAACTGAAGTTTGGTGGTGGAATTTCCAAGACATGCTAACCATTATGTTGCTGTAGCATCAAATAGTCAGCGGGATCCTCAATTTTTCAGAAACTTATACATACCGTGTTCGGGCTTAAAAGAATGGCCTCAATGAGAAGGTGTCAGATAGATGATCAAGGCCGGCGGTCACTTAATATTTTAATTTTTTATTATCACTCATGGTAGGTATATGCGGCTGCGTTGAATATTACCCTGCGCTCAGAATTACTCCACTCGTTCTTATGTAGGTACAGTTCGTGGCTTATTTGACGACCGACCGACTGTTCTGATCCTGCCACACGGTTGTACCTCTAATTCGTTTAACGTCGAGATGAATATTTTTTTGTGAGCGCGTACATTTATTACATGGGTGAATCGCTGGAATTCTACAATTTGGACTTCTTTAAGCCTAGAGTGAATAGGCACCTTCTAGTTAAACATGTATCGTCGTAGCCTTGTCATTACTTAACATCAGGTGTGATTGTGGTCACATCTTTGCCTATTGATTGTAACAAAAAATCGAAGTGTGTGATTGATGTGAATATTTGTGTTCATACGGTATAGAAAATAGTCATCGCCAAAGTTCCGAATTGTTTTTAGACTGCTATCACACATGCAGGATAAGGGACAATATCAAAATATCTTTGAAACAATAAAAAACTCCAAAGTTGGAAGAAATAAATATTTACTTGGTGCCCATCCTGAGAGGGATCACTTGAAGTCATTTTCCAAACCTCAGGACAAATGAGCACGTATTTTGGTCTTATCCACTAACGCACCTTGCCATCTTTCTATCTTCATCAGGATATTACCAAAACACTGATACCTACTCTCATCGCCCTTATATCATCTTAGTACTATATGAATTTATTGTTAAATTCATTGATCACGTATTTTCGGTAGCGGATTTTTTTTTAATTTACGAGACGGTAAATAAAAGGACCAAGTATCCACTATACCTTAAGCTTACCAAAAGCAATAAATTAGGCTTAGTTCAATCACGTAATCAATTTAGCGGTCGGATGCAGTTCATTTCGTATTAATGCTGTAGTGAAGAGAATTTAGGATGGCAAATGGGCTTGTGGTTTTGGTTTGCTGAATCTCTCTGACACTCCTAAATGGAGATAGCTTAAATACCTTTCTACCGAATGAATGTTCACATTTTAATGAATTTAATAAAATGATTCTTGTTAAATGTTGGTTGGTTGGGGAATAATTTAATAATAATAACAGAAAGTAGTAGGTCGTAGGTATGTTTTATCTTTTTTTCTCCCGCTCAGTCAGTAATATCTCTATACCTATCTATCTCGGCCGAAACGTTTCGATAGATCGCCTTAAGCCGGCTCCTCTTATTAATTCGTGATCATAGAAAGCGCGTGCTCCCACATAACACGTGAAAACCATAATGATCGTGTTCTGTGTGATTTAAGGGGTGACTTCCTTCCACTGAACTCGAATGAGTTCTGCTGAGATTTTTTTATACCCTAAGGTGGCAATAAAGCATACGGCCGACCTGATGGTAGGTAAGCGGTTATCGTAGTCTAAGACGCTTGCAACACCAGGACAACGCGCAAGTGATACCTACTTGCGCGTTGCCGACCCTGTGAAAACTTTCCACCTACATTGATTGCCCAAAACTAAAATGAGGTTCACTGAATTAGACAACAGCGAGTATAATCTTTGATTATTCTAAGTCAACGAGGAAGAGAGAAGTTGGATAATAGTTTCTCCAGTCATCGAATATTTAAATAATGTTTAGATACAAAAAATATTTATCCTTGTTTAACTAAAATGATTTCCTTTCATTTCAATCATAAAAGGCAAAACCTGAGAAATAAAGATTTATTTGTTTTATTATTGTTGTTTTATCTGTTTTCGAACTATTCATATCTTAGTTCGTGTTGTAGAGTTATTGTAGTCTATTGATTAATTCATCTTTATTGTTTACTAGAAAAAAAGTAAAACATAGGTGCCCACATAGAACAGTTTACAAAAAAACTGGATATTTCTTCGATCTTTTTTAAACGGTAGGTATGTACAGACGAACAAAAACGCTTTTTATACAACAAATAAATATATTTTCCATTAAGTTCCATGTATAAATTTTAAAATTACTTTTTAAATAACATTCATGACAACAATATCTCAATATGTTATTTTACATTTACAATATTTTGGAAGTTGAAAACTTGAAATCACAATCTTTCTATATAATTATTATAGTAAATTACAATTTCCCTTCTATATAATCAAATTCATTAATATGTATAAGTATATGGTATACAATAATTTCATAATTTGGTATATTTAAATGTAGGTACTTCTGACTACACGATTTTTTGCGTTTACTAGTTTTAATTTATTATTTACATAAAGATGGTCGGTGCGGCGAAAGTTATACCGTAAAAATTTGTCACTTTATAAAGAAAATTCATTTTGTTTACAAACATTCACTATTACTAAAAAAACATCGAATAATGGTCCACATGAAATTTTAACTTACAATAAAGCATTTACTACACCTTACACAATAAATAAGAACATCAACTATATTTAATGCCTTTGAAAATCTATTGAAACTATGTATTTTCAGATCTGCACAATTTTTTTAAAGCATAAAGAAAGTGAACTTTACTAGTTTACCTACTCTGAATGCGCTTATTTGGAAAAACCACCGATACTATTACGTCAATGAGTAAAAAAACCGGCAAAGTTGACTGACTGCATTATGCTTCCAAGCAATTTTAATATTATCAGGCATTTCGTTAGTATTTTTGTTTATATTTCATATGGCTGCCGAGGACAATCGTTTTCATTTAAATCTAAGTGTGCGTACAATAAAAAGTTTCACATAATTTTCTAAGGCTTACAACACAAACGGCAAAACCAAACTCACTATGTATTTAGGTAATTAGAGTTTTTGCATCGATACCTATTTGAATAATATTGATATTTACCTACACAATTCATAAAGGATTTGTAAGTATTTAAGACATTATAAATTAGTAATAGTAGGTAGTATCGACACAAATCCATCTTCTTAAAATAATATCGAGGAATAATAATTACCTATCTGTTACTTGTCTTTTTTTGAATATTTTGTACATTCGCTAGCAAAAAAACATGAAATAAAATAGAGAAAAATAGTCCAGGCATACCATAAAATATTATTCTTAAGATTAAGGTCAAAGGAGACGTTGGTTCTAATTACATCATTTTTTATTATAAATTGTTATTTTTAGTTTTATTTAGTAGAATGCCGCCGAGATAAGCGTATATGTATTCTAAAAATTACACTATTAAAATGTATGCAGTCAAAAGGAAGGGAACATCGATATAATATAAATATAATAAAAGTAGGTCTGGTAAGGTTGTGCGTTATTATTCGTTAATATACATAATAATCATACATGTAGATTTGTAGATAAAATGGACAATACTATTTTTATTTCACTTAAGATCAGCATTGTATAACAAATAAAATAGGTATTACAAACAAGAATAGAGGAGGTTCGTCTTAACCATAGTATCTATTACCGCCAGCGGCATAGTTATTTGATACTTAGAATTTTTATAATAATTGCAATTATATATAAAAATTATTGAAAACAAAAGAGAAACGCTACAAAGAATAAAGGCCCATTTACACCATGTTAGTTTCTTCTCTGTGCCATCCAATGAAATTGCAAGAAATGACTTCTGTAGTCTAATAATGTGTTGTTTAGACTATGAAAGTCATTTCTTGCTTTAATTTAATTGTTAAAACTTTGCATCGTCCAAATGGGCCTTTACATAAATCGTATAAGTAGGTATGACACAAAAAATATTACAACACAGTCCACATACCAATTTTAATACTGTCTGAAACTTTCCATGTCACTTTATTGATAAGACGATTTAGTAAAAACAAAACTTATGACATATTGTTTGGCTTCGTAAGAGGTAACAATTAAAATAGAATCTAATTTACATAGTATAATAAACATTGGAAGTTCTCTTGTCAACTTATTAATCTACTAAACAAGAGCTTCTAGCCCGCAATAAATTTATTTCAAATATTTATATTACAAACTTAGTTGTTACAACATCTCAAATTATGGAAATGTTGGCACGATTTCAATACAAAATTATATACGTTTTATATTTTCAAGACAAATACGAACTACAATAATAGTACACCATGGCGAATAAAGCTAATAACATAGTGGAATAAACTACAAACACTTATAACACCGTTATCATTTATGGACATCAAAAGACAAAAACATATTATGCTCAGTAAATATAGAACCTATACTGGGAAGAAAATTTTCATTAAATTTTCTTCTCTGTTGTCCCAGTTAGGAATTTATATAAGGCTGATAAAATATTTTAATACTTTAGCTACTTGTCAAAGTAAGACTCCACCGCATGGGTATTCTTATAGCACTTCATAAAAATCACAAAATTTCCAAAACAATGTACCTATTCAATACTAACTAGACCTTATGCACCGGCAGGTCTTACCACTGACATCAACATTCAAGAGTATCTTTATACTTTATACAAATTGTAGAGTTAAGTGAGCAAGTTAATGGAAAGTAGCGTTTGCCGGTGTCATTAATAAGGTCTGGCCGGTGTGCTACACCGCAGTAGATACGTGACGGCGACGATGATGACAGTGTGAGACACTAGAACGTATTAATTAGCTAATCTTTGACCCTGTGTCAGTCATGGACTGCGACCGAGGCGCCACCAGCGGCGAGCCTCGGGATCAATTTCTATCTACGAGATTTAGAATCTACGCTCTACGCACGTAGTAGACTAGGCACTGCCTACCTAACGATGCCGAATAGACGGCGCTACGCTATTCACTTAGAAGTAAGTATTAGACTTATTTAGAAATTTGGCAGTTTCGGTTTTGTGAACGGGTGAAGACTAGGGCTCAGTACAAATTACGAGTGGCTAGCTAAACCGACGATGTCGAAAAGTTAAGTTACAGCAATGGGCGTTCTCACGCGACTTGCCAGATTGTTTTTTTTTAATAATTACAAGTAGTAAAGGTGCCAAAATCACACGTAATAGCGATTGTTTTATTAAAATTCCATTAATTCATATTTCATGTTTTGCATCGACTTACCTGTAATTTGAACTTTTGGCACAGATAACATAATACCTAATCATGGACTCTCCGTACAATTTTCTATTAAATTCAAGGCGCTGTCAATTCTGAATGTCTAGAGGCATAAAACGCGATATTATTTTTGATATCATCCTTTATTCGATCATGGTCGGATTCATCTTACATGATCAGTCGAACTTTCCCTAAAACGATCGATATTTTGAGCGATTTCGGACGACAATTAATTATCGATTTACAGATAAATGTTTTTTATGCAATACTAGAATGGGCGCAAGATCGTAAGCGAGGAGAGAGCAGCGCACGGTGTCGGGTACGCGCGGCCGCTGCGGCCGCGACGGCGGAAAGGCACGAGGGGGGGCGCGGCGGCGGCTGCGGCGCGGCGGGGGGGCCGGCGCCGCCCCCCGCAGTCAGAGCGGAAAGCAGCGCGCTGACCGCCGCGGGGGCTCGCTCGCGCCGCGCCGACGACGCCCCGCCCCGCACGACCGCACGCTGTTCGCGTCTCCGTCACTATCACCGCCGCACAGTCTCGCCGGCTCGATCGGCTCCAACTTGTGCATCGATGGCCGACTAGATAGTCGGATACTTTCCGCCGGCGTCGATGCGGCGCGCTCCGACATAACGTCCTCGTCGATATCGATACGACCGAGACTCAGTGCTAAAGCATATTCAGCGCGATCGATCACGCTCGGCACTTCCTCTTCGACGACAGTAGTATCGGCGACTGTTGACTCTGCAGTCGTGGAATCGGCTCTCGGCGAATCCACCGCTAATGCCAGACGACGAGTATCGGCTGACGAAGGTGACGATTCCGGTGGAAAACGTCGTTCTGGTGTAGTAAATACAGAGTCAGAAGCCCAACTGCGTGATTCAGAATTTTGTCGAAGCGTGTCATCGGCACTACGTTGTGAAGTTCGTCGGCTCGTACGCGGACTCTCGTCATCTATTGCACGAAAATCGAGTGAACTGAGATCGAATGGGCCACCACCCCGTCGTTTCGACCCATCACGTCGAAATGAGGGCCTATGAGATGAAAAAGAAGCGTCATACAATTCGCATAAACTCGTCCGATCCGAATGCGGTTCTTCATAAAGAGTGAGGTTGCGAGTCTCTGTTGCGTCGGAAGGAGTCTCATCGCGATTCGACGTTACTTCACTTCGCTCTGAGATATCGAAGGTAAATCGGGCTTCAAATCTATCAGGGCTTAAAAGTGGAGCTGATCTCGAGCAATCGTCAGGATGAGACCCTTCTTCAGAGTCAAGTGGTATCGGCCTAGGAGCAGAACAACGAGGTGACAGTTCGTCAGAGTCAGTTGAGCGGTCGGAGCGCTGAGCTTGACATGCCTGCCGACGGCTCAGTGCTGGCTGCGAGCCACAGGGAATTCGTCGACAACATGTCCGCTCATGCCGAACATCCGAGCCGCTACTACCCGTTGATTTCGAATGCGGTGGTCGATGTCGTCGGTCGTCATCCCGTCCGTAAAGCGATGTGAAATCCTCTGAACAGAACTTTTCAAAGAGTTCCTGTGAGCTTAGCCGAGTAGAGCCAGTTGCGTTATAAAATGCTTCAGTCGGAGAGCGGTCTGCGCGCTCGTATAACGCACTAGAGCTCGCTCGTTTCGATTTATCCAAACCAAATTTGTAGATTCTCGGAAGCCGGCGCTCGAAGACACCTTGTGATTGAGCGCGAGATGGCGCACGAGGGACTAGAGATCCATCTCTACGGTCGGCGAGCGCGCGATCCGAAGACACGGGCCGGTCCGGAGGGGCCGGCTCTACAGAGGGTGGCGAGATGGCGAGCTCCGGTTCGTAGTCGGTGTCATCACCAGTTTCGGCGGAGGGGCCAGAGTGCTCGAGCGAGAGGCGAGCGCACTCGCACTCGTCGCCGCTGGCATCTCCTTCATCGAAGGAGGGCGCACGAGGTCCGTGGACAAATACACGACGTCGCTCATCAGCAGCGGCGTTTTCGTCCTCCAGGCGGATGGAGCGGCGCAGAGGCGGGCGGTCGCGGCGCGGGCGGCGCGATGGCGCTTCCACGGTAGCGGCGTGGGGCAGTGGCGGGCGCATGACGGATGGCAGAAGCCGGTCAAGCGACAGGCCGCGGCGAGGCCGCGCGGGCCGGCCACCCGCCTCACCACCCGCACGCCGAGCGTCTCGCGCCGCCGACGGGCTAGTTTCCTCTGGTGTTGTCGGTAATGCTGCGCCACGCCCAAACTCGATGAACCAGAGCTCGTCCTTCAATTCGCACTCTCACTTCTTTTCGTTCATATCTTTGTTTAAGTAGTGCAGCACGTAGTGGAGCACGAGATCGTAGCAGTATTTGTATTCAGTCTGTGAAGAATAATTTTGAATTAAAAAACCTACTGATTCTTAATTTGTTGTCGTTTCAGCTTTTACACAAAAATTTAACACTAACCATGTTTTCCACGAGCTGCGGCCGATGTCGCCGCACAGTCTTCACAGCTTGGAATACGTCCACTTCCCCGTGCTGGATCACTTGTTCGATACAAGCGTTTGCTGCACAGTATACGCCCGCGCGACTGCGTCCGTCCCTGATGTCAGAATAAACGTACGACTAATTTATGCGTCCGTAATCCTAACTTTGCCAATAACAACGCAGGTTGCCTGTACATGGTTCGTGATTGAAGCCCACAAAGTGCAATCAGTAACTTTATGGGCTTCAAACTGAGCAAAAGTTATTCAGGAGTTTATATTTTAAAATAAATCTGCAAGGTAATATAGATGACAGATGTTTAGTAGGTATTTACGAACTCTATTATTTTAAGTATAAAAATGTGAAGAAACTAAATTTCAACATCCTTAAGTGAGACTTACGGTGACACGACGCAGACGGGTCCATAGTCAGTACGCTGTCGCCATCGTTCCACCATGTTCATGAGCTCCACCAGTGAGTTGGTGGAGGATGGCACTTTGTGACCCATCGGCCAGCAAGTTAGCTGGAAGAGCTGAACAGTCTTGGGCGGAGCCTTTACACCGGCCATGAGTTCCGTGAGGGAAACGATCTGGAGACAAAAAATAGTTCTAATTTGTTATTTGTAATTGGCGACTGAAGTAATACAAGTAGTATACCAGTAGTACTGTCTGATTTTAAAATACTGTTTAATTAAACGAACTCTCTTACTTACCTACCTTAATTAGAAAGTACATAATTGATGATAGAATAATAGACAGCTTGTTCACATTTTCCAATTATCCGCTGAACAAGGACCTATCATACTTTTCACAACTCCATAATGCAATACGCCAGCAATAAGCCATATATTTTAAGTAAACCAGTTCAATTAATTGAAATAGCAACGTAAAAAAGTGAATTACCTTTTTGTTGATTCTGAATATCCAAGTTTTGATGTTAGTGTAATGGTTGTGAGAGACGTGGTCTATCGTGAAAACTGGTCCATATTTCTTTGAATGCCGACCTTCTGGCCAGAATGGAGGGAATTGTTGCTATAACCAAAGACAAAGCCATAAAAATCATATTAACTTTATGCCATTAAGTAAGTAAGATACAGTCCGTCTGTAAAAAATATCGAATTGAAGACAATTTGCATTTTGGAACATTTTTAAACTAGCATAATAAAATATTCAATGAAAATTATAAATCTTAGAATCTATCAAATACGACAAACTTATCCAAGATTATTTAGGATATTTTCATAAGCTTATTATATTAATAGACTAAGGATATTTAGGACTGACGATATTATATTTGTTATACTTACTGAATTTTTCGGAGGAACGCATAAAACAACCACCGCTGCACATTCATAGTCGTAAACTAAAGACCAAAATTCTCCCTGTGTTCGAACTAATGGCCACTCAGTCACAATATATTCCCGCGGTTTTGTGTAGCCCTGTACAGAATGCCAAATTTAATAAACTTTCTAGCATAACGTAATAGATTGATAGATATACAGAGAGGTGAAGACAATACGACAATAAGTTAGAACATAGCCTATATTAGCTTATTGAAATGTTTTTTAACTTTCAAATACATCTTTATTCATTTGAAAATTCTATGATATTTGTATGAAATAGTATAACATTGGCTGCATTATTTCTTGGAAATGTTAAAAAAATATCAAAGGCATAATAAGTAAGTATCTGAAAGTTGTTAAACATTTGTATGAACTAAGATAGCCTATCTTTTAATTATTTGTCGTATTGTCATCACCATCTTATATAAAGTAGTTATTTTTGGCATATTTACATAAACAACAGTGAGATAAAAAAACATAATATGAACAAAAACTAGTCTTATTTTTAGAAGCACTCTCAGCCATACAACCATAAGGTAGGAAGTTTAACTAAAACAAATGCGAGTAAATAGAGAAAACCTTAATTAGGTAAGAATAATATACACATATAAATATAAAATAAATCATCAGAAACATCAAAAAAACATTAATCAAAAATATTCAATTATTCACACATGAAAATAAATTCATGAAACAAAGCGATTCAAGCATCATTCTTCTTTCAACCGCCTTGGTTCCTAAAATTTTCCTTTGATAAAAAGTAAATTAGCTTACATCAACGAAAACTGCATTGATATAGTCCGTAAAGCTGTTCCCTTGAAAAGATGTCAAATATGGACGAAAGTTGTCAGCTGTAAAAAATAAATACCTGTGATCAAAATAGGTACACAACATTACATTAAAATGTCTTGTTAAAACAATATTTTAACGTTGTTGGTAAGTAGGTATAGATAGTTTTTATTTTTATAATATTTTTCAGTAAAGTTAGCGACATTAAAAAATTATGTACTGTACATTTAACACTATCTTAGTGTTAAGTGTACAGTACATGATTTTTGAATTCAAAATAAACATTATAATAATCAATCATACAAAAGTTAAGTGAAACGATATCTAGTGTTGAAAGCTCAATATAAATATTTCTAGTTTTAAAAGGTAGGTTGGTGGTTGAATTGTAAAAAGGTAAAAATAAAAAAATAATGTGAACTTACGTGGAACAACAAGCACGTCTCTATTCTTTTCCCTATTATCGCCTCTATGACCTCCTGCACAGTCTCCAATCGTGAACCTTGGAGTCTGCTTGCATATCTGCTGGTATTCCTTCTGATATTCGTTAAGCTTAGAAACGGGGTCCCTTTGAGATTTCTGCTTCAGTCTTTGGGAAAGTTCCGACACGGGGAACCAGGAAATTCCACAAACTACGTGTTCTTCTAACGTATCGTAAACGAATTTGTATTGTTCCTAGACACGAAACATTTATTTATTACATTACCCTCCATGCAATATAAGTAACAGAAAAAGAAAACGGAACAATACTTTGCGAAACAATTATCCCTATTTAGATCTTCATTTCCCTAGGGAACAAGGCCCATAATCTAAGAATTTGAGACCATTTTTTTTACACAAATTGAGAGGAGATTAGAGAACTATTTTCACCTTACTGAAGATCGCACGAAAATATCACGTATTTTGAAGTAGTGTTCATGTATAGAAAGGTCTATATAGTTTTTGGTATTGGGATTAGAGGAACTAGTTGTGTCTTTCGTATTTTTATTGTGTTGGCAATGCGAAAGTATACCCTTGATATTACAAGTATCAAATAACTTCAGTCTTGATCAGATGCTTTCTAATGTTTGTTGCTTCAGTATGTAGACGTCAATTTGATTTCCAAAATAAACTAAACCGTGGTTTGCTAAATGCAAATGAGCCGAGCACGTACCTCATTTTCGATAAGGCCTTTTCTGGATTGTCTGAGCTTCTTTAGATACCCGAAAACATCAAAACAGTCTTCTTCTTCTGCCAACTCAAGGTTGGCATCGATTGCTAAATATACTCCTGACCGACCGCCGCCATCACTAAAATGTATTCATTATTTATTTAACATTTTTCGTAATACACACAACTAAAATAAATAAATAGATAATCATGAATTTATGAATACCCAAATATCTTAAAATATTTTAATTGTAGTATTCTAGTAATAACTGGCACCCTTGTAACGTACAAGTTGCCACTTATTTTGGTATTATTTGGGCGATTATTTAAAAAAGTTGTGTTTTACGAGAAAAATAAGGAAATATTATTAGTCCTTCATCCTGCAGCAGCTCGCTGGCGTCTTTTCAACAATAGAAAACATATTCCGTCTGGTTTGTGGGTACTTCACAAATTAAGCTGTTATTCCCGGTCCTTAGTACAATATTTTCATTCACCAACGAGCATTAGGCTACCTTGGTGGTATTAGGACGCATCAGTGCGGTTCTCCTATGTAGAAAAGCATTATCCATCAGTCGAAAGTGTATAGTCTGTTGAATTTGTCTGGTATAAGAGGTGATGGTGAGCGCACATCACTTACTTGCAATGCACTACCATAGGGCCGGCTGCTGGGTTAGCAGCCAGTCTCCGCCCCACCACTGCTCGGACGCGTCTTCTGAACTCCAGGAGTGCGTTGCTGAACGGACACGTGTGGGAGTGCCATTGAGTGTAGTGGAATTGTAGGATGTAACGCTCTTCTACTACAATCTAAAACAACGAAGGAATACGTAAGAAAACACCAGTGAAAATTCCTCAACTGCGCGCTTTTGAATTTGACTATATTAAGCAAAAAATCTGATAAATAAATATAGTAACATGTGCAATCTCAATATCTAAGTAATTCTAGTTTTGTCTTCGGAGACATTTATTTTTTATTCACCTCACGGTTCACGATTTTTTAAATATTTCATACACAAGAGAATTAAATAATTAAAATATATTGTCTTGACTATTAAATACCTATTATTTTAAAATAGAGTCAGAAAAGCTCAAAAGAACTTATTTTGAGTTCATTTATATCTTTATTTTAATAAACTCAAACTTAGTTCTTATAAATCATTAAGTATAATTTAACCCTATTGTTTCCTTAGTGCCGGTCTTTAGTTAGGCATCTCTAGCCATCAGGTAAATAATCTACTTGTGTGATATTCTTTGTTATTTAACGCAAAGGTTGTTTCGGATTGAACGCAAAGGTAGCCAGTGTAATTACTGGACATGGACGGCATTTCATCTTAGGCCTCAGGATGACAACGCACCTGCAATATCAAGTGATTTTTCCTTGTTATTGCAGGTGTCTATAGGCGGCGGTGACCACTTACCATCAGGTGGGCCGTCAGCTTGTTTGTCATCTAGTTGTATATATATAAAAAAAGTCTATGAATAGATAGTGCAATACGGTTGTACTGTTAATTACCGAGAACTTGTATGAATATGAAAAATCAGTTCAAGGGAAATATTACAAATGGTACGATTGTGTATTTACGTACGAATGTGTCTGTTGGTAATTTTTCCACTCCTACGAACAATTCCAATTTCCTGTTTTCCTGGTGTTTACATTAAAGGTAAGTATTTCTAAGTAATAATATGCCGCATACATTTTGCCTGTGATGTTCAAGTGCAAATACACTTTATTATGCTGGCATATATTTCGACAGCTTTCATTCCGAATTCCAGGATGGATATAATGAAAAAAGTTATTTCATGTTTCCGCGAATTTACCTATTAATGATAGATTAATATAAAAATGTCATTTATATGAAATGTAGTAAATTTGTACCGTCTACAAATAATGTTGTTTATTTTGAAAATAG
This sequence comes from Nymphula nitidulata, assembly GCA_947347705.1. Lineage (NCBI taxonomy): Eukaryota > Metazoa > Arthropoda > Insecta > Lepidoptera > Crambidae > Nymphula > Nymphula nitidulata. Next base: position 11,575,272 of record OX374634.1, on the reverse strand, counting down.
AATACCCTGGGGTCATTGTGTTCTATTTTCAAAATCCAGGCTAAATGTATGTTGCATTTCGATACCTTCTAAACGGATCAACGTACAGCCCACTGTATGAACTAATGAACAAAGTTAGCTATACATACGTCTTTCTCTGTCTTGTAAAGTCTAAATGTTCTTATGTGGAAATTAGCTAGTTCCTCCTCTTGTACAATGCCCACGCTGATATCGCCGTACGTTTCATCCTTCTCTTTGTTTGGAGGCCAGTACTGGACACACATTACCTGAAAAAGAATTGAAAAACTTGTATAATAAGAATTTTTAGCAGCAGTTACTTTAAATATGTTGAAACGCTTACAGCGAGATCAAACTATTTGAAAATTGAAATTATTACAGATTGTTTTGTAGGTAACTTTCCACTTGTATGTATTATTGATACGGGTTTAATTATTATCTGATATTGCTATGTTTTTATTACCTCATGTACAGTTCTTGATTATTATTGATTATTGTATTTTATCATTTGCTCTATTATTTTATATTATTGATCTATTGTATCTAGGTATAATTTATTGTTATTTAAATGCTGTTTATTTTCCATGCACAAAAAAATAAAAGCAACCAATCTCTAGCCTTTAGTATGAGAGACACTAAAGGCTAGAGATTGGTTGACTGTTGTTTATCTCTGTGTATCTAAAGGAGATGTAGAGAGATAAATGTCGCAGGAAGACGCCTAAGTGAAAAAAGTCGTAATCCTATTTTGTGTGCGAACAAGTAAAAGCTGCAGATAAAACTTACTAAACGCATAGAAATCGAAATAAAACAATATTTCCGTTTGATTTTTACCAGCCTATATAGGTCCCACTGCTGGGCACAGGCCTTCCTACATGGGAGAAGTACATGAGGAGTTTGGGCCATAACACCACCACGCTGGCCCAATGCAGGTTGGTGGGTTAAAGCGGTTGCAGGCACAACCAGGACCAACGGCTTAACGTGCCTTCCGAAGCACGGAGGGGCTCGAGACAACAAACTTTGATTGACCCATCCCAGGACCGACCATGACGAAAGTTGCTTTGTTTTTCGTATCGAAGACAGAACGCTTAAACCAATACGCCACCGAGCTCCTCGGTAAGCGGATACCGTGACCTATTGCGCTTATAATATGAAGTGTCATTCATGCGTGTCTTGCCTTGTGTCATTTTGACAGCAGGCATGATTACCCGGCTCTCAAGGACCTTGAGACCTTACTAAGCGGAGCAACACATTATTTAGTTGTAGTGGAGCTGCTTCTGCGGTCGGCCGCATTATTAGTTTGAATACCATTGTGCCTTGGTGATGAGATAAAAAAATATGTCCATACTGAAATTGCTGATTATTTTAAACTAGCCTTGACCGGCATGCGTTGTAATGGCGGTGGTCAATTTTTAACCCCCCACGAAAAAAGACGGGTGTTATAAGTTTGAGGTGTCTGTCTGGGTATCTGTGTGTATGTTTGTGGCGTCATAGCTTCTAAATGAATAGACCGATTTTGATTCAGTTTTTTTGTTTGAAAGCTGACGTGGCGATGGTTTTTAGCTATAATTTATGAAGATCGGTTCAGGCGTTTGATAACTATCAGCTCATTTTTTTCATGATAAAAGGGTTTTACTAACTTTCACAGATCCGATTGATTTGAAATTTGGTGTACTGCTACTTTGGTACATTCCCATGATACACTAACCTTGAGCTGATCCTATACCATCAAAAAGTCTGCGGGATCCCTAATTCTTCAGAACCTTACAGTAGATATAGCGTGTTTGGGCTCTTATGAACAGTCTCAACGAAATGGGGTTAGATAGATGATTAATAAGGCCGGGGGTTACTTAAAATTTTCAATTTTATATTTTTTAAATATCTAAAGCCAAGCCAAAAAGGTAGCCAGTGTAATTACTGGGCATGGACGGCATTTCATCTTAGGCCCCAGGATGACAACGCACCTGCAATAACAAGTGATTTTTCCTTGTTATTGCCGGTGTCTATAGGCGGCGGTTACCGCTTTCCATTAGGTGGGCCGTCATCTTGTTTGTCATCCAGTTGTATAAAAAAAAAAACTGTTGCCTAAAAGTGTGGCTGTCGGAGCCGTTGAATAAAAAAAAATCATGTATCCCGCCGCCGTTGTGGCTGTCAAATATCTTTCTGAAGAAATTTGCAGAGACAGTAATACAAGTAGGTAGTAGTAGTATGAGTCGAGTTTAAATAATAAAAAAACCTAGTTTTTCTAACATCTTTCAGTACCTAGTTAACAAACAGCCCGTAAAGAGAAAATTGTTAGGTGTTACAATAAAAAAATATATAATCCAGGAACCATCGCGGGCGTCCCTGGAACACCCTACCAAAGTTTCATCATAATCTGATCAATAGTTTCACATAAGTAATGGGACAAACATGCAAACGTTGATTTTAATTCATATAGGGAGTCTCATTCAAGATTTTTTACGTACGCTTTTTGTGTAATTAACAATATTTTTGTGAGAAAATATTTTTTGTAATACATAGTTATGTTTTACCTATTTTTTATATAAATAGACAGAAATATCCATGTCTATTTTGGATGTATTTGCTTAGTTTCTTTTTAGAGCAGAGCCCTTATACCTAAAATTGAAGTTTGATAAATAATATTTGACTTTGTCTTTCACAGGCAAATCATTAAATATAAATTATCATTTATTTTACAAGCTTCTCAGCCATGAATATAATTGAAGTTTAATAAATGTCTTTGTTCATATCAAAGTTGAATGAAAATGTTTCACCTTGTCTTTTACGGACAAAAAATAAAATATTATTTATTTTACAAGCTTGCAAAATTTGAAATTCGTATTCAATAGTAATTTCGCTGATATCCTGTAATCGTAAAGCCCGTTGTCAAATGAAGCGGAAAACATTTCTTAAATTTTCTTACCGGAACCCATTGAGGCGGAAAAGTTTTCTTTTATCGAGATCGTTCGCAAAGAAAGGTGTGATATTGGTTCAAAAGGAAACTTTTGCATTCAAATTAAATATTTGCATTTGACTGCTCGTCCGTAGAAATTCTCCTAACCATAAACATAATAATATTTGCATACTCACACATACTATCTACACCAATTTAAGCATCATCAAGAGCGTAAGTTTAAAGAAATATGGATAATACTTTTCATCTCTAGCGGTGTCATAAATGTCATAGTCGCCATATTAAAATTTGTTTACAGCTCGGGCAGTAACAAAAAAAAATGGACTATAATGACAGCAATTCAACTCTAAACTGAATCGCTGTCATAGTCGTAGATGGCGTAGTAGTACGAATTATCGATTCTACTCAGTTTAGGTCTTAAACTGGATCGCGATAAAAAATGGTGGTAAGGGTGCTGGCCGGGTCGGGTCTCCATACATTTTTGGAAAATCTCTTTTCAAGTCGAATAATTTTTAGACGTACACACCGATTGAAATAAGTTTGACTAGTCTAAATACTTAGTTATCAGAGATTTCTTGCGAAAAACGATTTTATTGTTCAGTCACAGCTATTTTTTTAAAACAATCCGAAAATTGCCAATAATTTCCTTTTCCACTAGACTTTTCGAGAAATCCTCAAAAAATAATGGAAAAACTTGTGGTTTGTTCCATTATTTTCGACTTGAAAGTTTGTATGGAAGGCCGTGCGGCGTAAATACTCTTAACATGTAAGTAATTTTTTATTTTTATTTCTGAATCTAATTTTAGAGAAAGCATCTTGCCATTGAAGTTTTATTAGTAGTTTGTGCACCGTATCTTTACAACCGGTTAATATTTCCCTGGCTCGTTTATAAATCGAGCGTAAAATACTTTTGAAATTGCCTCACCTGCACTCAGTCAGGTGTAAACTTTGCATCTATCGAAAACTTTCATATTTTACTGGTACATTCTTGTATCTACACTGGTGAGCAAAAATATCGACTCAAAGGGTAAAACCATCTTTTCCCTTTCTTCAGTAAACTTTTTTCTACGTTCATTAACCAATTTTTTACACCTTACGAAAGTTTTATAACGACACAAAAAAAAGATACAAAGTGTTGTGGCGATATTTTTGCTCACCAGAGTACCTACAGTCAGCAGGAAAATGGTGCCTAAATTATTAAGGTAATATAATTTTATGTGATTGTTGAGTTGTTATTTTTAGGCGTACTTTGAGTAAGTTAAGTTTAAAACAGTCCATAAGAACTACTTCCGACAAACTGCAGATTGGCAGATTGTGAAAATTGTAACGTAATTTAAAATTTAGTTTCTTCGCTTTCAGAATAAATAAAAAAACAAAGAAAAAGATACATAAAGATACATGTAGTGGGACTATTCTTTTTCTAATGTACACATGTTTGTACATATATTTAAAACATTTATTTGAAACACATACGGAATATGTTGTTCAGCTAAGGTATACATATAAAAATATCAACCCAATTTCGGCTTAAGATCAGCCCAAGCTAAACAATATGGCCAGATCAGAATTTCAATTACGCCTACTCCATAAATGTTTTTTCAGTTCATCGCTACCGTTGGCACTAAGATTATCTTACTGCACACAATCTGGTGGATCCAATTGGTAATTCTAGCCTTGTCACTCTTAAAAGTTCATAACTAATTAATTATTGCACTTGTAACATAGTTTTGTCACTACATCATTTCCATTCAGCGAGGATGCGGAAGCGTAGTGATTTGAGTGCTCTGGTGTCAATTACGAAAACAAAGCAACTCTCGCCATGGTCGATACCGGGATGGGTCAATCAAAATTTATAATCTTGGGTTCCCCCGTGCTTTAGAAAGCACGTTAAGCCGTTAGTTCCGGTTGTTACTGTAACTGCTTTAACCAGCCAACCCGGATTGGACCAACGTGGTGTATTGAATGTCAGCTCTATTAGAAGCTTAGGCGGACCGTCAAGTACTGAAGAGATTTGCTGTGATTGGTAGGTACTAGGTTATTTTTTATGACCAATTATAATGAAAATGATTTCGGTTATGGCCAGCGCAGACGACGGACTTTTCTCAGCGGCAGAGAAAAAAGTACGCTCCGCGAATAAAAAGTCCGCCGCGGATATCCCGCGAACTCTACGCACACGGTGTGCGGTTTATCGTCCTGCATACGTACATCACTCTCGAGCACACAACGCGGACTAAAGTCCGCCATGTGCGTTGCTTCGCCTAGTCACACGAGTTCTATTTTTTTCAGGGACTCCCCCGAACTTTTGTCCTGTCCGCTCTTTGCATGTCCTCGGTTATTCGGGGCACTTTTTGTACGCGGTACTTTTAATCCCTCGTTTTCGTTACTCGATACAGTTGTAAGCGTAAGCGATCTATTTTAGCGGACAAAAAACTCCGCGGACAAAAATCCTTTGTCTGCGCAGGCCATTATAGTGATCATAAAAAATACCTTGAAGCTTGAACTTACCAATCACACAAAAGATTTTCGATTCAAACAACCTCCCTGGGCATCCAATCAAATGGCTACTTAAACCAGAAGGCTGACACGACGTTTAGCTTTTTGCCATCAGCCAACGTTCCGCTCAATGACTAAGCTAGTTGTCTTTCTGCCGTTTTATTGGATGCCCGCATTTAATCAACGGCCTAAGCGTCCCATTAAGTGGCTGCGACATGAATACTAGATAACGAAGAAATATTGATAATTTTTTTATAAATATTAGAACTACTACTACGACTAGGTGGTAGGCCCGTATGTAGGGTCGTCTGCGTAGGTACCACCGCCTTACTTATTTCAGCCGTGAAACAGTTCGCTGTGTTTCGGATTGAAGGGAAAGGTAGCCGGTGTAATTACTGGGCATGTACGGCATTTTATCTTAGGCCTCAGGATGACAACGCACCTGCAATATCAAGTGGTTTTCCCTTGTTATTGCAGGTGTCTATAGGCGGCGGTAACCGCTTACCATCAGGAGGGGCCGTCAGCTTGTTTGTCATTTAGTTGTATAAAAAAAATGTTCTTACCCATAATACAAACCTTTATTCTATCGGGATTCGAACCCGGAATCCCTGGCCGAGTAGCTTGTACTGTGGTTAGGGGTACAGATCACTCGGCCAGTTAGTCGTCAGGCAATAGTAAACCATTTGTGTCTGGTTTGTAAGTACTTAGCAAATTACATGTCACTGTTTAACCGCCTCGATGGTCTTGTGGCTTAGACCACCTACCTCAGATCTAAAGGTCCGGAGTTCGATTCCCGTGGGGCAGAAATTTTCTGCTCAATTTGGTTGGTGGTAGTGCTTTTCTAAGTACGTCTGGCTAGCTACGACCATCTTACCGCCGTCTGCCACCATAACAATAATGTTAACAGCATTGTTGTGTTCCGGCTGTTGAGGTAAGATATATGTTTTACCAGTTCCTCTGTGTTTGAGGTATCCAGGTGTATTCTTGCTTCACTTACGGAGCTGGGCCTTATCCGGGCCTTATCTTCAGACCAGGAGGTGAGAGGAATTTACCCAGTTAAGATAAAAAGAAACTCACTTTGATAAAGTCGAAGGTTTTGGTTAACATTACAATGGCCGCCGCTCTTTCTTGCCATATCATCCGCCAGAAGCTCACCACTGTGTCTTCTGTTGGGCCCTGTGTCACTATGTAGGCATTGGGCTTTAAAACACTCTGTGAACAAAAGAGGACATTTTTATCATGGATGCAAGGACTTCATTGTAAGCAATCGTCTTGTATTTGTGTAAAAAAAAAATGGAAATCAAGCGAATCGCCAAAGCTCGAAAACATCAGAACTAAAATAATTATAACCTAGTGATGATAATAATTAATCACCTTTGTTAATTTCAAGGCAATTAATTTTTGACACACTGTTCAAGGTTAGTTTGAAACATTTCTTGACCTCTAAATCTACTATACAGGGTGGCACATTTATATCGGTCAGTATGGGAAAGTCTGAAACTGTAAGACATGCTAAAATCTCTTCTTAGGAACCATGTCATCGATTTTAGTAATAAGAAAGACTGTATTCATACATTTAAAAAAAACGTGTACACAGCTCGGGAATCGAACCCGGACGTTATGAAAAATTAAACTAACACTATTTCTGTTTAGATATCGATTGTGTAGGTCTTAAGCAGTAAACGTTACTATGAAACATTTTGTCTAAAATGAATGAAATGCATTGTTTTAATATCCTTTAATTTATTTTAGTAAGTGTTGGAAATTACCACCATTACTACCATATGAGGTTTATCACGTGGAATGTTCAAATCAAAACGTTCCATTTTCAAATGAGGTTTATCGCGTCTTTGTATCTAGGTACATACTTTTTCTAAGTGGGCTTTTCAATTGATTATTAGTGTAAGTATGATTAATAGGAGTAAGGAATTACAATCATAGATAGATTATATTATCGCAGATAACAATATGTAAAGCAGTGTATGTAACAAGTTGCGACACCAGCAAAGAGCTACAACCATAGAGACAATTTTATGCACCTAAACGAGTTGAATGTTGTATGTTATCTACTAAAATAAATTAAAAGATATGAAAATAATGCATTTTATTCATTTTAGACATCATGTTTCATAGTAACGTTTACTGCTGAAGACCTACGCAATCGATATCTAAATAGAAAAATAGTTAGTTTTACTTTTCAAAACGTCTGGGTTCGGTTCCCGAGCGGAGTACACGTTTTTTAAAAATGTATAAATGCAGTTTTACCTATTACTAAAATCGATGACATGATTTCTAAGAAGAGACTTTCGTATGTCTTATAGTTTCAGACTTTCCCATACTGACCGATCTAAATGTGCCACTATGTTTATTGCAAAAGCATATGGCGAATAATATACAGGTGTGCCTTCAATACAACAATAAGTTAAAACATGGGTTACATGTATTAGTTCATAGAAATGGTTTGCTACTTTCAAAAACATCTTAGTGTATTGAAGAACTAGAAGGAAAATATTACCCAAATAAATTAAAAATATGGCTGATTACAGAAGCATATTACCTATCATATCAAAGTTAAAGTGAATTATATAATGATGAAACTCAAAATTAAAAATTGTTAAGAGGGATCTCTTAAGTATAATTACTCAATTTAGATTAAGTAAATATTGTATGTCAGAAATGGATAAAACTATTGTAAGCACTATTTATATTTTAAGACTCTTTCATACACAGGTATACCTACATATATTAAAATTTTATTCTATTTAATTGTAAATTTTCAATTGTATATGCCAAAGCGAGTTTGTTTGTTGTTACGGTTTCACGCCCTAACGATCAAAACGGATTTAGATGAAATTTAGTATAGAAATAGTTTTGGACCCTGGAAAGAACATAAGTTACTTTTTAGAGCGATAACCGACATCCACAAAATAAGGGACGCGGGCAAAAGCTAGTAAAGAATAAAAGTAAAATAACAAAAAAATAGAATTTGAAGCTCCACGTAAGCTTCAGCGCTGCATGACAAGGGTCAGATAATAAAACAGTCTCAGGGCTCAGGCCGTGCCGGAACACTTCTTAGTAAATGGCCCTCAATTATAAGCAACGAGGTCAATTCCTCGTAACTGGGGGTCGTACCAGGCGTTGAGTTCCGAATCGCGTTACATTGTTGACTTTTATTAGAACATATGTGGAAGCACGTCATGAAAATTGACCCCTTTGTTAGAACGAAAAAGTTCACTTTTAGTTTGGTACTTACTCTCTTACGAATGATAAGTACCTTTCCATGTAGGTACTTTCATTCCACCTAGGTTTGAATAAGATTCTCTTTGTAAGTGTCTGTTAAATGTGTGTTAACTTAAATGTAAATACACATTTGACAGACCCTTAAATCGCATTATACTACTATATTATTATTGAATATACTATATTATATCATTTTGAACTACCGGTCCTCGGATATACATTTTTCTTGGATCTTATCTTGGTTTGTAGTCATTTTCCGTGCTTAATAATATAATTAAACAGAGTAGTGCTGTCAATGCGACAATAAATTAAAACATGGGCTATATTAGTTCATAGAAATGGTTTGCGACTTTCAAAAACCTCTTATTCATTTGATAATTTCTGGACATTTATATGAAAAAATGCAACCACTGTTATATTACTACATACAAATGTCATGAAATTATCAAATGAATAAGATCTTTTTGATGTTTTGGCAAATCATTTCTATGAACTGATATAGCCCATGTTTTAATTTATTGTCGCATTGACAGCTCCATCCTGTATAAACTGTCAATACAATACACATACTTCATTACTTATCAGCCCAAATAGTCAAGGAGGTGGTAAAAACTGAAAAAATCCTGGTAAAGTCCACAAACTACGCTGAATGTTTGCCTTTTGGTCTAAGAACTACGTTCATTTATTATCCCCAACCTTTTGGGGTAATCTTCAAATTATTAGAGCGGTGCGTGCACTGAATAAAATAGTACCATGTCTGTTGTTAAGAAGTATTTACTGAAATGAGTTTGCCAACTTCGGTACTCAGTAGTATATAAGATTTCCTAGAGATGTTGAAATGCAAACTCACTGAATGATGTATTTCCATGGTTTTGTACATTGCAATACTGGCAAAGTAAACCATGCGTTGTTATGGTTACAAAACGGTTGTTATAATTGTTTTTTCAAACCAAATGAATCATCTTTTTCGATTTATTAATTAAGGTGATAGCGGGGGAGTCCGTCTATGGGGCAAGTTCATATAGGCAGCCAAAATGCAACTATAAATCAATTTATTCATTTGATTTCAAGTTGTATTTTGGCTGCCTATACGGACTCGCTCCACAGACGGACTTTCCCACTGTGAAAATATTTTATAAAGTGCTTGGTAATAAGCATATTTCTGCCGCTAACAATTCTTAAGTGTTTGTACTTACATCTATATAGGAAGCATTAATATAATCGGAGTCTGGCTCTCGGTCCATTGTATCTAGCACCACTCTGTTGTAATCATCTGTAAAAATAAAAGCTGTTACTTGACCATTGATAAAAGCATTATCGTTGTTATATTACAGAAGAAATTGTTTCTTTAAAAAAGTTTGTTTTTCTAAAAGTAATCACTGAAAAAAAAAGAAAAATTCTTTATTGTCCATATTAATGACGATTAATACCAGCAACTTTTTTCACTAACAGAGAACTGCCTTTTTGCGTCGTAAGTAACTTAGTTTTGTAAGTTTAGCTTACTGTTGATGAACCCTGATTTAAAAAGTAACTTTCTAAATCAAAAACCTAACTTCAAAGGGCGAGGGCTGTTCGTGCAATGTAATTTAAAATCGAGTTAAAGGAACAATAGAAACGCCGGCGTCGAAATAGGTTTAAATACTCTTTGTTACTCCATTTTACTTCGTTACATTTTATCTGTATCGGAAAGTGAAAAAACAAGCGGCTGATTTGTTAAGCTGGGAATCAATAGTCCAATATTCAAGTTATAAAGTTCATGGCTTAGATACAATTAGTTGGAGTAGGTATTGAAAAGAAAGTCATACTGTGGAATACTTCCATTTTGAAACTACTGGGACCTTGTTCAGCCAGAGACTAATTCAGAAAGTACGGAGTTGCAAAATTAAACTATGCTCCAGACACATTCGAATATACATATATTCAGATTATATATTTTTTAATTATTTATTTTTATCTATTAGAACGAACTACACGAAAGTCACATGCATTTAGGTTGACGTGCTGAGGTTATAAATTTAGAAAATTTGGTTTTTTCGTGTACCTATAGTTTCGTTATGTCTGTCCTGTCGTCCGTCTGTCTGTATGACACACGAAATTTGTCCGTCAGAAGGTCACTTAGGTGAAAAAAAACCCGTTAACTTTTGGACTATGAAAAGGTGGGCGATGTTTTTCATAGTTATTGAAAATACTTATTACTTAAAGATGGTATGTTAACACACGGGCTGCCACATATTTTCTAAAGAAGAAAGTTAAATATTGACATATAATTTAAAAGAAGTGCCAAGGAACAATTATTACTTTTCGACACGAATCTTAATTCTCCTATTTCGTTATTTTAATTAGGTACTTTTCTTTTTTTTCATTGAAATGCCGCATCTCGAAAACAAATATTCATAAACTTTTTTGATAAAAGCGACAGAGGCACATTAGTCAACATTTTATATTATCTTTTTGTTTTTCGTTTGCTACGTCATGGTTTAGTTAATTACACAAAATAGAATGTACTTATTTAAATTTTTGGTCTCATTTTGATATAAGATGTCGATATTTACAGCGTAACAGGGGCATAAAGCTAGAACGTGGTTAGTCCTCAAGCCTTAGGGCCGAATCGCCTCTGGAGTATTTCTAATCGACTGGCATCATCTTCTGAGGTGTCCCGCTATCGCTCAGAGTGTCGAGTGGTCCGCGAACCACGAGAGACAGTTGTTTCACGGCAAAATACTCACATAATACTTAAAAGTACCGTAAGTGAGTTTTATTATGTTGTAATGTAATAAAATTTTAGCAGTTTTAAAGTAAAGCTTTATATAATACAAAAGAATAAATAAAATGTAATCATCATTATCAACAGCCTATAATGTATTTTTCTAGGCATGGGCCTTCCTACATGGGAGGAACACCCGAGAAGCCGAGTCATATCTCCTCCACTATCACTAAATTTGGTAATTTCGTGGTAGTCTCAATTTTCTTTACAGAAAATAATAAAGAAATAAAAGAAAAGCGGTAATTACATATTGTCTTACATTTGATTTGACACCATAAAAATGTTATGAAAGATATCTAGAAAAATATTTGGATTAAATAAAACATGTCCTTGGCCAGGTAGCGAGCCGCGACCTTTAACAATGCAGATGAATACTTTAGCAACTAAGCTACCGAGGGAAGCTCATGCCGCTTTAAGCACAAAATTAAATGTCTCTTATTTAGTGTACACAATTTTCTAGTGAAACACATTTCCTACGAAATGGCTGTCTGTCTAACTAAACAGTAAAAGATGATGCATTTAAGAATTTCAAACTCGCTTTTGCTTGCTGATGTGCTCTCGAACGTATTTATTTTAAAAGCTTGGTAAGTGGAAAACTTCGATTTCAATTGAATGCATTTCGTTGAAGGGTTTTGGAAAAATAGAAAACTGACGACGGAAATATGTGACAGCATAGTTACATTTTGTATTTATATTCATAAACATTCTAAATTTGCTACTTGATCCAGGTTTTTGGTATATAGATAAATAAAATGCAGTATTTTTTACAACGAACTTTGAACGACTCTTTGTAACAGGGTAATTTTTAGAATATGCCTACGCCTAGAGCATAATATTCATGGCACGTAGATGTATCAGTAAGATAGACAATAGCTAGTCTACGCACGTGTATTTGCACTTGTACCTGTAAAAATCCTAAAAATAACCTACAAGTATCTACTTTTCTAAGGTGAAATATATATGTTTCATATAATTCGTACTAAGAAAAAATTCGAGAAATAAATAAAGAAAAGCAAGGTACAATCCATTTTGAAGTAATATTTTGGTGAAAGGAAAAAAGCTATCTACGTACAGAGTAAGCTGATAGAAACGAACTTTCTTATAAGAGCATAGTATCATTTAATATTTTATAAATATCTTATCAAAATCAAAGATTAATTATGAAAGTGATGTTTTAGTAGGTAGGTAAGTAGCTACCTGATATGAAATGAATTATGAAAGGCAGTTCAACGTATACCAATATTTATAAACGTCTATCTGTCTTGAAATGAAATTCTCTCTCGAAACAATGTTGCCTACATTGAAAATTTAATATAAAATCTACGTGGGTCTGACAAAAATGTTAACATTTCATAAAATCATTACAAAATACTTACAAGGTATAACTTTCTGGTTTTGATTTTTGTGTAGATTAGTCTTCTTTGTAGCGTGTCGACATGAATGCGTCTCCACTTTTACAGCTGTCTGGAAAGAAAGATGGTTTTAAACGTTGGATAGTAAAGAGTCTAGACAGGTTATTGCTAGTCGTTGAACGTTAGAAACTTTAGTTTGAGAAAAAAACTCAAACTCTAACAACAAAATGCTCATTCAATGCGGCGTACGTTATTTCAGCCGTATTGTAATCCGGCGGAACGTGAGGTAGCTGCATTAAATTACGGCGATGTATTTCGATCCGGCGCACCCTTTTGTAATACGGTCTATTTTACGATATGACTGCGACAAAAACTTGTCGCCGCCATCTGGCTAAATTCACCGCTTGATTGGATGCCTAGTCCGTTAATTAAAGGCCGGCATCCAATAAAATGCCTAGGCCAATAGTTAATTGAACTAAACTCACTTATCGTTTAACGTCTTGGCGTATTGAAAGGATCGTCTTGTACCGAAGAGTATTGGTTTGATTGGTGGGTTCAATGTTATTTTTTTTTATGGCCACTTTATTACCGACATCCTTTTGGTTATATTTGTTAATAAAAATAACCTTGAACCTACCAATCACTTAAACAGTCACACAAAACAGTCACACAAAACAGTCACTAGGTGGTAGGTCCGTATGTAGGGTCGTCTGGGTAGGTACCACCGCCTTTCTTATTTCAGCCGTGAAACAGTTCGCTGTGTTTCGGATTTAAGGGAAAGGTAGCCAGTGTAATTACTGGGCATGGACGACATTTCATCTTAGGCCTCAGGATGACAACGCACCTGCAATATCAAGTGGATTTTCCTTGTTATTGCAGGTGTCTATAGGCGGCGGTAACCGCTTACCATCAGGTGGGCCGTCAGCTTGTTCTTTGTTCTTGTTCAACCAGATCGCTGCGACATACATACGAGGTAAAGGAAAAAAATCTCACTAGTCGGACCTCTTTTACTAGCAACAGCTAGTGCTGTTGACCAATTAACCTCTCTTTCTAGTGAGAGAGGAATTGGTCTACAGTGCACATAGGATGGAGCGAGATAGCAATAGTTGATTTTGCAATAAATAATGAGAGTGTTTCCTGCAACATTTACTCACGTCCGCGTTTGTGTTATGCCAGTGTTACACAATTTAGGATACGTTAATTTTTTCAGTGTATGGTATTGCACAAGTGACTAGAAATCTTAGGATTTAACACACGCAATTACTTAGAGAACTAATGTAAGAAAAATAGTTTTATTTACATATAAGTTGTTTAAGGAAAGTAAAAAATCGAGTGTTGGGGCGGGAACCGAACCGGGAACCTTTCATTACACGGGTGACTGCTCTGTCCACTTAACCACCGAGCTATCGGTATTGGTATAGCCCTAATTATTATTATCGTTAGAAAAATTGAAAGTCAGCCTTACACTCGTAAGAATTTCTAAATCATCAGCAGCCATTTATCAACCTGAAGAAAACAGCTTAATCCAAGTACCTATAGCGTGAGAGAAAAATAGCAATTTAGTTTAAACCAAATAAAGTACGTGTCGTCAGGAGATAACGCTAAGCACATAATTTATGTTCAGAAACTTGAGTGAGATAGAATTTTACGAAAACTAAGTTGTTAAACTGAAATTATCTTACTGAGGGTGATGTGTTTAATAAGAAGCCGAGAAATGGTAAAATAATAATATTAAACAGGGTATTATGGAAACACTCTTGAAAAAGAAGGCGGATGACAGCGCAGGCCCCTTATTCTCAACTACAGGATCACGGATTCGATTCGAAAAGTCACATCCCGTCTCACTTTGATGCTCCGCGATGAAAAATGACAGGTATAGAGTTTCCGATATTCGAGTCCTTTCAGACAATTGAGAATAAGGGGGCTGGTCATCCTTAACACGACTTATTGAAAAATAAATTTGAAATAGCGAAAAGAAATCAGCTAATCCACACAAGCAGTGTAGCAATTACATGACTAATATTCCTTTTGCCGATGATATCGTGGTCATGGCTAAGACTCTGCAAGACACAATTCCCAACGACCTCTGTAGAGCCTCCCAACAAATGGATCTTTAAATGAACATGGATAAGACGAAATTTATGTCGAATTCCCATGTCGTACCCACTTATGTAAAGGTTGAAAGCTCTACACTGGAAGTTATTGACGAATATAATATGGCTGGGACAAATAGTTCAACTTGGTAAGTCCAACTTCCAAAAAGAGGTCAATAAACGGGTCCAACTCGGCTGGGCAGCGTTCGGAAAGCTTCGCAGCATATTCTCGGCCCGATTACCGTCTTTAATCAGTGTGTATTACCAGTGATGACTTACGGAACTGAAACGTGGCCGCTTACAGTGGGCCTCATAAGTAGGCTCAATGTCACCCAAAGGGCAATGGAGATGGCTATGCTCGGGGTTTCTCTACGTGATCGAATCAGAAATGTAGAGATTAGCAGGAGAACTAAGGGATATGGGATGGTCATAAAGAATCGGGAGCTTCAAGTGGCAGTGGGCAGGCGACATTGCAAAGAGGACGGTGGTTGGAGCGGAAAGGTCCACGAGTGGAGGACCAGGAGTTTTTGGTGTACCACTGAAAAAAATGACAACTGAACTTCCTACTACCCGTAGCTCAAAAAAGTGACTACATAACTTATTGTAACACATAGCCAACATTAAAAAAAAACTGTAATTACACCTTGCCGAATTTTGTTTTTTTAAAATATAAGCGTAGTTTGGTTAAATATTTTTTTTTTTAGTGTGGCAAGGGTCGCAGGAAGCTGATGGATGCGGACAGCGCAGGACCGATCGGCTTAGAGATTCTTGGCGTCGGTCTTTGCCAAGCAGTAAGCGTCTCTCGGCTGCAATGATAATGATGATGATGACGAATATTATGCTGCGTTTTTTCTCTTAAGCTGCAATCCGATTTTACCCAGAGAAAGAACATACTACCTTTTGGCGCGATAACCCACAGCCACGCGGGTAGAGCCGCGGGTATTTTTCTTTTAGCAATCACAAAACACAGACATGATATTTGTTTAATTGAAAACCTTAACTATTTTGCAAGTTTTCATTATTCTGTCTCAATTCATATTAACATAAACTACACGAGTTTGTTGCTGCAGTCTTCTCGGTAGTTTAACTTAGAACCGATGTAAATTCAGGCATGAGAGACACAGAAATACATTATGACATTGTTAGACTATTTTTTTTGCTAGAAATACAGATATGATTTTTGAAGAGCTTCTTGGGAGTCAACTTGAATGAAATATATTTTTGTTTATATTCACGAGTCATACGAGTCTAATGTTTGTATGTTTATTTAGAACCTATGTTTAAAATAATAATAATAATAATAAAATTTATAGATTAAAAAAGTATCTAATCTAGAAAAAAATCATGTCCTGGGTTCTGTCTGTGACATTTTAACTCCTAAGCCGCTGAATCGATTTAAATGAAATTCGGCACAGCGATAGATAACATCTTGAGAAAGGACAAAGGCTACTTTTGTCGCGATAAGCGACAACCAGCATCTATATTTTTATGTGTATTTTTCCCTTATTTTAGTATGCATTACTCAAGCTCTTAATGATGCTTAATGCAAGCTGGATAATAAACTTGTAAAAATATTTTTATTATTATTTATAGATTGTCGATAAGGTTCAAATTTGTATAATAAGTTAACTCAGATTATACAGTGTAGGTATACACTTTTCACATTATACTTAAGTGAGAGAAATGAAAATTGCTTCTCGGGTGCGAGTATTCCGACTGTTATACGAGTATTATGGATAAGATCTTCAGAGAAAAAACAATTTTCCCCTGAAAGCATTCTTTGTAGCGCGCTGGGGTTAAACAATAAACTTCCAACCCATTATTAAAGAACCGTGTCTAAGCACCCTTGTTTAGTTTTTTTTTTCAAATTTAATTAGTATCTGTGAGACTTAAATCATGTTGCTTACACTTAACGTTACGAAAAGATTATACTTTATGAATTTTGATTATTTTTGTGGAATCGATAAATTATATATATTATATGTAAAACTGTTAAGGTGAAAAGTTATAGTATTTAATTTCATATTCACTTCTATCACACTTACTCAATTTTATCTAGCCCTAAATATGTATCATTAAGAGCTTGTACCATGGTATATATTATAGTATATTATTAACAAATAAATATTCATAGTAAACTCTTATAAATATTAGATATAAAATTAGTACATGGGTAAACATTATGATTACATGAATAGCCGTAACCCGAGAACATATATTAGATTTCATCATGCAAGTAAATTGAGGCAAAAATCAGTCGACCAGCCCGAGTAATTCGTTTCTTTACGATCATTCTGTTGTAGTTTGAAGACGAAACCTTCGGAATAAAAATAAAATATATAAAAAAACTTTTTTTATTATTCTTTGCAGTTAATCAGTTGACATGTTTTGAAATCCTATCTGATAAGTTTTTTAAAACCTGTAGTAGAAGAGTCCACTCGTCACTGTGATAATATTAAATATTTTCAGACTAAAAGCGGAAGATTGACTGCTCGAACCAGTTAAAAAGAGCAGTCATGGGTTATGAAAGGTTTGCGCCCCATTCCAGGACGTGTGTTGAAATTTTGAGATATTTCCTTCAAATACCTATTTATATCTTCAAATATCGGGTTTATAACCTTTAATAATAATAATACTGATATACTCACACCTATTATCTAGCCCAAAGTAAGCATCATTAAGAGCTTGTGTAATGGATACTAGATAACGGATTAATTAATTGATAATACTATGTATATAAATATTAGAAATATACTTAATAAACATATAAACATCAATGACTCGTAAACAAATGCTCGTACTCATCCATGTCGCATGAACAAAATGTTTGTACTCACATTTTAATGTTTGATTTTGTGCGTTTATACCGCCTACTTTATTGTAACAATTAAGTACAAATAACGGTGAAAAATTTATATGCACCAGGCTGGAATCGAACCGTTCTATCCTTGGGGCTAGACGCGATTACCACTACGCCACCGGAGCACTAGGTGTAACCTATCAATTTCTTCATCACTTTCTACCTTTTTCTATGTTCGTACTCATCATTCACTCATTTTCGGTACTTTTTCATATCAGTCTATTCATTTAAATGCTCATTAGACTTCAACCAGGTTTCGAATTTTCTACGTTCCTAGTTTTATTTAAAGAATTATTAAATGTGAAAGTAAACGAGTTAACCAATAAGACGAAAGACGAAGACTTAATACTTTTCACTTCACTAATGTTTGTTTTCACTAACATTTGACGTTAAGAGTCTCTCATTTTTATCTCAGTCTATCTAAAGGAGATAGAACGAGACAAATGTCATTAAGAGTCACCTAAGCCTAGGGAATGGTTAGTGGAAACGAGCAATAGGTACTTACTATGTAATTAACTTGCTGGCGTTTTGTTTTTTTTATACCACTAAGGTGGTAAGCAAACTCTCATAGCTCACGTGACCTGGTTTTACTGTAAGCTAGTAAAAACACTTTAAATAAAGAAATAAGTGAGATATGGGATTTTAAACCTGGATTTTTGGACTATATGAAAACCTCGCCACTATATGAATGAACGCCCAGCCAAAATGTTGGTATTAAAAAATAAATACAAAAATTTTGTCGTAAGAAAAATAGCAGTCACCATGAATTATAAATACTCATAGTAATTTAGTTATAAAATTTGAAAAAATGCTTTGAGAATAATCAAAGCTACTTACTTCGATAACTTTATCATAAATTGACAACATTTTTATTCGTGATATAACGACGACGTTACGCACGAACATCGTTTTAAATATATGAAAACTGTCTTCTGAAATTTCTGCGTTTCTAGACGTCTATTTTATTATAACTTTAATGATCTTAATTTTTGATTTTAACATAAAACACGGTGCGGCACGGTTTTTTTTAACTTTAATGATATTATTAACAAATATAATGTGTGTTAATACAGGTAATTATATTTTACAGAACTGGCGGACACTGTATTTATTAAAATAAAATTATAACAGAACTATTTTTTGTAAAATTATTGTTCATTTGTACTAAGAGCTTATGAATCAGAAGGGGATATGTAAATGACATAAGAAAGAAACGAGTCTCCGAGGACATATCTAATGTCTAAGCTCATTTTACCCTCGCACGAGATAAGAAGAAGGAAAATTGGACGTTCGATATGCAAATACGATATGAAGTTAAAAATGACGAGAGGTACCAAGATAAATTTAGCCTAAGTAAAGGGCCTGAACCCTTTACTTATGCTAAATTTATCTTGGTTTAACGATTTAGATATCCACTTCGGACATAATGATAGTAAAACTGGCGCTTCTTTACCGCTATCACTACGACTTAATGCAAAACGTACTGTGGTTGCTTTTGTTTATTTATATATTTCTACTTATGGGTATTTACAATAAAGCCTGTTTCTGACTACTAAGTTTAAAGCTAAACTTATTTTATTTTTTGTTATAAGAAAGTGTCTTCCCAAAGCAACTATGTATTTTGTTTCTGTCTAAGAATCCTTTTTTATAGATTTTTCTATAATGAATGCACGACAAATGATTTAACACCAGTTGATGTGAAGCGATAAGAAGAGTCCTTATGCAAAGGCAGCTAGTGCAGCTTGAAACACACTGTTCTAGACGTTTCCACCTTGCCGGCCCATAAGGTGCCTTTTCACGCCTCTTTTGAAGACACCCATGCTATAGGAAGGACGGAAAACATGCGCTGGCAAAGAATTCCAAGTTTTGGAAGTCCGACAAAGGAATGAGTTACTAAACTTCTTTGTCCGTGATGGAGGTATAGACAGTACTAGACAGTAAATTGATGACTTCGGAGACCGGCACGCGTGCTCCTGATTAGGAAGGGGGAAGGTGGGAAAAGTTCCAAAAGCTCCTCAGAACACTCGTAGTGCACTTTAAGTACTTACACTATAGCGTATTTACTCTCTGCGTTGCAGAGCACGTGTATTGCACTGTAAACTGTGTTACATGTTATTAAACTGATGAAAGATTACGGGTATATAGTAATTAAAATAGAATAAAACTAGAAAAATTTCACGTCCTGAGGCAGGAATCGAACCCGCGACCTTTCGCAATTCGGGCGACTGCTCTGACCACTGAGCCACCCAGGACTTGGGATATCCCTGTGAAATTCTTCTAGTCTATCTTGTATTTGCGTTTATGAGCTAACGTCCACCCTACAATGTCGAAATATTCTATTTCAACATCCGAAACGAGTATTTTTACAAATACCGACGATTCGGTTAAGTTGGGGCAGTGCTTTCAAATATTCTTAATTTTTGATTTTAACATTATTATAAATGTTCAATAAATGTTGTTTATTATAAATGTTCAAATGTTAATTATTATATATGTGTTATTATAAATGTTAATGTGTTATTGTTTAAGGTCGCGGGTTCGATTCCTGCCTCAGGACGTGAAATTTTTCTAGTTTTATTCTATTTTAATTACTAAGTAATTTTTCAAACATTTATAATAATGTTAAAATCAAAAATTAAGATTACGGGTATATTAAAATAAGTATAAGTTTATAACAGAAAGCAATCCTTTTAATGATTTTTCTTAAAAAAATGAATTTGATTTGCATTTTAAACGGCAAGTAAAAGACCTATTATTTGTTAATAGTTGAATTGCTGTAGTTTTTAATTTAAATGTATGTCAAATTTTTAAATAATTTAATATTGTGCTTTAATATTTAATTAATTGTCATTATAATCTTATTTTTTTTTATTAAATAAGAGATATGTCTGTTGTTACTAATCTGTGGAAACTTCACTGATTAATGTATAACTTAACTATGTTTTATTTTAAATGTTTTATAATGTAATTGTTTGTTTCCCAAATAAATAAAAAACAGTTTTCATTATTTCTTGTGACTATAAAAAATAATAACAGAGTTAAATCCGGTTATTGGTTTATTTCAAATGTGTAGTGCTCGCGAAAATGTAAGACAGTACTATAAAAAAAAGAAGTCAGAACACGTAAAAGTAAGTATATACTTTATCATTTCAAGTATTACTTACTTATTCATACAAATAACAAGTTTCTAGGTAATGTTAACTTACCTTAAACTTAAGTTTCATAAGACAAAGGAACTCGTTCTTAAATTATATAAGCACACACAAGATAATTTAATCGCCTGTTAGGGGGAACTTTATATCTTCATAATCCTATTAATTGGACTACCGTAAGGCGCGCTTTATGTGCACGCGACGTACCATTATTATTTTCAAGAATCACGCTATCAATTACCTTTTACCGCCACGTCTTAAAATATGTATTACAATAGGTCCTCGCCTATGAAATAGATGATTTGTAGGAAAGTTTATAAAGATCCAGAGTTTGTTTCCATACAAAACATTTTTATGTTATTTGAAAATGACTGAAAAGATTTTGACGCAATTTCAAACTACAGTTAGACGGAAAAAAACTATGCACTGCGTATTTTTTAAAAAATAAATAAAGTAAGTTTAAAATTAAAGTATATTTTTCAAGTTGTTAAACCGACACGTTTCATTGAAAGAGATCATAGATGATCTGAGGAGCATCCTTTATGTAATTATGCACTAATGCAATCTTTAAAAGCCATCAACCAACGACTGGTTAATCGTCCTACGAGTTATGTACTAACAACTAATGAACCCAATCCTTTCCACACAACCAACATTAACCCTCCACAGATAATTGCCCTCACATTGTTTTATATCTCCTTTGGTAAAACTCTAACTTCTCCCATTACACAGATCTAATATTTCACTATAATAGCTTCGGATAGCGAAAGAACTTTCCTCGGTGCAGCTCGGAGACATTAGCACACTTGACTTTTAGTCGACAGGAAATGAAATCTTACTAGAGAACTTACTTACTTGAAGAGAAAAACGAATCGGTTTTATATGGGGCGGATCCTGATTCTGATAAAAACTAAGTCGATCGCGATTTCGGTTAAATGATTTTTAAGTGTCCGAGTGAAAGTAGTGTTTTTATTTTTTTTGTTTGTTTATGAAACCAGGAAGTCTGTGTTAATGAACAGGGAAGAGTTATATATTAAATAGACCTTGAGTATTTCATCGCTGTTATCCTCCTCTTTAAATTCTTTTTGACTTATGAAGATTGTTATCTCCAAATCATATTAAATTGAGTTAATTTATTTGCGAGTATACCCATACTCGTTTTCCTATTTTCCATGCTGTATGTTGTTGTATCCACAATATACAGCATGGAAATAGTCGCTCGTTTGCCACCCTTGCCTTATTTTTTCTGTCCTGGGCTTGTCATATAAAAAAACTTTTAATCCGCCCCAAGAGGGAGTCAAATCTTTGGAGTACTTTGTAACTACATATTTTAGTGATAAATGGGTACAAGAATTTGTTGAGGTACAAACGAACTCAGAAGTAGCCGTATATACATTTTGACTCTTATGTCATATGCCAATGCGATACGGATTAACACGATTTGTATGTTTTTAATGCGGACTGTGTTTCTACTATAATATCTATTTTATGAAGGCAATAGTTGTAACAATAAGTACCCATTGCAGTGTTAAGCTACTTCTTCCATATATATATGTTCTAAAAAGAAGCAGAGAGAGAGTAAGATAAGACTACCCAGCGCAGAGAAAAAGATGTCAATATTTGAACATATTTTTTTTATTTCATGTCTATAGACAACAAATATTGAGGCAATAATACTTACATCTTATCTGCAATTAATAGTTTAGAGATATATCGGTTTGTTTCAGGAGCTGTTACAAGTTGTCAAAAACGCTCCATAGAAAATGATGCTCAATTGTGACGACACTCCAGTAGTGGCCACAATAATGGTATGGGCGCATGGACAAAATTAATGATAATAATCTTTGTAATTTATGTGTTTACATGCATAGTTGGCATTTTAAATTTATTACATTTAATGTGAGTAAACGAATAGTAGAAACGGAAACGCAAAATAAATTTGGTAATATTAATTAAGCCATTTTTTGAAAATTTATATTCCATGATTTTTCTATCCAAAATTTTTAATATGAAATACCGCATATTTTCGAAATAGATGTACGAAATCTAGTTTGTTACTTGTTTTCAACATCCCTATTGAAAATAGTTTGTTTATTGGAAAACTAATTGATATTTGAAAATAAAACAATCTTCTTTGAGAATAATTCAAATAGTTACCAACTCTGTTAGCTACCTTTCTAATAAGCTTAGTTTGGGTTGTATATATATATTCGTCCGTTTTCACATAAAACGGAAAAAAGGGAATGAGAAGGATAATTTTAGGAACTTATTTTTAAAAGAAAATAGGTTTGCAATCAGTTTTCTATTTCGTAAATCAAGTCTGACATAATTGAAAATAAGAACAGCGGTTGTAGGAAAAGTGGAATTAAAGTTTTAATTAAAATGCTGCATGTTTGCAAGGTATCGCCTTATAATACACCTTTTACGAAAATTTTCAGTCAAACTTTCTAACATTTCCGTAACAAATAGTTTGAACGACGTGTCAATTAGCGCGAGTAGGAAAGTTTTTACTGAACAGAATCGTTACCCCTTCCAATTAGTATCCAACAAAGGAAAGCACACCGACCGCTAAGATCACATTTTAGTTTCTGTGTTAACTATTCAGAAGATATATCAATCAAATTGCTTCTCGTACGTGAATAGTGGAATGTAAACAGAGTGCAAGAACATTAGTTGTTTATGGCTGCTGTTAACTGTATGTAATGGGTTTTAAATCATATGTTTCTTTGTTCTTGGATATGTCGCCGCCATCTGGTCAAATTCACCGCTTAAAGTTTTCAAAGACAAAATATGTATGTTGCAGCTGTGTAGTTTAATTAATAAAGTGCACTTGACTGGACGTTTAACCCGTTATTTGAAAATGGAAATTATTTATTCAGTCCAATAGCAACACGGTACAAAATTTGATTACTGTTACAATAATAGGGTCTCAAGTATAATACTATAGTATACTAATTATTATAATTAGTAGATAATAGGTAGTAATTTACAAATTTCAACAGTATCCCTGGACTCCACGCTAGGATTCCCTGTATATTTAATCGCCGGCACCCAATTAAATGATTTTATTGAACTAGACACACTCAACTTTTAAAAACATGGCTTATTGAAAGTCCTCTCAATTAGATGCCAAGGCGGATCAGCTCTTCGATTTAAACGAGCTGCTTAGGCGTCCAATTGAATGGCCAACCTAACCAGACTACTGACATGACGTTTAGCCATCTGATTAAACATTACGCTCTATGACTTGGCTAGTTGTCCTTCAGGCGTTTCATTGGATGCCAGCGTTTATTAACGGCCTAGGCGTCCAATTAAGTGGACTTTATTAATTGAACTGTGAAGTGCAAGCAAGCTGCAAGATACATGTTCTATTTGAAAACTTTTTGCCGTATACACAGAATAGACTAAAAATGTTAAACACACACTAAAAATGTTTTGAACGATACTTTCAGTAAACATATTACATGATTGTGTCCAGTTTGCTTATTATAAAGAAAAAAAAATGTCTTCGAATTTGGGCAAAGCACAGCTTAAGTAAGGCTTTACATTTACACAATGGCAGGCTGTAATCATACAGCCCATCATCACTGGTAGGCGTTAAGAAGGTCACTGCATAAGCATTACCTCTTTCTCTTGATATTTTAAGGGCGGGACTTGACGTTGACTTTTGTCAACGTTGACATAAGTCAACGTCAAGTCGTCCGCAACATAACGCTTCCTGCTTATCTCGGCGGTTTTACTCATCACCAGAGAAGCACAACACTAAAAGGTAGATAATATTATCTAGCTGCGATCTTCTGTAAGGTACTTTCCAGTAGGATGCTTTTTCAAGTGGCCAACCTATCTGGATAAGCAACGCGTAAGTAGTGTCTATGTTTTTTTTTGGTGTTACTAGCGTTTATAAGCTGGTAACCGCTTACCATCAGGTGGGCCGCATTTTTTAAATACAATTAGATGACAAAAAGCAAGCCGACGGCAACACTAACCACATAATGAATACTTGTTTGCTACCTTTATTGTATGTAAAAAAACTGCACCAACGACTTTCACTAATGCAAGTGACTTACCTGGAACTCGAGTTTGTACAACACCGGGAACTTCCGCCGTTGCTCGCAGAGTTTCGCGAAGTTCTTGATCTCGACGGGTCGATCCGGGATCGTCTCAGATATCGATCCGTTCTCGTCCGCTGCGGGTAAAGGTCACATTTATATCGTTGGTAACTTAATAAGTTTATACTATGCTGTTTAAGTGATATAAGTTGTATCTGAAATATTTACATGGCTTTTATTTTTTTAAGTTGGGTTACAAAAAATTTAATGATAATTGATAATTATGCTTCCATATGCGAAATTGGACTTTGTGTCCATTCAAAATTTTGAGCCATTATTTAAGGTGTGTCCTTAGTGTTGTATCGACAGTCGGAAAACTTAATTTTTGAGAAGAGATATTGCATTTACTTAAAGCATGGACGCTTACTGCATAACTACTAAAGGAATTTATTTTACAAAAAATATTACATTATTTGGTCGCGTCACTCTGTCTGAGAAAATTTTAATGACAGTACTTTTTTAAAAAAAGTATCCGAACTAAAAATTAATAATAGAAAAGTAAATAATATCATTCAACCGTCTTCTTTTTAAGAAACCAACTTTAATTAAAGCAAAAGGAAAATATTTAATATATTTTTCTAACATTAATCAGGTTATAAATTCTACACGTAAAGTTAAAATTAGAAAGTGTTAAATACATAAAATAATCTAATGAAATATCAGTAGAATGAATTATTTCTAGAGGTGTAACACATAAAGCTACTATTGGCATACTACAGCTTATGTTTAAAAACAGATATGACTATGACAAGTTATACATTTTACAGACCAATTTATACATAGATACATGATATATTTATCACACTCACACACAATAGAAAATATATTGTGTCTGATAAGTGTACCCACTTAGCAGATTTACAGATAACGAGTTTGTGTGTTGCGTCAAGTAGATTTCCTCTCAATTCACTGGTGTTTGTTCGGTTCATACATTGTTGTCACTCCTCACAATATTAGCACCTAATAAAAATGGAAAACCTCATAAATTTGGCATTTACCGATAAAAATATTTATGCCCGTGAAAATATTTTTTCATCTCTATGTAGCAATTTGAACAACTCGTGGTATAATTTTTTCAATTAACAGCCCAATTTTTGGCGTCGGTTTTAAAATTCATTATTCCAAAGAGATTGTAGCAAAATTTACGGCGCATTTCCCGTCGAACCTCCGGGATATGACAGAAATAAGCTTAAAAGCATTAATCAGTGTTCATCAGCCTATTTCGCCTGTGAACTTTATGAATCTGGCACAGCGTTTTGGATGTGGATAATATTCAGCTGCTGTGAGCTAATCAACTTGAAGGCTTTGGCCGCAGTGTTTACAGAGCTTATTTTGAATTTTCATTTGCATTTTTTTTAAAATTATGAACTTGTTTCACTTGTTACATTTGATTTGGCAAATATTCTCTCGTCTCCCAGAGGTTCGAAAGCACTTTGTTTGTTTTGTTTTTTAGTAAAAGTTATATTTTATCATAGACCAAATATAATACTTCTATCATCCTTGATTATGTATGACTAGCTGTGCCCGCGACTTCGTCCGCGTGGAATATTGACTTTTTCCATACAAACTTTCATCCCCTATTTTATCCCCCTGGGGGTAGAATTAATCAAAATCCTTTCTTAGCGGATGCCTACGTCATAACATCTACCTGCATGCCAAATTTCAGCCCGGTCCGTCCAGTGATTTGGGCTGTGCGTTGATAGATCACTATGTCAGTCAGTCAGTCACCTTTGAGTTATGTTTATTTAGATTTCAACAACTTTTTTACAGCCATGCCCGAGCTAAATATTATTGCTCTGAACGGTATTGGGACGTAAATAGTATGTGTATTTTATATCGTCCATAAAAGTTAAATGCTTCATAAATAATAGAGCTCTGTGGTAACACCCATTTTAAAGGAAAAAATGTAATAGTAAAACTCTAGAATAATAATTATGCTTTATTTATTTCAGATAGGTATGTACCTTATTAAAGCATTTGTGGAACGAATAAGAAATTTGATAAGACAAATATTATTATTTTTTTCCCATCCAGTGAATGTTTACTTTGATATGTATATTAATATTGATATGAAACGTTGTAGCTTTTTCTATGGTAATGAGCGTGATAATATTCTGCGTTTTCCATAAAGATAAGCCAAGCTTCTTTAAATTTCGAATTGGAAAGGAAGTATTAATAATAAATAATAATCATAAATATTGATACATTCACACCTATTATCTAGCCCAAAGTAAGCATCGTTAATAGCTTGTGTTACGGATACTAGACAACGGAGATATAATGATAATAATATGTATATAAATATTAGAAATATAATAAATAAACATTAAAACATCCATGACTCGTAAACAAATGCTCGTACTCATCATACAAACATTTGCTCCTACCGGGATTCCAACCCGATACCTCTTGACCGAGTAGCCAGTATAGCAAGGGGTACAGAACTACAGACCACTCGGCCAGCTGGTCGTCATTAATATCTTTGGATCTTTTAAATTGAGGAATACGTATCCTCTAATACATTTTTCAATTGTTTTAATATATAATTAGGTTCTTACATATTTTTTGTATTAACTTATAGATAGAAAGGGATGGGGCTGTGCCAAAATATACTAATTTTAAATTAAAAAAATATTAATTTTGGAAATATTATGTTTTTATATTCTCAACAAAAAAAAAATAGGCAAGAGATATTTTTCTGATATTTAACTCAATTTAGTTGACCAAAAACACTTCCTCTTCTGATTGGGAAGGAGCAACAGAGACAAACTTTTATTGGTTACGGGTACAATTGCTATGCTTGTATTTCACAGCAATACGTAGTTTTACGTAGACCACAAAACTAGCTGAACACTTTAGTACAATGTCACAACGACTCTAGCATCAATTTAGTACCGTAGCAACTATGACGTACGTGCACAAGATCGGTGTGACATGGTACTTAAGTGTTCAGCTACTTCTGTGGTCGACTGTACCTACTTCAGACTGAAGTAATTCGAAATAAGCCGATCAAAAGAGTATTCTGACAAATGAGTTGCGAATCAGTTTCAAAGCTGTCAAAAACAAAAACAAGTGGCGTCCTAGCGTCAAGGGTCTCTATTTAGGAACCGCTACTATATTAATTAATGATTTGCAATGGTACGGTTAAAATGTTTGAGACGGCGTTTCTAAATTAAATGTCGCGCCATTTCAGGGATTTGCATTTAGAATTTCTCATTTGCGTCACTTTTTGCCAGCTTGTTATCGCGGTCTGTGGTTACTTTATGACTCATAAGTAACTACGAGTTAATTCTAATACCTACTGATTGGCGTTTTTTTGTATTAAAGTTGAAGACTTTTCAGATGATCTTTGGCATGTAAAAAGATTTCACCCTAAGAAGGGACATATAGTTACTACCTTTTGGTACGATACTCACGGAGGTGGAGCAGCAGGAATCACTAAGTCTACATAAAAATATCGTCTGGGAAATAATAATGACAAATATATTATGTGATTTTCTGATAAAAGACGAAGGTAGCTAAATGAACATCGATTTGTTAACTTAGATAACTTTGATTTTGTTGTAGGAAACACCTCATTCTTGACTTCAAGCCATGAACTGACGTTGATAGTCCCTTTATATAAATTTACAAAGCTGCTAATCTTATATGCTAATTTTAATAAGTTACACATAGGCATAAAATTTGGCATTGCTAAGTGCTCTCGTCGATACTTAAAGGCATTACGCCTAAAAATGGCGTATAGCCTGTGCGCTCATTTTGTGGGTGCGTCATTTCCTATCATTTTGCTGATATCAAACCACTCTACAGCTTTTAAATGACAACCCTTATCTATGCGGTAAAGTGGAGTGCAATATTGTAAACTTTTAAATATATGTAAAATACGAGAGTTTTTCCTATTGAATTATTGCAATGTTATAGTATTTTGCCACAACTTTGAAGCGAGATAAAAGTCCAGAGGGCTTTTTCATTCAAATGCTATTTGGACAGCATGTTTGAATGAAAAACGTTTTGGTTTATCCGGCTCTAAAATATTACGCCCCAGACACACGCCGACAGGTTTTTGTCCGATATTTCCATTGAAAAAGGAATTCCGTTTTGTAAATGGATACCACTAACATCGGAACGATATGCAACATGTTAAAACTTAAATCGTGAGAATTACAAATAAAGAAAGAAAATGAAAAAAAAAATTTGGAGCATATTTTTTCCATATTTTTTTCATCGTTTTCTTTCTTTAATTGTAATTGTTACAATAAAGTAGGCATTTAAACCTATCAAAAACATTAAAATGTAGTTAAATCGTGAGTTTAGTCTGTATCTAGTAGTATCTACATACTTCCCTAGTTAGTATCTACGGTCCGGTCTTGCGTGGAATATTGCTCGCATTTGTGGGATAGCTCCGCCAAGTACCTCCTCGATGCAGTAAACCGATTGCAGCGTCGTGCTGTTCGTATGATTGACGATGCAGGAGGTCACGAACAACCTTAGCGTCGAGACATTGCGTAGCTTAGCGATTGTGCTCTGATTCAGAGCATAATCGGGATAAGATCGAAAAAGCTTTTCAGAGCCTTTCGACCTTACTCCACCTTCCCCCTTCCTACTAAAAAGCGCACGGCCGGTCTTCACAGTCATCAATTCACTCTCCCCTCAACATCACGCACAAAGACGTTTAGTAATTTGTTCTTTTGTCGTACTTCCAAAACTTGGAATTCTTTCACAGCACTTGTTTTCCTTCTTCATTAAACATGGGTTTCTTCAAAAAGAGGCGTGAAAAGGCACCTTATGGGCCGGCAAAGTGGAGGCGGCTAGAACAGTGTGTTTTAAGCTTTCTTCGCATATGGACTCTTCTTACCGCTCCACATTTTTTTTTATGTGTGATAGGCAGAACGTTTGGCCACAATCTCACCTGATGTGAAGCGAAGTAGAGGCCTAAGATGGTACACGCTCGCCTAGAAGATGCTTGTTCACTCTCGCCTTAAAGATATCACATCAGGTGGTGTTGGGTCATCTGCTGTGGTATAAAAGAGAATGTTGTATGTTTAGACGGCCGTCTGGTCAAGTGTTCGGTTCTCCTATGTATTAAACCAGAGGTTCTGGGTTCGAATACCGGTAGGGGCAGATGTTTACATGATTAGTATTAACATTGTCATGTATGTTTGTATGTTTATTTATTATTTATTATACTTATATTATATGTCTACGTTGTAGAGTATCAACAACGCAAATTCTTAACGATGCCACATTTGGGATTTATAAACAGGTGACAAAGATACGCGAAAGAACTCTTGAATCGTCACACTCATTTATTCCATAATTTTTGCGCATTCTGAGCTGAAATATTTTGCACTTAAACGTAAACTGATAGCTTGAACCTAAAAGTTTGTCAACAAAAAAAACGATCACAAAAGTTAACCCAATTAATTATGTAATATCATTGTAAATTGCTTTTTAAAATGAAAGGAAGTTGCGAACTTTTTGCAATCTTGACTTTCTTAAAAAGTGTGTTAAAACATAATAATGCTTTATGAAATATTTTTTATTTTTGAGGAGCTCGGAGGCGTAGTGGTTTTAGCGCTCGGGTTTTGATTACGAAAATAAAGCAACTTTCGCCATGGTCGATTCCGGGATGAGTCAATCAACATTTAAGTATACTTTATCTTTAACTCCTCTGTGCTTCGGAAAGCACTTTAAGCCGTTTGTCCCGGACTCCCGGTTGTTACTGCAACCGCTTTAACCCACCAACCCTCCCAAGCTCCTCATGTGTTTCTCTCTACGAAGGCCATGATGAAATATTTTTAAAACATTTCAAGAAGTTATTGTACAGAAGATTGCAGCTAAATAACACTTTTGTAGTGTTCTGTTCCTGCGGTGGGTAAGGTCGCCAGGGCTCATTGAGAAAGTGTAATATTTTGGGAGCGAGGGGGAGTCTTCTATGCTGTCACCATAACGGTTCTCTTGATTTAAATAGGGTAGGCAGCGCGTAATGTACTTATTTTCCTTGGTATTAAAAAAGCGTATAATTAATGTTCATAAACAACTTGAAGTGACTCTTAGGGCGTGTTCTCCAGCCTCTTAGACATTTTATTATGTTTATCTTTGATATTCTAGAAGACGCTTACTAAAGTTCACTTGTGAAACATAAGGATTTTGTTTTACACGATTTTATTGGATGTATAGAAGTGCTAGAAAATTAGATAATGTTTCTTTATCTTCTCTTATCATTGCCAATTTAAATAAAAAGTGAAGTGAACTATAAAAGGTGGTAAACCAAAAACGCATCAGACTTGGAACAACAAAACGCGCATCTAGAACCCCCTTATTCTCAACTGTCGGATCACGGATTCGATTCGAAAAGTCACATGCCGTCTCGCTTTGACGTATAGCGATAAAATGTGACAGGTATAGAGTTTCCGAAATTCGAATATTTTCCGACAGTTGAGAATAAGGGGGCAGCTAAGTAATTTTGTCTTATCAACAATGTATTTCGAAACATTATTTCTAACTAAAAAATAATGAATAAGTAGTTGAGTGAGCGAGCAATTTTAGCGGCTAAGAATAAAGATGTAGATGACCTGAACTACATAATTCAAAATAAGATCATTGGAACAATGCATTCATTCAAATCTATTGACTGCGTCACAAATGAAGATGAAGCTACCAACTATCCAATTGAATCTTTAAACTCCTTGGATGTGCCTGGCTTAGCACCGCACAATTTACGCCTAAAGGTTGGCTCCGTAGTAATCATGCTTCGAAACATAAACCAACCAAAACTGTGCAACGGTACGCGTTTGGTGGTTAGAAAATTGATGAACAATGTAATTTACGTGACGATACTGAAAGGAAAATTCAAAAGTGAGGAAGTTCTCATTCCGAGGATACCGATGATCCCAACCGATATGCCGTTTGAATTTAAAAGACTTCAATTTCCGATCCGTCTTGCATTTGCCATGACCATCAACAAATCACAAGGCCAATCCTTAAAAGTTTGTGGTTTGAATCTAGAACATCCATGTTTTTTCCATGGTCAATTATATGTGGCATGTTCACGGGTCAGAAATTCATCTGCGTTGTTTGTTTTTGCGCCTAATAATAAAACGAAAAATGTTGTGTATCACAAGGTACTTAAGTGAAGAGCAACCTATGTACTGAAATACAGACATAATAATGAATGATTAATGTAGGTACTTAATTTATTTATGTATTTTTTCTAATAAAAAAACAAATTCCAAAATCTGCTTATTTGTTGCCTTTAAGGCGGAACAGAGTTCGCCGGGTCAGCTAGTCTATATATATAAAAGAAAGTCGTGTTAGTTACGCTATTTATAACTGAAGAACGGCTCAACCGATTTGGCTGAAAATTGTTGGAGAGATAGCTTAGAACTAGGAGACGGACATAGGATACTTTTTATCCTATTCCCGTGGGACGTCACGTGAATAGGATGGCCGTGAATTGACCATGGAAAAAACATGGATGTTCTAGATTCAAACCACAAACTTTTAAGGATTGGCCTTGTGATTTGTTGATGGTCATGGCAAATGCAAGACGGATCGGAAATTGAAGTCTTTTAAATTCAAACGGCATATCGGTTGGGATCATCGGTATCCTCGGAATGAGAACTTCCTCACTTTTGAATTTTCCTTTCAGTATCGTCACGTAAATTACATTGTTCATCAATTTTCTAACCACCAAACGCGTACCGTTGCACAGTTTTGGTTGGTTTATGTTTCGAAGCATGATTACTACGGAGCCAACCTTTAGGCGTAAATTGTGCGGTGCTAAGCCAGGCACATCCAAGGAGTTTAAAGATTCAATTGGATAGTTGGTAGCTTCATCTTCATTTGTGACGCAGTCAATAGATTTGAATGAATGCATTGTTCCAATGATCTTATTTTGAATTATGTAGTTCAGGTCATCTACATCTTTATTCTTAGCCGCTAAAATTGCTCGCTCACTCAACTACTTATTCATTATTTTTTAGTTAGAAATAATGTTTCGAAATACATTGTTGATAAGACAAAATTACTTAGCTGCCCCCTTATTCTCAACTGTCGGAAAATATTCGAATTTCGGAAACTCTATACCTGTCACATTTTATCGCTATACGTCAAAGCGAGACGGCATGTGACTTTTCGAATCGAATCCGTGATCCGACAGTTGAGAATAAGGGGGTTCTAGATGCGCGTTTTGTTGTTCCAAGTCTGATGCGTTTTTGGTTTACCACCTTTTATAGTTCACTTCACTTTTTATTTAAATTGGCAATGATTGTTATTTATTAAATAGAAACTCGAAACAAACACATCAACCGGTCGACTTCAAAATTAAAAATTTTCAACCATACTTAACCATAGACAACATTACGTTTAGCTGTCAGTTGCGTGTTGTAAATTTTTTAACAAATGAACGGCCAGATTAATGTTTTGACTGATAAATTTTTTGATTTGCTGTCAGTTGCGTTTTGTTATTCCATGTCAGTTGCGTTTTGTTATATCACGTTTTTATCCTATTCACGTGACGTCCCACGGGAATAGGATAAAAAGTATCCTATGTCCGTCTCCTAGTTCTAAGCTATCTCTCCAACAATTTTCAGCCAAATCGGTTGAGCCGTTCTTCAGTTATAAATAGCGTAACTAACACGACTTTCTTTTATATATATAGATTGCAGAAAATGAAACTGATTATTCACATAAATCCAACACAAATTAATACTGATATGAAATTTGCGAATTTTTATAAGCTTCTGTAGAGCTTGGTGGCGTTGTGGTTTAAAAGCTCTGGTGTCCTGGTATGGTCGATACCTGATGGGTCAATCAAAATTTTTAATCTCGAGCTCCTCCGGGCTGCAGAAGGCACGTTAAGCCGTTGATCCCGGTTGTTACTGCAACCGCTTTAACCCTTGGTGGTGGTGTTGTTATGGCCCAAAACTCCTTATGTTTTTCTCCCATATCGGCAGGACTGTGCCCAGCAGTGGAAAGGCATGGGATGATAATATAATTTAAGACCGATTTTGGCGGCCAGAATATCAAGAGCCGTAAGAGATACGTTACGTATTTCATTTGACTGTACTACTGAATTTCGAAACTCGAAATATCGAATTACTTAATAGTTAGGTAATCTATTGAGTAGGTATTACCTTTCACGGAAAAGTAGCATAAAATTACTGGTATAGCTATTACTG
The DNA here is from genome assembly GCA_947347705.1 of Nymphula nitidulata. Lineage (NCBI taxonomy): Eukaryota > Metazoa > Arthropoda > Insecta > Lepidoptera > Crambidae > Nymphula > Nymphula nitidulata. Next base: position 11,541,116 of record OX374634.1, on the reverse strand, counting down.
GTATAAATTCGTCTCATACGATATACCTAATACCTACTTAATGTAAGGTTTTACATTAAGTCGGTATTAGGTATATGCGGTGATTAATTCAATAGGGGATAGCGTGCTTTGTTGTAGGTACGTTCGTGTACATACCTACCATCAACGTAAACCGTTGGTTCAAAACTGAGTCTTATTACAATCATCTAATGCTTCCTACAAATACCAAAGTATTTCACTTAATTTGCTCTGGTGTAATAACATTTTGTACGATCTCATTATGTTGTATTCTTGAATCGGAAATGTTCCAGTATGGAAGTAACTGAAAATCAACATTTTGATTTGTATTAACTTGCCTGCGGCCACACACACATCAGAAGACTTACTGTCTGATATGTGAAATTGAAATCTCGTTAATTATACTGAGAAGTACACACAATAAATCTTTTTTCTTATATGTGGGACACAGTATAAGACAATAGATTTTCAATTGTGTATTAGTGCCTGAGGGCTGCTAAGGGACTAAGGCTTAGTACCTATAACAAGGGTCCCATTATTCATTGTGTATTAAACCTGTCTACCATACAATCCACCTTTGAGTGTACGTCGCAATTGTTATGTTAAATTAATCATTATTGTTCTCTTGGGAGCAACTGGGTAGAACAATTTGAGATCTAAGTTTCGACGAAGGTGGCGTTAACTAGAAGTAGAGAAATACTGTTTGACATTTGTATTGACTAGTTGACAGATTAATTAATTCATTGAGAATTTCTTAAAGTTGCATAAAGCTTTGAACTGAAAATATACTTTTCAACACACTTCCTCATAAAGTGGCTCTAATCCCATGGCAATTAGGCACATAATGACACCTATAATCAAACTGTGACTTTTTCATTACTATTATTCACTAGTGAGTAATAGTTTTTTTTTTAATAATTAAAATTGCCAATATATATTTTTTTTCTTTTTTTGTTGTTAAATCTCCCTGTAATGGGAAGGCAAAAGGAACTAATGCCCATACAGCCATGTCTGATGTGATTGAGTTTATGTCACTTATCTATATGTATATGTGTAAGTATATGTATTTTTTTGTATTTATGTATATGTGTAAGTATATGTAGTTTAAAATCCAAAGTCACGCCCAAGGCCCTATCATAATAACAGCGCTTCTGCGACGTTTTTTATAATGTCGCAAAAGTTTTATGCTGAGATAGGGCCTTGTTGACTGCACTTATTGTTAAGTATAAACTGTTTGTATTTGTCTATTTTATTTTTATTTTTATTGTTTATGCTTCTTGTTGTTGTTTGTTATGTGCATGTCAAATAAAAATATTTTTCTTTCTTTCTTTCTTTCTTTAATATTATTAGTTGAGTTACGCTTACATTTGCGCTAAAAAGCTATCCGCGAAAAGCCCAAAAAAAAGAAACCTCATTTTTTAGTCTATGGCCGATGCGCGCACATAGGAAAACTGATTAATTTTTCCCGCCATTACGAAACATTTTTCACAACTCGTCTCGTTTTCTCTTTTGAAGTTATTTAGTTGGTTATTAATTAAGATGTCTGCAAATACAATTTATGAAGAAAATGATTTATGTTGTACACCGCCCGATATAAGATGTGAAGCCCAGAACGTTATGGAAAGTTTACTACCAGAAAACTCAAAGGAAAAATATCTATTAGCGTACCAAAATTTCATACAATGGCAGAACAACAAGAATACGCAGTCTTTTTCAGAAAATGTGTTCATGGCGTACTTTAAAGAATTATCTTCTAAGTACAAACCTAGCTCTTTGTGGTGTATTTACTCAATGTTAAAAAGTACAGTCCGAACAAAGAATGGAGTGGACTTAAAAACATACTCGAATTTGTCAGCTTATCTAAAGAGACTATCTGATGGATTTAGAAGCAAAAAATCTAAGGTTTTATCATCTGACGATATTGAAAAAATTATTAAAGATGCTCCAGATAACCAATATTTGGCTACAAAGGTTAGTTAAATTAATTTTAATTAAATATTTAATAGCAGCTTGTTGACTTTAATTATTGTTTCTTTTGTTTCAGGTTGCTTTAATATTTGGTGTAACTGGTGCCTGTAGGATACAAGAATTAACAAATATAACTGTAAAAGATATAGAAAACCATGGCCAGATGCTTTTGCATACGTAAAAGATTCCATACAAAACAAGAAGGAAATTTGTGCGAAAATCACAAAAAGAATTAAACTTGATTCTGAGACGCATCCTACTAGCGAAATACCAAGTACATCCAATGATTGGATTTCACATACCTACACGAATAATGAACCATCACAAATAACAATAGAACATGAAAGTATTTCAGTAAATAATCTATCTGATGAGACCGCTATATCATCAAAAATAGTTAATTATAATTTTACTAACTGCACATTTACTAATTGTTTCTCTAAATAAACTTTTTATCTACTATGTAAAATGGTTTTTTATTTAAGTATTATTTTATTCAGAAGTGTGTTGAAAAACGTTGTATGATACACGTGTGTATTGATGATTACCGTCCTCGGCTCCTTAAGACCCTCGCCTGACGGCTCGGGCCTCAATGCGCCTCAGCGGTAATCACCAACATTACACACTTGTACCATAATGTAGTTACTATTATTCTTATGAGCATAAAGCCTTATTTCATTAGTTTTAAAAATTAAATAAAGCTTATTTAGTTTAAAACAGATTTCGACAGGTTTTTTAACGACTGTAACAAAACGATTAGAACGGAAACAAACAAACTAACGGCGACGTAATGGAAGTATTGATTAAACAGAAAGGTAGAGAAAATATAAATATGATAGCACAAAAAGTGTAACAGTGGCCTTAGAAAAGCCACCTCTATCACGAAAGGCATAAGGGTGAGCTCAATGTGATGTGCTGTCGACTACAAAATTATTTTATAAATCTGAGCCTGTGTTGTCGTGGGTATTTTAATAGCTTACTCAGTCAGAGTCATAATGCAATCTGTTACGAGTATGACACTGCGTATTTTCATGAACAATGATGTAGATAATACAATGGACCTATGTTATGAACAGTATATTGTGATTTTTAATTCATAATTCATTAACCCCATACATACCAACATGCATGTAAAATGTTAATAGAATCGACCCTTTTGAAAAGCGAGCAGAGAATCAGCTAATTATCGCTTCAGCTTGAAGTTCATCAAACCTTCAGATGGTTGAGAGGAATACAGTCAGATAATATTTCCTCTGAAAGCGTTCCTTAAAAACTTATTTTTTTTTATTAGTACATGATAAACTTATACTTAAAGAACGTTAATTCTAAGTCATTCGTTCTTTTTTTATACAACTAGATGACAAACAATCTGACGGACCACTTGGTGGTAAATGGCTACCGTCTCCGTAGACACCTGCAATAACAAGGAAGAAATTACAGGTGCGTTTCATCCTGAGGACTAAGATGAAATGCCGTCAATGCCCAACATTGGCTAACTTTTCCTTTAAACCGAAACACAGCGAACTGTTTCACGGCTGAAATAAGAAAGGCGGTGGTACCTACCGAGACGACTCTACATTCGGGCCTACCACCAAGTAAAACATTACTCTATTGGTTTACTTCTTTACTCTGTTGTGTGGCTTTGCCTAAGTGACGGGGGAGAAGCTCGGCAAGTAACGTCAGCAATAAATAATCTTGAAAAATGACAGACAGCGAAGTAGACTTTGTAAGTTTTGATGTGGGATTATGATATTATAAATTATTTAACCAATATTTAGAAAGGATATCAATTTCAAACTTCCTTTCCGTGGGCGGAGCCGCTGGCAGAAGCTAATGCAAAATACACAGGAGAAAAGGGGCTTTTACCATCTCAAATATATAAAAGCTTACGATATACCTAAATGTAGTTTTTTTTTTAGTTGTGAGTGGTTTTGTGATACCAATATTTTAGACGCTTTCAGACTGCATCTATAAAAATTGATTTTATATTCGAAGTTGGATGTCCTTATGTTAACCTAAATGTAGTTATCTTAATGAATCTGGGTAAATTTTAAAAAAATATGTATCCATTTAATTTCACTTTAAATTAGTTTGAATATTTGTAGAGGCAGTTCTGTTACATTTGGTGGGGCTGTATTATATTTTTTCGGTACCTAATCTAACCGTTCCATAATCATAAAATTTGTAATATCGGTAAATACTGAATACATGTTATTAGATGTTACGGCAACCAACCCCAGTCATTCAGGCCGTATATACCTACTTGTTAGTTGAAAAAAAAGATTTTGCAATATTATGTAAGTGGGTAAAGCTTCTTCCTTCTACATAAACCTTTGGTATTAGATACCTAGCATTTTTATCGAATAATAATTTATCTTTAATCCTCTTTCAATCTTATTCGGATAAGCCTTCTTCAACCTTTTCAAGTCGGTTTTGGGTGATCTTGATTTGGCGATAAAGGTACGCCATTTTTATGTAACATTTTTCAGGCGTTAGACTGCTCCTTTTTAAAAATATGAAAAATAAGGACATCCATCTCAAGTTTTACAACCAAGCACAATGGTATATTGAACGGTAAAGCAATAAGTCCCCCTGCCTTATACTTACCGTAAGCACACAACACTACTTTGTAGTATTATATAGCTACAGTAAGATGCTGGTTCAGTAAGCAATAGAAGTCGATTATCCCTTTAGGATCTTTTTAACCCCCGACGAAAAAAGGGGGATGATATAAGTTTGACGTTTCTGTCTGTGTATCTGTGTGTCGTAATAATGGCGACTTTCGTATGGCAACTCTTACACTTGATTTGCTGTCGTCTGTACCTATATCATTATCACCAGCCTACCTATATAATGATCCACTGCTGGGCACAGGCCTTCCTACATTCGAGAATTATATGAGGAGTTTAGGCACCACCACGCTGGCTCAATGCGGGTTGGTGGGTTCGCCCGGAGGAGCCCAAGATAACAAATTTTGGTTGACCCACCCAGGATTGACCATGGCGATAGTTGCTTTGTTTCCGTAACCGAAACCAGAGCTACCGACCTCCTTTTAAAACCCAAAAGGATACTAAAATTTAAGAGAGTTAAGTTATACTACTAGACTACTTTACGTTTACTAGGTGGTAGGCCCGTATGTAGGGTCGTCTGGGTAGGTACCACCGCCTTTCTTATTTCTGCCGCGAAACCGTTCGTTGTATTTCGGATTGAAGGGAAAGGTAGCCAGTCTAATTACTGGGCACGGACGGCATTTCATCTTAGGCCTCAGGATGACAACCTTACCATGAGGTGGGCCGTCAGCTTGTTTGTCACCTAGTAGTATGAAAAATAATTGGTTGGATTGTTCACACAAAAACTAACGAATGTATCAACAGATCAACTTCACAATGTAAATCACGTTGAACACACAGTTTTCCTGTAATTAATCTCTCCAAATACGAATATTGCACGAACTTATTTCATTTCCCAAATACGTTCCGATTTCCGCTGTTGAATTTTGGCGGCGGATGCAAAATTGCATTTGAACTGGACATGAAACAAAGTACGTATATTCTTTTATTTATCTGTGCCAAATAATTGTCAGTGTTGTCGGTTGGCGACTGACCAAAACTCAATATGTATCGATATGCGTGAGTTATCGGACTGATATACTATAATGTTGAACTATGTGTTATTACGATGTGCGTTGAGTGATTTTCATGTCATCGGACTAATAAAAGTAGTATCATAGGCAATACTTTATGCTATTAGAACTAATTTTGTGATGATATTCACACTAACAATTACAAATAAAGAGAGAAAATGATGAAAAAGAAAATGATGAAAATCAGGAGACGCGGGTTCGAATCCCGCTTGGAGCATGAATGTTTCTCATCATTTTCTTTCTTTATTTGTAATTGTTACAATAAAATGCGTTTAAACGCATAAAAACATTAAAAAAATATGATATTCACACTGATTAAAAGTCGATATAACACCTTTAATTATATAGAATTTGGCTTGGATAGATTCTATCCTGAGAAAGGACACGGGCTACCTTTTTAGGCGCAATAACCGAACTCGAAACGGGCGGTGCCACGGACGGTATAATATATATTATATTTATTGAACAGGATAGCACACAAACCATAATTTGGGGGTAACAAATCAGACTAGCCATGATTTGTTACCCACTCAATAACATTGGCTCACTAAACATTTTGCTGCCTGATTAATATTTTCCTACACAAATACACTTTGACGAGTTGAGACTCTTATTGCAAATAGCCAATTGAAGTTCTATTGCTCTATAGCTACCTATTGTTCATTTCGATATAATTGGAATTGGAAATTGTAGGTACTCTAGACAATGGTTATTTAAGCATTGCCTCCTTGAACCAATCCAGAATTATTTATCAATAAAATTGTGAAATTTAGTTGCTTTAAATAATAAATAAAGCAACGTTAAGATACGTAAAGATTTGAAGTTGTAATAAGGTATTAATATTTCTTATAAAATACAAACAATATTTTTTTAAATATTTCGGAATTTAATATAATTAGTTAAGTAGGTATTAGCTCAGTTCTAGGATCGTTTAGCTTTTTAGTTTTCGACGTGCTATTCTGTTGATGCCTTCTTAATGTAAACAAGCAAAATGGTTCATCTAATGGTAATAATGAGGCAATAAATAAAACATAATAATAAACTGATGATATGGACAATAAATCATCGAATATTCTCGTCCAAATCCAAAATTTCGCCTTATAGAAGGTCGAGCCAGAGCGACAGGCCGTCCTTGTTTACTGCGAGGCGGTGATATGCTGCAAGAATGAGGCAGAACGTGAGGGGTAAGTAGAACTTGAAGACTTGGGATGTTTTGCGTGAAAAAGGGCCATGTGTGTCAAATCATAACATTTCGCAGCCATGTCCGTATGCTGGAAATAGAAGCTATTAAAAACCTTTTATCAAGAGCCTTTGGCAAAGAGGATGAAAACGTTAATCTAAATGAAAATTAAACTAATTTGAACTTTATTGATAATGATATATTGTCTATACTCGACCATTCGTCCCCAACCTGCCGGCGCGTCTCAACGGTCAGTCAATAGAATAACTTTTGTGTCTGGTACTATGTGGGTTCTTCACTAAATCATTTAAAGTTTTCAAGCCTAGACGTTTCAAAAACTAAAGGACATTTTCTGTAACTAATACTTAGTTGGTAAACATATGAATTAACAACATCTTAGAATAAACATAGTTAATAGGTATATAGTTTAGTCGTTGTAATTATTAAGAGAACCATTGTACCGGGAATATTAATATCGCCTTAGTATAAGGCTGTTTTGTTTTTGTCTGTATGAACGACATATTTCTGGCCAAGTTTGTTGCGGACACAAAGCTCTTCTCGGTTAGCTCCCGCCATAATTGCGTATTTTACAATACATATACTACTATACTCGCTATTATGAGCGGACACTGTGTGATTATGAGTTCGTACAATGTAATGTATGTATTTTTTTTTAAATAAAACTAGTAGGAACTGCATTGAATATAAAAAAAAAATTTTTAAGCTGACTTATTTAGTAATTAAAATACAATAAAACTAGAAAAATTTCACGTCCTGAGGCAGGAATCGAACCCGCGACCTTTCGCAATCCGGGCGACTGCTCTGACCACTGAGCCACCCAGGACTTGGGATATCCCTGTGAAATTCTTCTAGTCTATTTTTATTTGCGTTTATGAGCTAACGTCCACCCTACAATGTCGAAATATTCTATTTCAACATCCGAAACCTGACTTATTTAGTTCTAATAACTAACTTGACCACCATCATCATGTCAAAAATCATAAGGATTCTTGACAGTATTTTTTTGACAGGTCTAACCTGGCGCAAGAAGTTGTAATAATTGGTAATTCTTTGGACTTATTTACATTTGGACATGAATTTTTTTTCATAAAATTAGATAACGAGCAATCTGACGGCCCACCTGGTGGTAACGCACAACACATTTCTGAGTTGGCTGGAAGAGATCTCTTTTAAAGATAAGTCCACATTTGCTAACTTATGTTATGAATTATGTTTTTATGATTTTTAAGAGATGCAATAAAGAGTATTGTAACTGGCTACTGGCTGGCGCTTGTAGGCTAAAGATGAAATGCTCTCCATGGCCAGTAATTACACTAGCTACCGTTCCTGTCAATCCTAAACACAGCAAACTGTTTTACGGCTGAAAAAGGAAAGACGGTGGCAAAACCGACCCAGACGACCCTACATACGGGACTACCACATAGTACCTATTTGTTTCAATTTGGCCTCCCCAGAGTTCAAACATCCCGACGAACGTTTCCAGATGCCATACAAGATCCAGGTAAGTTCATAACCGTAAGAGTAACCACTGCGATTCAGAATCAGCTCATTTGACTGCCTATTCAATAAGTTAAGGCAAGTTTAAAAGTGTTTTCACAGTTGTATGTAATTAAGTTCCATCTTTCGAGCTTTTTTTTTCAGTTTAATATAATATGTATGTATGGGAACCGTTTTATTACCTACGTTGAACACCGCTGATTCTCTGAAGGGGTTTGAGATGAATGTGTTTCGACTATTGGTTTTAAATTCATTGGGTCTTGTTGTTGAAATCCAAATTTTCAGGACCGATCAATCAAAACCTACCATGAGTTCACTTGAGCAGTGGTCTCTACATGCCATTGATATTGCATTCTTCGTTAGTGCCACAACGGTGCTCGTAATCAAATTTATATAAGCTTTGAATTTTCCACGCCAGTCACTTTTACAATCATACCTATTATCAAGCTCAGAGTAAACATCAGTAAGAGCCTGTATTATGGATATTAGATAACGGAGAAAAATTGATAATAATTGTGTATAAATATTAGGAATATACTAAATAAACATCTTTTACTCGTGAACAAATACTCGTACTCAACCTATAAACATCCGCCCCTCCCGGGATTAAAACCCGGGACCTGGGACCGAGTAGTCTGTATAGTAACGGGTACCAATCAGCTGGTCGTCAATATAATAATTAACTAATCGTCTTTTATAACAGTATTTTCTATGAAATGAAAATTAATAAAAAATACATTCCTCTCATAAAATTACTAAATTTATATAATCTTTGGAGTTTTTGCTTTTAATTAATAAATACTTTTCGGTAGGTAGTAAAAAGGTTGATAATAAAATTCTTTTCAATAGATATTTAGGTACATTATTATTATCATTATTAAATAAGTAGATATTATATCGATGTAATTAAGTTACTAGTTGTTTGTCCAAAAAAAGTCATACCAAGTGAACGAGACAACCATTTGTAAAAAATACACCTAAACTAATATTGTGTGTTTTATAGTGTTTGGTATCAATCTTCTTTCTATGATCTGAGGTATCAATAAATTCGGTACGATCAGCACATAAAGGCTACTCTATTACGGATCGGATACTTAGGTCTTAATTTATTTTATTTTTAATTTTTTAATGAATGAAGACGATTTGGAATCCATTAGGGAGTAGTAAAACTGAATAATTCAATTGTCCGATAATTCACTGCTCTCTGATATTCTTTGATGTCACGTCATTGTTTACTTTGTCCGTAGTTTATAACTGTCAAGCCACACATTCCAGACAGAATTCATTTTTTACTTTCGTAGATTCCTGCGGGTTAGAGCAGTCACTCGGATTGTTAAAGATCATGGGCTCGGTGCTCGTCCCAGAACATGAATATTTTTATAGCATAGACATTTTTAATTTTATGTTTGTACACTTTGTTAAGAATTAATCGACTTTAATTGCAGACCGTACTTATTTCTTTATTTTGAAGAAAAAAAAACTAGCTAAGAAAAAGAATGTTAGAAAATTAATATTGAAGCCTTAATGTCACTTTAGTAACTTAAGTCGACGCCAACGGAATGCATACATGATTAATCACATCTCGAGCAGTCGTTGTTAAATATGAATAATCGTTGCGCGTCGTATATCTTGAGTAAACTTCTCGTGAACAGTTTGCAATGCTAGAAACATCTGGGTAATTAGTTGGTACACACATCCTTGACTTAGCTACAGATTAACTGGTACGTTATTCTGGAATAACAGGTAATACATATACATATCTCATTTACTGTGGCAGTTAATAATAATAATATTTATACACTCACACCTGTCATCTAGCAAAGTAAGCAACCTTAATAGTTAAGGTTACTACATAATGGAAAACATAATAATATTAAATAATATGTCAAAGCTAAAGTCTGAAGTATGGTTACATTCATGACCCGAAAGCAAATATTCGTTTTTATCACAAATATTTGCTCTGAGGAGCTCGGTGGCGTATTGGTTTGAGCGCTCTGGTTTCGATACGAAAAACAAAGCAAGTTTCGCCATTGTCGATCCTGGGATGGGTCAATCAAAGTTTGTTATCTTGAGCATAAAGTCCCGGTTGTTCCTGCAACCGCTTAACCCACCAACCCGCATTGGGTCAGCGTGGTGGTGTTATGGCCCAAACTCCTCATGAATTTCTCCCTTGAAGGTAGGCCCCAGTACCCGAGTAGCATGTAGCTAGGAGTACTGCTGACAACTCGCCCACCAGACGTCAAAGTAGTTTGTTTTCGGTTTAATAGCCGCAGCATTAAAATCTAGAAACGTTTAGAAGTTCCTGCGACGAGTGGACTATCCTTGGGAGTAAGGTTGTGTGGTTTCTTGCTCTTAACCTCACGCTTTCTCTCTCCTTGAGTCTACAGGCTACTCTCTATACAGTCTAGTCTTACTAGGCTCAGGCTAGTCTTACTGTCTATAGGATACCGAAAAGCTCGGTGGCGTAGTGATTTGAGCACTCTTCGATTATGGAAGCAAAGCAACTTTCGCTATCGTCGATCTCGGGATGGGTCAATCGAAATTTGTGATCTTGAGTTCTTCCGGCGTCGGAAGTACATCAAGTTGTTACTGCAACCGCTTTATTCCACCAATCCGCATTGGACCAGCGTGGTGGTGATATGGCTCAAACTCCTCATATTTTTTTTCCATGTAGGAAGGGCTGTGCCCAGCAGTGGGACCTTATAGGCCGGTGATGATGATGCCATTTACCGTCAGGTAGGTCGTATGCTTAATTGCCACTTTTGTTTTTTTTTTAAAAAAAATATTTGAAGTAATAATTTAGACACAATTAAAATCCTAGCTTATTAAAAAAGTATACAATTACTGAACAACGTCGCAATAAAAATGTTTAATTATATCTTTATTGTTTGGCCTAACTCCAATTAAGCAGCCCGAGTTAATTAGCAAGGAGTTAACATAATACAGCTTCATCGTCTGTTAATTAAATTTTTACTAAGCAACTAACCAACATTAGTCACTGTCTCCCTTTATTAGAGAGAAATAAAATTGAGGACTTGCTTCTATAGGCTGATGCAATAATTTTTAACTACCTATATATTTAACTTTTTTTGGTCCTGTTGTAAGTAAAATTTCCGGAGCTTATCGAGGAGATGAGAAGTCTTATCTGTTATCTCTTCCTTTAGTTTTTTAGAGGATTTTTAATATTCAAAGTACCACTCACACATTATCGTGTGAGTGGTACTTTGGAGATACAAGCGCTAATTGGTGCTTACCACCAGGCGGGGAGAACTGTATGCTTATTTGACACCTTTCTTGTATTTTTTTAATACAATGTACGGAAAATGACTTAACACCACCTGATGTGAAGCGGTAAGAAGAGTCCATATGCGGAGACAGCTAGTGCAGCTTGATACACACTGTTCTAGCCGCCTCCACCTTGCCGGCCCATAAGGTACCTTTCACGCCTCTTTTAAAGGAACCCATGTTATAGGAAGGGGGAAGCACATGTGCTGGCAAAGAATTCCAAGTTTTGGAAGTCCGACAAAGAAACGAGTTACTAAACTTCTTTGGAGTGGGGGTGCAATACGATCTCTGATTTCCATTCAGTTTAGGGCCTGTTTCTAATATTGCTACAATAGTGGATTTGTGAGGGTTGTGTGTGTGGCAATGGAACATCCATAAAGAAATACGGGATAAAAGATATTGAGAATTTAATAAGAAAAGTGTACAAGCATTTTATCAAAACGAATTAACAGACAAGAGTGTTATTTTCCGTTGCTATGGTTACCTAAAACATAGACTTCCAATACGCTCCCTTTTTAGGTAACTCTGAAAACCCTTGCAATATAAAATACAATCATTTTCCCAATAAACCTAACCCAACTGCACACATATTATGTTTTACTTTTGGCAAACATTTGGTAAGAATGTCTGCCACCATACGATCAGTTGGAATATGCTTTAAACGAATGTAACCCTTCGCAGTACATCCCTTATGTAATGATACCGTATATCTATGTGCTTGCTACGAGAGTGAAAGACACGCATCTTATCTTCAGCTAAAAATATCGCTCCCATGTTATCAGCATACAATTCAACTGACGACAACTTATCAAAGCCCATCTCACATAGCAAACTATGCAGGTAAACTGCTTCTTTCACACTCTCTGACATACTTACGTACTCGGCCTCAGTAGTCGATGTAGCCACACACCTAAAGACGTACCCGGAATAGGAACACCTATCCATCTACACCTAATAAGGCCTCTTGTAAAGAGACTTCTGCAGCGCCGACAAAGATGTTAGTACAATCATCATGATCCTGATGAGGAATTTCCTCTGCATCATCATACACCACCTGCTGAACCGGTACCATATTGTAAATCTTCCTAGGCCTACCAACCTTACCTCTGTCTAAAGTCGGCCTTCCCGGTCCTCTCTTAAACGACACACCAGGAGTCGTGACATCGGAACTCGCAGAACTCGGGGCAACGCTACCTTCCCCTGGTTGATAATGCACCGGATCATTTGAATTATCAACCACTACCCGATCTCCTAAAATAATGTCCTCCTGATTACGATCTTTGCATTCAAACTCTACAACTGTTGGTACCTCCTTATCCTCCTCTAACTCACTGTGACCCTTATCATTCATCTTATTGCCGATCCCAACTTCATCATGGAATCGTAAATCTCGAGCTACAATCACCTTCCTACTCTCAGGCAACCATACTCTATAACCCTTCGTCACTCTAGGATAACCTATAAAAACGCCAGCAATGCCTTTAGCACTAAATTTACGCCTATTTACGCTTTTATCTAAGACATAAACATTAGTACCGAATTTTCGTAAATAGTGTAACTTCACGGGTCTACCAAGCCATTTTTCATAGGGAACACTTCCAGACAAGCTACTAGTAGGACTCCGATTACGTATATAGCACGCCGTCACCACAGCTTCTGCCCAAAAGCCTTGAGATAAACAAGATGCTAATAACATACACCTCGCCATCTCAACTAGCGTCCTATTCATACGCTCGGCGACACCGTTCTGTTGCGGCGTATAAGGTACAGTTAGCCTACGTTCGATACCATGCTCCTGTAAATATCTATCAAACTCCTTATTGCGGTATTCGCAACCGTTATCCGATTGCAGATATTTGATTTTCATACCTGACTGTCTTTCTACGTAGGTCTTATAAATTTGAAAAGCCTTAAAAACGTTACTCTTTTTACTCAATAAATACACCTCGCACCATCGTGTACTATCGTCGATAAACGTTACAAAATATCTTGCCCCACCTATCGAAGTAGTTTTCATGGGGCCACACACATCAGAATGGACAATCATAAGCTTTTCGTCACATGGGCCACTCGACTTCGAGAACGGTAAACTACATATTTTGGCCTTAGCACAAACCGCACAGTCACGCAGAACTCTCATGTCACCATCTGTTATTCTTACCTTTACACCCGACATATTCAACACCTTTACTAAATCCCTAGCATTCAGGTGCCCCATACGCTCGTGCCATAACAACAGATTGACATCCTTTCTGTCTGACGCTAAAGACACTGACGGACTGTCCTCTCGCACACAATACAAATCACCCTTACGATCCGCTATCACAACCACCTCTCCGCTACTTTTTGTGACTACAGCAAGATCCCTTTTAAATACGACCTCATAGCCATGATCTGTAATCTTAGCAACAGAGAGAAGATTGCTGCGTAGATCAGGTACAAACAGCGTATTTGTCAACTTTACCGTACCATTACAATTGCCATTGTATGCTGATAACATTACCGTGCCTTTACCTTGTACAGTTGTACTCACGTTTGTAGCTAAATTTAGTTTACCCGAAGTAGGCGTCATCGCTCCGTGAAACCGTCTTTCGTCATTACATAAATGGGATGTACAGCCGCTATCCAATATCCAATCACCCCGCTTTAGTGCCACAACATTACAGTTATCTGCAAAACAATTAAGCGTAAGAAAATTATTGTTAACATAGGTATCGATATTTTCATCACTATTAGCTACTGCACACCTGACATCTTGACGTTTCTTATTTTTGACATGACATTCCGTAGCTTTGTGTCCGATAGTATGACATTTATAACACTTGAACTTAAAGCCGTCCTTCTCGGCGCCATCTTGACTCTTTCTTGCCTTCTGATGTCTTTTGTTTTTCACCATCAACGCTCCCTCATCACGACATTCATAATTCGTACTCATATTCATATGTCTTCTGGAGCTCAGTTCTTCCATAATCTTAATTTTAAGAATTTCTACGCTCGGCAACTCATCCCGCGTTTCAATTGCACACCTAAAGTTCTCAAAACTTGCCGGCAAACTATACAACAGCATAATCGACAGTAGATCGCCGTTAATTTCGACTCCCATGTCCCCTAGCTTGTCCACCGCATCAAAGAACTCCGCCATGTGGGCGCGGATATCGCCACCTTCGTCCATTCGCTTCAATGTAAGCTGTTTCAATAGGGTCGCCTTTTTCGCAGGTCCCTTTGAGGCATAAATCGACTCGAGCTTGAGCCAGAGATCACGTGCCGTAGCACACCCCCTTGTATGCCTCAACTCGCCAGGACTGATCGCGAGTATCAACTCTGCCTTCGCCTTCTCATCACCATGATCCCAATCCTTATGTTCATTAGGTTCCGAAGGCCTAGGTCGACTGCCATTAACAAAACACCATACATCATTCTTTACCAGCAATGCCTGTACCTGGATTCTCCAACTGTCGTAGTTATCCCGACTCAGCAACTCAATCCGTACGCCACTAGACATCTTTATTCACGTACCTTTCTTGCCGGCCCTCGATACTATCCAGCTTCTCCAAAAAAAAATTCTCACCACGATATTTTACCGGTATTCTCCTGGATTGCGCACATCTGGGCCCATAACCTTTGTGAGGGTTGTGTGTGTGGCAATGGAACATCCATAAAGAAATACGGGATAAAAGATATTAAGAATTTAATAAGAAAAGTGTACAAGCATTTTATCAAAACGAATTAACAGACAAGAGTGTTATTTTCCGTTGCTATGGTTACCTAAAACATAGACTTCCAATAGGATTCTATTAGCAGGGTCATAGAGTTCATGCTTTATCAAAAAATAGCCAGGAATTAAACTGAATGGAAATAAAAGCTCATAATACCTACACCCCAGGGTTGTATACTAGAGACCACGAAACCTAATTAAAACAGGTGCCCTAGATTTGGTTTGAGATTATCTTATATCTTCGGCAACAGCAACGAAGACAAGAAGTATCAAGTGAAGAGTCCATATTGGTCTTTGTGATGCGAGATAAGGCAGATACCAATTAGTTGGAATGTACAGTCGCTGGCACACACTCCGGTCTTTGTTTAGACCTTAAGGAGTTGTAACAAGTGCAGTTTTTGCAGTACAATTGCTACGATTGATGTGCCGTTGACTGTACCTGAGCTGACATTACACGACCTTAGTAAATGCTCTTTGGCTTGCTGTCACACAGCAGTTTAAGTGGCTACTCAAACTTATCTGTGGTCTTACGAGCACCCACAGATTTTTTAACGAAACTACTTTGGTTAATTATTTACAACCAAAAGCTTGGCGAGGTGTAATTACATTTTATTTCATATAACAAAACTGGTTCACCTCTATGCACCTTTATGTTTGACTAGGTATTGACCTAATTATTGAGTAACTTTTGTTTCAGTGCTGCTAGTCACGTTCTTTGGAAAAAATGAACTATTTCATCTCAATTATTATCTAGAAAGAATATTTACTTACCTACACTTTTGTCCAGTTGTCATAACGAATGTCATAACTAGTGGTTAGCAGGGATCAAAATGGTTTTTAAATACCAAATGACTAAGTCATATTCCATATGAAAAATGGCTCTATATTTTCATTAAGTTACACTTTGAGTTTTATATCCAGTGATCCCGACTTTTCGTTAAGGCTTATCCAATTATCCATGTTGTTAAAACTTTGTTCTCTTTTTTTTGACACTGAGGAGAAGCTCTACCAGTCGACCCCTCAACCCCCTGGGGGAGGGGGAGAAAGGGGGGGGGGGGCTCTCAGTAGTACGAACTATTTTCCGAAACTTTTGTCTCGTCATCGAGTGTGGAGTTTGTGTGGGAAACATGACACTAAATCAATAGTATGAGTCATACTCATTTTTCGTCGCCTCGCCAAGATTTTTTATAAAATGAGCAATAGCGAATAAATGTACTCCTAGTAGAAACTAAATGCCAACATAACTACAATTGTTATGTTCGCGTTTAGTTTCTACTTATCCTTTTAATGAGGATCTTCTTTCACGCACGCTTAAAATTTCAAACAAAAGCCAGACAAAAGCTACTCGATACGATGGATTGTCTAAATTTAAAAGAATTCGTGTTAAGAGTACATTTTTTCGCTATTGCTGATTTTATAAAAAATCTTTTACCATGATAACATGTAATTGTGATTAATCATCAAGATGAGAAACAACGGTGTATTTCGATGATAAGCAACTTGGTATGCTCAAATCTACTTAGTTGGATGGATCCAATCAATGTGTTGAATAGATCAGCCTCAGTCAACAATAGGACAAATAAGCGAACGTGACTTACTTGCAAACCTTAAATATTATAGGTGGCGAATTTACCCTGCTTTGGTAGGATTAGTCTATTATGATATTGATAGCAGTAATGGATATTTTTGTTACTGAGATTTTTGTCAAAGACATACTAAATCTCAATTGCTTTTTTTTCTACTAAGCTCATGCATATTTATGGATTTTTCCAAAAATATTATTGTTTAAAAACATTCCCTAATCGAAATAGAAACACACGATCTAAAAGACGGCTCACTTTTATCTCACAACATAATAATGAAAAAAATGTTCACCAATCTTAATTTTTGACCAGGTATTACCCTAGTATTATTACCCTAGTTACCCCAGGTAGTCACATTTTCAAGTTACAGCTAGTCGAAAGTCAGTCATGCTACTAAATAAATTCAGATACAAGAGGAAAGCCTCACATCGAACCAGGATTTTAGCTAGTTCTCAATGAGAAGGATTTCCCTGTCACTTACCAGTCAAATGTTCCAATGGAGTTTGAAACTTGAAAATGGAACACTACCGGGAGATGCCTCCCTGTCTTCACACTTCCGAGAAAGTAGCGGAAAAATATGGCGGTGCGCCGTTCGCTGCATTACGTGTGTCACGTGGGAGCTTTAACATTCACTGTTCAGTTACGTTGAAAAACTAGGGCATTCCCACAGGAACTAGCTGTACGATTAACGATCTATGTCGTTGATCAGCGGACACAAAGTCTAAGTATATTACTGCTGTGAAATTCGGAATGAAAACATACATAAAATTTACTTTTGAGGTTCTTAAAATTTATACTTATACCTTTATCGAATTTAAGTAGAAATAGAAGACATCTTTAAAACTTTGAGTTACTGCTTAAAGGCAAGTTTCTTGCCTCTACTATACAATTAAATTGAAATGACTTCCAAAGTAAATGTGTTGTTGAGACCATGCGAGTAATTTCTTGCTTCAATTTAATTGCATGCTACAGACAAGAAACTTGCATCAGGTAAAAGGGCCTTAATTTTCTGCATTATAGTGTTCTAGTGGCTGCCCGCGGCTCCGCCTTCATGGCTGTTGGTTATCATGCCAAAATGTATCCCATGCCCTTCCGAGGGTCTCAAATCATCTCCATATCAAATTAAATTTTAATCGGTGTAGAGGTTATTAATTCCCAATATAAATTTCCACTCCTCTTGTCACCCTTTAACAGACTTTTGCATTTACAATATTACCCAACGTGGATGTTAGTTATCGCACCAAACGGTAGCCAATGGCCTCTCTCAAGATATAATCTACAGTGGGCCTCGTTAATCCCGGCAGTTAAAAACAAGACCCTTTCCGGATTATCGAGGCGTCCGGATTATAGTAAGTATGTATGCCATATATAATGGTAATAAACCACATTTTTAGCCTTAGTTTCTTTAATTAATTTTTAAATTAAAGCATAAAGACCTGCCTATATCTACTAAACTTCCGAACAATGACAGGGTAGCTGCTACCTTTATCTAACATTTCTATAATCCGCAATTGGCTCATTGCAGCCCGCACCTATATCCGCCCGCGGCTCCCCCGCGACCCGCGAAGCTTGCCCGGCCGGATTAAAGCGATCACCGAACTAGCGGGAATCCGGATTACGGAGGCCCTACTGTATATCTATAATAAATATCATCTAAGTAAGTTCGGCAGCTTAATAACAGACAGAGAGTCAGAGTTACTGTCAAATAAAGCTTGATCAATAAAACAAAACTCGTGGCGCTGGTTTATCATGATCATGTCAAAAATATATCCTTTATGCAATGTCTGGCTGGCATTTAAAGTCCCTGGGGTGTGCCGTCCCGCCATTGAGGGAAGCGACTTGGATGTTGTCAGATTAGTGTTTTACAGCGAATAAATGTTCAATCTGTTTATTTGGCGTAAGCCAGTGGTGCAATTATTGTAGAAATACCCTTGCGATTTAAATAATCTAACGTACGATGAAATAATGTCTCTTGTCTTACGAGAAGTTGAGAAAGTAATACGGAGGATCACAAGAGTTATAAATGACCTAGATATAGCTGTGGATATTTTTATTTAGTACAAGAATTATGTACAAAAAATAATTGATATAATCAAAATAGGCATGATATTAACCAGGCATCAGTGTCGTCAACTTAATTATACTCGTATAATATAAAATAAATATCTTGAATAAAGCCTTTTAGTATTACTTAATATTATTAAGTTATACTGGAAGAGATCTCTCATAGAGATAAGTCCACCCATGCTCACGCTTGGTTTGCTTATACGCAGAGACTCATCAAGAAAAGACGTTTCGATATTAACTTCTAAAGGGATGAAGCGAGATAGCAAAGTATGGAGGCAAAAAAATCTATTTTCCTCAAATTAAGTCTAAATATTATTACTTTGGGCTAGCGCACTGTGGTATACCTACGCTTCATACAAAAGAGGTCATGAATAGATAAAGTCATAATATCAAAAGGTTAGCTAGTGAACGGTTGAATTATGAACTATATTCGGGACTTTCACAAGAGTATGAATACCTAGACTGGATAAAAATAGTAATTTATGTAACTGTCACATAATAGAGGTTATTAAAACACGAGCGGCTGTTTAATTTTTTTTAGCGGAGTTTATTTAATAGTGTCACGCGAGTGTTTTGATACCTAGTTATGTGCAGTTAAATACTTACGTACTACTTTCTTTACACTCATACATTTTATGTATTGATATTGTTGTATACACAGACAAAATGACGCCAAATCTACATTAAATTCATGGTGTTAGCCATAGAACATAAAAAAGAGGTTTTAGAGCTGCGCAATACATTGCGCGCCGCGCATCAAGGCTTAGATTCAAGTTAGGTTTTTCAAGTGCCGACTAGTGATTCAATTTGGCTGTCTGAAACACTTTTGCCATGGGTTTCTTAATAAAAAAATAGTTGCAATCTAATAAGGTCAAAATATGTTCACCCGTGAGTTCTAAAACACGAGTGCAGATGAAATCAATTTCAGTAACACCAAAAATGTGTTCAATAGAATATTATTGTATTAATACAATTGAATACTTACGTTTTAAGGCGCAAAATAAACAGACCGTCACCGATGTAGGTAGGTACTGTGTTTATTGCCACCTTCACCTTTGAACTTTATCAATATTCTAAGCTGACCCTTAACAATAATAGCGCTTAGAATAAATATATCAATTGATTTGACATAAAGTTAAAATAACATTGAGAATCGATTACCGCTGACCCGAATTCGTGAACGGTCAAGTATCAATTCGTAGTAGTGAGTGCCTCTCGGTATTTATTAGGTTGTTACTTATTTAACCTATATTTGAAAGAGTATGTTATGTATACTACATTTCACACACACCTATTATCTAGCCGAAATGAACCATCATTAAGAGCTAGTATTATGGATATATAACGATATATCCTTAACACAAGCTCTCTAGCCACCAACATTCTTCCACTGCGGCCACACACTGCCTGATATTCTTATCAGGCAATGTGATGTACTCGTGCAGAGCCTGATGGCAACCTAGCGATTGTAGTAAATAAATGTGCAGCGGAGTTGTCTCCTGTATTATGCGGCTATATCGTCTTTCTCTTTCTTCTGGGTGTTTCCAGAATCTTCTAGAGAGGCCAATGTGCAACCGGTCTTCAAAAAGGGAGACCAATTAGACCCAGCTAACTACCGCCCAATAGCTGTCACCTCAGTTCTTTGTTTATGGGACAGATCTTAAATAATCAGCTGGTCCAATACCTAAAACGTCATACATTAATTAATGATCGACAGTATGGCGGTGAACTGATGATCTTGTAGCGTATTTAACTTTATCCTAGAGGCTTAGAAGCCTCGCTCCGCGTAGAATACGAGGTCATAAGTATAACGCTTCCTCTAGTAAGATACAATTAATACAATTTAAAAACTTGATGATGATCAGTAGCAAAGACATCTCAGAGCATTATAATAAATTGTAAACGCTAAGAGCATTCTCTGTGCGAGCAGTAAATAGGTTTCACATTATTGTTCTAATTAATATGAAATATTATTAGGACACCATTACTTCATTTTTTTCTAACATCACTTCAATACAGACTGTGAATAACACAAATATTTTAATAAATAACAGTTGGTTAGGAATTTGATAAAGCATTATTGTAGTTAATAACATTAAAATATTGTAAGCATTTAATACAAAGTATATAAACAAGGTGTTTGGTACATAGTATAGCCATGGGCACCTACCTATGTTAAAATACTATGGTGTTATAAAAAATTTAATGTAAAATAAATTTTGAAATTTCTCATACATTTTGTTTTATTGACCGAACTATTTGTATTAAGAAATTTGAACTTTGTTTTACAATTTTGGATAATACCCTATTATGACTACGTTATCATGGGTACGTGCCCGCTTGTCATGCTTTGTACCAAACAGGTCTGTATACTAATAATATTGAAACATTTTCTTTTTATTGCGTGTTAAAGCTGAAAACCAAACTAAAAACAATTATGACATAAGCAAGTTTGCATACTAAAATATCTACTCATTGTTTTATCAAAATTCGTCATTTTTCTATTAGACGAAGTTTGACTATCTGGTAAGGTCTGGTATACATAAAATTGATCTTATGCTGAAAATCTGTCAGGAAGATTAATAGAAATATTTAAAAAAAAAATATATTTAGATTTGTTAAAAAAAGTTTTTTTTTTTTTAGTAAAAAAACAATTGTTTAAAATATTTATTAAATCAAAAACAATTGCTGATGATTGACTATGTTTAAATAATATAAAGATCATTTCTCGCTCTAATTAATCTAATAAAAACTTGTTAAAAGTAATATGAGCAGAGGTAATACAATTTTATAAGGAATGTGTCTGCACTGTCGACACTACTATGACAATGAACCAATTACGTTATTATTAAGTAAGAAATCCGAGTAAATTAAGCGAAGTGTCACAAAACCGTAAAAACGACTCGGCATACAGTTACAGCCAGCAGCTTGGAGGAAATAAACCTCTTTAAAGCCTTCCGGTTTTATATTCCAACGTTGTTACAACACTAATTAAGACTTTGTACTTACAGTGTTGTATTACGGAATGGTAGATACTTAAATTTGTGTAACGAATTTTATTAAGAAGATAAGGTGCGTAAAATACACCGACTGTGATTTTTCTGGAATTTCTTTAAATTTACTCCATTAAAAAGAGCTGCTTCTACACACAGCGAGTAAGCGACAAGTGAACTACTTTCTAGCTAGTGGAGATAGTAAAATTTAAAGATTATCATGATATTAGTCTTGCCTGTTTATATTCCCTTAAAATAAGAAAATGATGGAATCATTAAAAATCTACAAATAAAAAAATAACCAAAACCAATTTGCATATTTTTAGCATAATTTGGATATGTTGTATAAAAAAAAAAAAAAAAAAATGTTTTCAATTCAAATACCTATCCAAAAAAACATTGACGTTCTAGAAATATCATAATAATAATATAATTATTGGAGTGGAAGAAAAGCAATAAGAAGAAGAAGATAAAGCAATTTCAATTTAAAATATACAGGATAAACGCCAAAGTAAACAATATATAGGTACAACGTGTTGATCGATGACTTTCACACTCCACGCCAACTTGAGCGCTCTGTTGCTGCTATAAATCGTTCACCCGCTCTTCTACTCTCGTTTAGGGATGACAAAATACTGACGGAGCTGACTGTGGTCTGTCATATGCGTGTTCATTAAATTTTCCGCAAAACATACCCTCGCTTCGTTGCTTCTCGAGTCGTTCTATATGCGGACTTTTCGTGGCAAACATATCGAACTTTTTACGAACTTTATGAACTAAGGTAGAGTGCTTTGATTTTAAACGTATGATAAGTCTCAACGGGGCTGTTTATATCTTTATAGAAAATAAAAATAGTTGATAATTTACTCCTGCTAGTAGAGGGAGAGTCCTTGCGCAATGGCAGGCACTAATGCCCGTTTTTACGAACTGTTCACTAGGCTTAGGTAGCTCCTAACGACATTTGTCTCTTTCTATCTTCATTAGACAGACTGATCTGAAAATCGCTAAGAGACTTAACGCTAAGCAAATGTTGGTGACAACGTGCTGTTGGGCGCTTTCTTTTCTATTAGAATGTCACGAAGTTATCCATGTTCGGAATCAACCAACTCCACCTTATTTCAAGCTAAGTCCTCACGAAGTTCGATGAACTATATATTTATTTATTTATTATTTTTAAATTGCATTTATCACTACAGGTATCAAAGTTAAATTCTATAGCATATTATATAAGAAGCCTGCGCTTGCAATGGAGAGCTTGCTTTCATAACTTCATAACTCTTTTAAACCTATACCTTTTGGGCCCTTATTTTTCATTGGCCACTCTGGGCAAGTGCCTAGAGCCCAGTGATCCATAAGGCCACCAAGTTCTGTTTTTAAGGGTTAATTTTTAAAATAAAATATCTATGGGACCAACCTGAATGAATGAACTCAAATAGAAAATAATTTTGAAGTCGGTCAAAAATAGTCCTCTGTCATATTCTAAATATTAGGGGCCCCATTATGATAAAGTGCCCAGGGGTGCCAATAAGTTAAAGATATATTTTGACCAACATTCAAAACAGCTGTTCGTATAATCAGATACTTGGAAGAATGTACTATTTAAAGTAAATTGTTACGATTTTTTATGTTACACTCACAAAAGATTATCAACGTGGTTCCCCTATGTATTTAATATAAATAAAGTAGAATTTAATTAGGTGAAGCTGCGAGACGGCACTAAAACCAAAATCTTGATTACTGTTAAAATTTATGTTAGTATTGTATCTACTGCGATGCCGCGACACATACTACTTGCGAGTTAAGTTGCCTTCGTTTTAACTTTCTAGATTTCGGGCTTGAAATTATAGCTAAGTGTTTGTCACTGTGTCACGTCTGTGGTTTCAATATTCTATATAGGTTCTATTCTAGATATTATTCAGTATAGGTATACATCTCTTTGTTTGCGTCAAATTTCTTATTTATGAAAAAAAAAAAATTATCGTGACACACAATATTGTTTGGGACGAGAACGTAAGCAAACAACATCGTTCAAAACACAGCCCGCTTTATCATTTTCCACTTATGTATACTGCATATTTTTGCCTGAATTACGTATTCCGTGTCGAATCACCTACGTGTTTCCCTGTAGAATATATGTATATGCGAAGTAATCCGCTGTATTCTTCAGCACGCTTTCTTGAATAATAAAAGTTTATTTATATATCAACTCTGGATTTAAATGCAATGAATAGACTAAACACATTGTTTACAAATGTTTGATACTAAAAGTGACTGATAAAATCATCAAAACTATGTATTTATACAGTTTTAATTATTCGCTAACACCTAGAATGTTCTCTAGACTACGAAGGCAACAGATGAAGCATTAGTTCTATTCTAGAGATTCAATAAGCGCTGGCGTATTCTGGAAACTAAATTCGGTTATAAAAAGGTAACCAGGTGATAGTAGTGATGTTTGACAAACCTACCACGTATTTACGGTCTTTAAAACTTTGGGAACGGAAATCTTTAATTTGTTTTTAGTTAAAAATTCAGTACCTGTGTGACTGATGTGTTTGAGTGCTATTCATCATTCTTATAGAATCAAGCATGTTAGCATCATACACAAATACTGTGGTAAATTCTTTATATGTAATAAATGTAAACTTGCTTAGTTTACATTTATTCGATATGAACATATAATGGCATTTTAATATGCCATAGAATTTTTTTATATACTACTAAGGTGGCAATCAAGAATACGGCCTACCTGGTGGTAAAAGCCAATTAAATTTTAACTGTCGGGTATTCTGGGTCTTGAAGAGTTGACTAACGTGAATATAAAATTAACTAGGTACCAACTCTTTTGTCATTGCTTTATTTTCTAAGAAATGTCATGTGATGCGAGGTGAATATTTTACGTTGCACATATATAAAACATGAAAGAATACCACGGCTGCTATTTTATTAACCGCTATTTTTGACTAGTAAAATAGTTGGTAGGCAAACGACATCACTACGATCACAAATCCAGAATAACGCTCAGATTTGCTTCTAAACACAAATGAGCATTTCACAAAACCATTAACTTACTCTCAGGCTTAAACGTGACTCGGTCTGAAATAACAAAATTTGACATTAGTCCCGCGGCTTCAGCAACATCTTCACTTCCATCGAAGCAATTTTAGTAATAATAATTGTCATTCTATGTATAAGTACCTACATCAATTACGCCGATATTGTCGTTATCAGTAATTTGATATTTAATTATAGGACGAGAGATTATGGTTCATATTGATACTCAAATAATTGTGTATCACAGCATAATTCTTTATAATTACTTTAGTTTTCTCTATGAGGAAAATGGTAGCAATAACAATTTTTCTATTTAGCTGAAAAGTTGTATCGTTATATTAGCAAGACGAAATTGTCTAATATACAGTCAAAATATATGATAACGGTTTCTATTTAATATAATAATATGTTTAAGAGAATTCTGTACATCAAAGAAGTATGATGTATCTTATATATTCGTTTTAAGTTATTTTCATTGTAAGCTCAACTTTAATCTCGAGAATTCTGAAAAAAAAACTCTTTTAAAAAGTCATCCAGGGTGATTAGAGACATGACTTGCTTTCTTTTGGCGTTGAAAATCTAGTACCCACTTTAACATCAGTTATAGCCGGTCGGTCGGGGTAATTTTATATTATCTAGAAGACCAAATAACAGATTGAAGTTATCTTTTAAATCACAGTGGGAAATGAAATATAAATAAAACTTTAAGTCAAAACAGCTAAATCTTACGAAAAGAAATTCTATTCGGATCTACATACTATTTAAAATTACAAAGATACGGAAAGACAAAGTGTGTACATAAAATAATTTAAAAACATGCATTTCAAACATTTTCCTCCAAATTACATAATTTCTAGGTGAATAAAATATATCATATATTTCATAGTATTTACACTTACCTTTATTTCCAAAGCAGGACCAAACAGGTACATGAAACAAAAAATAAAATTTTACTTTAAATCACAAACAAACGACCAGTCTCATATAATAGTTTAGCCAAAATAGAATAATAATATTCATACACTCACACCTATTATCTAGCCCAAAGTAAGCATCATTAAGAGCTTGTGTAATGGATACTAGATAACGGATAATTAATTATAATAATATGTATATAAATATACTAAATAAATATATAAACATCCATGACTCGTAAACAAATGCTCGTACTCATCATACAAACATTTGCTCCTACCGGGATTTGAACCCGGGACCTCTTGACCAAGTAGCCTGTATAGTAAGGGGTACAGACCTCTCGACCAGCCGGCCGTCAAAAAAAATGTAAACAAATCACTGTAGCAAGCAGTCATTTCTTGTCTTCCGTACCACTTAATAAGTATATGGCATATTCGTGTGGATGGGAGCTCCCAATTAAATAAAAAGAGAGAAAAAAAAAAACCACTGTCATTTTTGTATGAGTGATGAGAAAGACAGGTAGTGAGTGAAAGGGACAAACCTATACAAAATGACAGTTGGTTTGTTTACATTTATAAAAAAATAAGAAAATTATATTATTATAATATTATTATTAATAATATTATTATTATTAATAATATTATTATCATTTCAGATTGTAGACAAATAGATACAGAATAACGTAGTTTCTTTTAATTACCACAAAGCTCTTTTATTTATTGCAAAAAAATAATAAAATAAAATAATTATTGCATAACATGACAACATAAATGTCAGAAAAGTGGCCAAAACTTTTAAACAGCGTCATTGTGTCCATAGACACAATGACGCTGTTTAAAAGTTTGATTTAATTTCATATTGACATTTATGAAAATTGCTTTCCTTGTTTCGACTGTTTAATGTTTTGGATGGGCTTGAAGTGTTTTTGTGCATTTTCGGAATTGTTTGATCCTAGCTATGAAGAAATAAAACGACAATATTCATTGTAAAGTCGTAAAAAACAAAATTGTCTTTTGACATTGACAGTTTGTTTTATTCAAAATAACTTACATCTGTAATGTTTTTTAGAAAATTTAAATATTTTTTACCACTGTAATCAGTCAAGTTTTATGGAAATTATAAGATTAGATGGTTTCACACAAAAATAACTGTACGAAAAAATGGTGCTCATGAACTGGTCCAAATTCTATATAAACTTTTACTATCTCCTTTATTCACATATTATAGTTACACTGTTGCTTACCCCTGTACCTAGATACTGATGGATGCAAAGTACGAGAAGATGTTTTACTATATCAATTAATTTGTCTTTCTTCGTAGTGATTCTTTTGTATAAACATTGTTAAATAGACAGCGTTATACTAGGAGTTTAGATGTTGTTTTTTTTTTAAGTTATTATATTTAGTCTGGCCATAAATACTGGTACAATTAAAAATCAATACAAAATATTACATTTAAATTTGGAATCTGTCATTTTTATATGATTGTTCGTTGAGTTTTCTCATTTTGGCGCCACATTACACACATTACATTTTGGTATATTGTACAATATTTTGCGATATTAAAATGGAGTGATGTGATAAAGAGAACCGAATCGCTGTGATTGCATTACTCAAAGTAGGTATGGAGCCAAAAGCAATTTTTAAAACTCTCCATACGCTTGGTATTAGTAAAATGTTTGTGTACCGGGCTATTGATAGGTACAATTAGACCTCCTCAGTTTCTGACAGAAAAAGATCTGGCCATCCACGTAGTGTTCGGACGAAAAAGGTGGTCAAAGCAGTAAGGAAAAGAATTCGAAGAAATCCTGTCCGAAAGCAAAAGATTTTATCTCGGGAGATGAATAAGCACCTAGAACCATGTCGCGTATTTTAAAAGATAACTTAGGACTTGCAGCCTATAAGAGACGTACTGGTCATTTCTTAACTGATAATTTAAAAAAGAATAGGGTGGTAAAATCGAAACAACTACTGAAGCGGTACGCAAACTGTAGTCACAGAAAATTTTTGTTAACGGATGAGATTTTTTTTACAATTGAGCAACATTTTAACAAACAAAATGACCGTATTTATGCTCAAAGCTCTAAGGAAGCTTCCCAATTAGTCGACAGAGTGCAACGTGGGCACTATCCGACTTCAGTGATGGTTTGGTGGGGTATTAGCTATGAAGGTGTGACTGAGCCATACTTTTGTGAAAAAGGTATCAAAACATCGGCACAAGTGTATCAAGATACCATTCTTGAGAAGGTAGTGAAGCCCCTTAACAACACCATGTTCAATAACCAAGAATGGTCATTTCAGCAAGACTCGGCGCCGGGTCATAAAGCTCGGTCTACGCAGTCTTGGTTGGAAACGAACGTTTCGGACTTCATCAGAGCTGAAGATTGGCCGTCGTCTAGTCCCGATCTTAATATACTGGATTATGATTTATGGTCAGTTTTAGAAAGTACGGCTTGCTCTAAACGCCATGATAATTTGGAGTCCCAAAAACAATCCCTACGATTGGCAGTGAAGAATTTTCCCATGGAAAGAGTGCGTGCTTCTATTGATAACTGGCCTCAACGTTTAAAGGACTGTATTGCAGCCAATGGATACCACTTCGAAAAAGCTTTTATATTATAAATTGTTTTATATTTATTTATTAAACTAACACACAGTAAAAGTAATAAATGTTTTTGCAATAGAATTGTTTTTTTATTTGTTTCAGTTTTTATGGCAAGATAGGTATAGGGGTTTTTTGACGATTCGAAAGTGCTTCATTGGGGGCCTAATTGCATGAAGATATTTTCATTTCATTCATTTATTTTCTTCTTTTCTAGTTTTGTTATTGGTCTTGATTTCTATGAATGATACTACCAGAGTAAATAAAAAAATATGTTATACATAAAAACATCATCATGAAAACACTGTACAGTACTGCTAGGTACAGGCCATCCTTTAAGGGAGGAACACATGAGGAGCTTTGGCATAACACCACTACCACCAACGCGGGTTGGTGAATGAAAGCGGAATGCCGTAACAACAAGCGAAAAATCCACATCGTAAATTTTC
Organism: Nymphula nitidulata; assembly: GCA_947347705.1. Classification (NCBI taxonomy): domain Eukaryota; kingdom Metazoa; phylum Arthropoda; class Insecta; order Lepidoptera; family Crambidae; genus Nymphula; species Nymphula nitidulata. Next base: position 11,512,148 of record OX374634.1, on the reverse strand, counting down.
AATGAAATACGTCTATCTAAAGTATTATAAGAAGTCTCATAAACTCGTCAAGAATGTTCACAACATCTGATATTGCGTTTTATTCAGATCTTAACCCCAGCAAACGATAATTTTCATTATGTTTGAAATCCTTGAAACGTGATCCTTGTATTTTTTCTCGACGACCGGCGCGCCCTGGCGGCGCCAGACTCACCCAATACTCCCATTTCCCCCTGTAGTGTGGTCCAAGTTATAAGATCAAAGCCAGCTTAGTAAGATGCAGGTAAAGCGCTGTTTAGTTTTCTTTATACAACTAGATGACAAACAAGCTGACGGCCCACCTGATGGTAAGCAGCTACCGCTGCAATAACAAGGAAAAATCACTTGATATTGCACGTGCGTTGTCATCCTAAGGGCTAAGATGAAATGCCGTCTATTCCCAGTAATTACACTGGCTACCTTTCCTTTCAATCCGAAACACAGCGAACTCTTTCACGGCTGAAATAAGAAAGGCGGTGGTACCTACCCAGACGACCCTACATACAGGCCTACCACCTAGTACTACATACGTGCCTACCACCGAGTAGTAATCAACAGCATATTATTTTTGATTAGATTACTAAGAAAATTATTTTAAAATTAACTAGTCTACCTACCACTTTAAATACAATTATCGTTTTTACCGAAACTTGATTATGATTGTTGTTTGTTAGAATGACATCAACATGTGCTTAAATATCATGCCTTAGCTACGCGAGTATCGTCTATCTTAGATATTTTTTTTCAATTAAAAATAAATTATTGTTGATTATCGTTAGATAATGTCATGTAATATAATATTTATGAGATAACGCAACGTACACGATTGGGTTGTATTGTATAGACACTAAGCAGACTAAGACTCAAAAGATCTTATAGAGTCAAAGGGTCTAAGTGCAGCTATAATGTGTGTGTAGCTTGGAGAATTGAACTTTTTTAAACAGCCTCAAAAAGAATATTGAATGGAATTCGTTTTATGGTTTCATCGCCTATAACTTGGGCCATATAGCGAGAGAGGGTCTGAGGAGTCATCCAAATAAACACTCAGTTTCTATGTAAATTGTGACTTTGGCCCAGCATAGCTGACAAATTCAGTCGAGAACTTACGATATTGAGCTATTAAAGTACTTGTCGGGCTTCAGTGTAAAAGGGAGAAGGAAGTATAAGAATAATTGGTAAATCTTCAGTAAAGATTTCTATTAATACCTAGCTACCTATTGTTATAATTTTTTAGCAAAATGTAATTTAATTTAATCGCATTTGAGCTCAAAATTTTATTATTAATTTAAGTTTTTGTACACTTTCTACCATATTATTTAATACACTGGTGAGCTAAAGATCGACAAAATGACCGATCCTCGGTCATGTAAAACTCTAGGGGAGGCCTTTGTCCAGCAAATTTGTCATTCGGTTGAAATTATGGTGATGATTAGTAAAAAAATCTACTCATCAAGTAAATCAACCATTCTCGTGGGAAAGATTTATAATGGTACGAAATATAATTAAACTTATTATTGATCTTGGATGGGTTTATACTTGGAAGTGTTAAGTCGATTTATTCGCACACCAGTGTATTTTTTTTTGAAATATTCATATACTCACACCTATTCTATACATCTAAGTTTTGGACTGGGGCTCTTTGTACACAGATTAAAAAATTATAGTATTTCGGTAAAAAATAAAGTACACTATTTATGTACAGACGACAGCACATCAAGTGTAACAGTCGCACTACTAAAACCGCCTCTATTACGAACAGAATAACGGCGTTCTCAAGGTCAAACTGTTACGCTTGATGTGCTGTCGACTGTATGTTGAAAACTTGTACAGTCAACTAAAATAGTTCGGCTTCGGCACTGTTATTAATATCTAATTCAAACCATTCGGGAATATGAATTTCTAGACTAGCAAGTTCGTTTAGTTCAGTTCGTTCGCTTTTAACTTTTTTGGTGTTAAAACCAACTTACTTTCAGAATCACTCGACATTTTGAAAAACAAAAAAAAATTCAACTTGAACCTAATATAAATTCCCGTCATCGATTTACTAGAGAAAACCATTACACAGTGTATCGTCTCGTTACAAAACTCAATATTATAAAAGTTGCAGACTGAGAGTTCGTTTGCATAAACAACGTACAAGTACATACGTAACTAACAAAATAGGAAGTTAGTACATAGCAGTACTTATTAAAAACACTCAAAGAAAGAAAGAAATACATTTATTCAACGCCACACTAAGTAGGACCCACTGCGGGCCCACTGCTGCTGTGTGTAGCGTCCACTGCTTGGATTCCCCTCAAATAACGGCTATCATGCATCTCGTTCACACTCATTTAAATTACCTTATGTACGTCCCTCTCCCACTCATTTAAAATGAGCTCATCAAGCAATACCCGCGAGTGTTGCCATTATTATTGGTAAATCTTCCAAAAAGAAGAAATGTCAAAATTCCAGTTCAGTAGAGGGGACTAGTTAACGTAAGAATACGGACTTGTAAAATTATAGTACATTAGCGTACTATCCATGACTTTGGATAGTATATAATGAAATTAAAGTACAAATACTATAATTATAATACAAAATCTAACCCTGTATCTAGCCCAAAGTAAGCATCATCAAGCGCTTGTGTAATGGATACCAGATAACGGAGAAATAATGATAATTATATGTATATAAATATTATAAATATACTAAATAAACATATAAACATCCATGACTCGTAACAAATGCTCGCACTCATCATAAAAATATTTGCTCCCGGGATTCGAATCCGGGGCCCCCGACCGAGTAGCCTGTACCTATAGCGAGGGACACAGACCACTCGGCCAGCTGGTCGTCAACCATATTAATATCACTAAATCATTATTCAAAAATTTAAAACATAATACACATTCATAAAATTATTGAGTGAATCATGTGTACTCTAGATATGTGTGCTTTATTTTTGTTTGGTTATTTAAACAAGAATAAATCATGAAAATTAATATACCTCTGTATTAGGCATTGATTTTGACTGCCGCCGTAATAGAGTCCTATTAACAGTCGTTTACGTTAAATATAATTAAGCTATAAAAGTCATCGAGCTACTAAGAAATAAACAGACAAAAAATGCAGCAGTTGCAGTTGCAGCATAAGATCAGTTTTAAGTAAACAGACGCTTGATTCGCTCTTGATTAGAGGTATAATACTTATTATGTCCCACAGCTGCGCGTGCAGTAGAAATGCATGAGAAGTTTGAGCCATAGACCACAATACTCCTTAAATGCGGGTCAAATGAAGCAATAAAGACCGGAACCTACAATAAAATGTGCCTTTCTTAGCCTGGAGGTGCTCGAGATTACAAATATTGTTTGACTTATACGTTAGTACGTTGCTTTGTTTCGGTAATCGAAAACAGTGAGCTAAACAAAATACACTAAGTAGTTATTACATTACATTATTATAGTATAGTGCTGGGGTGGCTTTCTTCCTTATCATCATTGTTCCTTTTTGTAAAATAGAAAAGTAAGTATCCATATCTTTTGCTTTTAGCGCAAACTAGATCCGATATTACGATTATGTAACACGCCTTGAAGCAATTTGTTCGTGGCATACTAAAGATACCGGCGCTCTACGTGGCAAGATTTGCATACATTTCAACCGAGGGTATGTTCGGTTGTCTGCTATTTAACAAAATATTCTAAGAGCATTCTCGGTAGAATTTAGAACGCTAAAAATTGCACGGCATTTATTTTATAACGTGATACAATATTTGTATATTTACTTTAAAAAACAAATATGAATGACGTAATAGAAAAATGTAGGTAAAAATGTCTTAATAACATGTATAAAATTGTTGTCCCTAATTTTAAACAGATTTTATTTTTATTTCTATTCTTAATGGGGTAAAATCTTCAGTTTGACGGCCAAAAACATAAACCAGCTGATAGTCCACCTGGTGGTAAGTGATCACCGCCGCCTATAGACACCTGCAATAACAAGGAAAAATCACTTGATATTACAGGTGCGTTGTTATCCCGAAGCCTAAGATAAAATGCCTTCCATGCCCAGACCTAATAGTAAGAGATGATAAGACCGAAGATAGAAGCGAGCTACACCCGGATTCCTTAACCACAGAGGAACTGGCTATCCTTCATTCGATTGCTGGAGCACACCAATGCTTTTAACATTTCAGCAGGGAAGCAGCCAGGCTGATTTAGAAAAGTCCTACCGAGAAAAAATATCCTGCCCTTACGGGAATTGAACTGAAGTAGGTGGCCTCAACCACTAGACCATAGAAGCGGTTACATTATTCTTTTTACTTTGAATTTCGTCTAACTAATCATTAAGAGCTTGTGTTATGGATACTAGACAACGGAGAAATAATGAAAATAGTATAAATATAAATATTAGAAATATACTAAATAAACATTATAAACATCCATGACTCGTAAACAAATGCTCGTACTCATCATACAAATATTTGCTCCTACCGGGATTCGAACCCGGGACCTCTTGACCGAGTGGCCTGTATAGCAAAGGGTACAGACCACTCGACCAGCCGGTCGTCAATATTATAAATGATAATCCATTCTTATCCTAATTTTTCGAGTCGATTTGAACAAATCGAGTTTGTTTGTTTCGTTTTAAGACGTAACCACGGAACTGATTTAGATAAATTTCGGTATGGAGATAGTTTAAGACCCTGGAAAGGATTTCGGAGACTTTTTGGAGCGATATAAACTCTGTATGTCTTACTGTTACGTTTCACGCTTAAACCGCTTAACCGATTTAGATGAAATTTTGTATGGATAAAGTGTGAGACCGTGGAAACATAGGATTTTCGGAGCGATAGCCGACATCTTACTAGTAATAATATAATTATTATAGACAGTTTAGGTGACGTTAAAATTCGTAGGAATTCTTTTAATATTTTTTTTAGGAAGTTCCCATTTTCACTTTGGTCTAAAACCGAGAGGAGAAATAACCACAACGAAGAAGCTAGTCATAAAGATTAATATTACGACACGCTTTAATTAAAATCTTCACGCTTTGAAGCCGGGGTAAGCACAATTTGTAGTTGGTATAATTACATGAAAAATTCTTAAGGAAAGTACAGGAAACTAATTTAAAATATAATGCTCTCGACTCCTTTATCATTTCAGTCTATTTCAGTAAGTTGTACTGAAATAACAATCTTGTAATATTAGGAAGCAAAGAATATTAACTTTACGTTTTGTAGTGATACCTACTGCAAGACAATTTTAATAAATTATAGTTCCCAATAGTGGATCAAGAGTTTATTAAGCTTTAACCGGCCGTTGATAATAACCAACACTATACCAGTCATTTTCACCTAAATGATAGACACTGTGTCACACCTTACATTATATAGAGACACCCAGTTTCAGAGAACTGAATGTTCAAAAGAAAAGCACACTATTTTACCATTTTTTGAATATATTAAACAGTAGATCCAAACTAGCGCACGGCTCGCCATAGCGTCTAGAGTCTAGACGCTAATACCATGCTCTTAGCTTGCTCGTAGCAGTCTCGTAAAACTCTGGTAGAAAAATCGTAGTATGCTCGTAGCAATATGAGCAATATTCACGCGTTCTGTAAAAATCTAGAGAAAATCTTATGTTGGCAGCTTAGAAACATTTGTCTAGCCACGTTTTGTCTAGCCTGTGTTCCTTACAAAGCCGTGCGGCGTAAACGCTGTTAATGAGCTCTAGCCAAAAAGTGACTAATTTTAATATTTTAGCGATATTATCTACAATTCTTTAAATGCCTTAAAATGATTTTTTGTTTTGCATTTATTTTGAATTATCGTGCGGCCACTATATCGCTTAGATTCGTGACATCATCGTCATTGTAAACATCGATTACGTAAAAACCAACTAAATTATAATTTTGTTAATTTTTATTATTAATTATTACAGGAATTAAAATGAAATATTTGATTTGAATAGCTAATATCATTATGAGATCTACATCTCATCCCATCTCCATTTATTGAAACAATAAATTCTGTAAGGATTTAAGTGAATAGGTAGAGAATCTATTAAGTCAAAGCATTTAATGTAGTATTAGTTATGGGGGTGTATTATTATGGCGCAAGTTGTAACCCATTTATAGGTCCATTTGCGGGAATGCAATTAATGTACCTGAGAGCCTTTGCTACACAATTACATGAAATACGTTTATGGGCATCTTAGATGCGATGCCTTTAGCAACAGCAGCATATCTAGAACCGTAAATCAATTTAAGAACACATCATGTTTTTTTTATTAATTTATGATCTTACTCATGAACCTGTTTTAGTGAAAGTAATAATCATCTATATTTTGTTTCTCTTGCTCATATGTCAAATGGAAAGATAATCCTTCTTTAGTCTCATATCCTTATAAATATAATATGTTCACTAAGGCCATTGATTATTTTTAATTTTCCTTGATAACTAATTTGCTTGGACTAGCAATTACCGCAGGTAAAAACTATTAAAAATACGTAAATTTATACTGTTTATAGAGAAAATATTCACTATAAACAGTTTAAATTTACGTTTTTTTTTTTTATATAAATGTACTAAAGCAGCATATTTTTTTTTATACAACTAGATGACAAACAAGCTGACGGCCCACCTGATGGTAAGCGGTTACCGCCACTTATAGATACCTGCAATAACAAGGAAAAATCACTTGATATTGCAGGTGCGTTGTCATCCTGGGGCCTAAGATGAAATGCCGTCCATGCCCAGTAATTACAGTGGCTACCTTTCCCTTTAATCCGAAACACAGCTAATTGTTTCACGGCTGAAATAAGAAAGGCAGACGACCCTACATACGGGCCTACCACCTAGAAGAATTAATATATATTCCCTATTTATGTTCAACGTTCAACTACAATCTCGGTGAGGAGTTTGGTGGCGTAGTTAATTGAGCGGTCTGGTTTCAATTACGAAAAAAAAATATTAAGTAACCCCCGACCTCATTAATCACCTGTCTAACACCATCTCATTGAGACTATTCCTATGTGCCCATACACGCTATATCTGCTGTAAGTTTGAAGAATTCAGCATTCCGCAGACTTTATGATGGCATAGGATCAGCTCAAGGTTAGTATGTCATGTGAATGTCACCGAAGTGACAGTACACCAAATTTAAATTACCCTTTTATCATGTAGAAAATGAGCTGATAGTCACCAAACGTCTGAACTGATCTTAATTAATTATAGCTATAAACTATCCTAATCACGTCAGCTTTCAAACAAAAAATAAACAAATCAAAATTGGTCCATTCGTTGAGGAGCTACGATGCTACAGACAGACACGCAGATACATAGACAGACACGTCAAATTAAAACACCCCTCTTTTTTCGTTGGGGGTTAATAACTTCCGACATGGTCAATCCCGGGATGGGCCAACCAAAATTTCTAATCTCGAGCTCCTCTGTACTTCCAAAGGCACGTTAGGCCGTTGGTCCCGGTTGTTCCTGCAACCGCTTTAACCCACCAACCCGCATTGGGCCAACGTGGTGGTCTTATGGCCCAAACTCCTCACGTGTTTCTCCCATGTAGGAAGGCCTGTACCCAGCAATGGGACGTATATAGGCTGGTGACGATGATGATTCGACCACAATGACTCGTTTTTCGTCTTATCACAGGGTTTGTTATTGGTGTCATGGCCTTATATAGCTGATGCAAACGTCGTTATATTTAAAGTCTGGCAAGCCTGACCATGGGAAGAGAGCTGTCATCTCAGTAACAAATTGAAAAATTTGGCAACTCATCAATGTTGTACTATGAAAAAATGTCGAGGAGAGATGATGTGAATCATCGGAGAAGTCATTTGAAAACGTTTTACTGCTATAAACAGATCAAAAGGGTCTATTTTTGGTTATAAAAGGGTCGTTTTGATGAATTTAGCATGATCCGGGGAAACCTTTTAAGTGGTACTTATTAAGTCCGTAAAATGTTATTGATATTTAAAGTGGGGTCATTAAGAATGTAAATGAGTCGGATTTTGAGACTTCATATTTAGTAAAGGAATATAATATTTTCCGTATTTAGTAAAAAATTGCAATAGATTATTAGTGTACCTTTTACCTGTGCAAAATAATAGAATTCATCTATCTACAATAAAACTAACATTGAATTTTGTTTGTTTATCACCAAATAATCCGGTTCAATGTAAAAACATGTGGAAATACGTTTCTCGTCCTATGATATATTTGGTAGAAAATTTTACAAGTTGCAAAAACATAAAAAACCTAATTATTTGTGGTTAATACCTACATATCAGACCACCACTCAAAAAAGACAAAAGAAGATCACTATTAGTATGAAATTATTACTTTAAGCGCGACCAAGTACTTCGGGTAAAGAAATTACTACAAAGGTTTAAGGATTCGCCACACAGAAACCGCCGCGTGAAGCTGCGCGCGGCGGGGTACGCCAGCCCGCGCGCTGGGAGGTGTCTCCCATAGATTGACATACTAATACGCATGCCGAGAATCTCCCATAGATTGCCATTAGTAATACCATGGACCAAAATATAATCCTTGCCGAGTACACGCTGATCACGCTGACAGGCGACGTGAATTTCACGCCCAGCCCCGCTCTCTGTGTGGCGAAGCCTTTTAAGCTGATATTAGACGGTTCCATGAAATTGAAAGCAATCGCATTGAAAGGCATTGAACGTTGAACATTGCATTGATTGCCTATTTACACACAAATAACAACAAGACATTTAGTGTTCATTTTCGTTGCGATGTCGCGCAAAGCGTACGTGCAGGGTGATAATTTAATGAATGCCTTATCAATATAAAAAATTCCAGTCAACCCATAAATATGTGAGACATCACTTTGTCGGAAGCACCGAGTGCATCAAAAATATAAAAAAAAACTATATTTTTTTAACACTAAAACATATTTAGTAATAATTAATACAAGGTGGAGCTCGGAGGAGCTCGGTGGCGTAGTGGTTTGAGCGCTCTGGTTTCGATCACGAAAACAAAGCAACTTTCGCCATGGTTGGTCCCTGGATGGGTCAATCAAATTTAGAATCTTGAGCTCCTCCGTGCTTCGGAAGGCACGTTAAGCCGTTGGTCCCGGTTGTTACTGCAACCGCTTTAACCCACCAACCCGCATTGGGCCAGCGTGGTGGTGTTATGGCCCAAACTCCTCATGTGTTTCTGCCATGTAGGAAGGCCTGTGCCTAGTAGTGGGACGTATATAGGCTGCTGATGATGAATAATTAATACTTATAAATATTCTAAATAAATATACTAATAAAAAATAATATATAATTTATGAATACTATAATAAATACAACTTGTATTGTAGTGATTAAGCAGACTTGTAGTGATTCTTTAACCCATTTTAAATGTTCTGATGGAATGACTCTCATAAATGACAGTTTGAATACCGTTTCACAATTGTGCAGCTCAAAAATTAAAAGAGTAAGGGAGAAAGTTAGTGTTACATCCAGGAAGCTTGAGCATCTTAGTGATACACGGCCGCCTAGGACGAGAACGAGGTGAAATTAACTGGAACCGGGAACGAAAGTGGGAACGGGAATTAGGATCATTTAGAATTTTGTACAAAGCAGAAAGGATGTGCAACTTACGGCGTTCACGGATCAGAAGACATTTCAGCTCAGCTCGAAAAATCGAAACGTGGTCATACTTGTGTATAAGAGGAGTATAGTCCGGTACGGCTAGGCGATTTTGAGGTGCTAAGTTCCAAAAATTCTAAAGTTTCTGAATTTTTGCAAGGGGATACACTTCTACCTAAAAAGCTTATATTTAATTTTTGTGTCAAATCTTGCTATTGCATTTTCAGTAATTCAATATTTTGTGACCTAAATGTTAAAATATAAATAAAACTGCCAAAAATAATTTAATGTGTCAAATGATAGTAATATTGTGTGTAAAATAGCCTAGGCTGTGTGCAAACTAAGTGTGTGTCGTTTTAGTCCAGTGCAAATTGACAGGGGGCCCAATATATGTTAAAAGTGTCAAAAAAATATTATAGTTTATAAAACAAATACAACCTAACTCAGGGCACCTAATTATGACCCTGACATGATTTTGTGCCAAACTAAGCCATGGGTTATAAAGATATTTAATTATTTAGCTTTTCCAAGCCATAGCGGCTGTAAAAAAATATTAAAGTTATTAGAGTTTACACATTTAATATCATAAAAGCATAAAATATCTGCTATTAAATTTTGTGTCACTTTAATTCATGATATACTTAAAAAACATATTTAATTCCCTACATAAATATTAGTTCGCTCGCGCGTTGTGTATTGCACGGAGCATTTACACACATTTGCAAAGAGTAGCAAGTAGGAACAGTCAACCGAAGGTCACGTTAACACAAACGCCCGAATTAAGCTAAACGTTTTTGTACTTTAATCCGATTACGTTTAGGTTGAAAATTGATTGGATTTTTTTTCTCATATTACGGTTAGCTGACCTGCTGTTGTTTTGTACAATGGACAGCACATCAAGCGTAACAGTATGACCTTGAGCTTGCCCTTACTGCGTTCGTAATAGAGGTGGCTTTCGTATTGCAACTGTTACACTTGATGTGCTGTCGTGTGTACATATAAGTGTCGTGTGTACATATAAGTAAGTGTCGTGTGTATAATGTATAAAGTAATTATATACCTACTTAAAAAATATACCTACTTAAAAAATATACCTACTTATAATACGAAATTGTTATGTTCTGTACACTTATTACTGTCACCACAAGGATTGATAAATTTATACTTATATGTACACACGACAGCACATCAAATGTAACATTATTAATGGTAAGATCGGATAATCCGAAATAATTTCATATCCGTTTTAAAGCCGTACACAATTAAAAATTTAAGAGCATACTTTATTTGATAAATAAAACAAGTGCGGGTACCGCATGTTGTGAGAGAAATTATATAATAATATATATAGGTAACCTTTTTTTCTTTTTTTTTTACCGGAGGCAAAGACTAGTGCTTAGAAATATGGACATCCCATTTCTCTGAAGCTGATTGTACAATTCTAGAGATAGTAGACTTATTAATAGACATACTTAGTAGTAATAAAACAATTATATCTCTAAAATCTTATTTAAAAAAAATTACCGTGCGGCGCCCTATTTCCTCCCGTGGGTTTCGTAAGAGGCGACTAAGGGATCTCTGAGCTATCAACTGCTCCACTGGTGGTAGGGTGTGAAAACTCTGGTTAGTGACCACCGTACGCAAGGCACAAAACCCACCAAGTGACCACATGTGGCCGCGTTCCGGGAACAGTGGGCGTACAGCTTGGGGAGACGATGCCGCGATGGATGCGGTCAATGATGGCTTCCGTCTGACTAGTGCCAGGTGGACTGCGTTGACCCGTCGGCCAGGGAGACCTGAAGATACGGCTGTTCCGCTGGCCGCCCGTGGCACGGTACAGGGGCCCAAGCTATCCTAACCAGGTCGTGAGGCTGCCCCATCATGCCTCGCATAATCTCGGGGTAGTCCGTCGTGCCGGCTAGTTACCGGATGGTGGGGTTCCAGCGGCCATACCCGGGAGGGTTCGGAGGCCCTTCCGTCTTGCGGGTCAGCGCTTCTCTGCTGTCGGCTGTTACCTGGCAAAACAGGCCTCACGATTTGACTGCCAATATCCATCCATGGCAGCGACAAGTAATGTGTATGGTCGTACAGCGGTGCACGACTCCACTACAGCCACGCTGTTTGAGGTCGGGCTCACTAACTTCCGTGGGCTCCATGTCGTCTACCAACATCTTGAGACGGCTCGGCCAGCGCTGCTTTTTTTGACGGAGACGCAAATACTCCGCCCGGCTGACACAAGGTATCTGGACTATCCCGGCTATGCTCTTGAAGAGTCCTTCAAAGCGAAGTCCGGGGTTTGCTTATTTGTCCGGACGGATGTTTGCTGTCGCCATCTACGCCACTTGGAGGACCCTTTCTTTTCCATTCTCGGGGTGCACGTGGACCTGGGCATTCATTGACGTGTCTACGTTTGCCTCTACAGATCCCACAGCGGTGGCTTGGAGACAACTCGACTTTTTGAACACCTTAGTCGGGTGGCAGATGTTGCGCAGGACCAGTTTCCAACCGCAGAATTGGTGTTTTTGGGAGACTTCAATGCTCACCACGAGACGTGGTTATGTTTCCCCAAAACTGACCATGCTGGTAGAACTGCCCATGCGTTCGCTCTCACGCACGACCTGACTTAACTGGTTAACCAGCCCACCAGGATTCCAGATATTGTCGGTCACGCACCCTCTTTGTTGGACATTCTGATAACGACTCGCCCGGAGGGATATCGGTTAGAGGTTCGAGCTCCCTTGGGATCATCGAGTCACTGCCTGATTTCTGCTGGGGTGCCACGGGCGTCGCCACCGTTATCTGCGGTGGCCAAGCGCCGCATCTGGCACTATGCGTCGGCAGACTAGGGCGGTATGCGGGATAACTTTGCATCTGTTCCTTGGAGGCAGCGCTGTTTCAGTGAGTCGAAGCCGAATGCTAGCGCTACTGCTAAGTGAGCTGGTGAGATAAAGTTAGGGTTGGAGTACTATATCTCTCACTCCGATCTGGTCAGTAAGGGCAGGCCTAACCACTAGTTCAATCGCGAGTGTGCCTTAGCTGTTGAGAACAAACAGTCGGCAGACCGCACTTGGATCAGGTCCAGTCAGTGGGGATCCCAATATGGACACACTGAAAGCAGCCTATAACAATGCCACCAAGTCCTGCAAAAGGGCCTTCATCAGAGCGGATGCTCAGCGCGTTGCACGAGACCTGATGGCATCTCAGCGATAGTACTGAAAAACTGCGTAGTGGAGTTGTCTCCCGTCTTAACGTGGCTATACCGCCTTTCTTTCTCTTCTGGGTGTGTGCCGGAATCTTGGAGCGAGGCCAATGTGCAACCAGTCCCCAAAAAGGGAGACCGATCAGACCCAGCTAACTACCGTCCAATAGCTGTCACCTCTGTTCTTTGCAAGGTTATGGAACGGATCTTAATTAACTAGCTGGTCCGATACCTAGAAGATCACTCATTAATTAATGATCATCAGTGTGGGTTTCGGTCGATACGGTCAACGGGTGATCTTCTAGCATATTTAATGCATGTCTGGTGTGAAGCTATTGACAATCACGGTAAGTCAGTGGCTGTTAGCCTTGACATTGTCAAAGCTTTTGATCGGTTCTGGCACTGGGCTCTTCTATCCAAGCTACCGGCATACGGTCTGCCCACTCAGCTTTGCAACTGGATCGCGAACTTCCTGCATGAGCGGAGATCCGTGTCCTCGTTGATGGGTGCGCTTTGTGATTCATGTTAGTGAATACTGATGTACCACAAGGCTCTGTTCCACTCTCTTTCTTCTTCATATCAATGATATGCATTCATTGCTATGCGGATGACAGTACAGTGCATGGTGGATATTAAGGTCGCCCAGGGGTTGGGCGCATTGAAACCGAGAGGGTGAGAATCAATCTTACCATTGAGCTCAACAGGGTGTTAAACCTCATATCTGAATGGGGATTTAACAATCTTGTTGAGTTCAATGCTAAGAAAACACAGGTGTGCGCGTTTACAGCCAAAAGATCGCCGTTCCTTCCCCTTCCGTCTCTTCAGGGCACTAACTACTCTTTCGGCACAGAGCTACATCAATTTGCTCGGTATGGAGATATGCTGCGATCATAAATCAGAGGAAATATATCGAAACCGTGGTCAAAACAGTCTCACAGAAACTAGGTGTCCTGAACAAAGTGCGTCGATTTTTCACACCTGACCAATTATGCCTGCTATATAAAACTCTGGTCCGGTCTTGCGTTAAATATTGCTCGCTTCTGTGGGATGGCTCCGCCAAATACCTCCTCTATGCGCTGGACAGATTGCAGCGTCGTGCCGTTCATATTATTGACCACGTAGTGGTCACGAACAGCCTAGAACCTCTACAACTCCGTCGTGTCGTGACATTGCATCATTAAGCGCCTTCTATCGGCTTTATCATGGAGAGTGTTCTGAGGAGCTCTTCCAACCTTATCCCACCTTCCCCTTTCCTACTCAGGAGCACGCGTGCTGGTCTTCGGAGTCATCAAAGCTACTGTCTCCACCTAAACATCACGCACAAAGAAGTCGTTTCTTTGTCGGACTTCCAAAACTTGGAATTTTTGCCAGCACATGTGTTCCCTCCTTCCTTTAACATGGGTTACTTCAAAAGAAGTGCTAAAAAAGCCGGCAAAGGCTAGAACAGTGTGTTTTCAAATTGCACTAGCTGTCTCCGCACATGGACTTTTCTTACCGCTTCACATCAGATGTGATGACTCATTTGCTGAGCTTTGTATATAAAAAGCGGTTTGGTGAGTTAAAGTAGTTGTGGTAACGACTGAGACCAACGGCTTAGCGTGCCTTCCAAAGCACGGGGGAGCTCGAGATTATAAATTATGACTGACCCATCTCGGGCATGGCGAAAGTTGCTTTGTTTTTGCTATCGAAACTATAGCGTTCAAATCACTACGCCATCGCCACCGAGATACTCAAATCACTGTATAATTTAATTAAATTAAAATCGGTAGTCTCTATCTCGTCTGCGAAGCCCTAAAGTTTTCGGGAAAGCTGATTTTCCGTAGTGACATTGTCTGAAAGGCCACTTTCGGTTGCCGGGACGACGCATTACGTTGCCCTGGTGATGTCTCCAAGTACCCAATAGCAGCTACTAATTATTCGGCGTGCACTTCGTTGACATCTCTGTTCGCCAATCCCACCGTCCGTCATCGTGTGTTTACTGTTTATTGTTTTATAACTGTCATTTATTGTTTATTTATTTTTTACTTTTTAGTTTAAAGTGTTATTAAGTTTTAAATAATAATATAGGTAATTATTGTAAATATTTATAAATGCAAAACGTGACTGCAGTGCGTCATAATATTAGTCAGCCAGTAGAGTCTCTTGAAAACAGCCTTGTACAGTGTCATCTTTGTGTTCAGCCTCGCTTTTTTAAGGGGCAGAGAGGCTTAAACATTCACCGTGGTAAATGCCACAAACCTCAGGATCAGAGTGTTTTCGTCTGCTCTGCCCCATCCATAAACTATGATGCTCCCGCTATCGCACCCATTACGTTTTCGGAAACTCTTTCAAAATATAAATTTTCAACTCCCATTTTAAAGCGTGTTCCTCGTGGTGCGCGCATCTCGGTTGCGAGGAAACTTGCAGAAGAGATACGCGCTACCGTCTCAGAAAATTCAAAATCTGCCTGGGAGCATCTTCTTACTTTCCCATTCCGTGTGCTGCATGTCGTTAAAAATCCATCCAGCCGTGCATCACTTACTTCACGCATCAAAGAACACTGTGTATCCAGTAGCCTACCGCCTAAAGATCCCATTCATTCACATACTATTTTTAATCATAATTTATACAAATCAGTAGAAAATAAGATCAATGATGGTGATATCAAGGGTGCCACTCGCCTTCTGTTTTCAAGTGATTCTATAGCACCAGATTCTGCCGACACTCTGTCTACATTGAAAAGCAAGCACCCAAATTCATCTACTACCCTTATTTTGCCCGAACAACCTTGCAATAGTGATAATTTTCTTCAGGTCTCCAGTGATGTGATTCGCTTGGCGATCAATTCCTTTAACAGCGGCTCTGCTGGTGGTCTCGACGGCCTCACGCCTCAGCATTTAAAAGATTTAACTTCTGTTGGCTGCGGTGAGGCTGGTGAGTCGTTGTTGAAGGAGCTGACTGTGCTTGGTAACCTTATGCTGAAAGGTAATGTTAATCCTGATATCGTTAGCGTCCTCTATGGGGCCAACCTTTGCGCACTTAAGAAAAAAGATGGTGGAATTAGGCCAATTGCGGTCGGTACGTGTTACCGTCGCCTTGTCGCTAAAACCTGTTGCAGAGCGGTGACAGAAAGCCTCTCAGATTATTTTCAGCCAACTCAACTAGGTTTTGGTTCGAGGGGTGGTTGTGAGGCTGCTGTACACGCTCTGCGCACTTTCTTGGACAATGAGTGCGGGGAGGTTGTCCTTAAGGTGTTAAAACGTTAAAAACGCTTTTAATTCTGTGGACAGGGCTGCTCTATTGAATCAAGTGCGATGTAAAACACCATCTTTATACGGTTTTCTTTGGCAATTCTATAGTTGTCCTTCTAACCTACAATACAGAGGTAACTTGATCTCTTCTTCTGTAGGCTGTCAGCAAGGTGATCCCCTCGGTCCAGCCATTTTCAGTTTAGCTATTCATCCTATTCTCCAAAAACTAAATTCAAAATTAAACGTATGGTATCTTGACGATGGTACCTTAGGTGGCTGTACTGATTCAGTTCTTGGCGATTTGCGTACACTCATTCAAGATTTTCATTCGATAGGTCTCGATTTAAATTTCTCGAAGTGTGAATTATTTATTTCAGATAAAATCACTTGCTTGCATCGGGACGAAATCATTTCTAAATTTAATTCTTTGGCTCCTAATATTACGACTGTTGATAAGAAATCGCTCCGTCTTCTCGGTTCACCCATTTTAGACGATTCTGTACCTTTTTTTGTAAATGATAAAATTCTAACCTTCAAGGATTTATGTGACCGGCTTCTCAAAATTAATACTCATATGGCATATGTAATTCTCCGCTATTGCCTTTTTGTTCCAAAATTTATGTATACTCTTCGTTCTTGTCAACTTTGGAAATTTCCTGACCTTCTTTCGGAACTAGATGGAAAAATGAGAGAAACTCTTTCAACAGTGCTAAATATTAATCTTTGTGACCGTTCTTGGTCACAAGCTTCATTACCAATACGTTTCGGTGGTTTAGGTATAAGAAAAATATCAAGTGTTTCTTTACCGGCCTTTTTATCCTCCATCTATAGTACGCGTCCTTTAGTTGAAAAAATCTTGAGTGAATGTTTAATTACTTCTGAAGTGTCCTACTTGACCGAAGCCAAATCTAGCTGGTCAGTGGCCTGCCCTAACTCAGACTTTCCTATTTCCCCCTGCTCCCAGAAACAATGGGATGGGCCTCTCTGCGAATTGGTGCGGGATAATCTTTTAAACACGTCAACCAGTTCAGCGGATCGAGCCCGTCTCTTGGCTGTGAGACAGTGGGAATCTGGTTTATGGCTACAGGCTTTGCCTTCGTCTCATTTAGGTACACTTCTTGATCGCACTGCATTTCGTATTGCTACCAGCTTGCGTTTAGGAACCATCTGCAATGTCCCTCACCGTTGCCGTTGCGGTGCTATGGTCGATGATCTTGGTCACCATGGCCTCTCTTGTGCAAGAAGTGCAGGTCGGTTTACGAGGCATGCCGATATAAATGATATCATTCGTCGGGCTCTTGCTACCTCCGGGGCTCCCGCTGCTCTGGAGCCTAATGGCTTAGCACGCGATGATGGGAAGAGGCCTGACGGAATGACTCTTGTTCCTTGGAAGATGGGTAAGTCTTTGGTGTGGGACGCCACTTGTGTCGACACCTTAGCCATGTCCCATCTTTCAAATACTTCATCGACACCAGGATCAGCTGCTGCTTCTGCTGAATCCCTCAAACGGCGCAAATATGCTGGTTTATCTGGGGACTACATGTTTGAGCCATTTGGGGTCGAGACTTTGGGACCTTGGGGGCCAGGAGCTCATCGACTTTTTCGGGACATTGCAGGTCGTCTTTGTGAAACTTTAGGTGACAATAAGGCTGGTATATATTTCGCACAAAGATTAAGCATCGCAATTCAGCGAGGTAATGCGACCAGCCTTGTTGGTACACTTCCTGTTTCGCAAGATTTAGGGGGTGTTTATTATTTGTAAGTTCTTTTTTTTTTTTTTTTCTAATGTCACGTTGTAATATGAGTAAATGTTACAAATTAAAATGAATTCATTTTTTTTTTTTTTTTTTCAGCATATAAATGTTATTTGGAAAATATTTATTTAATACATTGACACGATTTTGCACTATAATAAATTAATTCGGAAGTCACTTTCACACTCCATCGCTATAACACCAATGAAAATGTATTTTTTGTAATAATTAACTCACATCGTATGCGCTCTTTAATCGAACAAATCACTCTGCTCTAATCAATCGAAAAAATAGCGAATGTCGAAATGCCGAGGTCACCCAAGGGCGGGCGGCTGTGTACTTCCCCGAGGTATCGCCGCCGCCAATAGGCGGCGCGCTTCCAATTCATGAAGGCATGGGGGTAATGGTAATGTGTGTATATTTACGGGAGGCAATTAATGCGTTAATAAAATCCTTTCTTTTAATTTTACAGCTTTACCACCCAACATAAGCCCACAAATAAGACATGTTATATTAGTTTCCATTTTCTATGCAATTATCACAAGTCACTACTCGTACAACAACAAACAAATTATAGCGCCTCGCTCCCGGCCGGCCGGCAGCCGGTCGCCGCAGCCAGTGAATACCTACGCGCTCCTTTGCCGCGCTGTGGCCGCGCTAGTGTTCTTCGCACAAAAATGTTGAAAACAATATAAATCAAAATCCCATGGATTAAAACGACACAAATTAAGCATAGAGCTTCCTTTTACCATAACATTAATAAAGACATAAACTCTAATAACTTGAATTTTCTTTTATGGCTATTACAGGGGGTGAAATAGGAAAAAAATTATAGTTCCGAATACCATGGATGAATATGACACAAAATGACTTAAACAATAGATACTAGAGTTAGAGAACTTTTAACACTTATTTCACCAACTTTAATATTTTTCTATAGCTATTACAGCGATAGGTAAGTATTTGGTTAAATCCAGTATTCCCATGGAGTGAGATGGCACAAAAAGCTTATGTATATCAGTAATGACTTTGTTATCATCATGGAAGCTAAATTTTCAACTCTAATTTTCTTTTTAACGAAATAATGCATAAAAAGACAAATACCTAAATTGTGACCTTAGCAACCATCAAAAATGACACAAAATCATGATTTAGGTTATTCAAATAGTATACTAACTGTATGCAAAAAATCATAAACTTTAATATTTTTGGAACCTAAAAACCTAGCGGTACCGGACTAGTAAGACATCATAGATTTCTCTGCTCGTTCATAGACAAGATATAATACAACACATTCTGAAGAAAGGTCAATGCGTTTATTACCATCTGCTTTTGATCCAAATCGCGCATGCGTTTCGATTAAGCCCTGTGCCTTGGCAACAAGTGTCTAAGATCAAGTGTTACGTATGCGTCTATTTTCCAAATGAATGATTCACATTGCTCGCTGACTACCACTAACGGGAAAGACAAGGCTCACATAGCACACCATATAAATGAAATGAGATTATGTTCCTAGACATCTTGATGCGTAGTAAATATTGCGAGGTCATGATATATTTTTATTGGAGAAGAATTATTTATTTTGTGGAGTAAATACTTTATTACTTTCATTTCCAGGCGACCGGCTGGTTGAGTGGTGTGTACTCGTTACTAAAAGGGCTACTCGGTTAAGACGAGAGAGTGCTTTTGTGTCTGCGCGTACGCTTAAGCACTAAAATATATCCTGCGCAAATAGTTGGCTTTTGGCTAAATGGACTCCGAAAACTTTTGAAAAGTCCTGTGGCGATGAACAGAGGCAGAGAGGTCCGGTTGTAGTGCCAGCTGGGCTTTGGCTTACGTCTGCACGCAGGCGGTTCAGGGAGAGTGGTCGTTTTCGCGTTGCACTGGGCTAACAGCGCGGGCTCGGCAGCACCCTGAGCGGCAAAGCAGCCCTATTTAGGGAGGCACTGCTTTCCCCGCTCAGCCGGGGAAGGGACTAGAAAAGGTGTCCTAAACAAATGTTTAGCCTACCCTCGGATGGAAGTAGTAGCCACGGCTGCTTCTGCACTAACTTACTCGTGGTCGAAACAGAAAAGATACAAAGCATAAGAACTTTAAAATACAGAACATGACATTTGGCGCTTGGAATGTGCGTACCCTCCTGGATCGTGACGGCAATATTTGCCCTGAGCGTAAGACCGCTATAGTAGCTCGTGAGCTTAGACGATATGATGTTGATATCGCCGCTCTCAGTGAGACGCACCTTGCTGATGAGGGGGAGCTGGTAGAGCATGGCGGTGGGTACACCTTTTTCTGGAAGGGCACCCCGGCTTTAGAGCCCCGGCGGTCTGGCGTCGGTTTCGCGGTCAAAACGTCGATTGCTGTGAAGCTTGAGGAGTGTCCTGTGCACATCTCGGACCGCGTCACTTCCTTGCGCCTCGGACTTGACAACAACAACTTTATGGTCATCATTAGTGCATATGCGCCAACAATGGAGCGGGATGACGACATGAAGGATAAATTTTATGAGGAAATTGCAGGCCTACTCTCTAGGATTCCTCCTAGAGAGAAAATACTCATGCTAGGAGACTTTAACGCAAGAGTCGGGCGTGACTTCGAAGCGTGGCCTGGAGTGTTGGGAAGGCATGGTGTGGGTAGTATGAATAGTAATGGTCAATTGTTACTCTCTCTCTGTGCCCAATTTGGACTGGCAATTACCAATACCATGTTTAGGCTTCCAGCCAAAAACAAGACTACATGGATGCATCCCAGGTCGAAACACTGGCACCTGATCGATTATGCCATCGTTAGGCAAAGGGACTTTTCTCTCGTTCATGTCACCCGTGTGATGCGAGGCGCGTACTGCTGGAGTGATCACAGGCTGGTTTTGACCAGGCTTCAGCTTCTTCTCCGACCTCCCTGTAGAAATCAAGGAGCGAAACCTCACCGCTTAAATGTCGATAAACTAGAGCGTCTGCCAATACGTGAAAACTACATAAAAGCGGTGGGTGAAACAGTGCAAGCACTTATTAGTGAGAGTGGTGACCCAATAGCCCATTTTCAAGCATTATCTTCAGGACTCGTTGACATTGCAAGGCGTACGCTTGGTACAAAGCAAAACAAGCATGAGGATTGGTTCGACGACAATGACGAAGTGCTGACTGAGGCACTTAGGAAGCATCGAGAGCTCTTGCGCCCAAGAAGGGACGACCAGTTGGAGTTTCAGGAGGTCAAACGCAGTAGATCAGAGCTGCGCAAATTAGTGCGAGATGTAAAAGACGAGTGGTGGAGAAAAAAGGCTTCACGCCTTCAGTGGCTCGGAGACACCAAACAGCTGGGTGAATTTTATGAAGAAGTGCGTAGGCTGGTTGGAGTGACCGTTCGCAGCAGTGTGCCGTTAAAATCCAAGGACGGATCTAAGCTGCTTACCAACAAGCAAGATATCCTGAATCGATGGAGAGAGCATTTCAATAATCTGCTCAATGTCGATCGTGCCGCGGAATTGCAGCATATCGACTCAATGACACCACTCCCAACTGTCAATGAACTTGACGAGCCTTTAACAAGAGACGAGGTTGTTGCCGCAATACAGCAGCAAAAGAATAAAAAAGCGGTGGGCATCGACAATTTGCCTGGGGAGTTGTTAAAGTACGGGGGAGACATGTTGCACAATACCATTTGGAGGCAGTTCGAGCAAATGTGGGAGGAGGAACGAGTACCTAGTGACTTTCGAATATCCCGCATTTGCTCCTTGTATAAGAACAAAGGTGATCGCTCCGACTGCAACTCATACAGGGGCATCTCTCTCTTGACATCTCCTGGTAAAGTCTTTGCTCGAATTCTACTAAACCGCCTATTATCACTGTCAGAGAGTATCTTGCCGGAGACCCAGTATGGCTTCCGGCCGGACAGAGGCACCTGCGAGGCAATATTTTCCATCCGTCAACTTCAGGAGAAGAGCAGAGAGCAAGGTCAGCAGCTGTTTCTCTGCTTTGTTGACCTTGAGAAAGCTTTCGATAGTGTTCCTCGTGAGGCTCTGTGGCGGGTGCTGGCGAAGTTGGGATGCACGACTAAGTTTGTGAGATTGATGCGGCTCCTGCATGATGATATGCAATGCTGTGTTTGTATAAAGGGTGAACAGTCTGAGTACTTTGGTGTCAGCTGTGGCGTTAAGCAGGGGTGCGTCCTGGCGCCAACGCTCTTTGCTCTTTATTTTGCAGTTGTAGTCCGAGAATCCTTGCATACTTTGGATAATGGCATCCGTATTCGTTTTCGCACCGACAGCAGTGTTTTCAATTTGGCAAGGTTAAAGGCTTGCACCAGGGTAACTTACGCTACCATCACGGAAATAATGTACGCGGATGATCTCTGTTTTATGGCGGATTCTTCAGATAGCTTACAAGCCCTTATGTCAAGTCTCAGTGAGTCGTGTCGGCGCTTTGGCCTTAAAATTAGCGTCAGGAAAACCGAGGTTTTGGGATTGGGCGCGGCAATGACGCCGATCGACATCAAACTCGGCGAGGACACAATTAAGCAGGTGGAAAGATTCAGATACCTGGGGAGCACTGTCACATCCAAGTGTCACCTTGACGACGAAATTAACAGCAGGATTGGAGCGGCTGCTGCTGCCTTCGGAAGACTTCGCATCAGAGTGTTTCGTTCACATGACATAAGGCTTCCGACTAAGATATCGGTCTATATGGCGGTTGTATTGCCCACTCTTTTGTATGCCGCCGAAACATGGTGCTTATACCGAAAGCATATTTGTACATTGGATAGGTTTCATCTCAAATGTCTACGCGACATAATGAACATCTGTTGGTCAGACCGTGTCAGAAACACGGAAGTATTACGACGTGCAAATGTCAGTGGCATTGAGGCCTATTCAATGAGGCGCCAGTTGCGGTGGTCCGGGCATGTCTCTCGGATGTCCGAAGACAGAGTGGCTAAGCGTATCTTCTACTCAGAGCTGCAGAGCGGCAAGCGTAAACAGGGTGGTCAACTCTTGCGCTACAAAGATGTGCTGAAGCGCCACATGTGCAGATGTGACTTGGACTCATCGCTCTGGGAAACCTTAGCCCAAGACCGGCAACAGTGGAGGCATACTGTCCAAACTAAGGTGCAAGCATTTGAGGAGAGGAGGCTCATTGAACTCGATGCTAAGCGAGACGAGCTTAAGACCCGACCACCCGCGGTCATAAATTATAATTTTGTACATGGTGTGCTCACCTGTAGTGAGTGTGACCGCACATTCACTGCGAAAATTGGCTATATTAGCCACCTGAGAGCGCACGAGCGACGCTCACAATAGCCACTTTCCAGCCGCTGTGACCGAAAACGGTTAGGATATATATATATATACTCGGTCAGGGGTCCCGGGTTCGAATCCCGGTAGGGCCAGATGTTTGATGATGAGTACGAGCATTTTGTCACAAGTCATGGATATATGTTTGTATGTTTATTTAGTTCTTACATATTAGTATCAATATTTTTCCATTATCTAGTAACCATAAAGCATGTTTTTAATCATGCTTACTTTGGGCTAGAGAATAGGTGTGAGTGTATGAATATTATTATTATTTACTTATTTAACTTCTTGTAAAAAATCGAAACTAGAAATATTTCACGTCCTGAGGAAAGGTCGAACCCGCGACCTTTCGCAATCCGGGTTATTGCTCTAACCATATGAGCTACCCAGGACTTGGGAACACCCTGGTTGGATGGTTTATTGCCTTAGCAGTGTTTTTGGCGTTTAGAAATGTGTTCTTAATTTTGTTTAGTCTGCTCTTAAAATTATCCATGATAGAGGCTTTGGTAGGTTTTTGATGTATCTGTCATGATTGTTGCTATCCTAAATATTTGTATCCTATGTTATTGTCTGTTGGTTCTATGTATTCCCCGTACGGTAGTTGATATGGGTCATTTTGTCTTTCCCCTGTAATGTAAATTGCCCGAATAAAGTATTTCATTTCTATTCGATCCGTAGAGTTTGATGTCATGCATGTATAATAAATTTGATAAAATATATTCTGATTGATTATTATATTTTATTTTTATATTAAGTAGATTAGAAAGAGGATTAATTACCAAACAAATCCAAAGAGGACTCAAAGCGTTTTCCTGAAATATTTTTTTTAGATGACTTCCCTTTGTAACTGTTTTAGTTTTAATTTTTTTGTCCAATTTTTCAGGGTAATTTCCAGAGATTGAGTTTTGGATGAATTTAATTATGGTGTAGGTAGAATATATTATGTAAGCCAAGAGTGTGGGAATTAATCATAGGCCTTTTTATAATCTATATTATGTGGTATAAATATTTCGGTTTCTCTTAAATGCTTATAGTAACCACTAGTATGTGTAAACGGCACATTTATTCAAATTAGAGGCAACATTCAGAAAATATTTTTCTGTTATTACAGGTGTCTATAGGCGGCGGTAACCACTTACCATCAGGTGGGCCGTCAGCTTGTTTGTCATCTACTTAGTTGTA
Source organism: Nymphula nitidulata (assembly GCA_947347705.1). Lineage (NCBI taxonomy): Eukaryota > Metazoa > Arthropoda > Insecta > Lepidoptera > Crambidae > Nymphula > Nymphula nitidulata. The sequence goes on along the minus strand of OX374634.1, from coordinate 11,487,881 downwards.
TGAAAAAAAAAATAGCAACAATACCACATTAAATCTACTGGAAGCTCATACACATAGCTAGGTTTATAAAAGTATCATCAACAATATACATTACATATAAAAACCAAGTCGTAACAGTTTGACCTTGAGATCATCCTTCCCCCGTTCATAATAAGGGCGGCTTTCGTAGTGCAACTGTTACACTTGATCTGCTGTCGTCTGTACCTAAATATATAAATTCAAACGCTATAAAATGATTAGCTATAACAGAGCTGCAATTCAAATATCTTTTTTTTATGATTGGTGACTTTATTTTGATTTGATACTTACATATGCAATAATAAGATTGTCATAAAAGGGAACCAAGAAAAGACATTACAGACAATGTTTAAAAGGTTTTGTTTACATTACAAGGTTGATTCATTAATAAAAGGAATCGAGGTTTTCATTATCTGCTTAGCTACTTAACGAACAATCTATGGGTTATCAAAAATTAAATTACAAAACCCACAACTCTTCTTTAAACTGTTTGTAAGCTTCTCGGCGTGATTCTTAGTAATATTCCTAAGCACCCAGCTTAAGATAATAATCGGATATTAAGTGGTTTTTCGGCAATGTTTGATTTTCATTCATTTACCAATATTAGTAAATATATGAAATAGAAAACGTTTATGAAATTCAATTAATTATAAAATGCGGCCTGATATTATAAATAATAAACTATGCTGATAAACCAAAACTCGCGAAATTATTATATCTTATAGCAGTCGCCCGGATTGTGAATCGTCGGGGGTTCGATCCCCGCTTCAGGATGTAAAATTTTTCTAGTTTAGATATTTTATAAGTAAATATATTTTTCAAACATTTATAATTATGTTAAAATAAAATTAAGATTATTATATCTTAATACAAAAAAAGAGTTTCCAACGAATGGCAGATTTACTGGTATTATTGTTGGCAACACCAACACACATTTTATTTTTGTATACTAGCAACATAATCATATACGTTCTTGTATTGGGAACTAAATGTTAATTTACTGATCAGTGACTTTAAATAACGTCGACATTGCGGTTCCAGCTAATATACATAACAGTCCACTACTATCGTGCGGATCCCAATAATTATTACATTACGGAATATAATTGTATGTAAAATAAGTTTGAAATTACTAACATTGAGTATTTTTCTCCTTCTTTCAGTAACATTACAAGTAACGATTTGAACAACCGCTTTTTAATTTTAATCTTACTGTAAGTTATTTTAGACAAGCTTAGTACAATTATTATGATTACGATTTAAAATAATTGAACGTATTTTCATCGTGGAAGAATAAACATCCCCACATAATTTTACTGAATATTCTGTTATTAAAATATTCAGTTCATAGATTATACGTATTACGTTAATTACGATAGCAGAATATAATTAACGATAGAATATGAGATCGATTTTAATTGAACACTATATACGTAATACGATAGTTTTACTTTATCAAACTGATTTCGGTAAAGAATAAATTCTTAGAATAATATGGCGATGCAAAGTTGACCTTTCTTTTGCGTCGTGGCGTTTGTTGAGATGTCATTACGACATCTCAGGCTTACTACGTCATGCATACTACATGACTGCTACACCGCATATTCACTGCTACATTTACTGACTAACGTTGGGTAGTAATAAGCATTCAAGTATCTAAATTAGATACTTATTACTACACAACGTTTTTTCATTTGCGTGATAGTTAAATTACTTCCATCTTCAAAGGCCGTTGATAAATTGTTTCACCACTGCAAACAGATGTTAGGTGCCCGTTAGAGGATAATTACTGCCACAAGGCATTTATAAGGGCCCGCTGAGCGAGCCCTGTTTGTCGGAAAATAAGTTTGAAAAATAACTTAAAAGCGGAAGCGTAGGTTGTACGGTCAACTATATAACAAGCATAATCTTCAGAAATTTGAGTCAACCTTATTGTGTCCCGATAAAATTGGTTTTGCAGTGCAACTGTTGTATTAGACGTGCCAGCAACAGCTGGCAGTAGGAAAATGTTTATAGTGAAATATATTAGTGTTACATAAAGTTAAAAATTAAGTTTCAAAGAGAACCATGGACAGTTATACGTAATATAATTAGATAGGTAATGGTTTCCAAAACATTAATAGAATGAATTTGGTAACAAAAGATAATTACTCAATAATAAAACTAATCGATTAGCAGCTCCGAAATTAAATGAAATCTTTCTTTTTTCAATTCATTTTTCAATGTTTTTAAAGATCAAAATGGTATTGTAAGAAAAAAAGTAAAAAAAAATCTGAAAGAGTGATGTTGGGAGCAAGGGACTCTTCTCTCTTCATTTTTTTATTGATACCATAAAAAGGCACGCCTGCTACGGCAGGCGTGCCTTTTTATGGTATCAATAAAAAAATGAAGCTTAAAAATGAAGGTATACGCTTGTGTCTTCCCGAATAAGCAGTGATTTTTTAATACGACAAGGGGGTTGGCCCGCTTTATGGGGCTTATGAATCATAAATAATACTGTTTTTTGTTGTAGTTCGTAATTTGTTTTATTTTCTAATGATAGTTTTGTAACTTTGTTTGATGTCATGGTTCAATTAAATATGTTAAAAGCATGGATTTTATGTAGGTCCGTACACATATAAAACAATACCTATTGTTTATAAAAAACTTCACAGTCGATATAATAAATTTATATATGATTATTTCAACATTTCTATTACAGAAAAGTAATAAGGTAAAATCAATCCGCCACAGTAAAATTTTTCTTCTCAGTATGAGCATCGACCACATGATATAAGTACCCTGAATTTTACTTTGAAGTGAAAATTATTATAACGTAAGTTTTTATTATGTAAAATTAAACCTTTTGAAAGATATTAATTTATGTCCGTTGAATACTCTAATAAATTCACCAAAGAGAAAACAGATTTCAATATTGTAATCCAATATACAGCGTGAGATATTTTGTAGATCTTCGAAATAGAGGCAATTAACGATTCAGAAGTTAGAAGTCTTCGGGAAGATTGGATAGTTCAAGTGGAATTCCCGCAACCTGTTTAACTGACCGATAAAGTAGAGTTTCGTAGCAACACAAGGAACCCCTACAGTTACGAAATATTATTAGTCTGTAAGTATGTCACATAATTTTATTCCGACTTATTTGGCAGGAAATTGGTACACCTGTAGTGGTAGTTATACAGTCTCAACCATATGCAAGATCATGACCAAAAATGGTTTGACGGTAGTTCATATATTTGTTCGATGAGATTATTTTATTCTCTTTACTTCACAGGTTTTTACCCACTTCGGGCTCACTTCCCAACAGTTAGAGAACCCTCATTGTATGGTAGATCAGGTGTTACTACTAATGTAAATAAATATTACAATATCTTTATTAATTATACTTATTTCAGTGTACGGTGTCAAAAATGCGTCAGAATATTTTTTCGGCTATAAAAACACAGTCTAGTGTGAGCGAGCTAATGAAACTGAGTTCTTCAATCAAATGTTCCACAAAAGAAATTGGACCGCATAAAGTAATGGAAATACCAAGACCAGCAGGCAAATGCAAACTCGATTTGAAAATTACAACTGCGCTGCAAAATTCTGGAATCAAATTAGTTTAAGTGCTGCGAATAGCCGAGTATCCTATGGGCGCATTTCCAATGGAACCACTCGCAATATTTTCTTTCTTTCAAAATGCCATATATATTTTTTATAATTCAGTCGTTTGCCTAAACAGTTTCAACGTGTAGGTTTCATTGCTCATTTATTAATTACATAGTGGTTTGTTACTGATTGTAGAAATTAAGTGATGTTTACTGCTGGGATTGTTCGGCGCATGGAAGCATATAAGAAAGTCAAACGTAACGGGATTATTTTACTACCTTCATTTGGTAGATGTTGCCTTCCAGAAGACCGCAGTCAAATGTTGCGCTTTGTAATACTACATTTATGGAGCAAGTAAAGTTGCCCGAGCTATAAGGAAGGGATATTAGGTGCAGGGACTAACATTCCTGTTACATTTGTTGCCCGGGTAACAAATCCTTATAATAGTCAAGGGATCAGCAACGCACGAGTGATTGTCGCACGGCCTTATTACTTTAGCTGCCAATATTTTGTTGTAACAAAAACACAGTTGTTAGGTATAAAACGCACGCTTTTAGCTGCCAATATTTTGTTGTTGAAACAAGAAAACTGTTTTTAGGTATCATAAATTAAAAACAAACGCTCGTAAGGTACATTGCCATTTAATTCATTTATTGGATTACCAACGCATGATATAGCAGATTTACACTTATTTATAATAAATTATAACATTTCTTGCCAACTGTTCTTACTTCATAAAATATAATGTTCTATTTTATAAAACAAAATAAAGTCAATACTCACGAGAACGTCTCAATTCATTTTCATAGAAATGTAATTAGGTTTTCTGCTGACGTATCTTGAATCCACGGGTTTTTATATCAATTGTAAATTGGACGGCAACAGCAAGTTGGGTTACATTAGGTTTCATCGTCTTTGTTGTGTGAGCGTTTTCCGCAAATTGATATCTGATGTATCTGTTTTGCATGAAGCGTACGAAGATGGATCGCTATACCATTTCTAGAGACATTACATTGATTTAATTTAGCATTTTTTTTATGTTATCTAATGGTTTCCTAACCATTGCACTTACAATAAAATAGATGAACTAAGTCGCAAATACAATGTCATATTTAAAATTTTAATAAATCTTTTGATGAAATCCATCAGATAGTATAAATATTCTTCATTCATTTTTAAACATTATGATAAATGTTTGAAACATACTTAGAAAAATTCTTAAACTAGAAAAAAAAAATGTCTGGGGTGAGGTTTAGACGTTTCACAATGTTTCTTTTTTTTTACACAACTAGATGATATGTAAGTTGACGGCCCACCTGATGGTGTTTTCCGTTGAAGTGGTTTCCGTTGCCAATAGACACCGGCGACAACAAGAAAAAAGCTTTGTTAAAGGAAGGAAGTTTCAATCTGCCATAAAAATACCTAAACTAGACAAGTTTAGGTATTTTTCTAAGACGCTAAAAAGTTAAATGAAACCAAATACTTATATTCTGTAATCTATTTCCTATTCGTAATAAGCTAGATATAATCAAATTTATTATTAAAATTACCTATTTATTCCCGAGCTTACGCCCAGAAGAGACCTTATTACCGACCCTTCAATTAAGCAAATCACAGACCGCATTTACCAGCAGACAGACAGTAGCTCTTTGTCAGAACCAAATCATTACAACTCAGGGCGTCTTAATTAAAGCGCAGTTGGGGTGTAAACGGGTTTATATCTCACGTAATGGCGTCTTGTATGAGGTGCAAGCGACCCCAAATTAGCAAGCCAGGCAATGTAGCCATTACGTGTCAAAAAACCCATTAAATTTTAACCTTTCGACTTAGCGGAACATACATTAAGATGTCTCTTTATCAGATCGCTAGATGGAGAGTTATTAGAAACTTAGAAATACAGTTAGATGATTTAATATATTTAGAAATGCGAGTAATAATGTGTTATAACTACTAATAAAAATTTAAATTAGAAAAATTTCAAGTCCTGAGGCGGAGATCAAACCCGCGACTTTCCGCAATCCGGGCGACAGCTCTAACCATCTGAGCTACCCAGGACTTGGGATATCCCTGTGAAATTCTTTCACAGGGATATCTCTCTTATACTAATACTCTTCTTCTTTTCTTTTCGACATTGTAGGGTGGACGTTAGCACATAACGAGAGACTAGAAGAACTTCACAGGGATATCCCAAGTCCTGGGTAGCTCAGATGGTTAGAGCTGTCGCCCGGATTGCGGAAAGTCGCGGGTTCGATCCCCGCCTCAGGTCGTGAAATTTTTCTAGTATTGATTTTTATTAGTGAATAATTTTTCAAACATTTATAATAATGTAAAAATCAAAATTGAAGAATATGTGTTATAAGTTAATAGTTACCTACATCGTATAGAAAAAACTTACAATCAAAACTTATGCATATTTGTTTCAGGGAAAGTAATTTTTTTTTATCACAAAACACGGCAAATGACTCAACACTGTAAGAAGACTCCATAATGTAAAGACAGCTAGTACAATTTAAGCATACTAATCTAGCCGCTTCCTCCTTGCTGCATTAAAAAGTGATTTTTCACGGCTCTTTTCAAGGAACCTATGTTAAAGAAACAAGGGAGAATATATTATTATGAGCCGGCAAAGAATTCCAGGTTTTGTAAGTACGTTAAGTAAACGAGTGAAATAAAACCACTTTACTGGATTTAACCCGCGTTTAATAAATTACATGTAATATCAAATTTTAATATTAATTAATAACAGACGCGACCTCTCGATTACTTTACAGCGATCAGTCACGGAAGGACAGAAGACTGTTGTCTCTAATAAGTTATAGTTAACTAGCGCCTCTTTGTGTTATATTTTGAGTGGTCTGATTCACACGTGACACGCTCACACTGTCAGTTTCATACAGCACAGACGGTATGCATACAGCGTGAGCTCCGTAGCATGAATTGGACCACTCAAAATATAAGACAAAGTGACGGCAGTCAGCTTATAAAGTTATTAAAGACAACGGCCATCTTTAGTCTTCCCGTGATCACGATCGCTGTAACGTAATTAAATCGTCGGCGTCGGGTGTATAATAATAATGTAACATCTAATTAAACGCGAGTTAAAGCCGGTAAATTAGTTTTTCAAATGTGTATTGCTCGCGGAATTATGAGAAAACTAAAAAAACGAGTAACAAAGTATAAGACTAGCTACTACTTACTTATATTTAATTTTTGATTTTAACATTATTATAAATGTTTGAAAATTATATTTTAATTACTACTTACTTATCAAATCGGCATGGAGATGAGAAAAATAACATACACAAGAGTGAGCTTATATCTGTATTAGTAGATCTCTTCCAGTCAACAATTATTAAAAAAATATTACAATCTATTTATTTTATTTCAAAAACGAGCCAAAAACGTGCAAAGGACACAACTGCATTTAAAATTTCGTTGTCTTATTCATAGCACAAGCTCCCAGTTAATTAATTTGGGTTAGACAATAAAGGAGTGAGTGGAAAAATATTGCTATCATAGTTTGTAAAGTACTTTATTTTAATTTTATCGTGTTATTTAATAATTTATAGAGAGAAGTGGTACTAAAAACGTAACGCAAAAACAAAGATTTCACAATTCAACATCCAAAGTTGGTGTGAATTGCATACTCTCAAATGTGCACATTTTAAAGCTAAAGGAGTAGAGCGTTTCGGTTTTCCCTTTGGCACCTCAACCGGAAAACTGCCGGGAATGCGCGGTAGGTCGTAATTAAATTGCGCACAGCGAATTCAGTATCTACTGTTTTTCCCTGACTCGCTTGTTAGAATACTTAAATATGAATTACTTACTTCCATAAATTGAAATAACTAGTAACACATTGATGGAAAATTAATTAAATAATAACTATTTATTAACAATACGTTTTAAATATCATAAAAACTTTGGCACAGTCATGTCCACTATGCTTTTTCAATAGCACAATCTTCCTAAAGTAAAATTCCTGCAGCGTCCTCTCGTTCATAACTCTAATTGAAAAATCTCATCATCTACAGATGGCCACATCAAGGTTAACACGCCAGTAAAAAAACTCTATTGGTAGTAATAAGGTGTTGTCTATGTCACAGCCATCTGGTTAAAAAAGCCAGTTAATTGGACGCGTAGGCTGTTCATCAAACTCAGGCATTGAATCGGCTAAAGAACAACTAGCCAAGACATTGGGCGCAACGTTTAACCAGCTACGTGGTCTCCAATCAAAAACATTTTTACGCCACCGCTCATCAGTTCTACGACAGATGAGCAGTTGGTTCTTTTAGGTGGTTGGATACGTCTATAATCTAGAAGTTTAATGACTCGTTTCTTTTTCGTACTTTGCCGTCATTGCTGGCGAAGTAGAGGTGGCTAGAACAGTGTGTCTCAAGTTGCACTAGCTGTCTTCGCATATGGGCTCTTCTTACCGCTTCACATCAGTTGGTATTGAGTCATTGGCCGTGCTTTCTATAAAATTAAAAAATGTTTTGACTGACCCATTGCCACTTCAGCTTGCTACACTTGTGGATGATTTCCAACTCTTTGGTCTTCGACCGGATTACTTTGTTCCGGATTTTATCCCTTAGCGAAACTCCCAGCAGAGACCTCTAAATAACTCGCTGAGCGACGTGAAGTCGGTGGCCCAGTTTCACTGTCATGTTCTACGAGTCAGCTTTGTACGTCATGACTGAGTTTACAACCAATGCATTAGTGATGACGAGAAGATGTGACACAATTGTCTTAGTCTACTTGCAATACATGTCCAAGGTAGACGTATTCTTGGACAACCTCGAGCAGCTCGCCACTAACAAGTAAACCGTAATCAAAACAGCCTCATGGAAGCTCGGTATCCTGAACAAGGTGCGTCGATTTTTCAAGCCGGACCAATTGTGCTCACTTTACGAAACTCAGGTCTGGTCTTTCTTGGAATATTGCTTACTTGTGGGATGGATCCGCCAAGTACCTCCTCGGTGCACTGGACAGGTTGCAGCGTCGGGCTGTCCGTATCATTGGCGATGTAGAGGTCACGAACACCTTGAGCCTTTGCAATTACGGCGAAACATTGCGTCGCTTAGCGCCTTTCATCGGCTATATCACGTAGAGTGATCTAAATAGCTTTTCGAGCTTATCCCATCTTTCCCCTTCCTGCTGAGGAATACGTGTGCCGGGCTTCGGAGTCATCAATTCACTGTCTCCACCTCAACATCACGCAAAAAGAAATGTATTGCCTCGATTCTTCGTCGTACTTCCAGAAATTGGAATTCTTTGCCAGCACATGTGTTTCCTCCTTCCTATATCATGGGTTCCTTTAGAAGAGACGTGAAAAAGGCGTGAGAGGTGGAGGCGGCTGGAGCAGTGTCTAATCTGCGTCAGCTGTCTTCGCATACGGACACTTCTTACCGCTTCACATCAGGTGGTGTCGGGTTTATTGCCGTGCTTTCTATATAAAGTAAGTATCGATACCAGGACTACGTGATGCTTGAACATGACATTGATCTTTTCCAAGTTCAAAAAAATAACCTTGAACCTACAAATCACACCAAAACTCTTTTAGTACAAAACCATCCGTCTAAGCGTCCAATTGAGCTGACTTTTTAAACGCCAAGTTGAGTTATTCTAGTTCAATTAACTATTGGCCTAGACATTTGATTAGATGGCGGAGTTTATTCAACGGCCCTAGGCTATCTGGCTAATTTAACCAGATGGCTGCGACATATACATAATTTTAAAGCCTTTAATGGATGCATCTCTTTAGACATTTGTGACTTTCTGAAGGCGTTATATTAATAAATTATTTAATCCTATGGTTTTATCGGTCAATGGATATTTTTTATCACACATATACGTATGATATTTTGAAGTGAAAATAGTCTTTATTTAAATGGACTAAAACAAAGTTCTTTTACATCTTCATACTGGTAAAATTTTATACCAGCCTGCCGGCATCTTATCAACATTAAAATATTTCTTGTGTCTGGTTAGTGGTTATTTCACGAATTACGTAAGTAGAAAGAAAGACCTTAGTATAGGCATCGATTTCTTCTAGGAAACCTAGGATGGTCGAACAAACATATTAATTACCTGGAGCTATAAAAAGAAATGTGATAGAGTTATTTATATACTAATGGACAAAATAAGCTAAATGGTATATTGTTGATACGGGGTCATATAAAACAACCACAAAGTATTGTATAGATGAACCCTGAAGTTCTGTATTAAATTCAGAACAATGGGGTACAAGTAGGTATCTACCTACCAATCTTCGTGAGTAAACGTAAGAATTGGTTTTTGGAATAAACATTTTTCTTTTCGTGGTTGGATACGGATACGTGCATAATCTTCAATCTGAAAATCGGAAACTGACCTACTGATGCCTTTGCATTGTATCTGGCGACCCAATTATTATACAAATTCATCTCAACTGAGGCTAAACATTGTTTACTCAGTGAAGCTATTAGTGCAAATAGAATTAATTTCCTGAATACATATAGTGTTTGGCATTATTAAGTTTTCTCAGTCCCTTTGATCTCTACCTACAGGCATCTACTTATATTAATAAAGATAATCATCTGTGCTGCTGTGTCTAAGCTTGTAGGTATTACTTAACAAATTAAAGACACATCGTATTATTAACGATACTCATGCTTGTTTATTACAATATTTCAACTAAGTTTGACCAATAAACAACATCATTTAACAAACAATAACATTTGCTGTGAAAAGCCATATTATGGTAGTAATTGAATCAAGACTGGTCTATCAATAAAGGTGTATTTATAAAAATATTGATTTGATAATTTTAAGTAACCCCCGGCCTCATAATTGTCTATCTACCAACATTTTTAACCCCCGACGAAAAAAGAGGGGTGTTATAAGTTTGACGTGTCTGTCTGTGTATCTGTGTATCTGTGTGTCTGTCTGTGGTATCGTAGCGCCTAAACAAATGGACCAATTTTAATTCGTTTTTTTTTGTTTGAAAGCTGATGTGACTACGATGGTTCTAAGCTATAATTTATGAAGATCAGTTCAGGCGTTTGATGTTTATCAGCTCATTTTCTACATGATAATAGGATTATACTAACTTGTTACAGATCCGATTGATTTCAAATTTGGTGTACTGTCACTTCGGTGACATTCCCATGACTTACTAACTTTGAGCTGATCCTATACCGTCAAAAAGTCGGCGAAATGCTTAATTCTTTAGAAAATTACAGTAGATATAGCGTGTTTAGGCTCTTATGAATAGTCTTAATGAGATGGTGTTAGATAGATGATAAATGACGCCGGGGGTTACTTAAAATTTTTAATTTTGTGATTATTGTGACTATTCTTATGAGCCCAAACACGCTATATCTGCTGTAAGTTTCTGAAGAATTAAGCACACCGCAGACTTTTTGATGGTATAGGATCAGCTCAAGGTTAGTATGTCATGCGAATGTCACCGAAGTGACAGTACAACAAATTTCAAGAAAGTTGGTAAAACCCTTTTGTCATGTAGAAAATGATCTGATAGTCATCAAACGCCTAAACTGATCTTCATAAATTATAGCTCAGAACCATCCTAGTCACGTCAGCTTTCAAACAAAAAACAAACAAATCAAAATCGGTCCATCCGTTTAGGAGCTACGATGCCGCACACTTATAACACCCTTATAACACACTTATTTTTTCGTCTGGGGTTATTAATGCAAGCTTACAATAGCAATGTTGTTCTGATTCAATTTAAAGTATTTGTAACAGAGCGTGCTGAGTTCAATACAGTTTTCTGCAATGGCAATATCTGGATACCAAAAACAGTCATGTATGTAACATTGACAAATCTCCTTGAGTCCTCAACAAGGCTTGAAATTAGATTTTATGCGGTGCAGGCAATGCTATTGGGATGCTGCAGGGCAACGTCTAGAATATTCCAATAAGCAGGGTTATTGATGGCGTAATACTCGCTCGCATGGATATCAAACGTGCATTACACGTTTAATATAATTTTTAAACTTTTCTCAGACGTTCTACGCGTTTAATTTTACTGCCAGATACATCGTATCGGTTTGATCTTCTTATTCATTTTCTTCAACATTTAAAAGCATTTTATTTTTCAAATTACTTGTTAAGATTTTTCTCTTGTAATCTCGCTACTAAAATCTTTACCCGCCTCGTTTAGTTAGGGCAATATCCCTGAAAGACTAGCGGGATGGCCTTTGAATGGATCAACTAATCTAACTGAGGAAAACTTACCTTAGTAGGTTTCCGCGTTGCCTGTACGCAATTCTTATATGAAGTAGGTACTTTTTCAAAGAACCGTCTTTGAGAATCTACTTCGCTACGACTACTTTAGGGCTTATAAAACTTTTGTTAAAGGAAAATGTAAAGCTTATAAGAAAATTTCCTGCAACACGTGTCCCTCCACCTAGTTCCACGTGTTTGTATCCTCTTTGGGTTCCCCTGTGGAACTAGGTGGAGGGACACGTGTTGGAGTATTTACCGTATTTTATTTTTGAAATTATAAATTTATATTATTAACACTTTCACGGACAATCCGCCTATAGGCGTAAAATAGGTTGATGACGACGTGGCATCACGTCGATCGACGTTTCAATTAATTGCACAAAAAATGCTATGCCGTCGTCGAACGGTCGCTTTGTTTACATTTTATTGGAGATCACGATATAGTGTCACAACACGATCACAACAAAATCCATATCGCTAGTGTCACAAGAAAAGCCGAAATAATAGTATTTTTTTTGGAGTAGGTACTCTCCTCACCCTCTCCCGCACAGGCTGCCGTATAAAAAATGTACTCTTTGGCCGTGACAATACGTCTGTAGCTGTGCGATTTTCGTACTTCACTCGCCCAGTGCCATAACAAACATACAATATTCTATTACATATGACAATCCGCCAACAGCCGTTGCATGGGAATTTGTGTGTCATAATGTACTGTTTTACAAAATGTAAGTGTCCGTGAACGTGTTAGAATGGATGATTCAAAAATAAGGAGCAAAATATCGACGACTGGCTGGCCGAGTGGTCTGTACCCCTTACTATTATAGACTACTCGATCAGGGGCCCTGGGTTCGAATCCCGGTAGGGGTAGATGTATGATGAGTACGAACATTTTTTCACGAGTCATGGATGTTTGTATGTTTAATAAGTTTATTTCTGACTGTTATATACATATTATTATCAATGTTTCTCCGTTATCTAGTATCCATAATATTAGCTCTTAATTATGCTTAATATGGGCTAGATAAAAAGAGTGATTTAAAAAAATGAATTACTTTAGTTTTTCTGTTTTATGCTTTACAATTAACATCTGGGACCCTCACTATGTGGAAACTATTCTATTTCAACACCCAAACGAGTACTTGCTCAAATATCGACGATTCTGTTAGGTTTTGAGTATTTAATGAAAAAAAAATCTGTCTTTATTTATATCCACCTGTTTAAGGACATGAACCTCAAAAGAACACGATAATGTTATGGCAGCTCGTAGCTAATATAGCCTTCATACCAATGGTCTCATGACCCTTATTACGAAGGCTATAGGGACATACCAAAGCATATCAAGCAATAACCTTGTTTCGACTATTTCTCTCAAAATCTCTTATCCATTGTAGGCACAATATTGAACTAACTATAGCTTTCTGTTTAGTTATGATAAAAGAACTAATAGTAGGTAGAACTTATCAGATCAGAAAGAATAAAAACTGGCCCAATATAAAATTATATTATAGGTATACGTACACAACTACTATAGATAGCAAAAAAATGTGCATAATATTGTACCTATACAAATATATCCATATTCTCTTATTTATTTATTCTTTATTGTACACAAAACAACTTAAAACAAAAATTTACAAAATAAAACATGATGTACACAGGCGAGCTGAACACAAAACTGTGTTTTCTACCAGCAAACCTTTGAGTTCAGAGAGAGATTTTCATAGGTGGGTGAGGTAGTACGTGTATAAACAACAAACAATTAAAACAATGAAAAAGTTATACATACTAACATATATAATATAAATATGTATCATACATAAATACAATACTCTTAATTTGTATTCGAAAATTATATCAAATGTTTGAAAGTTAATCTAACATGACTACGGCCCAGTACACGATTTTTTTAAATCTGTATATTTTTCCAAAAATATCCTTGTTGCCCTGAAAAACTAATTAAAGGAATCACGGTGCGGAAGAAAATATTGACATATTTGATAAACTAGATAAGGTACGAATATAGAGACAGATATAGTTTTACTATCGCTAAGCGTCTATTGATATAATTAGGTGCAATGCAGACGACGGATTTGAACAGATTGACCGCGATAATAGAACGTATGGTATACTTTGCGATGCGACGACTGGCGGGCGGACATTACAAGGGTCAAACAGACCAAATTGGCCTCAGAGACCAAAAAAGACTTTTGTATGAATTACGTCTTAATGTTTGAAATATCAACGGAAAACTACTGTCTTGGTGACCGTTTTCTATATTTTCCATAAAGTGCGTTATATAATAATAAAAATAAAAGAAAATTTAAAGTAAAAGAACAGAGAAAAATAAAGTTTTTAAAACAATATTAATAGTAGGTACTCTTACACTCACTCTTATTCACATACCCTAACGTGCCCTCTTACTATTTTATAGCCCACAGTATTCATGATAAACGAGTATTGTCATTATGTTTAAATATACTAGACACTGCAGGTCTGCCAGCTAGGTCGGTTGCCGCGCAAAAAAGTAGCGAAAGTCATTTCTGAGGGTGTGATAATCTATTTTCATGCCAAAACGTAGCAGACAGACAAACACAGTTACTTTCGAAATTAAAATATTACCATGTATGGATTCGACTAAAAAAAGTAAGAGAACCTATTGGTTTACTAGACAGAGGCACTGAACGCTTGATCAGATGGTCGTCATTGTAAACATGACGTATATCGAATCTATATGTAATCCATATTTGTGGACATTATGTTCATTTTGGCAGTGAGAATAGAATCATCATCGACATTCTAACTTTATACAAGATCAAATGGTGGTAAAGTATTGCCACTTTATAAATTAAGAAAACTTAGTAGGCACATACCTACTAAGTTTACCTACAACATACCTACTAAGAGTAACCTACATTATATTTTTAAGATTACTTAGCATAAGAGGTTAACTGCTTATTTCCGTTTTTTTTTACATAAAGTCAGAATTCAATTAAACTCTATGACGGAATGTATTTATAACGATAGCAGCGAAGATAACTTTTTTATGCTACTAGATGACAAACAAGCTGACGGTCCACCGGTTGGTAAGTGGTAACCGCCGCAACAAGAAAAAATCCCTTAGTATTGCAGGTGCGTTGTCATCCTCAGGCCTAAGATGAAATGCCTTTCATGCCCAGTAAATACACTGGTTAGGTAGCCATTTCGGTTCCCTTCAATCTGAAACACAGTGAACTGTTTCACGGTTGAAATATAAAGGCGGTGGTACTTACCCAGACGACCCCTACATACGGGCCTACTACCTTGTTCTGTGTCCATGCATGGTTCGTCGAAAAATCTATTTTCTTACCATTAAATTGGCAATAAAGTATACAACCCAACTTATGGTATAAATAAACGGCTACCATAGCCGATCGTGTGAATTATTTTTCACGCAATTTCGAAGATCCTCATGCTTTACTCGTTTGAGATAACCGCCTCCCCGCAGGGAACTCATTTTACAACCCGGTAGAAAGTTACACTGGAGCCGTATAGTACAACGTGAGAGGGAAAACTATTTTTAATATTTGTGAAAAATTGCTATCTGTGTGTTCAAAATTACAAGTCAACGTCTACATAAAATATTTATGATGGAAACTCAAACCAACCAAATACATACATTTTGAAATTTTGTAGAAAAATCTCACTATATTACAGTGAAGTAAAGGGGATCTACAGACAATACAGTTCTGATTTTGATAAAATGTGGATTTAAATTTATTGAGAAAGTGAACAGAAAAAATCAGTTAAAACAGCTATATGTATAAAAGCTTTTATAGTTAACCATTGTAAAAAATATTTTGTAAATAATGCTGTAAGCTTTCCAAATAAAATAAAATAAAATACTCGTATTTGTTTGATTTCATTATCCTTTGCCTTCCTTATTTTAAGAAAAATAATTAATAAAAAGTTAATCCTTGAAATTATTTGCTTAAAGTTTATTTATAATGTTGTCAGGTAGAATCTAGCTGATTCTTGCTAAATAAGGTTATGTATGGCATTTAAATTATTTCTCCGTTATCTCAGTAGTATCCACAACACATATACTTATAAGGAGCTCGGTGGCGTAATAGTTTGAGCGCTCTGGTTTCGATACGAAAAACAAAGCAACTTTCGCCATGGTCGATCCTGGGATGGGTCAATCGAAGTTTGTTATCTCGAGCTCCTTCGTGCTTCAGAAGGCACGTTAAGCCGTTGGTCCCGGTTGTTTCTGCAACCGCTTTAACCCACCAACCCGCATTGGGCCAGCGTAGTGGTGTTATGGCCCAAACTCCTCATGTGTTTCTCCCATGTAGGAAGGCCTGTGCCCAGCAGTGGGACTTATATAGGCTGGTGATGATGATGATGATGATGGCGTTTAAATTAGCTTACAATCCAGAGTTTATTTATTTGGTATATTGGCAAACTTTATCATGGTCCTTTTACATTACAATTTGAAAAGAGACATTGTGTATATAGTAGTTTTTCTCCTAGAAACATCGACAAATTATTAGCCGTAGTTACAGGAGTTTTATCCCAGTAAAAAAACAGACTTTAAGCGAACGACACGATATAGTCGTTCCGGTACGGCAACGGCGACCACGGGCAATAATTAGGGCCGTCGCGAACGATTTACCGGCACAATAGGATGAAAAAAGGCGTCTAAATGACGATGTAAAAGTGTTCTCGACAATGACAAAACATTTTCAACAAAAACTACTTACAATACCACTGTTTATGCCTCTGTATATTTTGTATAAATGGTTAGGTCGCAAATCTAGCGACTCTTTCTCTTGTGTTACCTAAATAAAATTAATTTCATGCTGAGAAATATTTTATACAATAGATAGTAAGTAGTTGAGGCAGATTAGGTAGGTACTTCTTTTGATATCAATTAAATATATCGATTTCCTGGGCATGAGAGTAGAGACAGTTTTTATTACATAGAGTACAGTGAGAACCGCTTACTTGTCCGAATTTCATTTGACCGAATATGGTTGACCGACGTCTTTTTTGCAATAACGTATTGTTTGCCATATTTTAAGACAATCGAGATATCATTTGTAACATAAGAATCATTTATCCGAACTACGTTTCTCCGATTTTCATAATAACTTTTTGCTATTGGCCGAAGTCTCTTTTTGTACTTTTTCCATTTGCCAGATGATTTATTTGCAAACCTTTAACTTCAGCGAAACAACATTTTACCGAATATTATTTGACCACAACTACGCCTAAAATAGAACATGAGTATTGGTAGTTATTCTGCATGCATATTTATTGAATCAAACTACATGTTGCGTGCATGCTGCATGCTTGCTTGTATGCTTCAACATGCTTGCTTACTTGCCTGCATACCAGAATGAGCGGGGGGTAGGAGAGGAGGAGGGGGAGGGGGGAGCTTCCACGCAAAAGAAAACTTATTGAATAAAGCTGTAGGTTAGGTTAGATATTACAACCACACATAGAGGAGCGAGCAGAGCATCAAACTGCATGTTGAATGAAGCATGCTTGTTTGCAAACTTGCTTACATGCTTACAGGTATGCAAGTACCTGTAAGCATGTACGCTTGCATACTTGCTTACTTGCATGCATGCTGCAGGTTTGTTTACATACTTGCTTGCATGCTTCAAGCTGGATTGCATGTTTTCTTGATTATATTAGGGATAGGAAATGGTGTGCTTAATTTTGTCTTTTCACCAAGCAATATGAAAATATGGCAAAAAAGCAGTAGTGTGGGGAATGTTCAGGAACATAATATTTCCAACAAAGTTTATTTCGACCGAGCATAACTTGTGTGTGAAGTTAAAAAAGTAAAAGTTTTTTGACCAAATTAAATTGATAAAAGGTCAACTAATTCAGTGGCAAGCGTGATTTCGACGATGTAAAAAAGTCAGAACGAAAATGTCGAAAAGTTTTCGGTTGAAAAAAGTCGGTCAAAAAACTTTCTATGTTACTATATGTATTCCTTGCAGTTCCTACCGGTTCTTGATTTGAGTTGTAAATATGAAATAAGAAATAGTTTCAAATACGTTTCATATTTGCATAAAATGGGGAAAGTCAGTTCCGGACATAATATATGTACCGGCAATCAGAGCCATACTTCATCGAAAATGGTTTACCGATAAAAATGGGTCCCGACATTATTACCGGACGTTCAAAGAAAATTGAAATGAGTTCAAAGACCACCATGCGGTCTTTTCCAATCGAGTTTTTAGCGGCCAACTGATTTGGCACCTCCCTCCTTTCTCCTACCACAAAGCACGGCAAATGACAGCACCTGATGTAAAGCGGTAATGCCGGTCACTTACATTCCCACGAATACTCACCACAAGTATGGGAGCGACATTCGAAAATGAATTTGCAAAGTTTTCGCTACATAAAAAACCGAATCGCAAATCTTCGCATAGTCATTCGTGCAAATAGTTCTCACGATAGCGTAGACAACGGACGTCTTTAGATATATTATCTATATTACACGGATATATCGGTATCGCAATGCAATACTACTTATTAAAAAAAAACCCGCAAATTCGAGGTACTTACAAGGATGACTGAGACATTTGTAAACAAGTGCAAATGGCCAATTGCAAATCCACCGAGTTTGTGAATGAATATCTAACGGTCCTTCACATGCGTATAAAGATTCGTATATTGTACTAATGTTTGCTGCCATGTTAATAACCGGGGTAAGAAGAGTAAGAAAGAGCGAAACAAATGTACCTAAACCTCCATATACAGGTTGGTGCCGTCAATACGACAATACATAAAAACATGGGCTATATTAGTTCATAGACATGTTTTGCAACTTTGAAATACATCTTATTCATTGGATAATTATATAACATTTCTATGAAATAATATAGCCCATCTTTTAATTTACTGTCGTATTGACGGCACCAACCTGTATGTATGCATCCATATGTATATCTTTCAGAACAGCGCAGCAAAATAACACTACTTTGTAGCGTTATGTTCATGCGGTGAGCAAGATGGCAAGTTTGGTAGCAAGTAGACTCATATTTTATACTGTTTGTCAAAATTTATTTTAGGATGGTGCATAAGTATGGTGCTACAAGCGTATTGAGGATACGGAGGATGCTATTTGAATAAAGATATTTTCATTTCATTTCACGGTACGTACGCTTATTTCTGGATCTCGATCGCGCTTATTTACATTATAAAGAGCATACGTTGACGAGAACGTATTTTCCGCTGTCCAACAAACATTTTTTGACGTTTTATGAAAAGTTGCTTAGGCACTAACTAATTCAAAAACGTGCGTCCGACAGAAAATACGTTCCTTTAGATGGTTGCCATAGTAACGTCTTTGTATCTAGGTGCTGTCATAAACCAAAACCGTATGTTCTGAAAAAAAAAACCTAATTGGTGGCCCTTTAAATGTTTCGTGCCACACAAATTGTGCAAAACGGAACGTATTGGTTTAGCTTTGGTAAATACATTGTAAATTAGCGCGATCGGGGCCCTGACCCTTGTTGTATAAAAACTTGACCACCTATTTTGGACCCTCTTCTACAGCTTCGTCTATGAACTCTGCTTATCGCTTCTCATAAGTCGTTCAGTAATTTGCTGTGATTTGTTGATAAAATAAAAACCATGTGATATTTTTTTGTACAGATTTTCGTTTTAAGTAACAATTTAGTTATTATGGGTTACAGTAATAACTGCCTTTCATAAGAAAAAGGTAATTAATATTGAAAACAAATAAAAACTGTACTAACCACTAATCATGTATCCATCTTCATAATAGAATATATTGAATTACGTATCTATTTATTTTATTGGTATAGGTATCAACTGTCTTAGTTTTGTAAAACTAAGATCTTTAAGTAGGTGACTGTAAACCAGTTATAGATGCACACTAATAGTATATATCGAAATACAGTAAATAAGTAATTTTAAGTCGCTTATATTCTATGTGATCTTTTAAATTTTCAATCTATCATAAAATAGAGTTTATTCGTTAACACCATTGATTACAAGAGATCCATCATCTAGATTCAATCCATTTCATGATTGAGGTGTGCTCAATCAAATTACACGTTGCACGATTCTTTTCTTTGGATTTCGTTTCTTGTTCGGTAAATAAAATGGTAGTTGATTGATTTGGGATCGTATAAGGGACCTATAAAGTAAGTTCAGTACAGGCCTCTATAAAGGAGACGAAGAAAAGAAAAGCAGAATCAATTTTCAAAGTACATTAGAACTAAAAGGGGTTTTATCTACTACATATAAATAAGTACCTTAAGCAAACATTATCCACAGGGATAAACCAAGTCACTGCCGCTATCAAACAATTTATTTTGCAACAAGCTTAATTCTCACTGTAGGAACTTTACGAATTGGTCTACTGTTTGCCACAACTGAAGTTAAATTGGTGTAAAAAATCGTTTTAAATATATCTTGGCAATTGTAAATTTTATCGCTAAACAGAAAATTTAGGTACTAGTGCTATAATCTACGCACGGCACCGCCCAAAGGATAGATAGATAAACAGACAAATCTGCTACTGACGCATTTATGATAATGAAATACCAGTCACAGAAACATAAAAACTCATAGAACAAAATTGGACCACCGAACGAGATTGCAACGTGGAGCGCTACCTATCTATGTATATAGCTGCAGCGTTTTATGTCCTCCTCTAACTAGGTTTACTGGGAGTCATAGGTCGACCAAACGTTGCAACCAATATCGTGGTTTGTTATAAAATTCCGACTGAAAATAAAACGAGTCATAAAAAGGCTTAAAATTTAATTTGTGATGTCTGTAGTATCGATTTTCATATTTTCCTAAGGTTGGCTGTTCATGTCAGACTTTTCAGGTCCAATAATAAGACCGATTTTTTCGCAAATTTAGACAACGTATTTTTGCTGATATCCCATAACTGGGGTATTAATAATACCATATAAATATTTAGCGTTTGTTTTTTTTTAATTATAAATATTTTTACACTTCATATAATAGTACTAGGAAAATATCGAACTAGATAAATTTCACGTCCTAGGGCGGGGACCAAACGCGCGGCCTTTCACAATCCGCGTGTCTGCTCTAACCATCTGAGCATCAAAAGACTTGGGATAAACCTGTGAAATTCTTCTAGTCTTATCTGTGCGTTATTAGCTAACAACGTATACCCTACGTCCTATTAGTGTTATCTACAGAAAGAATATGGTAATAATTGTCTTTGGTGTCATTCAATTAGGTGAGGAGGAGGAGGAGAATTGAGAACCTCCTCCTAAACGAGGAGGTTCTCAATTCGGTTGGTATGTTTTTTATTTCGATTTACGTGATTCTTCTTTTGTTCGATGCGGAATAGTTGAAATTTGGTCCCATTAAAAAATTGTTTAAAATTGATTACGCAGTTTGGTTTTTAAATCAAAATAACTGGAATGAGTAAGTCGTCTATGTATGCGAAATTACGGATCTTTGCTTTCCTATAACTTTTTAGTGAAACGATACGGTAAGAACATATGCTGACGGTCACCGATCTAGCTTTGACCTTAGAAAGTTATCATTAAAATTTGTGAAAAAAATTAACCAAAAATTGAAACCGACTTAAAAATACTAAAAAGGATAAATAATTTAATTTATGTAGGTACTTATCCCCTTAAATCATATTTTTTGAAGTTGGTGATATAAGTTGCTTCCGTAAAACAATTGAAAGTGAAGTATCGACTCAAAAAATATGTTTCTCGAGGATAAGTACCTACTTAAATATAATTATTTTATCCTTTCTAGTATTTTAAAGTCGGTTTTAATTTTTGTTAACAATTTTTACTTAAAAGAATAAATTTAAAATTTGCTTATAAGTAATGAAGAAAATTTTAACATTTACATTTTACATTATTTTGTGTAAGTGATGCACAACACTGATGTGCACACAGAACTCATTGTATTCTATAGTTTGACAAAGACATCCACGTTACCGACTACATTCATACAAAAGTCAACCATAAATGCACAAATAAAAGGATTAAAGTTCCGTGGAATTTTCTTCAGTGGATAATACAGGAACGTACCGCGCCTTACATGCGCTGATATACGTTTGGCAACGTCGCAAAACTAAGGACTCGCAATACTAGTGACAATTTTTGTAGTATTTTTATATAACCTTAATTTAACCTGGGATATCTACAAAAACACTTATAATCATGGTCTAAACTTTGTCATTAACTTTCTATCCAGCTTGTAGTTAAAGCTTATTAAAGAAATACGTACGGATACTTGATAACGGCTTAATACCTAAACATTCACAATTTATATTTATAAGTGCATAATAATAATAATAATATTCTTACACTCATGTGTATTATCTAGCTCAAATAAGAGCTTTTGGAATATCTTCAAAAAACATACCTACAATTTAATAAATACTGAATAAACATTTGCCCCTTTCGGAATTTGAACCCTCGGGTAAAAAAATCATTTCTTTAAATTTTAGATAATTTTACCCCATTGCGGTGACATAGAACCCCATTTGTACCCCACAAAGATGATTTTCGCTGTCTGAACACATTCACTGCGTTTTTTTTTCATGAATATTGTTCTAGTATACGTTTTCTTTAGTAAATAATGTAAGAAAGGAAAAATAAGGTCACCGAGGAAGCACAATATTGAAACACATGGACTTTAGTTAGCGGAAGTTCGCGGGTTTCGTACCGTTAGAACGTGTAATAGATTTATCCATTCCTTGATCAAACAGAAGATGGAGGGAATCCCTCAAAGTTAAAAAAATTAACTAACGCAATGAACTCTTCATTCTTAAATTAAGTGTTAGTTGAACATCAACAGTTTCAAAAACTATATGAGATAAGTAAGTACCTACTATGAGTGATATTCGTAATATTAATAATATATTTACAATGATTAATAATCCGCGTGGATATCGGTTATCGCTCCAAAAAGTACCGTGTTCTTCCCAGGATTTCAATCTATCTGCATACTAAGTTTTCATCTAAATTGGTTTTGTAGTTCCAGAAATTACTTCCTACAAACAAACTCACAGACTTACAAACTTCACCTCTTTATAATATAATTAGAGAAGTGTAGATATAAAATTAAATTTCATGTTATCGTTTCATATTTGAGTGACATTCGGCTCAAAGTTTTCTCTTTTGCTTCTGAGTATTTACGCGTTGCTCGGTTCCTCTTGACCTAGAGCGGACAACAGCCTTTGAGACTATTTTCGTAGCGGACTCGACTTCTATGATGCGGCTAACATGCCCACACACCGTGCGTTGACTGAATGATTTATTTTTAAAGACGTTTTAATTATCTGTAATTACGTAGTACTATGTTTTTAGTTAATGCTACCGCTGTCTTAAAAATAAAAAAAAATTGAAAATGTCATTAAATCGGTAAAAACTTACTTTTTAAGTACCTAGGTAAAATGTTGTTACCTAATAGCTACCTAGTGAAGAAATTTTCTCGTAATACGGTTACATAGTTAGTCATCAAATCATAGTTAGTCATCATTACATAGTTACCTATCAAAGTCAAGTTTTAGAAAACATAAGGTGTAATAAAATCATTGCTTTAAAAAAACTTATACTGCTTTAATTTTACTTTACTATAAAATATAATCCTACCTACCTATCTTTCTTCCTACCTATCCTATATATACCTATCTTTAAATAAAAAAAAAAAGCCGTTTAGTAAATTTTTCCTCCTCCATCTAACAGGATAAGGCGGTAATGATTTATTACAACGACCTTAGGCTAATAAATCATTTGGGACCTTATTGTGATTTTGTAGGCGTCTATATGAAACGGATTATATTGGCTCTTAGAAAACCTTGTAATCAGTCATATTTGACGTTAAGTGTTTTGTTGTTCAGTGAAATAAAAGTGCTATGAGCAAGCTGCTCACAAAGGATTGGGAGAAGCTGAATTTGAGTCAAAAATTGAACTTGAGTTGAATACTTTGAGTTGCTTACAACTAATGCAATATCAGCAAAACTAAAGGTCGCCCAAATAGCCCAAAGAATTGGGAGTCCCAAGTGGCAATAGGCAGGCCACATTGCAAGTGGACTGACGGCCGTTGGGACGGAAGCGTTCTCGAGTGGCGGCTGACTAAAATGATTTTCCAAAGGTATGGTAAGTAAACTTTAAGTTAAAGTACTTAATTACTTGAATGACATACCCTCCGACTTTTGTAATGCTTTGAAAATAGCATTCTAATGTGTTAATGATAAGCTGTATTTTTTTATTCAATATCTAAGGAATATGATCTGTGATTACTGATTACTGTGCCATGATTATGTTAGTTAAGCTAAACAGGCAGAATATTGAATATCAGCTAGTACGATTGCAAGGAGGACTGACGGCCGTTGGGGCAGAAACGTCCTCGAGTAGCGGCCGCCTACAGGGAGAACCGGGAGACGCGGCGTTGGTAGGCCTTCGCTGCGTCTCCCGGTTATATGTTGTGGGGACAAGATGCACCGACGATCTGGTCAGGGTCGCGGGAAGCGAATGTATGCGGGCAGTGCAGAACCGATCGGTTTGGAGATTCTTGGGGTAGGCCTATGCCCAGCAGTGGGCGTCTCTCGGCTGTTATGATGAATGCAATATCTCTTAGGCTATATCTAATTTATTGTTTTAAATTGAAAACTATTTTTATAAAAAAAATATAAAGAAACTTACGCAATACCGTGTAATTTGTGTTATTTTCACCACAAAAAAGTCAAGAAACGTAGCGTTTATAAGAATAACTCCTAGATTAGACAGTTTAATTTGGTTATTATTCAATGAGACATTAAAATACTTGCAAGAATAAACTGCTCATAAATTTTTTTTCACTAAAACTAAAATAAACAAACTTTCCGTGTCACGTTTCTGCTCCGTGGTGGAATTTTTTGGGAGCTTATGTGCCATGTGTGATAACTACATAATTGACTTGCTATGTTTTTGAGGAGCTCGGTGGCGTACTGGCTTAAAACAAAGCAACTTTCGCCATGGTCGGTCCCGGGATGGGTCAATCAAATTTCTTAACTCGAGCTCCTCCGTGCTTCGGAAGGCACGTTAAGCCGTTGGTCTCAGTTGTTACTGCAACCGCTTTAACCCAACAACCCGCATTGGGCCAGCGTGGTGGTGTTATGGTCCAAGCTCCTCATGTGTTCTTCCCATGTAGGAAGGCCTGTGCCCAGCAGTGGGACGTATATAGGCTGGTGATGATGATGATGTTTTTAAAGTAGGTCATTCATTTTATGATGGTTAACTGGCTGCTTTGACTAGGTAAGTCATTATTACGAACGGAAACAAAGAAATAAATCACTCTTTCAAGTCTTTAATAAATTCTACTAAAGTCAATGTGATCTGAGTGCATACTCAAAATTATGATGAAAGTTTAAAAAGGAAAACCCTGCAAGCCAAAGTGGAAAGTAGATTGTTTTGTTTTTTATGACTTAGTATTTACCGTCGGCAGTTTGGGCGTTTGGGCAGATTCCACGCTAGATCAACATCCGTGGGCTTCTATTTTTGTTCGAACGTTGAGTAAATACGCGGCTGTCGACTAAAGAATTTCGGAGTGTTACTTGTATGTTGGTTATTGAATTATTGTTTCTGCTTGTTCTATTCTGACCTAGTATGACCTGACCTATATCTTGATATCTTGGATATACCTAATAAGGTTGTTTTTATGTTCTCTACAAATCTGCAACTTCTATTTAAAAATCTTGATTGGCAATTGTGAGTTTTATGTTAAAATTAACTAAAGAGTTTATTATATAAAAGTAACTAAAGAGTTTATTATATAAAAGTAACTAAAGAGTTTATTAGAGGCCGCGCATTTTATACGATTTGACAGATCTACGTCATTGCGGCAGTAGCGTTTCGGAAAAGTAATAACTGTCACACAGGGCTCTGTGAGTGTGTTTTACGTCCAACGTAATGAGGCATCTACGATCTGATATATATACAGTTTTCAAACTAACTTCAATTTCATAGATGTGCAGTTTTTGTAATTCCATTTCAGTGAAATTTCCCAACGGAGTTTCTTTTTCCTACAACGTATAAAAAAACCTCTTTGGAATACATTCATTAATGTCACTCACTTTATATCACATAAAACCATAACATAAACGCCCGTCAAACCTATTTTAGTTAAGTACTGTTCAGTCGGCGACTGATATGTTCAGTGCAACATGTTATGTCGTAGTCGTTTTTAGTATGAGTGAGATAATCAAAACTCGTTTAACATGTTTTACCCAAACTATATTTAACCCGGAAAGCATTAGATTCCAGACAAAATGGATTTTTCAATTGTCATAGCTCTCCGGTGGTATAACGCCGATTGACGGATTAATGAGCGTTTAGAAGGTCTTACGAATATGATTCGCCGCTGATAACTTAGATCAATGCCTATAACAAGATATGGTTTGTTGACAATTAGTCTGTCTGGTTGAGACTTGGACGGAAGGCTATTATGCGATTAGTTCCGGCTGCTACCGTGAGATGACAATTGCGTTCAAGCCAAGTCAACTTGAATGAGACCCTGAAGATATTTAGTTTGTGCAGTAGGCAAATATTGACGCTAAGCCAGTAATAAACAAAAGGTTAGTGATGTCGATAAATTGATAGAGAGGAAAAGAGTAAGAATAGAATTATTAAACATATAAAAAGAATAGATACACGCTGACAATAAATATATTCTGTACAGTTACGAGCAATATTGTACCCACTTCTCTCTGTTCATAACTCATAATGTAAATGGAATAAAGAGTATCGAAAAGCGAGAAGTGGGTAAATGTTATTTCTCATGACTATAGTCACGAGCAATAACCATAACCTGAAATCTTGTACACGAAACGGTACCTATATTCTGACTGCTTTTTTTGGACTGACTATTGCTGTTGGCCGCAGTTGGCCTTTACAGCATAACCGGGGTTTTAAGGAGACGAGAACCTTGGTGAGTCCTCAATCCTTGAGGGTCGACTTCGCCTCAGGAGGATTTCAAATCGGCAGGCATCACCTCCTGGAAGGTGTGTGGTCTACTAGGTGGTAGACCCATATGTAGGGTCGCCTGGGTAGGTACCACCGCCTTTGTTATTTCAGCCGTGAAACAGTTCGCTGTGTTTCGGATTGAAGGGAAAGGTAGCCAGTGTAATTACTGGGCATGGACGGCATTTCATCTTAGGCCTCAGGATGACAACGTACCTGCAATATCAAGTGCTTTTCCTTTTTATTGCTGGTGTCTATAGGCGGCGGTAACCGCTTACCACCAGGTGGGCCGTCAGCTTGTTTGTCATCTAGTTGTATTAAAAAAAGGTGTCCCATGTCCAGCGCCCTTAAATCTCCAGGGAAACCGATCATTAAGTTTTCAAACGTTATTTTAATTTTTAAGGTTATTTAAGCTCATACTGATGTCGATTTTGTTGTCATTCTCTAAAACATTAAGTGGTCTACCTCTCTTTAATTCCATTTCAACGGCCCCGCAGCTCAATCATCTTTGGTCAGTGTCATTTACCGGAGGGACCCTCGTAGGAGGTGAGACCCTTAGGCCAATAAGCAGCAACCAACAAAAATACTAACTGCACATCTAAAAACTGATAACTGTGCATGAAAACACCTATCCGTTGTACAATAAATAATTTTAGTGTGCAAGCAAATATTTTTTAGTTGCTCATTATAATTTTTCTATTTAAATAAGGCAAAATGCTTTGAAATTGCCGTTTTATATATTGGGGCGGGCTGGTGACGTCATTATATATATATAAATATATATATATATATATATATAATGACGTCACCAGCAATCTGTCCTATTCATGAAAGATTGTTATGAAAATAAATTTAGATACAGTCGGTGCACAACAGAACCGGGCCAACGTATATCCAGTACTTATTTTTTTTCTTCTACGAGAAACCTGCAAGAAAATCCATAATAGTTTGAGTGTCTCCTCACATATTAGAATATTAATTCTTTTTTTTTTCATTTATTAATTAATATAAATTTTAATTGACATTACAAAAACTATTTCAAAAACAAATGGTCCATTGTTATCACTTGGCGGAAGCCAGGAAAGCTTATGTGCCACGTAATGAGTTCTGTTAAAATCTATGATTCTATATACCTACTTACTCCTAATGCTATTTGTACAAAAGAGATATTTTATCACCTTCCATATTTATATGGCCACACCATTACACTGAATTTATTACGAATAGTTTACAGCATTGTTAACAAGCATTTCATGGTTTATTTCAATTGCTCATTATCTGTTATTGCAATGTATTTTTATGATACTTATAATGAACGCAAAAAAGTAAAATTCTTGGCGAATCCATTAGTTGTTTTGTGATCGCGGTCTTTGGACTAAATTAAAAATATATATTTGTTTCCTTCCATAATATGTCATAAATTATTAAGTTACGTTCCGCTTTTTATCTCTACAGCTTGCTATATTTTAATCCTTACTAACTCAACCATTAGCTTAATCTTTTGGACCACACACCACCACAGATTAATAGCAGTACACTGCTCGGTCAGGGGACCCGATTTCGAATCCCGGTAAGGGCAGATTTATGTATCAAGAGTTTTTGTTTTTTTTTTTTGTTTTTTTTTGAAGAGCATTTGTTCACGAGTCTTTTATGATATGAGTCGATATTTTATATATTTATATACATATTATTATTATTATATCAATATTTCACCGTTATCTAGTATCCAACACAATTATTAATGCTTACTTTGGGTTTGATATTAGATGTTATTAATTAACCATGACCCAGACTAATAATTAGTTTAGTATTTTGATAAGCCTTTTTAAATTCGTCTTTTTATAAATAAACACATTTGAGAGAAATAAAATGAAACCTACTTACGACCAAAGATGAAAACAAGTCGTAAAAGTTTTCACAGTGCATGAATATCTCAGCAAAAAGCATTTTGTCGTCACTTCGGTTATTCAGCTGGCCCAATGGTAATCTCAGCTGGAATAAAACAAATAAACCCGAGGATCATGGAAGCGGTATGCATTAAATATGCATACGGACAACGATCTTCGCTCGCCGTATGTAAATTCGATTAGCTCTGTTGAATATCCAGTGATTACACTTTGTAATTAAAAATTCCATGTTTGTAGCATTTAAAAAGTAAAAATGCATTTCTAAAAATATTTTAGAAATGCATTTTTAGTGGGTGAGTCAAATAACTCGAATCAGTAGTGTAGGGTCAGGTTCGATTAAAAAAATAATAATTTATAATTAGTAACTTATATTGAGATTTAGTAACTTATATTAACCCAGAGGAGCTCAGTGTCGTATTGGTTTGAGCGCTCTGGTTTCGATACGAAAAACAAAGCAACTTTCGCCATGGTCGATCCTGGGATGGGTCACTCAAAGTTTGTTATCTCGGGCTTCTCCGTGCTTCGGAAGGCACGTTAAGCCGTTGGTCCCGGTTGTTTCTGCAACCGCTCTAACCCACCAACCCGCATTGGGCCAGCGTGGTGGTGTTATGACCCAAACTCCTCATGTGTTTCTCCCGTGTAAGAAGGCCTGTGCCCAACAGTGGGACGTATATAGGCTGGTGATGATGATGAACTTATATTGATAACTATTATAATCAATGTGTGGTCAGGTTCCTGGTGGATGAAAAAAATTATGGCTTTACGAGTGACTCATCTACCTATATTATTTTTCTGCTTAAACAATTCGCATAGAATGAGTGGGCCATAGTGATATTGTTCTAATGCCTCTCATGACCGTGGAAAAATCGGAATAAAAACTCATTTGCAAAGAAACGGGCAGATTTTTATTTTATGCTTGTATAAAATACGATGCCAAAAGAGGTTTTAATGAGTGAGATCACCACCAAGACGCGCTCGCGGTAATATTGTGGTCTTAGGGTTAATCATTAGAGTAATTACGAGTATATTACTGGCACACAGCAAGAGAAGAATAATTGCAGCATTTAAAAAGGTTTTTACAGAATTAAAATTTCAGATTATAGTGGTTATATTAACCGGGGGTTAATAAACGCAAAACTTTTCTGTTGTGTCTGTTTCTTTAATAAATGAAGATCCGTTCAGGTGTTTGATGACTATCAGCTCATTTCCGACTTGACTTGGTAGTAACTTTCACAGATCCTACTGATTTGTACTTCGGTTTACTGTTACTTCGGTGGTATTTCTAAGACACGCTAACCTTGAGCTAATCCTGTACCATCAAATAGTCTGGGTAATGCTCAATTCTTCAGAAACTTACAGCAGATAAAGCGTGTTTGGGATCATAACAATAGTCTCAATGAGATGGTGTTGATAGATGATGAATGAGGCCGAGGTTACTATTACTAGAACACTGTTCGTTGTGGCATTGTAGCGATAATCGTTATAATTAACTCAATATCACTCTTAGATCATTTTTGTTGGATTACCTTGATATATGAAAAGCTTGATACTATTATTTAGTGCCTTGAAATGGTAAATAGAACGGTATCACCCAGCAAAATTATAGCACTGCTTGAGGAAGGGTGTAGTCAATGCTCAATAGAAAATCTTATTTGTGACGCGCTAAACTTAGAATGCTTAACTCGGAAACCTGCGTGAAATGTAAAAACTAAGTACATACAGACAATTCCGTGAAACTCGTAGCCGGCGCGTGAGCATAGGTTAATGTTATATTTGTGGAGAGTGTTTATTCACTCTCCGGATGGCGGTATACGTGTATTTCCAGTTCCGTTTCGAATAACAGACCAGGCACTGTCAATATCAAACATAAAACAACCAGTGAATGCGACGCCATTTCTAATTTAATTCTTTATTGGAACGAACGGTAGCAGACAACGCTATAAGTAGCTTTCGAAATGTTACCATTCCAGATTAGATCTGTCTTTGGTCCAGATTGGAAGACCACCTGGGGCTCATTGAAAATTTATAGCTATCGCGCGTTAACAGGAACTAAACCATAGTGTATTAAGTCAGAATCGGGTATAGTCAGCAGCACAGGTTTACGATCAAAGATAAAATGTCGCTGACAGATGCAGGACAAATTCAGAATTTTACGAAGCTTGGAAATTCTTGCCAGATGAATTAAATTGTACGAAAAATAAAAGCACGGACACATTATACGATGAGCTGTGATTATTTTTAGAGTATAAATGCCAAATAATCAGAAACCAAAAGAAACGTTTGAATTTTATTGATTTTGAAATCCTTTTTTAAGAGAAAGGAGGGTTTTGAATCTTTCAGGAGCGCGTTAAATATGTATACCTATAAATTATGATATATTTAAGGTTTTTGTGATATTCAAAAAAATGCCTCATGTTACGTTTTATTATAAAAAAAACATGGTCAAAATATCTATAGGTACGGGAAAAAGTTATGTCCTGGTGAGAGAACGGAATCCGCGACCTCCTTCCACTATCTAAGTGATATTTTTCTTGTATGAATATTATTCTTTCATTCAAACATTTGTTATACCTAATGCTAAATAAAACACAACCAGGTGTCCAATTTACATAAAACGTGAACACATTATAAATCATAATTGATTTTAGGTTAAACACACTAAAAAATAAATGAAATTTTCCCTGACGTTTCAGTTTTCAGTTAAAACAGCCACATTGTAGTTTCGTTGCGGACGTCATAAAATATATCCTTCCATTCGTTTTTGATCGTAAAAGTGAAAAGTGTGAAAAGCTGCAGTAGCTACTTTGTATCTATCTAGTTATGAGAATTCATGGCATCATAGTTCGGAACAATTTTTATGTACAGTTAAGAGAAAGAATATGTACCCACTTTTGATATTTAAACGTTCTTATTACCTTAAAATAAGATGCAAAAAGGGCTAATATCACAATTAAAGCACATCCTGTAAAAGAGTCAAAGTATCATCAATGTAGATTTCTGCTTTGGTACCATAGCAAAAGTTGAATCTTTGCTACAAAAGTCGATAATAGTCACCTAAGCTTAATTAATGCTCAGTGAAAACGGATATAAGACATTAAAATCATTCTTATTTTTAACGTACTCTATTTGGTCCATCACAAAACCGTCCATGTAAGAATATTCTTCAAACCTAATGACTATTGACATTATGTCGGTTTTTCGATGAACCAAATTTTAACGCGCGATTTATGTAAGAATGTTTCGTCAGCATACAGAAGGAGTCAGAGCTTTACTGATGAGAGTACTCTTACACTAACGTTATTTGTTTTCCACGCAACTGTCTATTGTTACAATCGTTTGCAAATAAACCCAGCTGTCGTATTCCTATTTACCCAATCTTTCATTTGTTTGCCGACAGCGCTCTACCTATACATATTATACAGTCACACCCAGATCGAGTGTAACAGTCTAAATACAAAATGCGTTTTAATTACAACAGAGCAAGGTTGAAAATTAATGCTGCTATGTTTGTGTGTCTACTGTTGTGGATAGCTAAAGGATATATTTCAAAACGTGCTGCGGTGTAGGTGTTAATTTTGATGTTATGAGCGGAATCAGCAGCGCTCGTAATGGTTTTGCAATTTGATTAAATAATAAAGAGCTCACCAAAAGATATGAGGCCACTGTTGAGCATAGTCAGTTTGATGCTGTTAGGTATCGAGACCAAGCTGCTGGTGCCCGAAGTCCTCATGTCCTTCTTCTTCGGCTTCTTCTCCAGGTCATACCTGGTGGTAGACCTGGATCTGTGCTTTCTTTGGCTGGTGGCCACCGAGGTGCCCCGCTGACCCGTCCGCGAAGACATTATGACGGTTTACCCTCACTCACCAAAATTCAAACCACTATTCTTGCTTTATAGATCAAATATTTTTAATAACCATTATGTCACTAAAATTTTTCAGAAATACTTTCTTTGAAACTATGGAAACTTTTGTTTGGTATATTTGGACTTAGATTTTAAAAATTTACAATTATTTTATCAAAACACAAGTATTTACACTTTATACAATTTGACACTTAGTACACTACTTGGGTTTATTTTTTATATATTACTAGACCGTACATCGCTTCGCTTTATATGCTGTCACCTGTAACAAAGAAATATAACTTCTATAGAAAGAAATAATTGTAGGTACTATATGCGAGGGCGAGTCCCGTCAATATAA
This sequence comes from Nymphula nitidulata, assembly GCA_947347705.1. Lineage (NCBI taxonomy): Eukaryota > Metazoa > Arthropoda > Insecta > Lepidoptera > Crambidae > Nymphula > Nymphula nitidulata. The sequence goes on along the minus strand of OX374634.1, from coordinate 11,454,962 downwards.
TTATGTAGGTACGTGCTAAGTTTGCATATCTCACAAACTTAAAACTTAGTTGTTTAATGTTATAGAATAGAAATATAGAAATAGAAACTAAAAACGAATTCAAAAGAGAGGACCATCAAACGGTTCCCCTTTGGTTGATCAACAGTTATTAAACAAATTTAAAGATAACAAGCAACGAAATTCAAAGTTATTCGCAAATCAACGTTCCATTTATTTATGTTTTACAAACTTTACATCTCATAAAGTAATGTCTTCATATATTGTCATTTTGCAAAAGAACATTAGTAATTTCTTTCTAACACAAATACGTTAAACAACAAAGATCTATTGACCAATTTTACTTTAATAATATGGTTACTTAGTCTAAAGACATTAGGCAATTTATAGTGTGGCACCGTATCATTTCTTACATTTTCATGCTAAACACCTAAGAATCCCTGAAAACAAAAAAATATAAAAACATAAGAAGCGCCTAAAACGATTTATCTAAGTTAATCGAGTTCAGCGCATTCCGACTCGTGTTGGTTAGGTCAGGTTAGAACTGTGACCACAACGCGCGAGTCGAGCGAGCGAAGCGAGCGTGCCGCGGCAGCGGCCGTTGAAAATGAAATGAAAATGAAAATGAAAATATCTTTATTCAATTAGGCCCCCAAGAAGCACTTTCGAATCGTCAACAAAAAAACCCTTAAGTCTATCACATAAAAATAATATTAACTAACTAACAATTTTATAATGTTTGTGTCTCTGTCTTATCTGCATCTACGTAAGCTAAGAATGTTATGTCAGTCTGTCTATCGGCCTGTCTGTCGGTCCGTCGGTCCGTCTGTCCGTCAGTCAGTCTGTCTGTCTGTCCGTCAGTCAGTCTGTCTGTCAGTCAGTCTGTCTGTCAGTCTGTCTGAATTTACACCGGTTCCAAAAGTTGAACTACCGAGAAGACTCCGACAACAAACTCGTGTAGTCACTCTTTTCAATCATTAAGTTACTATGTTTAATTACACAGTAATAGTAATTAGCAGCGCAGTGTCGCACAGAGTATAAAAAAGGTATATTAAAGTACCAATAAGTACCTAATGATAAGAATATTTACTGTATTTAAAGGCTGTCCGACAATGCACCATCACAATATAGGTATTACAATACACAAAGGTCAACAATTAATATACAAAAACTCATAAAGCTAAACATCTTTCATTAATTTTAAACACTTGTCTGAGCACGTCATTACAATAATAATTGTATTGTTTTATATATAATATCCTATAATGCCATATACCTCAAAAATCCCTCAAAAATTATACTATTGATGAATATGTAGGTAAATTATTACAAAATCAAGGAAGCTTAGAGATGACCATTTCCACTAGTGGCACCTGTTCACAAGTATGACGCATGTGCCAGCCATCGCACGTTGAAGCGTCAGAAACGACTTATATTTGTTTATGGAGTTCAGCATATTCCGACTTGTGTTATTTAGGTTAGGTTAGAACTGTGACCACAACGCGCGAGCCGAGCGAGCGAAGCGAGCGTGCCGCGGCAGCGGCCGGCGAAGCGCCAGAAACGACTTATCTTTGTTAAATCGAGTACAGCGCATTCCGACTTGTGTTGATTGGACGCGCAATACGAAATATATTATATTTTAATGGTAATCTATATATCAATTTGAAAAACTAATGAAATTTTAGTAAACTAAAAGTTTGTAATTGAAATTTAGTCAAACAAATTATTTGCGAAATATTATTTTTGGTTTTTGTAACTTGTTGAGAGGTCAGTATGTCTTTTAAAAATTTAATTATAATGCATTTTGAAATGCCTGCTTGTCAAATGCATGTTTGCGTTTTGATGCCCTTGTTAAAGCATTAGTTTGCTTAATGAAACATTGACAAATGTTGATTGTGAAATGGTAATTTGCTAATGAATTGTGTGTGAGACATTAGAGACCCCCATCAAACGTATGAAGACTCGGCTTGCAATAATTTTGATTCAAAATCAAAGTTATTGAAAGCAATACAGCAATCCGGCATAAACAGGCATAACTATTAAGAATTTTTAGTGCATTTGAAACTATATTATAAGCCCCTGACTATTTAAAAAAAATGCCACACTTATAGCTGCTTTTTGCGTTTTGTTATTGCACCCATTACTTTTTACTTTTAAAATATGTAACTGCAGCTAAAATTATAGTAAAAACTTCAAATATTTAAAAAACAATGCAACAGTAGATGCATTTTTCGACTTTAAAAATAAGGGAAAAAGCAGATCTGCGTTGAGTTCATCATAGGGATGTTGCCTAAGTTTGAATGTGGCGCTATTTTCACAAATTCGGTAAATATACGCTAGTTACATTTAAAAATAATTCAAACTTTTTGAATATTGTTAAAATTGTACGGTTTAGAAATGTTATAAAAATGGTCAATTGTTTTCAAAAATTAATCAAAAAATATAATTTTATAAGTTTGCCTACATCAAATAAAACAACTATTATTATGACGACAATTAATATAAACATACATATTACATGGTTATGATCAATTTTGTCAATAAGTTTATACATTTTTAGTAATATAGCAACATATGACGTCATCTGTTCCGCACATTTAAATCTCTAAAGTCAGTAGCCTTGAATTTGTGCCTGTCGGCAGCGCTGTCGTACCTTCTGGCGTTTGTTTGACAACCGTTCGTTCGTTTCGTTTGCTCTGCCTGTCTGTGAAATTCTTATATTTATTTTATTTAAATCTGTAGGTATTCAAGATAATAAAACAATAGTAAACATGAGTGTGAATGAAAATTCATACCCTAGGCATAGTCGCTAATAGTCGCTATGGAATCATAGCCATGTCTTTTAAATACAAAAAAGTCATGTAATATAAACTCATAAGCAAAATGGTAACCACGAAATCAAAACGACCTCAACAGACCTCGAGAAACTTTACATTTCAGTACCAACCTAAACTCAACATTTAATTATCTACAGCCACAATGCTACATTTTCATTTAACCTTAGAGAAAATTATACACGAAATTTGCACCCCAGTGATCTTGGCAATCTTGTTTGTGTAGCAGTTGAGATGGTTGTACACAAAGCGTTTACTCCAAAGCGTTGGGTGTCGATAAATATTTACTATTTTTAGAAAAAAAGGTCCGTTATGACGTAATATTTTGCAAGTGGAAGTAGAGAAATATCACAATAACCTTTTAAGGCCTATCTAAAAGGAGGACACTAAAAATACAATGGCGTGAGCCCGATTTTTTACCACTATATTTTTGCGTTTTTTATTATTTTCTCGTGTACAAGGGAGACGTGCGTGTTTGCGTTGCACCAGCATCGGGTCACCCTGCTGGTGAGCAGTCACTGTAACCTATTTTGTAAAAGTCAGAGACAGTCTTTTCTCTTTTATGTTGATAGCATTAGATCAGGGATGGCGAACCAATGGCACGCGTGCCATAATTGGCACACAACACAATATTTTGGGCATGTCACTGATCATAAAATTCATTATTAACTACGAAAAACAGTGTGAAGTAGGCATAGTATGACGGGCGAACGCGAGTGATCCTCCCTACGTTAATTAATAGTATTTATTAGTATTATTTTACCAATAATCACAAAGTAAAATTGATTTGATGGCACGTCTATGACCTCATTAAACATTTCCTTAGAAAAATGGCACGCTGATACGTAAAGGTTCGCCATCCCTGCATTAGAGTTTTCCCGATGACTTCGGATGACTTTACTTATCGCAGTAATACAAATAACACTACAAAGTAATACTATTTAGCTGCGAGCTGTACTATATGGACCCCAGTCCGTTCGAGTCGAAGATCTAAACTACCGCAGTCCGTCAATTTCGAGTCAAAAAAACAAGATTAATTCAAGACAAAATCTTTGGAAGGTGAGATAAAGAACACAGTGTAAAGTCAATTCGAAACGCCAAAGACCACAGTATCGATTGGCTGGTAGAGATTTCATTTTTTCAACAAGTTGACATTAAATGAGGACTCCAATTCATCATCATCATCATCATCATACCAACCTATGATGTCTACTGCTGAACAAAAGCCTCCCTCATCGATTTCCAAATGGATTCCATTTATTATTGTATATTTCCAACAGTACTAACCAATATAAGTAGGTACCTACTTACCTATTACGTACAGTCGACCACAGGAATAGTTTAACACTTTAGTACCATGCCACACCGACCTTGTTTACGTACTTTAAAGTTGCTACCGTACTTTATTGACGCTATTGTGACATGGTACTAAATGGTGTTCAGCTACTTCTGTGGTCGACCGTACGTGGTTACATAAGTAGTTGTTCTATTCTAAGGACCAACTGTATATACCAGAAATCATGACCGCCTTTATTATACAACTAGATGGCAAACAAGCTGACGGCCCACCCGGTGGTAAGCGGTTACCGCCGCCTGTAGACACCTGCATTAATCGATTTGGTGGGTGCAACAAGGTTAACAAGGAATATCACTTGATATTGCAGTTGCGTTGTCATCCTGAGGCCTAAGATGAAATGCCGCCCATGCCCAGTTATAACACTGGCTACCTTTCCCTTCAATCCGAAACACAGCGAACTGTTGCGCCTACAACTATTCTCTATTTTAGAGACCAATCCTCTAATATTATTTAATAATCTATTGTAATAATATATTCCATTTCCGAGACATCTACAAATATGTTTATAAGCAAATTACTCGAAATACCTAACCATAAAACTACAATTTGATCGCTTATCGTTAGCAGTTGTAAACATTTACGTAGGCAAAGTACCAAGAATGTATATTGAACTGGCTCCAAAAACCCCTGGGTTCTGATTATGAATGGAGAATAAGTAGTGGGCGATTTGTGACGCGCCGCGCCAGATGGGCGTTACAAACGTGAAACAGAAAACTTTCCTTGGAATGTATTAATTTATGCCAACAATGTTTTCATGATAAACATTTATTAGACATATCAATAATATGCTGGCCCACAGAAAAATTCTCTGAAACCAACACTAAATGTTTCTAAAAATAAGTTTATATTACACACATACATTTAATTCTATAATCAGATAAGTATATCTATTTTACACACGAGTAAATTTTTCTCTGGCCCGCGTCCGACCCGTGGGACCCGAGGCTCACAGATTAGAGAGAATGTAACAAAAACAAAGGAAGATCGACGCGCGCGAAAACTATGACAGCAACCACGAATGAAATTGAAAATTGAAATTACTAAACACAGCACTCAAGCATCATGTGATTTGGGGTAAGCACAAAGGAAGTTTTTTTTTAATTTGTTTTATTACTGTAAGACGTTAATAACTACTTACGGCGAATTCATTATTATTTGTATACTACTGATTATGTAAATTACAATCTGAAGTCAAACCTTTTACGAACAAATATTCTACACGACCTAATTAAATTTATATAAACAAATATTTCAGTATCCATAAGGATGACGGACGACAGGGTTATGTAGCTCAAGAATATACCAACCGTTATGTGACGCGTCTGGTCGGACCCCAGGAGACGCGGGTTTGATGCATATATTTTTTCATCGTTTTCTTTCTTTATTTGTAATTGCTACAATAAAGTAAACCAGTTATAAACTTAGTAACTTGATCAGTTGACATTATTATTTAAAGTGGACATTATTCGACAATGATCCGAGACTAAAATGTAATAAAGAACATTCGACTTCATTCTACTACTACGACAAAGTATTTTACTTTAATATTAATCTTACAGATATCCCGAGGATTTAAGATTGATGATACTACTTGGCTATAAAAGTGAATTATTCACTGGACTCCGCAGAAGATGTAGACGATAACCCACATCAAAAACCATTATTTTACAATTGATTTCTAACTCTTTTCGACTAAATCCAGAATGTTTCTGGAATTTAAAGATAGGATACTTTATTTTATTTTATTTTGGGTCATTTTGATAAACATGATTTATGAAATGTCTTCACAATTTTGCAAAACCAGAGTCGAAAATTGATAAGCTCTAGTTACGTTCTCACAAGGTTTGGTTAAAAGACTAAGCTTTAACAATTGATAAAATAAACTTAAATATGTATTCTTAATTTTCGTTTTAACATTATTATAAATGTAAACATCGACATTGTAGGCTAGACGTTAGCATTAAACGCAAATACAGATAGACTAGAAGAATTTCACAGGGCTATCCCAAGTCCTGGGTAGCTCAGATAGTTAGAGCTGTCGCCCGGATTGTGAAACGTCGCGGGAAAAAATATATAAACTAGAAAAACGTGAAGTTTTTCTAGTTTATATATTTATTTTACTTAAATATCTAGTTATTTATAATAACATAATATGCAAAATCTTTTAATTAAGGAAATGTTTATTTGCAAGATATGAAAAAAGGCGAATGAAAGATTAATAAAGACAGACTATGTAAGCATTATCAATATAATAAAATAAAATTGCTAGTTTCAAAAATGATATTACAGTATTTTTGTTATATTTGAGAAATAATTCGAGTATTATATTGAGTTTTATGCTGACAATATTCCGCTCATCCATTAGACAGTCCTCGCCCATAGTGTCAAATTTGTAAGTATAATATTTCGACATCATTATTAAATAATACTTACTAGAATTATCTATTTAAGAAATCCTATCGCACACACAATTAACACAAGAAGAAGTGGCGGGCATCATGCCCAGACTAATTGTTCCCGGGTGATGTCCATTTGTGCGCAGGCGCTGCCAAGATGACGACGACGTGACGTCATGGGATCGAAAGACGTATGAATTGCAGAAAAAATAGTTTTCATTTGGAAGACCACTAGCAAATACAAAGGTACGGTAAACATAGCATATTATATGGTATATCCCTGAAATTTGGTTCCTTCTTTAGGGTTCCGTGCCGAAAGGGTAAAACGGGACCCTATTACTAAGACTCTGCTGTCCGTCCGTCCGTACGTCTGTCACCAGACTGCATTTTATATACCGTGATAGTTAGACAGTTGAAATTTGCACAGTTTCCGATTGAAGGGAAAGGTATAGCCAATGAAATGACTGGGCATGGAAGGGCTTTCATTATAGACCTCTAGATGACAACGCACCTGCGTTTCCACCAAGTGATTTTTTCTTTGCTATTGCAGGTGTCTACAGCGGCGGTTACCACTTAATAACAGATGTTCCATCACCTTGTTTGTACTCTAGTTGTAAGTATAAAATAAAACACGCAATCCAAGGTCTAGCAGTTGTTTTCTACAACGAATCAGCCTGGCTGTGCCACAATCCGCTGCCTGTATCTGGGGCACATTGCCTTGACGTGGTGTGCTGGATGGAAGTAGTTTTTCATTTGTACAGTTTTGAAAAATAGATGCATTACCTTAAATCGTTCGGCGAGCCACCATTGACACTTGGTTGAATACCAAATATCTGCACTAAGCGCTTTCCGACATCTTTTGTAATGCGAATGGCCAGAGAGTGGAATGGACTACCGGCTACCGGAGCAAGAGAGGCCGCAAGAGCAACCCGATTTTATTAAAAAAAAAGATATCCTTAATAATTGAGTACTTGTAACAACCGTGTGTAGGGTCGTCTGGATAGGTACCACCGCCTTTCTTATTTCAGCCGTGAAACAGTTCGCTGTGTTTCGGATTGAAGGGAAAGGCAGCCAGTGTAATCCTGGGCATGGATGGCATTTCATCTTAGGTCTCAGTATGACAATGCACCTGCAATATCAAGTGATTTGTCTTTTATATTGTCTATAGGTGGCGGTAACCTCTAACCACCAGGTGGGCCGTCACCTTGTTTGTCATCTAGCTATATTAAAATCCATCAATCTATATTAATCATCATATCAGCCTATTACCATCCAAAGCTGGACGTAGGAATCCCCAAGTATTCTGATATTCATTGTAATTTAAAAATTCTCCTATTTTCCTTCAGGCAAAAAGCGGGTATTTTTTATATTCAGTAATAAATTATACAAAATGATTTCGGTTGTTAAAGGCCTAGTTCGTGACAAAGCATTTTAATTGCAACATCAGACCAAAACTCAAGGGAAGGCTTTTGTTAACCCAAGATGACGTTTTTCCTGATCAACTGAGACGCTGAAAAAGGGATTAACTTCAATTACTATAATTGTAGATGGTAACTACTAATTTTAATTTATCTTTGCCGTTTTAATAATAGAGTCGATTAGGATCTGGTTACACAAAAAGCATTTTATCAAAATTTTAAATTAATACTATATTTTTGATAATATTATATACAAGTACTAAGTATATAATATGTTGGAGTGCCGTCCTTTCTCGACCAGCTAAACGAGCGACGATGGCGAGCATGGCGAGAAAAGCTAAAACACCGTATATACGTTAATACTTACTGGCCTTCATTCGGGTATGTTAGCCCAACATGTATTGCCGGCTTTATATTGTCATATCTATTAAAAGTAAAGGTAATTTTGAACTTGGATCTGGCCAAAGCTCGGTTTAGTGATAATGAATGAATGAATGAATGAATGAATAGCGATTTGCGAACACTGCCTTTTGATTTAACAGTAAATAGCGACAAATATATTGAGAATTGTCTAGATGTAGATCAGAAACGTTGCTATGGTGACTCATATCATAATATAATTTAAGATAATAGGGAATAATATGGCATCACTTCTCTTTGATCCACGCCCAGTTGCTTGGGAGTTAGATATAGAAAATAATTTTAATTTTGTATTATAAATCATCAAAGTACTATTTCTCTTTCAGCTGAGGTATTAGACATATAATAGACAAATTTCAGATCAAAATTTGAGTGCTACCTTTTCCCGAAAGAGAAAACCTTTTAGCCCGTTCTTGAGTTAAACTACATATAATTTCGAATGGTGAAGGTAGTCGCGATGACTTATTACGTAAAAACAGAAAGAGTAGGAGAAATTACTAGTGGGTCATTACATTGGCTTTTTTTCTAAATTTCAAAATAATTATTTCATCACACGTGGTTGTCTGCGATGGAAGATTATAATTTAAAAGGATCAAACCGACTTGTTTTAAAAATTCCACGCACGTAAGATTCTGTATTAAAATATTCACGTTAATGGAAGTTTATATTAAGAATGCATTGAACCAGATATAAGCAAAGGCCATTCAAGCTTGCTACAATGAGTCAGGGCCTGTTTACGCCGTTCATTCATGAGATGCCACGGAAATGAAACGTCGCAGCACTCTCGTCTTTGGAACGTGACGATATATTTCTTAGAAGCATTCCGCTTACGTTTCGCTTAAAAATTTCTTGCACGCGAATATTGACGATGGTACGTGTAAGAAATTATATATTTTCTATAGCTTTTCAATTTAACTGGACAAGAATACATGTTATTTTCATTTTCTATAAGTGCTTGGGTGCTATATAAAAAATAAATTTATTGTTCATCAACTGCCACCTACGGATACCGACTTAAAATAAGATATTACAAACATTCAAAACTATTAAATAAATAATGTTATTGTAGTTCTCTCGTGTTTTGTATTAGTACAGGGCTGATTCAATATATTTATATTTTTGTGCCTTGACCTTAAATCCCGGGAAATTTGTATGAATCTGGAATATGCTCCCTGGCAGGTAACGAGGTAGTTAATTCAAGAGTACTCTACAAAGTATCCTTGAATTAACTAGAAATACCTCTTGGACACAAATACTTCGTGTATCAAAACCAATAATATGGAATTCCGTATTTGAATTCTTTATAGATACAGTCATTAGTGTTTTATTGTAATCTAAATTTCTGATACCAACGTGAATTAATCGTAAAAATACTTCAATACTTCATGATTATATTTCAAGAACATATTACCTAAATATCAGATTTTATATGAATATCTTTTTCTATGAATTGATCGCAAATTTCGAGTCTTACTGTAGTTGTGAATCAGTGTAGGTACATGACCATCCAAAATTTATCGAGTCTGTGTTTCACGACGCGAAATTACTCAGTGAGTACAATCCGCAATATATATTATACCTAGTGCATTTTAGTGCGTATATACATTATTCAGCCGTACCGATCCTTATTTCGAGGGTCTTCTAATCTCATAAGACTTATATTATCATTCAATTTGATGTAGTACCTTCTAATCTCAACCTTATTAATTATGTAAAATGAGGAGGCAGTGTCTGGTCCTTGTTACTGATAAACTATCTCCTGGCTTATTATAAATTGAATTTAATGGTCAATGAAATCTAGTGTTTTTACTTGGAATTTCACTTTAATAGAACCTTAATGACTCATTGAAACTTTAATAGGCGTCTATTCATTTACGTGTCTCGGAAAGTCTACACATGTCGCAAACTCCTAACTAATGATCAACATATTTTATATGACGACAACTTGTTCTTTTGCAAATATTTGTGATATATTGTTGGTGGAAAAACAACAGAGATAAGGACCACAATTTTCATATTTATGTTAGCGAAAATACCATGGTGAGTTTGTATTATCCCTCCATATAACAGAAACTCATACAAAACTTTTTAAGCCTATCCGACACGCTCTTGATTTTTACTCGCACAAACTTTGACAATACGTTGATCATAATACATCCAAAGCGGTAAAAGGAGCTTTACGAAAATAAGTTTCGAAAACGTCGATGCTCCTTTTAATTTTTGAAGTCAGATAAAAATATCGAATAACTCATAAAAAAGAGAAACTAGATAAAAGAAAATATTTTTAACAGGCTTTGGTGACTGTTTTATTACCCTACATGTCATAGGTAGAGTGTCCTCACTAATGTAGGCACTATTTGGAGTAAAAGGCACTAGTTGGAGTAGAAGGAGACGAAGAAGAAGAAGATCTTCATCGTCGAGGGGGGGAGATAGAGTCTGTCTTTATGTCTAGTATTTATGTTATGAGTATCTTTCGCCTTTTTAAATATGTGTATGTTTCTAAATACGAAATCCATTTAACCATTTAACCATATTTGTAATTGTTACAATGGAATGGCCATTGTAACAATTCCAAATAAAGAAGGAAAACGATGAAAAAATTATATGCTCCAGGCGGGAATCGAACCCGCGTCTTCTGATGTCCGGCCAGACGCGATTACCACTACGCCACTAGGAGTACTAGGTATAACCTACTTATTTCTTCACCGCCCTCTATACTTTTTAACGTTTTATAGCAACGTTTTAATTGTTACAATATAGTAGGCATTCAAACGGATTAAAATACATAAAAGAGAATCAATGAATAGCGTTTGTGACACAATATTATTTTACTGTGGAAATAACAATGTTTCTCTACAAAAATAAGTAGTTATCCTCGTCGATTAATTAACTGGGTAATGCGGCCATAGCATCGTACAATCTCCCCCTAAGTCACCCTACTTGATTACCATTGAAATTGACTTTGAAACACAATTTCTCATCAAATCACAAGGAATCTCGCTAACGAGCTTCTAATAAACTCTGCTGCGAGAAGCGACGGATATTATATGCATTTATTTTTTATTAAAAAAGGTATATAATAAATTTTATTCGTTCCTTTTCTCGAAATTACGCATTTTCGTTTTGTCGCAGTAATGAAGCGACGATATAAATATTCAAAAGAGGTTGTTACCGGCGTACAGTTGCACAATTATTACCGATTTAAAGACCGGTACAATCGACAGCACATCAAGCGTAACAGTTTGATCTTGAGATCGCCCTTTTTACGTTTGTAATAAAGGCGGCTTTCGCAGTGTAACTATTATACCTAGTGTGCTTTCATGTGTACATTAATGGCGAGAAATGAAATTTATCAGCAACAAAATAAACAGTTACCTTCGATACTTTTAAAACTTAGCAATCAAAATGCAATTGAACCTTGGTAGATAAACATACTAATCGAATGCCATTCAAATTAAAACATTAGTACGGTTTGAATATGAAAATAATTTAAAAGAAAATATGAAATATTGTACTAGCCTTCGCCCGCGGCTCGCGTGGGTATCGGTTATCGCTCCAATAATATCATATGTTCTTCCCAGGCTCTCAAACTATCTCTATACCAAATTTTATCTACATCGGTTCACTGGTTAAGGATTGAAAGCGTAACAAACAAACAAACTCACTTTCGCATCTAAAATATTAGTTAATGGAAAACGTGTTATTCAGTACAATAATTGTCTACAGTATGAAATGGTACTCACGAGCTGCTACAAACTTTACCATCTCCTTACACATGAATTAGGATTATGAGTAAGAAGTATTCCACTTTAATGTCAATCTATATTCCATTGTACAAGGCTAAAGAGAGCCGACGGAGTGCTCTGAAAAGGTTGTATGTTTAAGAGAGTTGTTGAACATTAATAATAATGTTTATACAACTTACAACCTAATTGTTTTGGAATTACGTACTAAGTTTGCGCATTTTTACTCAAGTTCTGAAGCATTCATCATCACCACAACAGCATATATACGTCCCACTGCTGGGCACAGGCCTTCCTACATGGGAGAAACACATGAGGAGTTTGGGCCATAACACCACCACGTTGCTGGCCCAATGCGGGTTCGTGGGTTAAAGCTGTTGTAGTAACAACCGGGACCAACGGCTTAACGTGCCTTCCGAAGCACGGAGGAGCTCGAGATTATTAATTTTGGTTGACCCATCCCAGGGTCGACCATGGCGAAAGTTGCTTTGTTTTCGTATTCGAAACCAGAGCGCTCAACCCAATACGCCACCGAGCTCCTGAAGCATTAATAAAATAATATCACCTAATTTATCAATCTCGCATTGAAGTTTGACTACTGAAGAACACTCTTGCTTTATTAGATACTAGTATACGACTATACATAGACAGTAAAGGTTGTAGATTTTTATAAAAACAAAAATTTGTGCAGACTTTAAATAAGATTACTATCAATAACATTGAAAGTGACAATTAAAGTATTTATTTACTCAGGTTAACAACTGGCGACTCTGGGTAATAGATTTTTATCTAGATTCTCACTCTTCCTGAAAGTTTGTTTGTTTGTTGTTTATCTGGTCTACGCGTCGTTAAGTCTGGTTAATACCTTGATGCCTAATCGGATGGGACCATCAAAGAGATCTTGTACAGCCTAAAAAGCCTTGCGTGAGTTAAGCCGCCGAGCTGAAGAAAAAAGATATCCAATTAAGCAACGACGACTACGAGAATGAACATAAAAAATTCAAGGCTCTCGCGTTTCGCGTCAGATTCCATTATTTGCGAGCGAAGTTTCCGCGACGAGTGGACAAAAATGAAAGCGATGAAAATTTTAATACTTCGCATCGGTACAACGCTGCAATAGTTGTTACTGTGATATAACTTTTCAAAATGGATAACGGGAATCACTAAGTTTGAAGGTTTTCTTCGCACAGAGAATAATACAAATAAAAAAGGCTTCATTACGACTATTCTTACTGCAATTCAAAAACTTCGTGCAACGGATACTTTCTTTACCTTGTGTGTGTTGTGTAAAAGGATGCATTGGGTAGATTTCCCTATAAACAACAGCATAATGAATTATCTAATCATAACATTCCGAAACAAAATTACGAAATTCCGAATGAAATTAAAACAATTTCACAGAGCTAAATAAGTTAGCGCACATGACAAGCAAATTATCGCGACAAATTGTATTACCTCGACGTAGTTAACATTGCCGTGCGTGTTGGACCCAGTTTTAATATGCTCCACAGTACCTAATTGAAATACTTGCGGGATCTTAAAAGGGGATAATGAATCAGTTAATAGGCCTACGGTGTTGAAGTTTTTGGGGAGTATTCCATGAAGAGTCTCCTAAATCCCAAATTGAGTTGCATGCTGGTACAAGAATATAGAATAAACTTTATAACTTTGTCTACCTAATTTTTGAGTTTGTTAACTTTTTTTTTCATATTTACAAAGGCCTGAGTTTGAGTTTGAGCGCTTTCTGGTCTTGATTTCAAAAACAAAGCAACTATTGCCATGGTCGATCCCGGGATAGGCCAATCAAAAATTGCAATATCTAGCTCCTCCATGCTTCGGAAGGCACGTGAAGGCGTTAGTCTCGATTATTCGTCCAACTGCTTTGATCCACCAAACCGCATTAGGCCAGTGTGGCGGTTTGATGGCCCAAACTCCTCATGTGTTTCTCCCATATAGGAAGGCCTGTGGCCAGCAGTGGGAGCCATGCTTAATTTAGGCTAAATAATATGCATAATTCTAAGAATATCATGATTATGACAGAAAATGTAGTTTACCGGTTAACTTAATTCCACCAAATAAGTAGAATTCCTTCGGATCCGTAAAAATAACAAACACCCAAGTTGGCGGTATCCGGAAGTTCTGATACAGTATAGGTAACACTTGTTCAAACTTTTTGATTCGGCAAAAGAGGCAGGTAACAGGTTATCAGTAATGGATTCGGGGGCGGTGATCGTGAACTAGTGAGCCGGAACGAAAACTCATCGGCTGACGGTGTATACATGAGAGCTTATTGATGGATTATAGAAGTTGCCGCATCGCCACGCAATGGTATTAGTTCGCACCAAGTTTGTACACACATACGTAACGTTACAGTCAATATAGAAAGTGAAACTCTGATTGATATCTTTTAAAAGCTACCTACAATCATTAACTACTATTAAGTACTGCTGATAGCCAGATTGCTTTTCCTATTATTTTATATAAATTATCTTTATTATGTGAAATTCTTAAATTATTGTGGGCTAAGTAATAGGTGCGAGTGTATGAATATTATTATAATTTCGTCATAAATATTTTTAAATAAAAATACTCTATCTGTAACCTCCGTGTGACGAATAGTGAAATGTAATAATCATCTTTGCCCATATCTTAAACATTTTGACAAGTTAATTATCAAGAAAATTGTAAGCGAAATTTCAGTCAAACACCATACGTTTGTAAAGTTATAATAACTTCCTCAAACGCCCAGCGTGTCCCATCAACCATGACGATGGTATTTCGTTTTGTATCCTTCAAACCAAACTCGAAATCAAAGTTATCATACTCATAGTAAACAAGAAGACAAAAGTGTCTGTATAACTCCCGCATGTATACTGAGCCTCTCTCACATAAATTATCTGCTTGTTCTACCATGTTCTCGGGAAAACACATTTTTTATCACATGACATGAATAGAGAGATGGAATAGCTACGTGCCGAAATTCTGATTGTGACCTGATGGAAATGAATTTTATAAATCACATCCAGTGGGGTGATGCCTATGCTTCATTGTCGAAGTTCGTCGATTTTATTTTGTAACGTAAGTCCCCAACCATTGTTTGTAATTAGAATAACCGGGCGTTACCTATTCATTAAAATTTATCTCATGAAAGTCAACGTCAAAGCCTGTCAGAGAAGCTTATGCCCTTATCAAGCGTATATTAATGAAATTTTTCATTGGTGTCCAATCTGCTCACCAGATTTACCCTTTTCAATTTCTCGGGTTCACTCCATTAAAAATAATTAATGTATATTTTCCAAGAACAGAAATCTAATGTGCTATGATTTGATGTTTGAATTATCTGTGAGCTGTAATGTGGTCTGTGATTAAGCCACAATTATAATATTATTAAACCTATAAATGGTAATTTATTTATTGAAATTGTGCCATTATCACTTTAGTTAAGATCAATCAAACTAAAGTATTAATGATTGCACGTCAAATCAATTTGACATGCTCGCTACGTGGAAATAATTTTGTTATTTAGTTCAAACTGGGAACAACTCGGTGCCACTACTACATAAGTAGTTCCCTTTATTTACTTTTTTCTTTTCCGTCTTCTTCTTTTAACTACGTATTTATGCTAAGTTTCATCTCGAATCGGATATTTGATTACGAGGTTTATTTGTGTACTAAATAAAAAATGTAGCGAACTAGTCATAAGATCATCATTTATCAAGCAGTTACAACTTTATTGCATATGGAATCTTCTTGTGCATACAAATTATTATCCAGCCTTATCATTTTTAGCCAACTTCAAGAAAGGAAGTTCCATGTTCTACTGTATGTATTTTTTCTATGTGTGTTCACCGATTTCTCTGTCAGTAGTGGACTGACACAATTGACAGAGAAATTTTCATAATTATTTTATATTTGATAGACTAAGTATATATATACTCCTGAAGTGGTTGCATTGTTTAGTCAGGATCTAAGGATCCTAGGGAAGTCAATGGTAATCCCTGAGTATCGTAGGCACGTATTACGTGTTTTACATTTTTTGACACACATCACGTGACACATGCCGCCTAATCAGAAGCTCATTATATGCTCGGCTTATCAACAACATTCGTCACTTAAAGAACAATGGCGAAACATTTGTCGAAGTAAATTTTGAGCGTCTTAAAATTTCATTATAACAATTAAGTTCACCTAAATTATTTTTTAAAGATTTTATACATTTTATTTAAACAAGGTCCAACCAAGCTTTTAAATAAAAAAAATATAAAGGAATTTTAACTGACTACCGATACTTAAATCACCAATCTGTGGACTACCTAGTAGACGTAAGCACAGATTATTATTTAGTAATTAAAATAATATAAAACTAGAAAAGATTCACGTCCTGAGGCGGGAATCGAACCCGCGATCTTTCGCAATCCGAGCGACTGCTCTAACCAGTGAGCCACCCAAGACTTGGGATATCCCTGTGAAATTGTTCTAGTCTGTCAGTATTTTCGTTTATGAGCTAACGTCCACCCTACAATGTCGAAATGTTCTATTTCAACATCCAAAACGAGTATTTTTACAAATCGGTTAAGTTGGGGCAGTGCTTTCAAATATTCTTCGTCCTGAGGTTACGTGAAATTTTTCTAGTTTTATATTATTTTAATTACTAAGTAATTTTTCAAACATTTATAATAATGTTAAAATCAAAAATTAAGAACAGATTATTATTACAATAAAGTATCGATCGACTTTTATTGAGGTTACTTTACTGGCCTGGAGTCAAGTTCTTTTGGCCATTATCTATCGAGTATTGATACAGAGTCAGTCGCTGCTGTGTTATTTATTGTCAATTAAGGTAAGTATTTAAAAATACTATGAATATGAAACTGACATGAAAAAGTATATTTTTGTGTTGTTTTGTAAAACATAACATCAAAAATTTTAAATTGAAATATCTTTTACTCAAAACTTGCAATAATAGTGAAATCAACACCAATTTATAAAAAAAAATTAGCTCTATACTTTTACATATTTTTCATCTATAGACGCTTAAAAAATAGGTTGACAAAAATTTGTATGGGAGTTCGCCATTGTTCTTTTGGTTGATCAAAAACCACATAGGCTATATCAGTTCATAGAAATGGTTTGTAGCTTTTAAAAACATGTTATCCTTTGATAATTTCATGACATTTGTAAGAAATAGTATAACATTGGCGGCATTGTTTCATAGAAATGTCATGAAATCATCATAAATAAGTCGGTTTCTATTATAATAAATTTGAACTATGATAATCATAGTTCTAAATTTTGGGCAGGCATTCAAAAAGATGGAACAAGACGATCTGGTGAAGGTCGCAATCCGCTGGGTATGTGCAACGCAGGACTGATTGTCTAGTTTTTAAAGGAATCTCTTGGTAAACATTCTAACCATTTCTCCCGATTAATATCATTCAGACCCATTTGCATATTAACTTATAACAACGATGAGAAGCACATGAAAAATTCGAATGAAATTGCTGGGAAAATCACTGGCTTCGACATTTATTTATTCAAACGCAACTATGACTCGACAAGAAAGATAAACTCGTATGTTAATAAAAGGCTATGATAGATGATGCGAACTTAATTTATATTCATCTTTGGGGAAGTCTTTGGTTTATTGAGATTTATACGATTTTTACTATTAACGATTTCATTATTTCCTAATTACTTTATAACTTCTATTTTTTATCGACACGAATATAAGATTAGTAGTTTTATTTTATTAATGTTATTACAAGTAGTTGTTATAATTTTTAATAAAGTAATTATAATTTATTAGGGAGAAAGCCCTGTGAAGAATTTCACCCAAACAAATAATTTTAAAATTATTTCATTATTATCACCATCCCACATACGTCCCACTGCACAGGCCTTTCATTCCTTTAAAATAGAAGCATATGAGGAGACACCATTGAATTCAACAAGTGAGTATGAATTAAAAATGATTCTAAGCTCTATCAATGAATGGTAAATTATATTTTTTATACGTTAGGGGTGGCAAACAAAAGTGAGGTACGTCTAGTAAGCGCCTGATGATATGCGTGGTGGAAACCGTAGCATGTGTGTTGGCAACATCATCATTAATATTTGTGGAATAGCAATATCTTTGCTTTCGGTGTCTCTTCACCTGTGCTGAACAAGAATACACGTTATAAGTGCGATCCAGTAATTAAGCATTTCAATTTATATTTTCTCACCGCTGCCCTTCAATACCATAATCAACACAGCCACAATCACAACCTACAATCTCGTAAAATGTGGACGTTCGGCGCTCGTAGCACCATCCCCTTCGATCCTTTTCGTAGCCAGATTTCGGAGCCAGCTACCGTATGGGAATTCGAAATCCCGTTCAGGAGCTGGCTCCGAAATAAGACACTATTTTACCGTTTCGTAGCTGATTTTCGGAGCCAGCTACGATATCAAATGAGCAATAATAAAATAATGAACTTGAAATGAAACATGTAAAAATGAATTTTTGTTTTTTAACCGACTTCAAAAACGAGGAGGTTCTCAATTCGGCCGGTATGTTTTTTTTTTTTTTTTTTTCTATGTATGTACACCGATTACGCCGAGATTACTAATCCGATTTACGTGATTCTTTTTTTGTTCGATGCGGAATAGCTGCCATTTGGTCCCATAAAAATTTTTTCATAAACAGTTGGGTACTTTGGTTTTAAATTTAAAAAAACTTAAATTATGAAGTCGTCTACATATGCGAAATTGCGAAGTTTTGCTTTTCAAATGACTTTTTAGTGCAACGATACGATAGTAGGAAACAATATAAGTTTACGATCACCCATCTAGCTTCGACCGTAGAAAGTTACCACTAAAAATTGTGAAAAAAAAATTCTAAACAAAAATTAAAACCGACTTCAAAAAACTGAAAAGGATAAAATAATTAAATTTAAGTAGGTATTCATCCCCTAGAAACATATTTTTGGAGTTGGTGCTAAGTGGTTTCCAAAAACAATAGAAAGTGAAGCACTTGGTGCTAAGTGGTTTCCAAAAACAATAGAAAGTGAAGCACCGACTCCAAAAATATGTTTCTAGGGGATGAATACCTACTTAAATTTAATTATTTTATCCTTTTCAGTTTTTTGAAGTCGGTTTTAATTTTTAACAAATAAATTCATATGTTAATAAAGAAAACAACCGTCTTTTTTAGGGTTCCGTACCTTTGAATTAAAAAAACGGAACCTTATAGGATCACTTTGTTGTCCATCTGTCTATCTGTATGTCTGTCTGTCAAGACCATTTAACTTTGGAACGAAGCCTCATTTCGGAGCCAGCTCCTGTACGGGAATATAAATTCCCATATGGTAGCTGACTCTGAAAGTCAGCTACGAAATGGTAAAAGAAAGTCTCATTTCGGAGCCAGCTCCTGAATGGGAACATAAATTCCCATACGGTAGCTGGCTTTGAAAGCTGGCTACGATACGGTCCAAAGGGGCACCATCTCGAGTTGCCTACAGTTGTAAAAACTAAGAGAAATTGATTGATGCCCTGCTCTCAGCGTAATGCTTTCTCAAAGAGCTATGGCGACTTTATTGCCGGTACAAACACAACTGACACTACAAAGCAGTCTTATTTAGCTGAGATCTTCCGCAAGGGTCAGGTTGTAATCTAGTCAGGCGCTCAAAACCGAGTGAAACCACATTATCCAACCTCCCGTAAAAGCAGATCTGATTGTAGAACTATTTCATTTGCACTCCGTTTCAACTTCAACCAAATTAAAAAAAATGGACAAATAATTTCTCATACATTTCCTGAGCATAATGTGTGAAATTTAATTATACTAAATAACAAATCAATGTTGAAAAACAACATTTAAGTTTGGAAATAGTAGCACATTTGCGTAGAAATTTAATGTCCTCATTTGATTCTTAAATTGTAACGTCTTACCACACCACGTCACTGTGGTCCTGCTCTGAATTTTAAGAAAAAAATACCGATTCGTTATAAATCAATTAGCATTCTCATAACTCTTGAGGAGACTATTAATTTGTTATTTTAATCGTTTGTTAGATAAATTTAAATGACATGTAGAAACTCGGTCGCAGTGATAAACATGTCAGAAAAAACTATTTTATTATCTTTATGTTCGTCTTTATTTTGTGTGTATTTTTTTTATTATTTTTTGAACAGAAGTTTCACTGATTTTAATGTTATCAAGCACAAACAATCTTTGATTGATTGGTTTTCTGTACATATGAGAAGTCATTGGTTAACTCAGCCATTCACCAGGGGATTCTGGTTACTAAGACAAACACAGCTGTGAGCATTGGATTTAAACTTTTAGACACGGTTTTAAACTTAAGCCTCGTTGGCACATTGGAGAATTCAACAAACGGTGACTGTTCCAATACCAATGTTTTAGTTTTAGTTTGTTATTCCTTGTATTCTTTGTCCTGAGATTTAAAATTTTGTTTTATTTTTATCTGGTTTTTAATAATAATTGAATTACGTAAAAGACTTTTACTGTAAGGTATTTCGAATGCTATATCTCATAATACACAAACTACTCGCCAAATAACTTAAGCCAAATCATGATTAATAAAAAAAGGAGAAATCCATTGACGGACTTACCCACCGCTGGCGAAACAGCGGGCGTGTGCGGGCTCGCTCAGCGGCAGCGTCTAAGTTGACCCTGGGAATACCCGCTAAAACTCCTGATAACTTCCGTGCCTTTCACAGAGGTGGTCTGGGGTTTGCAACTCACCAGACCACTCCTAGCTATTAATATCTAATCTGTGCCTTACGCTCGTTACTACCTAACATTACCCATGTAAAACATAGTTACATAAATGCTAAGGTGTAATCAAAACTTCAAAATTAAAAAAATAATTTAGAAATCTCCCATAATTTTTTTTTTAATAAATAAACGTTTGTAAAAAGAAATTTGTTTTTTTTACAATTTTGAACTTTTGGCAACACTATAGTATTTATATGACTACGTTAACATGGGCAGGTGTGCACTTGTTATGGAGTACCAAACACCTGTATAGATCCGCAATTTTGTTATCAATCAACTGATAAGTAGCTATTTTTAGTAGCTACTTATCTTGCTGAAATTTAAATCTCTTCTTGAAACTAAATCTTCACTAGGTGGTAGGCCCGTATGTAGCGTCGTCTGGGTAGGTACTACCCGCATAAAAATGTACTCTTTGGTAGGTACCACCGCCTTTTATATTTCTGCCGTGAAACAGTTCGCTGTGTTTCGGATGAAGGAAAAGGTAGCCTGTGCAATTACTGGGCATGGACGGCATTCCATTTTAGGCCTCAGGATGACAACGTACCTGCAATATCAAGTGATTTTTCTTGTTATTGCAGGTGTCTATATGCGGCGGCAACCGCTCACCATCAGGTGGGCCGTCGGCTTGTTTGTCATCTAGTTGTATAAAAATATCTCAATTTATATTTTTCTTTTTAAGTCCTACAGAGCTGGGAGCGCGGAAAGTTCTTGAAACGATTTAAAACTTTATATCCCACTGCTGCGACCACGGAATCTAACTAACGATTAAAGTGCAGTTTGTATTATTATTATGTCAAAGCTGGTCTCAGTCCCTGCAGAACAGTGACACCATTTGATAACTACCAATGGTAGGTACTGTGGAGGGAAATATAAGTAGCGTAATGTATTTTATGAACTTTGTCGCTTAAAATAATAACACCTAGAATTATAGTTTTATGTCAACCGCAGCTTCTGTAGAAACTGTAGGCGTATAGATCATGTATTTATGCGCCCACAATGACATTCCCTAAAATAAAAAGGGGACTTTTTGATACAACTAGATGACGAACAAGCTGACAGCCTACCTGTCAAATAACAAGGAAAAAAACACTTAGTGTTGCAGGTGCGTTGTCATACTGAAGCCTAACTAAGATAAATTGCCTTCAATGGCCAGTAATTACACTGACTACTTTCTCTTCAATCCGAAATACAGCGACTATTTCACGGCTGAAATAAAGAAAGGCGGTGGTACCTACCCAGACGACCCTACATACGGGCCTATGACCTAGTGAAAATAAAACCACCAGCACCTAGTAAATATCAAACGATTTAACAGCAACCATTTTTTTACCACAAGGGTTACGATGGTTTTTTTGGAGCCGGATGGTAAGCGGTGATGGAAGTCTATACCTAGACGCACTACTCACATTTTATACCCTGTAAAAACCAAGATAAAGCCTTATGTTACCAGCACAGGAGACAAATCCCTCTGCTATGAACAACGGTTTCTCAGTGAGCTCTGGTGACCTTACTCACCGCAGGTACTCAACACTATAAAGTAGCGACTCCTGTAAGACGGAAGTACTATGGAGCCTTAAATGAAGTACAATGCCTAAAGTGGGTAGCTGTGTATATCAGTATCAAGCTAAAGTTATAATGTGTGTGTGACATGAATTTAACCATTTATGTTGATCAATCACCATTCGAACTAATCGCTCATTCTCACTACCGCTTGATACGGACATGTACAGACGACAGCACGTCAAGGGTAACAGATGCACTACGAAAGCCGCCTCTATTACGAACGCAGTAAGGGCGGTCTCAAGGTCAAACTGTTACGCTTGATGTGCAGTCGACTGTATATGGACTTTCTCGCTTTAGGCGGGGTACCTGTTTAAGGCTTCTTTTCCTTACCTCGTCTGGCACTTTGCCTTATTGAACTGAGGCAACATAGCTTAGTTTTAGTAGCTTCAAATTAGGCGCGCGTAACTCGGTGTATCGTCGTCTTTATTATTCTAGATACTGTCTGATATATAATTTAACCAACCTTTCATCGTAAACTGGGACGCCGGTGACCCACACAATAGAAATCCTGTTGTATCTGATATAAAGTTCTTCAAAGATGACAAGCCAGATAGTCGTTTGACTAATCAGATAACAAGAAAAACATCGATATTTTTAATATTAAAATAATCAACACCTATCTCAACAGAAACGTCGGTTTTTTAAAAAATACTCCAGGGAGTTTTGCGATAATTATAAAAATTTCCACATAGTGAAGGTAGAAAAAAGGTAAGTTCGCTTGAAACGCATGAACAGAAAAACTCGAAGATATTCAGGGTTATCCCTCATTAGCTCAGTGGTCAGAGGAGCCTATACTATTCAAACTTTAATCACTATATTAAAATGGAATTAAAAATATAAGGAACTATCGCTATCGGTATTTGAATAGCAAGACGCAGTAAAACTGTGAAACAGAACTCCGTGGTGTCTTGATTTCAAACTCCGTGTAGTTTAAAAATAAATGAGCGCCGCGACTAACTTCTAGTTATTCTTGCTTTTTCTGATATTTAATTTTTAAAACTAGAGTATCTTTAAGGAAGTTTAAAGCAGCTTTATTATATCAAGTTCATTACATTTATGCCGTAGCTGCGTTTATTATAAAGCTCACGTACAGCGCATAGAATCTGTTACGAGTACCTAGTTTTAAGTAAAATTTTCCTGTATGGCAATTATCTCTCCTGGTTGCACATTAAGGTTGCCAGGTCAACATCATATTTTCCGCTCGGACGCTCCAGCGGCCATCTCTCGTTACCAAAACAGCGGAATATAATATGACGGGTTTCCGTTTCTGTATAGTAAAATATTGTTACAAAATGCAGAAAGATGTTATTGCGATTTATGTGTAGAGATAGTAGGTAAATTATAATCTTGAAGTAAGCATTATGATTTTTGGAGAACTGAAGCGATCAGGTTTAGCTTAGACAGAAATTGAAATGATTTTCGTTGCAGTTATTAATGTCTTCACCATATCAGCTTATGATGCACACTGCTGAACAATGGCCTCTCCCCCATTGATTTCCAAATGGACCATTCTGTGCAGACTGCCTTCATGTCATTTATATACCGGGTTTAAGAGAAACGCTATCAAACCGAAGGCAGAGGGCTGTGCAATTTTTTTTTAACAAGTCGCGTTTAGGGTCTCTAACCCTTAGCTCGAAATGTTTGCAATCGCAAAATATAAATCACTTGTTTTATACTAAATAATAACCCTTACGCAGCCTATTTGTATGGATCTGCATACTTTTTTCGCGATTTTAAATTTATTTTTAAGAAGTCATGACAAGGATGATTAGCACTTCTATCTGTCTACGTTACAAGAGCGTCATCTTTACACCACACACTTTGAATAAAATTCAAACATACTTATATTTCTTTTAAATATACTTTTTCCAAGTAAGTTATAAAATAATAATAATAATCACACCTATTATCTAGCCCAAAGTAAGCTTGGTTTATGGATACTAGATAACGGAGAAATAATGATAATAATATGTATATAAATATTAGAAATATAATTAACTTATAAACATCCATGACTCGTGAACGTACTCATCATACAAACATTTGCTCCTACCGGGATTCGACCCGGGACCTCTTGACCAAGTAGCCTGTATAGACACTCGGTCAGCCGGTTGTCAAAAAGTCCAAAAGTCCAAGTCGTCGAGAAGTCCAAGACTTTCGAAAATTAAAACAAGAAGTTAAATCTGTGATTTAAATCATATTTACTATAATATAAAATTATGTTCTCCTTTTTACTTTCGGAAATAGGAAGGGTCCTTATTTATTAAAGAATGAAACATTTCATTTATTATTAAAAGGAGTAAGTAGGTAGGTACCTATTATTAATGAATAATTACAATATTACAAAATTGAAAGTATTGTTCCAAACTCCCAAGTTACTAAGTCTATTGATAGATACACTAATTAGTAAATTCATATTATTTACATTTGAATAGCATTCCAAAATATTAGTAACAAACACCTACAAAATATTAGAGTTGTTTGCAGTATGTTTACAGTTTACCAAAATACATTAGTGAAATTAAAAAAGTAGGTACAAAGTTTTCAAATTAGCAACAATATTCGGGGAAAAATACAAATCAACTATATTTTACTTAATTTGCTAAGTTTATGTTGTAAATAAAAATAAAGTAAAATGCGTGTGTACAAAGATATATTGGTAACCAAGTAACAAGCTGTCAAGAAGTGACTTAGAATTAAATAATTTAAATAACAATCTAGATTATAAAACTAGCCAGTATACAACATACGCCCCCTTAATCTAAATTAGTTATAAAATTATAAATTAGAGCACAGACAGCTACTAAAAATCAAACTAAATTCTATCCTATATAAACAACATAACTAAAAACACAAAAACTTAAGTAATGCCCATTCTATCTAGACATACTTTATGTTTTATCCGCCCTAAGGGTTTGGTCAATATATCGGCAGGTAACTTATCTGTCGATAGAAAGTTTAATTTGACAGTTTCATCATTGACCTTCTCACGAATAAAATGAAACTTAACATCTATGTGTTTAGTTCGATTGTGATGGATAGGGTTGGAAGCTAACGCAAGTGCACTTTGACTGTCAGAATATAAAACAACTTTGTGGTGTTCACCTGAAAGTTCTGCGTATAGTCGTCTGAGAAAACAGGCCTCCTTGACAGCGCTAGAAAGAGCCATGTATTCAGCTTCAGCAGACGAAAGAGCTACGGTTGGCTGCTTACGCGCTTCCCACGTAACAGGACCTCCAGCTATACTAAAGTAGTATCCTGTATATGAGCGTCTATCTTCGGTACAGTTTGCCCAGTCTGCATCGGAATAGCCGCAAAGTCCTGTATCTTTTGTCTTTCTGTAAGTGATACCCAAATCTTTAGTTGCTAATAAGTATTTCAAGCACTGTTTAGCACATTTCCAATGACTTTCGTCATATTTGGTGTTAAACTGACTTAAGTAACTTACCGTAAACGCAATATCTGGCCTAGTGGTCACAGCAAGAAACATTAGACATCCTATAAGCTCTCGATATGGGCAATCATAAGAACTTTCTTCCTTAGATTTCTCTAACCTCTTACAAAGCGGCACAGAAACACTTTTGGCATCACTCATATTGAATCGCTTCGCTATTTTCTCAATATAAGTCTTTTGATAAATTTTAAGACTATTATTTTCATATTTCAAATTCATTCCCAAACAAAATTCTATTTCTCCCGAGTCTTTTGTTGAAAAACATTTTTGTATGTCACTTTTGAAATTGTCAAAAGTCAAATTGTTTTTAAAAATGCAAACTAGGTCATCAACGTAGACAGCTAAGAAAAGAGTTTCATTGTCACTAATTTTCTTTGAGAAAATGCAAGTCTCAGAAGGTGACTGTTTGAAACCAATGTTTGACAATGTTTGCTTCAATTTAATGTTCCAAGACCTCGGTGCCTGCTTAAGACCGTAAAGAGAATGTTTTAATAAGCAAACTTTGTCTTTCTGTGTTTCATCTGTGAAACCTTCTGGCTGCAACATGTAGACTTCTTCGTCCAAGTCTCCATTTAGAAAAGCCGTATCCACGTCCATATGACGGATTTTGTAACCTTCTTGGACAGCAAAAGCTAACAAAGTCCGTAAAGAAGAGTTACGCACAACTGGTGCATATGTTTCAAAATAATCTACGCCATATACCTGCGTAAATCCTTTTGCAACCAAACGCGCCTTATATTTTAAAATATTCCCGACAGAGTCTCGTTTGACTTTGTACACCCACTTGCACTGGATACACGGTTTGTTTTTAGGTTTATCAACCAAAATCCATGTGCCTTTGTTTATCAACGCGTTATACTCGTCCCACATAGCAGAGACCCAATGAAGTTTGTCTTCACTCCTTATCGCATCAATATAACATTTTGGCTCGTCGTCTAAATTAGAAACCAAAGTATTATAAGAAAAGAAATCAGGAGGTTTACGATCTCTTTTCGGGTAACGACTCACAGCGTTATCACAATTTTCATGTGATGGTTCAGTTGAAGAAACAACATCTTCATGACTGCTTTCACTGGTGCCTTCCGTCAAAGAATTTTCACTGCTATCAGTTACTACGGCACCTGATGACTGCATTAGAATATTATTATTTAAAAGAGAAGTACATTGTTCTAAAATGAGAGGTTCTGACAATGTATTTACACATTGTTTTTCAGCCTTCAAACCAGTAAAAACATTTTCAAAAAATACAGCGTCTCTCTCTTTAGTAAATTTTCTAGGGTACTGTGCATGCCTGAAAAAATAGCTCCTTGGATCGTCAGAGTAGCCGACAAAGATAAATTCTTCGGCCTTCACGTCCAACTTGGTACGATGACATGTTGGGACATGCACAAGAGCCCTACATCCGAATACTTTTAAGTGAGAAATATTCGGTTTCTCGTTATACCATTTTTGGTATGGAGTTACACACACCAAAGCACGGTGTGGAGACCTATTTTTAATGTATACAGCGGTTTCCACAGCGTCCTGCCAGTATGCTTTAGGGAGATTGCTTTGAGCTAACATAGTTCGAGCCTTTTCAACAATACACCTTATACTTCGCTCGCTAATTCCATTCTGTTGCGGGCTATAAGGAACTGTTGTCTCATGTTTAATGCCGAAACTATTAAGATAATTGGACAGTTGTTTATTAACAAACTCAGTCCCATTATCTGTTCGCAAACATTTCATTTTCATGTTTAATTGTCGTTCGACAAAAGAATGAAAAGTTTTAAAAATCTCAAAAACCTCAGATTTTAAAGAAAAACAATAAACAAACATCATACGTGTAAAATCGTCAATAAATATAATAAAGTAACTATTTCCCTTAAAAGATGTAGTAGAAAACGGACCACAAACATCGGCGTGAATCAATTCTAAAGGACAACACGCACGTTTGTATTTAATTTTCAAGAAAGGTTTTCTGGCTTGCTTACCTTCTATACATGGTATACAGGGATCTTTATCGATAGCAGAATACGTCATACCGTTTGCTTGGCCTCTTTTAAGTTTGTCCATACCGATACGACACAGATGACCCAGACGCCTATGCCACAGTTGATACTCAGACAAATCAAAGTGCACCGTACGTTCTGTATTGTCAACCACATCTAAAGCTGCATACTTATATGGTTTACTTGGATTTAAATTTAAACTATATAAACCACCACTATAAGAACCCTGTAAAATAGAATTGCCAGTTAAAGTTACATCAATATCATTATAAAAATTACAACCATGTTTATCAAAAATTACAGTGAATCCTTTATCAACAGCTTTCTTAACGGAAATTAAATTACAATGTAAATTAGGTACAAAAACAACGTCTTTTATTTTACTAATATTTGGAATATCACTAATAGCTATATCACCTGTTCCTACAGCTGGTAATTTGTCTCCATTCGCAATGGTGACAGAACGACCATTACTGATCAAGGGCTTATAGTTCTCAAAATATTTCAAACAAGGACTCATATGACTTGTTGCTCCAGAGTCAATATACCATTTTTGACATTTATTTTCATTACCATCAGCCACACATGCAGTAAGTAGTGTTGAATCTTGAGCACACAAGGAACCTTTAGTCTCCAAAGAACCAATATTGATTTTCTTCTTGCCTTGCTTATATGGGCATTGAGGACTTTTATGTCCTGGCTCGTGACACTTATAACATATAATGGGCTTTCTATTTTTATTTGACTTTTTCGAACTCAATGCTAATATGTCATTTTGAGTAACATCTTTAGCCATTTCGTTTAACAATTTACTTTTCACTAAATCACTTGTCACCTTAACATTGGAGTTTTCCAGTGCCATTATGAGAGGCTCATACTTGACTGACAATCCTCCCAACAAAATAGCAGCTACAGATTCGTCATCTATGACTTTTCCAATGTCGGACAAATCTTGGACCGTACACAGCACAGCATTTATATAGGATTCAATTGTGGTAAAATCATTTAAGGCATACCTGTATAGTCGACGTTCTAATGACAACCGGCGACCCATACCTTTGTCTTCATAAGCATTTGCCAATGCATCCCATGCTTCTTTTGCTGATTTAGCAGACCTAACGTGAGTAATGGCTGAACCATCCAGCGTGAGGGAAATCTTAGACAAGGCCTTCTGATCCTTTCTAATCCTCACATCCTCAGAGGTCATATCACCGGGAGCATAGCCTGCAATAGACTGCCACAACTCTTCGTGGATAAGCAGTGCTCGAACTTTAAATTTCCAGACGCTATATCCATCACGACTAGTTAATAATTTAATACCACTAAGCTGATCACTCATTTTACTAGAGCCTCGTGCTGATAACGAATGTTGTAAATAAAAATAAAGTAAAATGCGTGTGTACAAAGATATATTGGTAACCAAGTAACAAGCTGTCAAGAAGTGACTTAGAATTAAATAATTTAAATAACAATCTAGATTATAAAACTAGCCAGTATACAACAGTTTACTAATATCCCTTTCATCACTCTTAGTAGTAGGTCAGAAAATATCTAAAAAAGACAACAAATTTTCACGTTTACCATACGTTTGTAATTGTACTTGTTTATTTTTAATACCTTCGTTTAATGTATTTAAAATTTGCCGATTTTTAAATATTTTTCTCCAATATTGTACCTTGTTTTAACATAATTACTAACCGCGCTTATCCCGTAAGCTTCTCTCTATTTCACCACCTATTTATAGCGAATGCTGCATACAAAATAGTAAAAGTTAATAGCCTCGTTAACTTTACGTTAATCTAATAAACAGACGAGTTAAACCCGCGCAGAACAAATAACAAGTGATGTAAGCGCATTCCGACCGAATGATCAATCATTTACGAATATAGTTAATCACTCGTTACAGTAAATTTCACTTGGTCATTAATCAAAATTGTTCACAATTAGTATTAGCTTCAGGCCCCAGCTAATAGCTCGGTTCTCATGATAATTATCCTTTAGTCATTTTATGTAGTAAAAGTAAGTAAACTTTAAAAATCTAGATCTTAATATGACAAATGTATTTAATTTTTGAAAGTAACTGCGGCCTTATTTACTAAATTATTTTGATGAAAACTAAAGTGATATCCACCGGGCTATTTTCAAATCCGGTTACTACGTGACAATGGATCAGGATGTCGAAATAACATATTTTAAAGCTTTTTAACTCCTGACGAAAAAAGAGGGGTGTTATAAGTTTGACGTCTGTGGTACCGTAGCTCCTAAACGCATTGACCGGTAAGCGGTTACCGCCGCCTATAGACACCTTTTTGGGGGGGGGGGGGGGGGGGGGGGTTACGCCAGGCCTGCCTCGTGGGGCGATGAACGATGCAGGGATATGTGGGGCTCTTCGACCGAAGATGATAGAGGCCGAAACTACCCACTAAAACGACCCCCGTGCTCCTATCTCCTGCTTCTGCTTGACAGAGAATAAGGTTACAGTTTCCCTTGATCCTTTAATTCTCTGACCCGCGAGTGTCCGTTGTGAGGACCCGACCCAACGACCGACAAGAAACTACACCGCCTATAGATCTGCAATAACAAGAAAAAATCCCTTGGTATTGCAGGTGCGTTGTTATCCTGAGGCCTAAGGTAAAATGCCGTCCATGCCCAGTCATTACACTGGCTACCTTTTCCTTCAATCCAAAATAAGAAAGGCATACGGGCCTACCACCTAGTAAAATGTTAAATGTTTAAGCTCTTAAATTTTTACTTTACTTTTGATTTCATTCCATCCATTCTATTTTGTCCTGATCTGCTGTGTCAGCACTAGCATTAGGATTTACGTAAAATTCACGTAGGAAGTTATTATTCCGTTTCATGTATGACATTCGTAAAGATAGCCGCACATCAAGTGTTATTTCAAAAATTACTATCATATTATACTTATTCATCTAGTCATAATCTTCAATCCATAATCCTTAATAGTTTTCAATTTTATCATATGTCTTTGTAAAAATAGCTACATACAATACAGAACTTACAAAAATACGCCGAAACAAAATGTCTCAATCTGGTGGTAAAGTTTTCGGAAACTAATTCCTGATTGTCAGTTGTTCGCGCGACACCTACTTAGTTACAGTATAATAGTCGAACTTTGGATATAATCGCCCGCGGCGGTGTAATGGGTTTTCGATCGTTATATGCAGAGTTTGTGAATGGATCATGTTATGACTCATACCGCCTTATTACAAAGATGATCTAAAGTTAGACATGCGGTCCTGTATTGACGCGTCAATTATTTTTACCATAAGTGAATCTACTTACATGACGCCCTATATGCGTTTGACATAAGCTATCGCAGACTCGCGAATATTGCCTTTTGGGCATCATTCTGACTTTCAAAAGCTTCTGCTCTTCTAAGAAGATACGATTATTCTTATGGCACTTAGATCTTCTCTCAGTACGGGTGTCAACGGATAGCTGTGAAAAAAATTGACATGATGGTTTACAGTTTCTTCAAGAGATGCCTGTTTTTATAGGTTGAAATTTGGTTTCGTTTTACTATTTATATAAAAAGAAAGAGACGTTTTAATAAAATTTTAAGTGCAACACATTGTAAAATAATTGACCTGCAAAAAATATTTTTTATGACTTGATTGTTCAACTTGTTGCGGTGGGAAGTTTTGTAAAATGAAATAGATTCACAACAATTTGAAATACTTTGAATATCTTGGAGAGAACGAATAAAGGAGAAAGAATGAATCTTGGACAGAGGTGAATGTGCAACCGGTCCCCTAAAAAGGGAGACCGATTAGACCCAGCTAACTACCGCCCACTAGCTGTCATCTCGGTACTTTGCAAGCTTATAGAACAGATCTTAAATAGCCAGCTAGCCTGATACCTTGAAGATCACAACACTCAGGTCCGGTCTTGCGTGGAATATTGCTCGCACTTGTGGGATGGCTTCGCCAAGTACCTCTTCGATGCCCTGGACAGATTGCAGCGTCATGCTGTCCGTATTGTTGGCGACGCAGAGGTTACGAACAACCTTGAACCTTGAGCATCAATTGCGTCGAGACATTGCGTCACTTAGCGCCTTCTCTCGGCTATATCACGGAGAGTGCTCTGAAGAGCTTTTTGACCTTATCCCACCTTCCCCCTTCCTACTCAGGAGCATGCGTGCCGGTCTTCAGAGTCATCAATTCACTGTCTCCACCTCAACATTAAGCACAAAGAAGTAGCTGGTTTCTTTGTAGTACTTCTAGAACTTGGATTTATTTGCCAGCACATGTGTTTTCACTATCATATAATATGGGTTTATTCAAAAAAACACCTTTTGGGCCAGTAAGGTTGAGGTAGTTAGAGCAGTGTTTAAGCCGCATTAGCTACCTTAACATATGGATAGTCCATATTACACCTTCACATCGGGTGGTGTTGTCATTCGCCGTGCTGTGTATATAAAAAATATGAAGAATGTAAATATCGGCAAAGTTCTTACAGGGAGCTAGCAATATAGTTTTAGAAATAACTTTAGAAATACAGCAAACATTCAACAGATTGGCATAACCAAATTGTGTAGCAAAATCGTTCAAATTAATTAGGTATTCTATGTATATGTGTGTGGAATAGCTTAATTATCTTACCCCTTGTTTCTCGAATACATACTATAAGTTTATTGTGTATTCAAATCACATTGCAACGATTGTGATTAGTAGACTAGTGTTGTCAATCGACAGACAGGAATAGACAGTTAGAATAAAATTTGATTGAATTTGTGTAGTACCACAAAATCATAGATAGATATAATTCATAATGCGGAGACAAAACAACAGGTTAATTCATTTCTTGAACTTATTCTAATCTAAATTTACTCTGATATTTAGATATAGTAGCAAATACAGATAGACTAGAAGAATTTCACAGGGATATTCCAAGTCCTGGGTAGCTCAGACGGTTAAAGCAGTCGCCCGGATTGCGAAAGGTCGCGGGTTCGATCCCCACCTCAGGACGTGAAATTTTTCTACTTTAGATATATAATATTTTAATCAGTAAATTATTTTTCAAACATTTATAATAATGTGAAATCAAAATTAAGAATAATAATAGTAAAAGCAAAAATACTAGAAGTAGTAAGAGAAGTCACTTGGATGCATTCGCATCTCGCAACAGTATGTGAATTTTCCTAATTTATAATATCTTTGAAACAATTTATTTACAAAGATTGAAATAAAATTAAATAAAAACTCTGATGATGCTTCATTGTTGGTGGTTCACAATTGCCCTCGATTTATATTCAACAATGCAATACTGAAATTTTGTTACTCATTTTTAAGTTCCTTTAATGCCTACATAAAAAAAACCTACATAAAAAACAAACAAAAAACAAAGATTACACCATAACACTCAGCGTAGGCACCGCCGACATTTGAGTCTAAGGGTGGTTCGTATTCGATATCTACGTCTTAAAGCTGCCGACCATTCGAAGCAATTCGACTGGCTTTCTTTCGAAAAAGGCCAAATCGAGATTTTTAAAATGGCTCAACTTGAGTAGAACTCGATTAATGTTCGAATTCGAATTTTATTTCGAATTCTTCGAAGGTTTTATTTGAGTTATATTTTTTTTCACCTTTTTAAGTGATTACCAAAGCTTATCTGTCTTTATTTGAAATATAAATATTGTATCGTTAACCGAAATCGTTACGGAGTTTTACCTTCCGTCATCAGTTCACCCCAATAACCCGATAGAATACAACTATTCGTCAATACGTACCTACAATATCTAAAGAATTATTATCCAACTCCTAACCGTTAAGGGGTTGTACCTTCCATCGTCGGTTCACCCGAAGAACCCGATAGAATACTACTATTCGTTAATACATACCTATAATATTTCAAGAATTATCTTCCAACGCCTAACCGTTAAGGAGTTGTACCCTAAATCACCAGCTCATCAACATCAGATGGTGACTGACAGTAGCAAATACTTAAATAGCTTTGGAAAAAATAAATGTCATACGTGCCTATTAAATTTGAGATTTGCTATCGATTCATACAACAAAAAAAATACATACAAAAAATACATACAGTTGAGCATAACCTCCTTTTTTTGAAGTCGGCTAAAAACACATTCTGGGTATGTCATGAAATTGAGTGCAAGAGTTTTCTTAGTGAAATATACTTGCATATACATAGTAACTATTTGTGTGAATTCAATTAAATCTATGAAAGACACAATACCCTGGACTTTTCGGGATGGAATTATGAGACCTCCACCAGAAAGTGTATCGGGTATAATAGATTATTATGTATGAGCGTATAAGTTTGATAGACAGTACACCTGAAGTTATGAACTTCAAGTATGCCAGACTAACTCGTTGCAAGAGCAAGGATTTTGTCGTAGCTCATAAATAAGTGGTTAGAATTTAATTGACTCGTAGCGCGTAGCTCGTAGCGCTTGGTAAGCGTAGTAAATCATACAAATCTGCCCTAAGCATTATTGTACATTTTTAGGGATATGAATTTGAATTTTAAAATTTAATACAGATTTTCATGAAGATTACATTTATTAATGGGCTTACGTGGAGCGCTACAGTCTATTGTTGTTGACTAGAATGAAATAAAATTACCATTCAACGTTCGAATATACTCAAATCAAGACAATTATCGTTCAAGTTTAATACCAACGACATATTATTGCAATTTCATTCTTATATATATATATATAAAAATATATTAAAATATGCCACTTCACTGACTACGATATTGCGAGGCGTACCTACCTACGAACTATACAATTTAAGCTTGTGCGATAACGATTTCGCAAGAAGACAGGATGTGCTTACAAATCGATCCTAAATTCAAGTCAAATTAATTCGATTCGGAGAAGGCTCGGGGCTATCTTGGACCCCGGATTAAGTTACAAAGCTTGAGTGTGTACAAAAACTCGATTGTGTATCGTTCCTTCGCCCGTAGTATTGATAAATGAACAAGGATATTGTTTTTGTTCCTAATTATATCTAACGCAAAATGAAGGCGTAAATTATGAAAAGATACCCAAAAAGGGCGAATTGTGTAATTAACGGCTTATACAAAATTAAAATACATTGAAAAATATGTAAAATAGGCTAGCGGCAAATCTGATTGATTCAATACAATCACTCAATACATGGCATGAGTTATGGTCGAGCTCGATGCATCGCGGCAGTGCGAAATCAGTCGGCCCATCGCGCTTTCTTGGGTCTTGCTTGGGTCGCACATCGTATAACGACCTTGAGAAGGTCAAAGACAAAGACGGTGCTCGTAGTTACATGGCGTTCTGTTGATAGCACGCACGCACGGCCTAAGCTTCTGGGTTAATTACTCAAGTAGGCATTTAGTACGCGTGGAGTTAGTTTAGATCTAATCGACGCTATGTTATAGTTCTATACGTGTACTGTTATCAATTCGTGGGTACGAATAAAGGAAGGCCCCAGTCACTTATTGACGACCTCATTTCATATAAGATAGATATTAGCCATTTATTGTTACTGATGGTGATAATACATATTAATAATTTTAAGCAACAGTTTGCCCATTTCGGACATACACTATTAAATTACATTAAAAAGCCTCGTTGGTATTTTTTTTTTTACAAAGCACGAGTAATGACTCAACACCACCTGATGTCAAGCGGTAAGAAGGGTCCATATGCGATGACAGCTAGTGCAGTTAAAATATTCGTTCAAATTATAAAAACATTCACTCATACTCATACCATCCTTGCTCATACTGAACAACCAGATTATGCAGAAAGGGAGTGAAATAAGCGGAGTCGGATATTTTGTCTGATATTTGCAGAATGGACTTTGAAAAAATTCGTAGGCGAAGCAATCATACATCATACACCAATACAGAACGCTTGGTTTATAGTACTAATATAAGCGCTAGCACTCACTGATTCATCCACAAAGGCATTTCAAAACCGAACCGTTTTATGCAACCCGAATCCATAGGCTCTCCGCAACCCTGACCAGCCCCTGTAGCATGACAAACTCCCTGAGAAGTGGAGAAAAGTTTGTATCTCTCTTCGTCCGACAGTAGAAAGGAGATCAAATACATTTTGTCTTCTAATAAGTGGACATAAGTGGTGGAGAAAGACTTAACTGCGGTACGTGCTACGGGTGCAGCACGCGTAATGGGTATCTCCAAGCAAATACAGCACTTTTGTGTTTTTTACAAAACACAAGTTAAACTTAACACTGTGAATGTTATCTTCACCTGTCAACTAAAATTAAGGGAATTCACACATCCACATTATTTTGATCACACTGTAGTTGCGTTTGACATAAAAATATATCCGTTCGTGGCGAGAGTGCCGCCCAAACAGCTGTCGTTTTTCTCGAGGGAAGATTATTTCGTGCAGTGTCGTATTCCATCCCGCCGCTTTCGAGGCCGGATACCAGATACTACACAGATGGTCTCACAATGTACTCGTAAACTTAATATTATTATTTGAGGTGAATGTGTATTTATTTTCACTATGTACAATCCACAGCACATCAAGCGTAACAGTTTGACCCTGAGACGGCCCTTTCTGCGTTCGTAATAGAGGCGGTGTCGCAGTGCAACTGTTACACTTGACGTGCTGTCGTGTGTACTTCCTCTGTAGTTCAACTTTAAATAGATGTCGGAGCGTCAGCGTGATGACATCTCTATGTACTTAGGAAACTTCAACAGTATGCCTTACGTATGGTTTTACCTGGCTGTATCCGTTCAGGCTGTATGCGATTCGGCTGTGTGCTATCTGGCTTTATGGAGTTGACTCTTTAGCCTTTGGCTGAGTATTAAAAAAGGTGAGAGGTTTAGCGGACAGTCTGGTTTCACTGATTGCTGAATGCCGGTAAGTTTGTTCCATGATTTAACCTAGTAGTGAACAGTAGAAAGATCGTAAAAGGTGGCGTAAGGATGAGGATGGAGGGGTTGGAGGTTGCATCCTCCCGGGGGCTCACATAGTAAAACTCATTGACTAGGTGTTATAATATTTCAATGATGTGAAAGTAGATATGAGACGGTATTTTAATTGGCTCGGCAAAGTAACCTATATTCTATCCTCGAAAAATATCAGAAATGGTGGAGGACTACCTGTTCTCCGACATAATTATATTATTATTCTTAATCTTAATTTGAACATTTCGTTAAATTTTTGAAAGATATTCCTTTCACAATCCTGGTGACTGCTCTAACCCCAGGATATGATTTTTTTCTAGTTGTGATACTATTTCTACATAAATTATTATGGCACCAAAATACGTAGCAGAGTGTATTTTATTTTGTAAAATCTATAAAATGGCGCCAGTCTTCTCTACTGCTGTATAATAAAAGATATTACTTAATTAATTAATAAAAGATACCTTTAAAAAGTTAATAGGAACATTGTATTGGCAAAAGTAGCATTTATCCATCATGCAGATATTTCAGAAAGGTAATCCAGCGTATACAAAGCCTAAAGTAAAATGAGCTATAAGCATCTTTCCCTATAACGTGAAATATAAAATACATAAGCGTTATCCTTTGTACAGCAGCAGTTTCTCGAACGGATGCTTGTTAAACAACATCACGTATTCGTATAAGACAGTTCCCAGCAAAAATTGCGTACTTGCGTTAAAATTTATGATATCTTTTTCATAAAGTTAGCGGATCTTCATTCGATATTATTCTGCCAGATTCTGCCTATTACGTTTTAATACTCCCTATTAAATAGAATCACGACTTCACGACTCATAAAGACACAAATCGTTACGTAATTTAAGTCGCCATCTGACTTCGTGCAGACATTTCCTCGTCGGTGGATTTACGCCCGGCTTTAGGCCCTCGATTGCTCTAGATTGAGTTATAAATAAGGGCAAACACCTGCGTATCACTTCGAGAATTGATGAATGGATGATGCGTTGAGTATTCTTATTGAATTACGTATACGCTGATGGCATTTGAATTGGAATATAGATAAGCTGTTTTTAATTTTGGTACCTTTTGGGTTTGGTGCCAAATAAAAATGGGTTTTGTGTAATGGGATTTGATCAACAACATCAACAATAACACTTAATACTTAGGGTTAATATATATAAATAGGAAAGATATCAGATCCATATCATAATCCTCAATATAAACAACATAATGCGACACGGACAAAAATACAAATAAATAAGCTTTCAATACATTCACTTCAATTTCCAAAGGAAATCCAAATAGAATTTCGTCAGATATCCGGTTTCGCCGAAAAACATACAAAGTACCGTTGAAATTTGAATAAGGCTCAAGAGCCAATATTTACGACATAGGCAGGAGGTGTCGGACATAAGCACCGGTATACTGCCATTGACAGAGGTACGTAGAATATTAACTCAAGACGCTCTTAGAAACCTGACCGACGGAAACTTGTACGGGATCTATATTTTCAATTTTATGATATTACTTAATATAAAAGATCTTTTTGATATTGGAATTTCATTAATCGGAAAAGATCTGAAGACTTCGGGCAAGTAATATCTTTTTCGCTCAATAAGTGAAGTTTAAAATTATGAGACGAGCTTTCACTGAAGCTAGTTTATA
The DNA here is from genome assembly GCA_947347705.1 of Nymphula nitidulata. Lineage (NCBI taxonomy): Eukaryota > Metazoa > Arthropoda > Insecta > Lepidoptera > Crambidae > Nymphula > Nymphula nitidulata. The sequence continues at coordinate 11,416,441 of OX374634.1, read as the reverse complement.
AGCCCTTCGTGCCTGTTAAGTCTAAACGTCAATGAGTTAGGATAAAGTTTACCATCTGGTGGACACCTCACTTGCTTCTTTTAGTAATTCCTACTAATATCATAAGTGCGAAAGTTTGGATAGATATTCATTACTCAATCACGCTCTAGAACGGCTAAACAGAACTGGATGGAATTTATGGTTGATGGAGATAGATTATAATCTGGATTAAAACATAGAATACTAACTTAAATTAAACCACTGGTGAAAGCTAGTATAAGAAAATGGCAACTAATCAGCAAATGACAATTCTTATGATTTCTTTAGCTTGATGGATGTATTTTCGTTAATTTTCTTTTTCGATTTATCTGCGAAAGTACCTAAAATAAAGCAAGCATAAGCTATATAGGGTGCCTAGTGAGTTAAAAAAGTTTAAGACACCTGCTAAAATAAGGAAAAAATCACTTGTAATTGCAGGTGCGTTGTCATCCTGAGGCCTAAGATGAAAATCCGAAATACAGGAAACTGCTTAACGGCCGAAATAAGAACGACGGGTATTAAACCAAAATGTTTTCTTTAATAATTGCTACATTTCAATGTGTTGATGGGAATTCAAATTGTAAGAAGATTCTCGCATATTTGTAAACATATTATTTTTGTATGATGTTTGATAGCTTTAAAAAATTGTTTAGGACGGAGGCTCTAAAAAAGAATAAAAATCTCCGAAAAGTCTTCAGGAGGTTTTGAAAATATCAAGGAGCTAGTTGAGCTGCTGAGGAAAGAAGAAGAAGGAAGAAGGACCCATTAGGTTGAAGCCTACCGAAGCGTCCGAACATTCCCGCACTGGGCCAGCGCGGTGTTGTTATGGCCCAATGTCCTCATGCGTTTCTCCCATGTAGGCATGGCTGTGTCCAGCTGTGGGACGTAAGGCTGGTGATGATGATGACGATGATGGCTGAACGATCGCCTTAATCGTAGGACTGTCGATCGGAGCAACATCACGGTATTTAATGACCGGTCGTAGTCGTAATGAATAAATGTTTCAATTCGAACTTCAAACAATTTTTTGTCATAAATCTTATTAGTTATTTGGTCTTATTTTACAGAAGAAAAACATGTATAATAGAAATAACTGTGCTAGAAACTTTGAATAGATACCTTATTCAAAGGTATGAAAAGAATTTGTATTATGGGTGGGTATCTGTGTTCATTTGGCACGTTGCCCGTATTATGAGTCACTATTGGGCCATAAGTATCTGAATAGGCGTCTGAACACTGAAGTAGCCTCGGCTTTGGGTAACAGAAACGACATGATAAGCCCTCTTGATATGAACGACTTTATCGACTAATATTGTTATAAAACATCACCTTCTCGTTACATGATAAAGATCTGACAAAGCAAAAGGTTGGATATAACTATATTACTTATAGCTTTGTTTATTCTTTCTAACATTATGTTTTACTTTGTACCTTTTACATTTATACGTATTGATGCTAAGAAAAGAGGAATATAATCATGAGGTAAGTGGAGAATGGCGAGTTGGGTCTGTTCTAGAAACCATTCAAGCACACAATAAAAGCTTTGAACAAGGGGCTATGTAGTAACGTACCAAAACATGCTTTATTCTTTGAAGCTGGGTTTCAAAATTAAAATATTATATTATTACAACAAAACATACGATGCAAAACTGCGGTAACCAAATGCGGAATCCTTACTAAAAAATAAAAAAATAAATTAGGTTTCATGAGGAGAGCAAATAAAACTGTAGGCCGTACAGCCATATCTGATTTCTAGTTTATGTACTTTTACATGAAAATTATTAGATGATTTTGTTGGCAAATAAATGCGACCGAGAACATTAATTACAAGCCATAACGCTACACGCTACCAAACAAAGTAGCGCTCATGGTCAACTCATCCCACATGAAAATCATCCTGCGGGCTGAATGACCCCTTTCGGTTTTTTGCATAGGTGAGTGGACTTGACTCATCCCGCGTGCTCAGACGACTAGTAGTAACTGACCCCAAGCAATAGAATTTTACAACAAAATAATGACAACCTAAACCAGATTCGATAATCACTGCAGTGACGTTACTCAGCCTTCTTGTAGATGTAACTTTGCTTATAAATAATAACAACTCAGCGAATTTTAAACCACTCCTCAATTTTAGAAATAATTATTTTATAAATCTTTGTGCCAGGTTTGATCAAGTGACTCTCACTAACTTTTTTGTTTATTATGTGCAGTTGTTTATGTAGCTAAAATTCCTATATGAACGGTGCTCTTGATCGAGATCTTGGTCCCAAATTATATGTCTTTATATGTCTTTCCTTAAGAAAAGACTGTGTATCCAAAATAAATTCCGTAGAAATCGAAACCCTATTGCGTATGTGTGGATTCTTCGTAGGCAATTCACTGCAGAGTTAAGTAAAACTTACTTTTTATCACTCCAATCTGGAAAAAGAAAAAGAAAATATTAAATTAATAATATTTTTTAAATTATTAATATGGTAAATCGTTGTTAAATTAAGATTACTTGCAAACTATAACATATATGTATTGTAAAAGTTAGTAGCATCCCTCAGCTACATAGTGACTCACATATTTATCAATTATCCCTAAAGTAAAGTAAAGCGATTTTGGCAATAAATTGAAATTCGTTGAAAGTTAGAGTTCACTTTCTAAAATTTTTTTTTGCCTTCCATAACACGGAGAAGAAAACACGAAATCAAGAATTTGACTGAGACATCCGGGATCAACCATGGCGGAAGTTACTTTGTTTTCGTAATCAAAACCTTCCCCCTATTCACCGTTAAACTTCCAGAAAAGTATCGAATATCGGAATCGAGACAGGATGTACTATCGAATTAAATCTGTAAACCGACAGATGAGAAAATGGGGGCAGAACGCTCAAACCACTACGACATAGATAGCGACCTTAGAATAGGTATTTATTTCAAAGAAATGTCAATACAGAGTAATATCAGTTACAACATCTTATAATTCTCTGCCTTTGTACGCAGGTCACGTAAGTCAGCTGGTGCATTGAAATGGTTTGACATCGTCGTAAAGTTGAAAGTTGCAGTCATGACTTGAGAGAAGCACTTACCAACGGAGCGCGTACGAGTTAGGTATTATGATTATGGTCACGATCAAAGTTAAAAATAAAGTTGTGTTTTTTTTTAAATAACATTTCCATAGTAATTATTTATTTATTAATTCTTAAAAAGGAGATGTAAGTATTATAATGTGTCACTATCATAACTACTAAATATAAAATGATTAATTAAACAAAATGACTAACGTCTTCAATACAGTAAAAAGGAAACAAATATTGTGTAAGTACTTATCTAATTTAAAGGTATTTTTTGAACTAGGTGCTTCTCACATTTTATTGTTTGATTTTTTGCGTTTATAACGCCTATTTTATTGTAACAATTACAAATAAAGAAAGAACACGATGAAAAAATTATATGCTCTAGTCGGAAACCGAACCCGCGTCTCCTGGGGTCCGGCCAGACGCAATTACAGCTACGCCACCGGAGCACTAGGAGTAACCTAACAATTTCTTCACCGCCCTCTACCCTTCCACTAAAGGTGCTTCTCTTTCTACTATCTCGAAAATAACCTAGAAGCAATCCAAAAAATATATACATTTAAAATCAATATCAAATATATATTTTTTGTGTTATTTTCTTGTTCTAAGCATTTTTAGTGGTAAATTCCATGGCTAAAGCTAGATGATTCAGCATTATCGCTCTATATGTAACTCACTGGTTATAATTTATAAATTTCTTTTTATTTTAGCGTGTCGGTTTTATGTAGAGGAGCTGCTCCGAAGAACTCTGATCAGTATCATACATACAAACGATAATAGAACTTCCTCCTTTTTTAAGATACTTTAGTTCAAAAGAAAAATTATTTCAGTAGGTACTTAGATTACTTGGTTGTATGATCGATGTCGAAATTCGATTGTTAAATCCGGCAGATCGTAATACATCGGGCGATTGTATTAAGTTTCTAGTAGTGAAAACTACGTTTTTTGGTTCAAGGTTTCTCAAGAAGTAAACAAAATAACCTTGAATTTGCCAATCATAGTCTTTAGTACTTACTAGACAATCTGCTTAGATAGATTACGATCTGCCTAGAAAGATTACGATCTGCCTAGGCAGATTACGATCTGGTGAAATTCCGTTGCTTGCGTTTTATTCTGTAAATTATTACCTACATACATTTAACTACGCTTGTCATCATTAGGTACTTTACCTATGTAATAAGTACCTAAGTAATACTATTTGAAAAGGTTTAGCAAATGTAGGTACTGTGCTGTAGAAAACTAGTTCATGTAAGTAAAAAATCAAAATTTTCAATTCTCGTTTTTTAAAAATTTCGACGTAATGAGTAACAATAACTAAGATCTGTAAACGCCAGACAAAAATAACGGAAAGCCTTAAAAGTCTTATGAAACTTTATAACTTTGCCCACACAAAAATCTATTAGCTAACCGTTATGACCGCTGGTAGATTTCATAAATGTTACAAAATTAAATACCAACGTTATTTAATAAGTCTTTAAAGGGTTCAATTTAAAATGGGAATGCGGAATAAAATCGGGAAATGAATTATTTATCTTTCGCCCCTGACCAGTTACGCAACGCTCGCTTATACAATAGAAAACCTATTGTGTGTGATATGTGGGGTACCTACTACACAGATTCTTTTATATCATATGTGCCTAGTGATGTACCTACAAGGCTCCCGACCCTATTCTTAATTTCGAAGACTGATTGTACAGGACTTTTAAAAGACTGAAGGTGGTTTTCCACCAGAGGGGCGAGACGAGGATTGAAATCGCACAACAATAAACCTATCGCGAGAAGCGTGTTTCTGTTGCAGACTTAATTTATACTCTATATTGGAAGCAATACGGTTCATTTTTACACAAACAAATATTTCAATTCATGTCTCGCACATCCTCGTCAATCCTGACTATTTCCACCAAAGATGCGCGAGGCGAGGATTGAAATATTTGTTTGTGTAAAAATGAACCGTATAGCTTTCGATATAAGGTATAAATTAACTCTGCAACAAATTTCAATTATCGTCTCGCGTCGTCTCGTCTCGCCCCTCTGGTGGAAAATCGCCTAGGGTTCGAAATCATATTAAATTTCACATTTAAATTTATACTCTATAACGGAAGCAATATGGTTCATTTTTACACAAACAAATATTTCAATTCACGCCTCGCGATGTGCGAAATAGAAAATTTTGTCTCGTCAATCCTGACTATATCCACCAAAGATGCGCGAGGCGAGGATTGAAAATTTGCCATACAAATTTTAAATCTCGTCTCGGCCCTCTGGTGGAAAACCACCTTAACACTGCACAGGCCATCACTAGGTAAAAACAAGTCTGAAAAATCCCGTGTCTGTAATCTGCCGCGAATTCGTTAATTAGTTGATTTGCCTTCTACCAGCCGATGTCAACAAAAACTAGCACTAAGTGGGGTGAGGTTCTTCCTAATTGATTGGATTACGTTCTACACCAAGTTTGGCATTGTTTCGGGACAAAACATCAACTAACTATGATGAATGCCAAGGAAATCACGAAAACAACATATTTTAGGGAGCAAATGTTTGTATGATGAGTACGAGCATTTGTTTACGAGTCATGGATGGTTATATGTGTATTTAGAATATTTTAAATATTTGTTGTTTGACGTTGCAGGAATATTAGTTCCATTTGTACACAACAGATGGCGCTGTGCTCTGGCAGGCCAATTCTACATCTCGATGTTGAGTTTTTTCCTGGTAGTTATAAGTAGATTAAGAAATCTAATTTAAGATTTGTCTTCGGATTAGGCCGCAGTAAATAAATACTGAATCATACTGCCTAGTTTTTTTGATCTTACAATTAGACCTGTGTCGAATTGTCGATCGATCATTTCCCGCTGCCCGGATCGATCACGAATTCACGACCTATTAGGTTGTTGATCGACTCACAATGATCCGATCAAATGATCGATCGAGAGTGGACCTGTGTCGATCGATCATTTCCCGCGACCCGGGTCGATCACGACCTATTAGGTTGGTGATCGACTCATAATGATCCCATCAAATGATCGATCGCGAGTCTCAAGTGTTTTTGAGCCGCACAACACATGATTCGGTTCTCTATGCTCACGGGTCGTGGATCACGCACGTCACGGGTCGCAACGTGGGTCTCGGGTCTTTTGGGTACTGTGTACGATTCGTGTCGCGCGCGCGTTGGTATAGCGTTATATAATGAACACGTAATTATGTTTCGAGGTTATAAATAATAGTATATTTAAGTATTATAATTTTTTTTTTTTTAAATAAATAATATTTTTTATAAACTATTTGTTCGTTTTGTGTTATTAATTCAAATTCTTAATCACGATGATTAGATTTTATCACTGTGTAAATAGAAAATTTTGTCTTTCGAAACAAAGTGAGTGATCGAGTTAAGCGCGTAAACATCGATCTCAGTGATCGAATCCTTTTTGTGGCTCGCGACCCGATCACTCCTGAATGAATAGTGATCGAATCAAAGTGATTCGATCAATCACGATCGACTCAGGTCTAGTTAGAATCCCCTGATTAACAAATCAACCCCCATTTGTGACAGCCCCTGAAGGGTTCAAGGGTTGTACATTTGTAATAGGTTGGGGAAAAAGTTTCTTCGCATTTTTTAAGAAAATTCAAAACATTTTTTAATATAGTTTATTTACATTTAACTAAAGTATGTAGGTACCATTTTGTTCGATAACTTTCTGCCATCTTGTAGGTAGGGACATGATCCCATTGCTATAGAAATTATGGGGCTTCTGATCAAAATACCGCGACAAGTGGTTTTGGCAGTCCTTTCGTGATGTTAACCTGACACTGCCTAGAGAATTCTGAAGAGAGCGAAACAGGTGGAAATCTGAAGGTGCAAGGTCAGGACTATACGGCGGATGCATTAACACCTCCCAGCCAAACTCTCTTAATTTTTGCTGAGTGGCTTAAGATGTGTGAGGTCTAGCGTTATCATGATGAAAAACCACACCCCTTCTGTTGATTAATTCACCTTGTTGCGAGTTAAGCCGGGTTTCGCCATAGTCTGTGAAGCCTGACCGGCCTTTGACCACGACCTTTTTCGCACGTTCTTGTCGTATCCACTTTTCATCACCAGTTATCAGCTTCTTCAAAAATGGTTCGGTTTCATTACGTCGTAATAAGGAATCACAAATGAGTACACGGTTCATTAGGTTTCTTTCAGTGAGCTCGTGGGGTACCAAAATATCGAGCTTTTTTGTGTACATATTTTTTTTTAAATGCGCCAAAACTGTTTTGTGGTCAATTCCCAGTTCTTCAGCTACGTCGTAACTACTGATATGCCGATCTTGCTCAAGTTTTTCAAAAATGGCATCAATTTTATCCGTAATAGGGCAACCAGAGCAACGTGCATCTTTGACATCCAAATTTCCGGATTGAAAACGCTTAAACCAAATTTGTGCTACTCACACAGACACTGCACTAGGTCCATATACATCGCAAATTTTTTTCGCGGCTTGCGTTGAATTTTTACCTTTTTTGTAGTAAAATTTTAAAAATGTATCGAATTTCTTCAAAAGATTCACTCATCTTGACAGTACGAAAAACAAATGAAAAACACACATTTTCCTAATTTGAATTTGGAGTTATCTTTTTTAAAATCTAAATTTTTAATGAAACCAAAACCAGCCAGATACAAATATGTTGAATAATGAGTTTTGTATCGCAATAGCTATGTCGATGCGCGATTTCGATCGTCGCTTTTTGTTTTCTCTGGGCTTGTGCCTTTTGTCATTGTGTAAAATATGTGATTTGTTTTTCTATGTCGTTCATTAATATAATTTGGTTTATTTATAAAATGAGTTTACTTTAACATGGTAGCAGAGCTACGAAGATGATTACCTATAGTATAAACATGTAAGTAGATAGGGTTTACGATTTTACGAAGCAAATGGGTATATATTTAAAACCAGGTCCAGCATACACACATGAGTTGAATGGAGTTGCAGAAAGGTTTAATAGAACGGTAATGGATCGTGCCAGATGTCTAAGGAGTGAAGCAAAGATTGATAAATGTTACTGGCCAGAATGTGTACAGACAGCAGCATATTTAGGAAACAGGATACTTACGAATAGAGCTGAAAAGAAAAGTCCTTATGAAATATTCTATGGCACGAAACCGAACACAAAAAATTTGAAATTGTATGGAAGTCAATGTTTTGTAAGGATACCGGAAGAAATACGAACTTCAAAATTAAATCCAAAGGGTGTAGAAGGAATCTTAGTCGGATACACGGATACGGGCTACAAGGTTTTGATAGAAAACAATAAAATAGTGATAAGTCGTCATGTCATTTTCATAGATCCAGATGAAGAAATAATCAGATTCAGAAATACAGACGCTATAACTTCTGAAAGAATCACTCGAGAAGATGATATAAATAGAGAAGATGGGGATAACAATGATGTGGAAAATGAAAAAGACACAGAAGAACCTGAAGATGAGGAGATGAATTCACCAAGACGATCAAAAAGGGTAAGAAGATTGCCGGCAAAGTTCGATGACCACGTAGTTTATGTTAATGTTAGTGACGTAGGAGTACCGGATACCTATGAAGAAGCAATCAACAGTTCAGAAGCTGTGAAATGGAAGAAAGCAATGGATGATGAGATAAATAGTTTGGAGATGAATAAAACGTGGGAAATTGTTGATGAGCCAGTAAATAAAAAGATAATAGAACTGAAATGGATCTATAGAGTCAAATCATGTGGAAGATATAAAGCACGAGTAGTAGCCAGAGGTTTTCAACAAGTATATGGTGATAACGAAGACATATACTCACCTGTTGCACGAATGACAACAATGAAAACTTTAATGTCAATAGTATGTGTCAGAGGTTGGCACATAGAGAGTATGGACGTAGAAACAGCATTTTTGAATGGGACTATTAAATCGGAAGTTTATATTTATCCGCCAGAAGGATATGAAGTTGGAGAAAATAAAGTGTGCAAACTACGGAAAGCGCTGTACGGATTAAGAGAGAGTCCAAGAGACTGGTATGATTGTTTTAATGAATTTATGTTAACTGTTGACTTCAAGAGATCAGACCACGATTATTGTTTGTATATAGGAAATATGGATGGCAAGAAGATCTATTTATGTCTGTACGTAGACGACATTTTGATATGTGCGGAAGATGAAATTACGATACAAAATGTAAAACAAATATTGGAGAATAGATTTCGTATGAGAGACTTAGGAAAAGTAAAGCAATATTTAGGGATCGATATAGACTACAAGCCACATCAAAGGCAGATGAATTTAAGTCAATGCAAGTATATAGAAAGCTTAGCAGAGAAATATAAAATTAAGAATTCTAAGAATTATGAGACACCCATGGAACAAAATTTATCAATAGAAGCTGGCGGAATATGCTATGATTTAAAGTATAGGAATCTCATTGGAGCTCTTATATATGTTGCGAGTGCAACGCGACCAGATGTTGCCTACAGTGTCAACTATTTAAGTAGATTCCAAAACTGTTATAGTAATGTACATTTTAAATATGCGTTACGTGTTTTGCAATATTTATATAACACTCGACATTTAACTTTAAATTATAACGCGGTATTTAAAGATAAGTTAGATGCATTTGTGGATGCTGATTGGGCAGCAGACAAAAATGATAGAAAGTCAACTACGGGTATTGTGTTGAGAGTGTATAATAATCCAGTATTGTGGAAGACTCGCAAACAGAGTATCGTATCAAGAGCGTCTACTCACGCGGAGTACTATGCCTTAGCTGAATGTGTTAGTGAAGTGTTACCAGTGATAGGAATATTAAAAGATTTGCAGGTAGATATAGAACAGCCAGTAAACGTTTATGAAGATAACAGCGGTGCCATAGTTCTTGCGCAAAAGGGAAAATTTTGTAAAAATTCTAAACATATAGATATAAGTTACCATTTTGTAAATGATTACGTCAAGAAAGGCATTATTAATGTTACAAAAATAAGTACTGAAGACCAGCTAGCGGATATCCTAACAAAAGCTTTAGGCAGAATAAAATTTAAGAGATTGAGGGAGTTAATTAACATATATTAATATTAGAATCTGAAGTAATGTTTGTTTTTAAGTTTATTGTTTTTTAAAGATTGTATTGCTCACAAAACTCAAGGAGGTGTGTTGAATAATGAGTTTTGTATCGCAATAGCTATGTCTATGCGCGATTTCGATCGTCGCTTTTTGTTTTCTCTGGGCTTGTGCCTTTTGTCATTGTGTAAAATATGTGATTTGTTTTTCTATGTCGTTCATTAATATAATTTGGTTTATTTATAAAATGAGTTTACTTTAACAAAATAGTACAGCCAAAGAGATTTTATTACAAGTTCAAACATACTATAATGCGAAAAGACTTTTTCCCCAACCTAAATATACATATTATTATCATAATTTCTCCGTTATCTAGAATCCATAACACAAACTCTTAATGATGCTTACTTTGGGCTAGATAATAGGTGTCAGTGTATGAATATTATTATTTTAATTCTTTATAGTATCCTAAAAAGAAAGTTTAATTATAAAGTATGAAAATATTAAAAACTAGCTGTGCCCGCGACTTAGGTTGCGTGGACATCGGAAAATAACATCATGTGGTACGTAGGTAGGGTAGGTTACATGACTTTACTTGAGCATTTATTTGGTTAATGAATATAAACCAAGAAAAGGTTATAGTGAGTCAACCTCAAGAGATAGACGATACGAGAAAGAAAGACGAGAGGAGAACGATTCCGGTATATATTTAGTACATGACAGCGCACGTAATGAAAGCTCTGAAAAGGAATATTTTTTCCACGTTTTTGGAACATATTTAATTGATGCTCAGCTCCTGTATATTGTAGCGTGATGTTATATAACCTATATAATACATTGACAAATGAATTAAGTATCCAACACAATAAGATTTTTCAATTTGATTAGTGTAGTTCCTTTTTTTTTTTGGAAAAGCTTTTATTGCTGAATAGAGTAGTTCCTGAGTTAACCGCGTTCAACCAAACAAACAAACTCATCAGCTTTATAATATTAGTATGGATAATATTTGTTTCAGAAGCGAATGAGTGATACAAAATGTGTGTTGTAGATAATATAATGAAATAAACAGACTTAGGTTTATCTATACAGGTTTTAGTGAAGCGATCAGATAAATCTGAGCGTGTATGGGCGCTATAAAGAGTCCTCTCTTAAATAATACCTTTTTTTATCTGCAAAGTGCACAATAATTTTCAAAACAATTTAATATCACTATCAAGTAGAATACGAAAAACCTCTAGCAAGTAAATTAATTTACCATTCTTTTGTGTCTATAATAATAATGTTAAAACATAAAACGTGATTTTTCGGAACTTCATAGAAGCCGCTAAGTAATATTTTTCAAGGGTCAATTCTACTGCTATTACGGCAGTGACGCAAAAAGAGATTTTCTTAAAAGGGAAGGTGGGTTTTAAGTAAGCCAATCACAGTAAGTGGTATTGTATTTAAATGGTACGTAAATTCAAGAAATATCAACTGAATAAGTCGAATTTTAGGACTTCATACCTACCTATATGTATATTTTTGATCAAAGATGATAATATCATAAATGTGTAGATTTTGTTATTAATAATATTAATTTCTTTGTATTTTTATACATGGATCTTACATTGCTGCGATGTGAGATGGTTAATATTTTATGTCTAAACTGTTTATTATTTTGTATAGCTCACTGTACATTTGTTCAGTTAACTACTTGTGTGAATGTAATTAGCTGTAATTAGCTTCCTATCACTATAAGTGACTACTTATTACCTATTATGTGTTATCAGCTGATGATTTACCGAATAAAATAAAATAAATAAATAAAAATATCAGTTATTTATGTATTTTCAGACGACCGGCTGGCCGAGCGGTCTATACCCCTTGCTATACAGGCTTATTAGGTGAATGGTTTTGGGATTGAATCCCGGTGGGAGCGAATGTTTGTCTAGTGAGTACAAGCATTTGTTCACGAGTCATGGATGTTTATATATTTAGTAAGTATATTAATAATATTTATATACATCATTATTATCAACATTTCTCCGTTATATAGTATCCATAACACAAACTCTTAATGGTGCTTACTTTGGGCTAGATAACAGGTGTGGGTGTATGAATTTTATTACTAAAATATTATTTTAGCAGTAATTTAAACTAATTAATAAAGATTAAAGATAACAATGTCCAAAGCATATAAAAAATATTGTGATATCGTAAAATCCAATGCGAAAGTTACTTTGAATTCCACACGGGGATAGATCACATTCTGTGAAAAGACAAAGATTACTTTTGGGCACACCTTACACCAGAGAACAGCAAAGGTGGTCAAGTGAGACTGTTATATTGCCAGCATAGGAGATAAGTCCACCCAACACAGGCCGCACAAACATAACAAAGACTACGAAGCTGAAAAATTCTGTAAGAAAGAGGTCCTTTAAATATTCCCCCAACGTCTTCTTTCTTTAAAAAAAATATTAATGTAGTGAATTCTAAATAAAATTTTCCTTGGTGTCCATTGACACCAAGGTCACCACCAAGGGACTTTGTTAATCACTATATAGGAGTTTAGGCTTATACCAGATATTTCTTTATATTTTAATGCCACTTTTACGTAATAAGAAGGATGTGTGCCAATCAACTAATCGTTTGTTCCGGACGAGTGCATGTAGGGGGATTAGAATTACTCTTGTGCTTGCCCAAGTGGCAACGGGACTACTGACTCTTTCGGGTAATTTACACTACTGTCTTATTGAGTATATTTTTTCCTCTTTATTTGGGTTAACAAACTGTGTACACAATCTTCTAATAATTAACAATTATACAGACCAAATCTGATTCATTGTACCACCAACAACATTTTTTTTATACAACTAGATGACAAACAAGCTGACGGCCCACCTGGTAGTAAGCGGTTACCGCCGCCTATAGACACCTGCAATAACAAGGAAAAGCACTTGATATTGCATCCTGAGGCCTAAGATGAAATGCCGTTTATGCCCAGTAATTACACTGGCTACCTTTCCCTTCAATCCGAAACACAGCGAACTGTTTCACGGCTGAAATAAGAAAGGCGGTGGTACCTACCCAGGCGACCCTACATATCGGTCTACCACCTAGTAAAAACATTATCCGCGAATTAATTTTAGCATTATATGAGAAACATGATGATGCTAGTTTGTGTAACATTTTATGATAGCAAAATGTGCTCACGGTGTCAGTTTGTCGGAGAGTGTGAGGACGAGCTTGGGACTTTATTATTTGCATGATGGGATACCAATCTGGTGGTACACTCCAACCATCTTCTCTATTGAATGGAGAGTACCACCAGTGTGGAGTGTAGTGCTCGCGAAATAATGAGACAATACTATCATTAAACTATGCAAAGTATAATGCTAATCGAGCTATCAAACTTTTGTTTCACCCGAAGCAAGTTGTGGTGAACTCTCGTCATAAGACTAGTTAGTTTTACTATCTATAAAAAGTTTGTTGCAATCAATTGAATTCATAGCTGTATCTTATGGTGGTAGGTAATCAAAAATTGTCTTTGTTTCTTCAGTAAGTAAGGTTTTCTGAGCTCATCTAGGTGGAGTTGGAATCTGTGCTCGGAAGCAGGGGGCTAGGATAACGAAGATAGGAAAATAGATAGATAGCGTTATATCTTCCCAAGATAGGAAGATTACTGTTCGGTGCATCAGCACCTTACACCGCTGTGACGTATACGGCCTACGTCACACGCCGACGCGCTTGCACCTTAATTGTAATTGTTAATTAGTATGAATCACGGCCTGATCGTGTATACTCGTGAAAACATTTTAACATTAACATTAACTTTGTGGAACATTAATATATACTGTATTACGTAACAACTTTATCATTTAACATTCCCACCTCACAACCCTCAACTCACCCCGAACATTGGTCCTTCGAGCTTTGGACCTCGCGCGCGTCGTTTCTCCGTATCGGGGCCGTGAGGTGGTTGAATTAGTGAATCAAAAGTGAAGTGTTGGGTTGGAGGTGAACATTGGGATTGCAACCGCAATCTTGGATCGCCCGTATCTACCAGGTACTCGTAGATAAACAGAGAGAAGAAGAAGCACAGCAGTTAACAAGTAAGATCTTTCATTTTTATTTTAATCAGAACAATGGCATCTTTAGAGTCTCAATATTTACTTGCCGAAGAGATAACGAAGAGCTTGAAAAACTTTCGTAAGGATGGAGCGGAAAGGAAAAGCCATGTCGAATATTTTAAAAGGTGTTGGGGTAAGTTAGAGGAACTATGGAATGAATTCCAATATAACCATGACCAACTGAGCTTGAATTTGAGTCAAGGCGAATCTTATTTTGTTGATAAGGTGTATGATAGGGTAAAAGAAGATTATAGAATCTTGCAAAGATTAATCAACGAAGGGTATCAAAAACTTCGATCTAGCTCCGATTCAGCTATGTCGATAGAGCAACAGGAAGAACAAGGTCAATCGTCAAAAACTCAAGATAGTACGACACCCTCTGAAGAAGAACCTAAAAAACACCAGGGTGGCTATAGCAAACTGGATGAAACATTAAGAAAGCAGGAGGCAAATTTTAGAGCCTTTTCAAATTCCGTAGCAAGCATTTGTTTAGATGAAATCTCAGATAGATGGGAATTTGAAGACGCGCTCAAATTGTTAGAAAATCGTTGGTCAGCAATCGATAGCCTTCATTGGGGTATTGACTGCGAGCTAAACGGAAAGAACTTGGCATACGAAGTTCAATATGCCAAATGTGCGAGTCAATTTCGAACATTGAAAAAAGATATAAATATAAAGATGTGGTCTCAACAACATAAAGAAAGGTCTACTCCACATTTAGAGATTCCTGTGTTCAGTGGAAATTATAATGACTGGCAATCTTTCAAAGACCTCTTCACAGAGGCCATACACAATAATTCAACATTATCACACGCACAAAAAATGCAGTTTTTAAAATCCAAAATCAGAGGTGAAGCCGAGCGACTTGTAAAACATTTAGCAATTAGTTCGGAAAATTATCTGACTTCTTGGGAGATTCTTAATGATAGATATGACAATAAAAGGTTTATATTTATGTCACACATGAATATTTTATTCGGCCTTCCGAACATTCAATACAGTAACACTGTCCAAATTAAAAGGATGCATGACGTCACGAAAGAAACATTAAATGCTATTAAAAACCTAGGGGTAGATATAACAACATGGGGTCCTATGGTAGTTTATGTTTTATGCCAAAAAATGGACTCAGAAACATATTCAAAATATGTAGATTCGCTAAAAAACACGCGAGATCTACCGGACCTGCAAGAATTACTCGATTTTCTGGAGAGTAAATTTAGAACATTGGAAACATCATTTCAAATTCAACGAAAACAAGAACATTCAGTTAATTCTAAAACATATAATTACAAGAAAACTAATTATAATTTAATGCAAAAAGGAAATAACAATTACGCAAAAACATTACATGTATCGAGTTTCAAATGTCCATTATGCAAAAGCGAGCACGGTATTTACAATTGCAAAATATTTCTACAAATGCCGAATGACAAAAAATTAAACACAATTAACAATCTTGGAATATGCAAAAATTGCTTATTTTCACATTACGGAAAAACGTGCATTTCAACAAAAACTTGCCAAAAATGTTGTGGAAAACATAACACCATCTTACATGAAGCTTTGACAAAAACTTATGCTAGTGGGATGAATTCGATACCTTCTAGGCCGGTGAGACCGACAGAAAATAATGCAGCCAGCACGTCACACGTGTCTCAGAATGACTGCTCAGAGATCTTACTAGCTACGGCTCAGCTCAAAGTCTTGGGAGCAAACGGAACATATTATATAATGCGAGCATTAATCGATCAAGGCTCCCAGATATCAATTATAACCGAGCATGCAGCCCAACTATTAGGAATTAAAAGAGAAAAATGTAAAGGTGTGATTTACGGAGTAGGCCACCGAGAGAACAACTCAAAAGGAAAGTTAAACATCACTTGTCTCTCAATGTATAACGACTATAGTTTTAACTCTGAAGTCATTATCATGAACAATTTGGTAAAAAGCCTTCCGAATAAATCATTCCCGAAACCATCATGGACTATGATCCAAAACATTAATTTAGCCGATCCCGAATTTTATGTGAGTAGGCCTATAGACTTACTACTCGGGGCTGATATTTATTCAAATATAATTTTAAGCGGAATAGTAAAGAGCGATGATGTAACACAGCCGATAGCCCAACAGACACAACTTGGGTGGCTCTTGTGTGGAAACGCACGAACTTTTCATTGCAACGTCGTCGTTACTAATATCGAAGACATTCAACAGTTTTGGGAAGTGGAAGATATAGAAGAGGAAGGAGAACTTTCAACAGAAGAGATCGAGGCTGTGAAATATTTCCAAGAGACAACATTAAGGCACAAAAGTGGTCGATATGAGGTACGAATTCCAATGAAGCCAGGTTTTCAGAACATTCTTGGATCATCCAAAACAAAAGCATTGGCTCAATTTCATAAACAGGAACAGAAATTTGAAAAACAAATGAAATTGGCTGAAGCTTACAAAACATTTATGCAAGAATATCAACAATTAGATCACATGGAAAGTGTGAGTGACACCGCGACACCAGAATGCTACCTACCTCACCATGGCGTGGAACGTGCAGAATCAACAACAACAAAATACAGAGTTGTCTTTAATGCATCATGTAAAACATCAACCGGGTATTCATTAAACGACTTAATGTACACAGGCCCTAACTTGCAACAAGACCTGCAATCTCTTTTATTAAAATGGAGACAATATCAATATGCTTTTACTGCTGACATCCAACAGATGTACAGACAGATTCTAGTAAACCGTGCTGATACACCATTGCAGAAGATCGTGTGGAGAATATCTCGAGAACAGCCCATTCAGTCGTTCGAATTAAAAACCGTAACATACGGAACCAAAGCCGCGCCTTTTTTAGCCATGATGACGCTAAAAAGATTAGCAGCTGACGAACGTGTCCGATTCCCATCAGCATCGAAGGTGGTAGAAGAATGCTTCTATATGGATGATCTGGTCCATGGTGTACACAGCATTGAAGAAGGAACGAGACTAATCCAGAATATTTATCTACTTCTACAATCAGGAGGCTTCATATTGAGAAAGTGGACGTCAAACAATGCTCAATTATTAGCAAATATTCAAGAAGAGCAAAATAACAAAACAATATTTAATTTTAAAAGCGAGAACACAACAAAAACACTGGGATTAGGTTGGAATCCCGAAAAAGACATGTTTACATTTAAATATGAAATTGGAAAACAATCGAAAATCACAAAACGCATTCTACTCTCCGAAATATCAAAGATATTCGATTCTTTGGGCTGGCTGGCTCCGTTGGTGATAAAAATGAAAATTTTATTTCAAAAGGTATGGAAATCAAAAACTAAGTGGGATGAACAAGTTTCAGTTAACATTTACAATGAATGGATAAAATTACGAGAAGATCTGCATTTAATACAACAGTTTCAAATACCTAGATGGCTGTTAAGTAACAAAAATGACGTCATGGAACTGCATGGATTCTGTGACGCCTCGGTAGAAGCTTACGCATGTGTTGTGTACGCTCGAATAAAAACACATTCAGAGGTAACAATTGTAGCCGCAAAAACTAAAATAGTGCCCTTAAAAAAGAACCTAACATTACCAAAGTTGGAATTAAGCGGGGCATACTTACTATCTAAACTTATCAATAAAATAAATACAACATTAAATACATGTAAAATAGAAGTGTATGGTTGGACGGACTCTAAGATTGTTTTAGGCTGGCTACAAGGGGAGTCTAGTCGTTGGAAGCCCTTCGTAGCGAACAGAGTCAAGCAGATAACCGCAGTTATGCCAGCTCAGCTATGGCGTTACGTAAACACAAGTGAAAACCCCGCAGATCCCGCCAGTAGAGGCTTATATGCATCTCAGCTATTAAAACAAGAGTTGTGGTGGAAGGGTCCCAATTTTTTGTCAACATTTAAACCTTCCAACTCCCCTGTAACATTTACAACAGACCAGGAAAGGAAGCTGGGACAAACCAACATCGTTCAAACCTTAGATATTGAACAAAACATTATACACATATTATTAACAAAACATAATAATTTTAATAAAATACTACGTATTCTTGCTTGGATACTAAGGGCATTGACACCGAAACGTAAACAACTACCGAGCTATATCACCTTACACGAGCTGCGAAAAGCTAAATTAACAATTATTAAATATGTACAATTTCTTGAATATGGAACGGAAATAGCAACATTGCGAAAACAAGAACAATTACAATCTAAATCGAAATTATTAAACTTAAATCCGTTCATTGATCAAGAAGGCATCTTACGTGTAGGAGGAAGACTTGCCCACGCAAACATAAACATGGAAATGAAACACCCAAAAATCATTCCATCCAACACTCGACTTGCATCCCTTCTCATCAGTCAAGCTCATGAGCTAACATTCCACGGCGGACCACGTCTCACCCTGGCAACATTGAGGCAAGAATACTGGGTCACCGGTGGTAACAACACAGTGAAGAAAGAGCTAAGGATGTGCATAACGTGTCGCAAACAAGAAGGAAGGAAACAAGAACAGCTGATGGGAAACTTACCAGAAGCGAGGAGCAACCCTGCTATGCCATTTCATCACACTGGAGTGGACTATACCGGGTTCGTAGATATAAAGGCGAACAAGGGAAGAGGAGCAAGAACATTGAAAGGTTACGTGGCCATTTTTGTCTGCATGGTGACCAAGGCGGTGCATTTGGAACTCGTTACCGACCTATCTAGTTCAACATTCATAGCCGCCCTTCGAAGACTAGCAGCAAGAAGAGGTTCTCCCCGCCATTTGTATAGTGACAATGGCACTAACTTTGTCGGGGCCAACAGAACTATTCAAGAAGAATATCAACGCCTCCAAGAACTATTTACAGACAGTTTCTTAACCGAGGTCACGGAGATGAACATTGAGTGGCATTTCAATGCCCCTTCATGGCCAAGCGCAGGAGGACTTTGGGAACGTGCAGTGCGAAGCCTAAAACATCACTTAAGACGTGTAGTAGGTGAACAAAAACTCACCTTCGAAGAGTATGCTACAGTCTTAGCGCAATTAGAGGCCTGTCTAAATTCACGTCCCCTGTGTGCTCTAACTGAAAACATAGAGGATTTAGATTTTTTGACACCAGCTCACTTTTTGACAGGAAGATCGGGGCTGACAGTAATACAAACCAAGGAAGATGCTCGAACACGCTGGCATCTAACGCAGAAAATTACGCAGGATATCTGGAAGAGATGGCATACAGAATACTTAACTCAACTAACAGCCCGTCAAAAATGGCAACAACCTCGAACTAACATAGAAACTGGCAACATAGTTGTGATTCACGAAGATAACCTTCCCCCGGGGAAATGGGCGCTAGGGAGAGTGGTGGACGTGCACCCAGGCAGCGATGGATACGTGAGAGTAGTATCGTTAAAAACAAAAAATGGCATATTAAAAAGACCGGTTGTAAAACTGTCGGTACTACCCCTAGAAAATAAAGAAAAACAAACAGAACAAGAAAGGAATAAAAGATTAAGCCAAAAAACTAATACGAGCTTCTTATCAATGGCATTAATGTTTATATGTTTTACTGCACTTTTATCACCCGGAAATGCTTTCAACGCAACTAAGTTAAATGAACATCAAAAGATTTATTTTGATAGAATAGCGGACATGCAACTTATCCGAGACGAGTGGAAGATAATTGCATATTATGATTTAAATCCGTATTGGGACAGTACCTTGACCTTTAATAAATACTATAAACATATAGAAAACATATGTGATGCAATGAAACCTAAGTCACATTGCGAGCTAATCATATTACAGATACGTCACTCATATGACGAATTTGAACGTAACAATGAAGTTTTGCTGAATAAACAATCAAGCGCTCATTCACGTCGTCGTCGGGGCCTTATCAACGGTGTCGGGTATCTGGCGAATAGTCTATTCGGAGTACTCGACGACCGATTCGCAGAACAATATCAGAAAGATATTAGCATGGTTCGAGATAACGAAAAACACCTGGCTCGCCTCTGGAAGAATCAGACTTCGATACTAGAAGCTGAATATAAATTACTAAAACAAACGAAAGAATCCATACTGAAACAAAACAAATTTGTAATTCAACACCTATCTACACTCGATAACGCAACAAACAACTTAGCGAAACAAGTCAAGGAAGATGAGTATAAAACAGACTTTACTCTGCTAGCAATGGCTACCAGTAACATATTGACCCATCTGAAAAACGTCCAAGAAGCCCTGTTAGAAACTATAACAAGTATCTACAATGGAAAAATGAATATTCATATCTTAAATCCTGAACGACTGCAGCGTGAACTGGGCATCATCTCTGGGTATTTGGCCAAGGATCTGACATTACCTATATACAACATCCAGACTGACATGAGAAACATTTATCATCTACTAACTATGAAAGCGAGAATTACCAAACAATATCTCATATTTGAAATAAAATTGCCACTTATAAGCAGAGATAGCTACGTACTATACAATATTCTACCCATACCCTATCAATCGGGAAAAAATATGATCGCCGTTTTACCCATTGAAGAATACATGGCTATAAACTTACATAAAGATTCTTATTTACCTGTAACTAATTCCGAGTTACAACACTGCCTGTCACGTGACTCCTTAACATACCTATGCCGATTAAAAACACCTATTTATAAAATGAAAACAGATAATGACCTCTGTATTCGAAATGATAATCAGATAGATCAGTGTAAAGCAAAGATAAGCACGTGCCAAAATAGATGGAGAAGTTTACACCACCTTAATCAATATTTATATTTTTGTTGCGGTGAGTGTCAAGTACGTACATTGTGCACGGATCGGGTTACGATCCATCAGCTGAGCGGTGCGAACATAATAAATGTAAATAATAACTGTGAGGTGAAAACGGATAACTTCACAATTTACACCCACAACACATTAGAAAACAGAATTGAAATAAAAGATTCTAACGAAACACCTTACATTGCATCTATAAATCACGTTATAAATATAACAGTAGAGCCTATTGGAAAAGATCAGACTCAAAATTCAAATAAACTGTTTGAAGATATAGAGGAAAAGATAAAAGTAATGAAACAGCAAGAACCGTTATTAACAGAAATTTCGGTGCATGATGTGCACCACTACACGCTCATATATAGCATATTGGGTGTAGCTGCGTTTGTGGTGATAATCATCGCTTGTCGTCGAGTGCGCCGCCGCTGGCGCGCTGTCGAGCCGCCGTTGCCGGTGGCAGCGCCGCCTGCAGCCGCTGGGGCTGTGCCACAGGAGTGCGCGGGCCCGCGGTCTGCGTGCACACACGCAGCCAATGTGGAACCAGTGATAAGTGAATGTAGTGCGCGTGTGAAAAATAGTGATCGATGTGAGTCTGTTCCGCGTTATACAGAAAGGGGTACAACCCCCGTAGTGCTAAAAAGGTCATTCAGTGAAACTTAAGTGAAAAACTAAGAATGTGAAATAAGAATAGTAAATTAGGAACTTTAAGAATATAGTATACTTACTTACTTACTTTTATATCCTTTTTTTAAACTAAAAACAATAACAAGTGAAATAGAAAATATTGTTTGTATTGTACTTTAATATATTTTTTTATTACTTTTCCTACATTATCTTATTATTAACTTGTCAACTTTTATCTTATTATGTAACATATTTTTAGAACACTTTGCGCCCTCGGCAAGATGTTCGGTGCATCAGCACCTTACACCGCTGTGACGTATACGGCCTACGTCACACGCCGACGCGCTTGCACCTTAATTGTAATTGTTAATTAGTATGAATCACGGCCTGATCGTGTATACTCGTGAAAACATTTTAACATTAACATTAACTTTGTGGAACATTAATATATACTGTATTACGTAACAACTTTATCATTTAACATTCCCACCTCACAACCCTCAACTCACCCCGAACAATTACAGTATACCCTGTTGTCCTTATTTATATATTTTGACACTTGGACCTGTTTGACTCCTTGGACTTTTTGACCCTTAGACATTGGACTCTGGAAGGACACAAAGTTGCAGTATAAGTATAAGTGAACACTTATAAATTTGCCAAAGACAGATATCTTCAGTGTTCCCGTGACCACGATCGCTGCAAAGTAACCGAAACGTTGGGTATATAATAACAATGTAACATCTAATTAAACGCGAGTTAAGTCCGGTAAAATGGTTTGATTTCAAACATTTTCCTTATTTTATTTTTTACATTATAATAAACGTTTGAAAAATATTCAGAAAAATATCTAATAAAGAAAAAAAAAACATGTCCTGTGGCGGGAATTGAATCGGCGACCTTTAACAATTCTAGTATTTCTTTAAGTGTATATGTTTGCGTTATACTTAATAAGCTAACGTCCGCCTCTCAATATCGACACAATTAACGGGACATGCTTAGAATTAGATATTCTTCTATAGAAAAAATAGATGCAGTTAGCGAATAATAAATACAACAATCTTATCCCTCTTCAAAAGCTGTTGAAACAAAGGGATATGAATCAAACAAAATGTTAAAAAAATGTTTTTAAGTCAATTATTAACGTTTTGTTCGTGGCCAATTCTGCCTTCCGCTGCCCGCCTCTTCCAATCAGCCACTCTTTATGCTCAGATCAATACGGAGCCTGACAAAGGTAACAGAGATAGCTTCACAAATAAAAGACAAACGGGCCATTTAAAATCTTATTTACACTCAGCCAACCATCTCGAGTATTGGCGGTGATATTTTTTATCTTTGTCAACCTTTGATCGGTTTGAGAAGCTATAATTGTTGTTGAATAGAAAATCTTGAAAACTTCGCATCTCAAGCTTCTTGTTAACAATGGATGTGGAATAAAAACTACGTTAACCTATACTTATAATAGTGAAAAAAGAATTGTTTTTGGGCAAAAATATTTACAAGATATGTGAATTAGGGATTGCAGTAGGTCTATGCCGACCACATAGTCTCTTTCAAACACAACTTTTTAACCCCCGACGAAAAAAGAGGGATGTTATAAGTTTGACGTGTCTGCCTATCTGTGTATCTGTGTGCCTGTCTGTGGCATCGTAGATCCTAAGCGAATGGACCGATTTTGATTTTTTTTTTGTATGAAAGCTGACGTAACTAGGATAATAATAATAATATAATAATATTCATACACTCACACCTATTATCTAGCCCAGAGTAAGCATCATTAAGAGCTTGTGTTATGGATGCTAGATAACGAATAAATAGTGATACTAATATGTATATAAATATTAGAAATATACTAAATAAACATATAAACATACACGAGACACGAGTCAAAAAAGGAGCTAGGAAGGATGGTTTCAAAACCATATCAGTTCAGGCATTTCATGACTATCAACTCGTTTTCTGCATGATAAAAGGGTTTTACTAACTGTCACAGATCCGATTTATTTGAAATTTGGTGTACTGTCCCCTCGGTGACATTCCCATGCCATAGTAACCTTGAGCTGTTCTTGAGCATGAAAAAATCAGTGGGATGCATCATTCTTCTCAAACTTACAGAAGATACAGCGTGTTTGGGCTCATAAGAATAAGTAGTCTCAATGAGATGGTGTTAGATAGATGATTAATGAGGCCGAGGGTTACTTAAAATTTTCATTTTTATATTTTTATATCAAAAAAATGTAAAGCGGGCGTGTAGGTACTAAAACGTCTATTCTAAAATTCTTACAGTTTTGTCAATTTTTATTGTGTAGTATTATTTTTGCCGACTTCAAAAACGAGGAGGTTCTCAATTCGGCCGGTATGCTTTTTTTTCTATGTAGGTACACCGATTACGCCGAGATTACTGATCAGATTTACGTGATTCTTTTTTTGTTCGATGCGGAATATCTGCCATTTAATCCCATAAATTTTTTTTCAATTTTTTTTTATACAACTAGATGACAAACAAGCTGACGGCCCAACTGGTGGTAAGCGGTTACTGCCGCCTATAGACACCTGCAATAACAAGGAAAAGCACTTGATATTGCAGGTGCTTTGTCATGCTGAGGCCTTAGATGAAATGCCGTCCATGCCCAGTAATTACACTGACTACCTTTCCCTTCCATCCGAAACACAGAGAACTGTTTCACGGTTGAAATAAGAAAGGCGGTGGTACCTACTCAGGCGACCCTACATATGGGTCTACCACCCAGTTAAATCAGTTTGGTATTTGGTTTTTATAAATAAAAAAACTGAATTTAGTAAGTCGTCTACGTATTTTTTTCTATTGTTACATAAATAATATTAAGAAGCTTGCCAATCGATTGAGAGTAAAGTGGCTTATAAAGAGCAAAACCAACAAAAGCACTCCTGTCTAAATTAACTGATGAAGCACTAACAAGTTGAAACTGAGATTTTGTTTTCATCCAACTCCTCGCAAAGCGTATGCAATCGGTCGCAGCAGATTTATTAAAGCTTAGAATTATTTTGGGCGTTATTTTTAATGCGATGTTTCTTCAATCCTTGATACT
The DNA here is from genome assembly GCA_947347705.1 of Nymphula nitidulata. Taxonomy (NCBI): domain Eukaryota; kingdom Metazoa; phylum Arthropoda; class Insecta; order Lepidoptera; family Crambidae; genus Nymphula; species Nymphula nitidulata. Next base: position 11,391,721 of record OX374634.1, on the reverse strand, counting down.
TATTAGAGAGTTAAGCCATAGTCAACCTTAGCAGTATTTATCTCTCAAATTTCAAGATTGCGTTGTGTTAGGTTCCTGCGGCGATGGCGGATAAAGTCGCCAAAGCTCTTTGCAATCGGTAGGAAATCTTCCTTCTTGTCAATATGCCATTTGCTCTAAGGGTCTGTTTTTCAAGAAAAATATTTATATAGTAGGTACTTAAGTATTCTGATTCAAATTTAAGCGATTGGATCGATTGTGATACCTTTAATGCTTATTGAACTTAACTACTTACTAAGATGATATTCACCGTAATATTATAATTAATCATGGCATGTAATTAATCGAAGTTCTAATAATTACCAATATTGTACTCTAAAAATCGGACCTGCCTTCTAAATTAATTAGTCAGCCACATTTCATGCGCCTCTAAAAATTGCTATATTAGCCGCAAATATAATTGATGCTTCTATAAATATGACTTAGTACGATATTATTTTTAAGCATCTAAATTTATGGCATATATTCAAGCAATAACGTCCAAAAAATCTGCAAATTGACACCAAAAAATACTGTTACTGACATCTAATTTTATAACATAGTGTGATTAAAAATAAAGTGAAGCCTCAAAATTATATGCAATATTATTCACATGTCCGAATTTTATTTGCCCGAATGTTTTGTTTACCATAAAAGACATGTGACATACTCTTTATTAACCCGAACATTAGATTCCATAATTATACAAATGCCATACTATATTGTTTTCGAATTTATCTAAGCTATGCATTTGCTCATGATATTTCACTATAATCGATCCAAGTCGCTTCCGTATAAACTTAACCTAACGCCTTTGTCCTAAAAAGCGATTGGCTTCCTGGCACTTCGCCGGCCGCTCCCGCGGCACGCTCGCTTCGCTCGCTCGGCTCGTGCGTTGTCTTTCATGTTCTAAGCTAACTTAAACCTATTGATTGTTTAGTTGAAACGAACCTAACCTAAACCTATTGATTGTTTAGTTTAAACAGTTTTTTTTTCTAGAAGCAATGTCGATGGCAAATGATGTTATGGCATGTGATAATTACAATGATTATAACAAATGATGTTGAAATTGAGAAATTGACTTTATGGGAAACAAAGTTTCTAACACGTGACTAATATAGTAAACAATGAGTATTCGCTGCGGCCATCTCACTCGCGCTAAACAGATCGTGCAGTGCCTATTTTCATTATTATAGAATATTAAGTATTACTTTTAATGCTAAATTATAAAATATGATGTTCTTAGTGGGAGCTTAAACGATGTTTTTTTGAGGAACCTTTATTGAATGAGTAAAATTTTGGGGGCGACTTAAAAATTCCGTGGCTGAGTCATTAGATTAGGTGCTTAGCTTTAAATTAGTGAGACAAGTTATAATAATTGTTGTTCATAATTTGGTGCCATTTTGGAAATATTATATGGCATTCTAAAGAAGGTGAGTTATTTTATTAGGAGCTTTTTCATTTTCCCGTGGCCTAGTTATTATTTTTGAGATTGGTTGCCGTGTCCAAATTAAAATTTTGCGGCTCGGTTTATTATATCTCATATTATATTTACTAACAAGGCTAACTGTCACAGAAATATTTTCATAACATTTATTTATGTACACACAAAAGGTGCAGAAGACAGAATACATAAAAGCGGTTGAGTACACTCTTGCAAAGACGTAGGTTAATAGTTTTAAGGTAACTCGAACAAAAGGGGTCATCTGTAGTTGACAAAAAAAATCCGACGATAAATTGATTCATTCTATAATTAAAAAACTGAAAACAATGATAAAAATATCAGCATAAAGTGTTTTACCCTGAGTTACCATACTTTCCTGCGCACTCTGCTACTAGAGTGTGCGCACACGCAGCACATAATGGCGAAAGATAGGATAGGATGGTTAGTTTCTGGATGCAAAGAAGTAGACACCCTGAACGGGTCTATAGCAACTTCTAAAACTTCGGACACATTTTTAAAGATGATCCTGGTTCATTCTGAAGTTGTGCACCTAAGATGATGTGAAAAACAATAAGTATATTACCACAGGCCACCACAACCAATCATAGTATCAGGCTAGAGTAAAGGAGGACCTTCCGTAGAAAAACAAACTGGAAATTCGAATTCCGTAAGAGAGTAGCCCCTCTGAGTAGACCGTTCCTTTAATACACTTTTTTAAACGTAGCAATTAATAAATTATTTATTCATTATTGAAGCTAGTATGCTGCAATATTAAATAACAATTTAATAATTCAACAATAACTAAGTAACGAAATAATACTCAATTATATATTTCCCCAATAAATTAATTTTACTGTTTACTTAAGTCCTGTTTTCATAATTATACTGAATAATAATTTTAATATATTGAGTCCTCTGCAAATTTACATAATCCCCAATAACAATTTGTAACTCTCCTGCATATTTCAGCAATTCCACTTCCAAATTACTTTTCCACTTACCAAATATAGCGTTCAAATTGAAAATACATTTAAACCAGTATCAAATTAAGCCGTGTTCAAATATAATGGAGACGTATTCACAATGAACCGGCGTCAGTTATAAATCGTGAGTTTCCACATCTGTCATCTAGTTATAATGGGGTGAAGAGTGTGGCAATCGATGTGGATCCATTACGGGTTGTCAGCGGGAGAGTGGGGGGATGTTGCCAGTGGGGGGAGACTGCACCCCTAAGGTAGGAAACGCAGAAGGGCCTTGTTTGAACGAGTAAATTGAGGGCATTAGCAATTACTAGAAGGCTAGACACGGTCTTCAAACTGAGCAATATCAAGTGACTTAATTAATTGCTGAGATATTCTTTCATTCATTACTGTTTGAATTGATGGCGCAATATGGTTTCTTTATTGTCTGTTGCCATTTAAATTACAAGTTATATATGAAGTTCCTTGTTAGTGTACTGGCTATTATCATCATTATCATAATGTCGATGAATCAGTTAATATCTTTATCATCAACCGTGGATATTTCTGAAGAAGTATGTTCCAATATTGGCTTCCAGTCGAAACGGTTTTGTGCAGTCTGCATACATGGGCATCCCTTCGTGCCACGAGTGTGCACTACATATGTCCTGCCCATTGTCCCTTTAAATTGCTCATCCTATAAGTTATGGAGTTGTGTCTTATTTATTGGTCAGTAAACATGGATAAAGATCTCTGAACACGTTGATAAAATATGTAATACACTTGGAAGTAAATAAACTGATAATGTACAATTTGTTAAGTAATTTATTCCGATGTTAGACAATTTGGCGGGAAACTGTAAAATTGATAAAATTATCTAAAACTGTATCAAGCTGAAGTGTCAGTTCGCTGGCCACAGCGGTTATGATTCTCGGCTGGAGTGATTAGGTTCTAAAATGGAGCTTAAATCTTAGCAAAAGTAGAGAGAATCTCTCTGCTAGGTTTAACAACGACCTGCAAAAGGACAGAAGTGGTGGCGTAATGAGAAAAGCGGGAGACCGTTTATTGTGAAACCATGCCCAACCGTGCACTGCAACGGGCACATATATTAATGAACACGATATGGGTCAATTAAAGTTTGTTATTTAGAGCTCCTCCGTGCTTCGGAAGGCACGTTAAGCCGACCCGCATTGGGTCAGCGTGGTGGTGTTATGGCCCAAACTCCTCATGTGTTTCTCCCATGTAGGAAGGCCTGTGCACAGTAGTGGGACATTATAAAGGCCGGTGATGATGATGATGATGTTCTTTTTAGGTGTGACTCATACTATCATAAATAGGACTACCACGTACCACGTTAATTATTATCATCACTAAATGTACTTCTTTGATTCATCTAAAACGGGAAAATTATGAAATTTAAACAGAAATACCTCTGAGAAACTCAACAATTTCTTCTGAACCTTTAAATTAGTATACTTAAACAAACAAAGGACAACCCCGATGGAAATAAAAAATTTCCTCAATTTACAGCGAAAAATATTATGTTTGGAGAAATAAGAAATTTGTTTTAGAAAGAGATAAATTATTACTCTCAGGTTGAGTGAGAGCGTTCTTTGCTGGCTGTAATGAAGTGACGCTGACAAACCTACATTATTCACCCTTTAATTTCCCTCAGGCACAGTTTGGACTTCAAAGACGATGATTTCGTATTATTTTTAAAAGACCTACTCGGAATAAATAGTGTGTAATTATTCTTTTCTTCAGTAGGTACAATTAGCAGTAGAAATATGTTTATATTTTTGACAGTCTTAGTTACAAAGGCATTGTTCAGTAGGTAATTATTTTGCGGCTTGTTGCACACTACTCTAATTAAACATTAGAATGGAAATTTGTCGACGGACATAGATAGATAGGTATTGACACAGTACACAAACCTAATGTGACAAGTAAATGTTAACAGCATTGTTGTATCTCGACAGTTGGAGATGAGATACCCAGCTCCTCTGTGATTGAGAAATCCGTTTGTAGCTCGCTTCCATTGTCGCCATTACCATCACGATGCGATGGAGGTTAAGACAAAAAAATACATTCTGTAACTAGGTAATGTTTTTTTAAATAGCAATGATTTTATTTTTATTAACCACGCCCCCAATTTCTTGGCTCAAAAAGAAGGAGTTCAGAAAGCAGTTCCCTACAGTTTAGGGTCCAGATTTCGAGGTATACCATTATGAAATAATTTGAAAAAGTAAACGATAGTCAATCGATCAAAGATACCACAAAAAGATACATATAATAGAATCATTGTTAAAAGTGAGGTTATGTCAGTTCAAAATATATTTACATATACCCGTCGGATAACTACTTAATTGCAGTAGCAATAATGGGCTTAATGGCATTTATTGCATATTTATTGAGAGCGACTACAAATAATAGGTACATTTTGTTTATGTCACTCGGCAAAATATGTTTTAGAAAGAATGTTATTGTGGCATTTTATTTGACAAGTAACTCGCCTTTGAGAAACACAAAATAACCCATCAGTTCTCTTTTCCTTCCCTAAGAATCTATCGAACAACAAATGTATTTTGTGGTTTGATTATTGTATTCTTTACAAAATACGTTCTATTATTAGTATATTTGAACATGAACATTTTAAATCACAGCTTCTAAATATTAGGTATATTTTTATCCAAAGCACGGCAAATGACCATATGTAAAGACAGCTAGTGCAGCTTGAAACATACTGCTCTAGCCGCCTCTACCTTGCCGGTTTACAAGGTGCATTTTCCACGCCTCTTTTAAAGGAACCCATGTTATAGGTAGGATAGGTAGAATACATTTGCTGGCTTAGAAGTCCAATTTTTTAAAGTACGACAAAGAAACGAGTTAATGAACTTCTTTGTGATGTTGAAGTGGAGACTGAATAACTTTTACCTAGCTGAACTTGAATAGCTTTTAGAACAGATATGACCAAGCTCGCCATTCTCCTTTGTTATGTCTAACTAAATTAGTATCTAAATCTATCAGTAACAGAGAAACGATTTATCTAAAAGAGGCAGTTTTGGTCTACATTTTTGAAAGTAAAATTCCTTACAAACACCTCGATGCTGCTATCGGGTACACAATGCAATCGCTGCATTTGCACCCTGCAGCTGAAAAGAATATAGATGAGTCTCACATATTAGCATACGAGTAACAACAAAACGCCGGGCTAAGCCCCAATATGTTGTAAAACAAACATTAGTCAACAAAGCGGTCGATACGCAGACAGAGTTTTGACGACCGGCTATTTGGTCAGGGGTCCCGGGTTCCAATCCCGGTGGGAGCAAATGTTTGTATGATGAGTACGAGCATCTGTTCACGAATCATGGATGTTTATATATTTATATGCATATTGTTAACATTATTTCTCCGTTATCTAGTATGCATAACACAAGCTCTTAATGATGGTACTTTGAACTAGCTAGGTAATAGGTGTGAGTGTATGAATATTATTATTATTATTATACGAAGAGTGTGTTGTGTTGTTGTATTTTATTTCATCAAGCAGTAGATACTTATATGTATATTTATGAGATGTGTTAAGAATAAAATAGGTATTTTTTTGGTTAAACAATTTTATTGAAAAGAATGTAATACTCATGTAAATAATGTACTAAAAGCTAAACATAATTAGGTATGTTCTTGGTACCAGTCATCACACAACTCTTCTCATCAAAGTAGGGCTTTTATCAGACTCAAAAAAATATAATCCAGTAAGTAAAAATGGAAATAGCATTTATAATATGAGCGGTTGAATTTTGATGCAAATTTCACGTTTAACAATAATATAAAAAAACTTATATAATTATTTATTTATTTAGTTAATACTTTATTGCACAACACACATCATACAAATAAACATACGGAAAGAAATAACAAAATATGCTTGCACAACAACAACAACTTAAACATATTATAGTCTGCAGAATGTTAATAGATAATTTAACTATGTATTTGATTTCCGATATACTACATAAAGCCGCGTGTGTCTATAATGAGTAAAGTCACCACAGCGAGTAGTGTTCAGAGCATGTAGGAAATCTTCCCTTGATATTGATATATTATAATGCTACCAGCACAACATGTTTGAAGGGTGGGTAATGCGAGCGCGATGACACTAGTATTGATCGGAATGTCTTCCGGTACCACTAAGCAGACGTCAAATTAAACAGCAATATTACAAACATAGTCCAATAAATTGCGAGCGTCAAGTGGCAATAGGCAGGCCACAGTGCAAGGGGGACTGACGGCCGTTGGGGCGGAAAGGTCCTGAAGTGGCGGCCGCGTACCGGGAAACGCAGCGTTGGTAAGCCTTGGAGGAGGTCTACGCCCAGTAGTAGGCGTCAAAGAGTACATTTTTTATACGGTAGGCGTCTCTCGGCTGATATGACGATGATGATGATGATTGCAATATTTTCATTAAATTATTAATTTTAAAGCCGCGTAAGACTTCCGGGACGATGACAATAAAACCACATTGTGCCTGAATGTGTGACAGACTTATGAATAAACATACAACAACCGTTTTCACCGGTAGACGTTTTTAAAATAAAAATTTAACATTCGAATTAAACATAAAATCAAGAGACGTTCATTTATTGAATGGGGACCGGGAATTGGTGAAAACTAATTTTATACAGATAATTTAGCACTTTTGAGAAAATAATTCACAGCTGAAACGGACTTCGCAGTCCGCTGAAATCGTGGCTAATTACTTTTAGTAATTATCCATTATGCAAATTTTAATGGCCGTGAGTTAAGGGATTTTCAATATTATTTTTTTGCTTTTTTATTTTATACAAGAAATATAATGAGTTTTTACCGTAATGGTACCTATATTCTAGGAACTACGAATTATAAATCAAAGACATTTAGGGAAACAGGCTCAAGAAAAATGTTGTTGGATGTGAAAGTCCTATAGAACGTTAGTTTTCGGTACATTACTGTATTCATATATTTTTTTATTAAATAGTAATATCTGTGGGAAAAACCTTCATCAATGATTAATCAGTCCACCATAGAGCAGTCCCACGACAAAGTAACGTTAGTTTAAATGGCAGACAAATCGGATTTTAAAAAGTTTCTCTCTTTATACATTTTTTAGAATTTTCCGTGACAGATATTACAGACAGACTTTAATTAAACCAAATTAATTAATCATAAAGATTTGAACCGAAACTATTTATGATTTTTCAGAAGTTAGTTTACAGAGTGATGTATATTTTTTTCAATACTAACAGAATATTATGATTTTTTACAATGTATAATAACAATAATTATATAATTCCATACTTACGCTTAGCCATCGCTTTTTCTAACCTATATTAAATGGCTTAACCTACAAAAAAAATATACATTTATATAAAACGGTTATATTATTTCCATGAAGTAACTTGTAAATTACATAATTTATCAAACAGTGTATTGTCTGTGCGCCGGCGGGCTGATAATTGACGAAAGGTTAATTTCAAAATATGTAAAAGATTAATTGACTTTGATTTGAAAATTTTACAGTCGTGTTTCATAAGTACTAATTCTAATAATCTATTGTAAAATTCAAAGAAACTAAAGTGAATTTCATTTCCATTGCCTATTATAAGACAGAAGTAAATATAATGATAATTAATGAAATTAAAAAAGAGGAAATTGTATCCTTTATACTTTATCTTCAACTGTATATCCTTTATGCCTTACACCCATCTTAAAATCTTAACTCAGCAGCAGTGAAGGCAGTTCTGATGCTGAAATAAATTGTATGTGAACTCACGACCTTTCACAGCCATATGAATTGATTTCTGTTTTTACCATGAATAAGATTATAAATATATTATGTTGTACCAAAGATGAATGATAATGTTTGATTTTGATTTCAAACTGCGTGTCGTTCGAAAAATATTTTTTCACTGCTTTTTAATTAACAGGAATGAGTTGTAAACATTTAAAAAGTTATGAATTTATTGTATAGTAAATATTTCATTCCTTATCCCTCAAAGTAAAAATATCAATAGGAATTTGCTGATGCTACAGAAATAGATGAGGGGGGAAGCCCACGCAACTTTCTGACATATAATTGAGAGGCCAAGAAGCTTTTGCTGAGGGAAGCCTGTAAGTAGGTTATTTTAATATATTATTTTGTGTTGAGGAGGCTCGGCGGCGAATCGAAGTCAGAGCACTCAAACCTGACTTCGATTACGAAAACAAAGCAACTTTCGTCATGGTCGATGCCGGGATGGGTCAATCAAATTTTGTAATCTCGAGGTCTCGGTTGTTACTGCAATACCGCTTTAACCTATCAATTCGCATTGTGCCAGTGTAGTGCTCAAGCTCCTCATGTGTTTCACACATTTCGCCTGTGCCCAGCAGTGGGGCGTATATAGGCTGGTGATGATGATGATGATGATAATGATTTTGTACAATGGTGACAAACAAACAAACGGTCCGCCTAATAGTAAGCTATCAACGTAGCCTAAGGATGCTTGTTACACCAGAGGTTCCAATTGGCCAGACACGGCCATAAGTTATCCTAATTATATGTTATAATCGTAACTATACTTACTAACATAGTTTTTTATACTTACTTTTATTACTAATACGATATGGGCCGATGGGCTGTATACCCGAAATAAATAAGTTTTATTTTATATGTTAATTTAAGGTTGATATGACAGCATATAAGACCGTTCCCAATATGCGCTTAATTTTCGACTTTGAAAACTATGATTGGTATGTTTTATGTTTTCTTTGTATGTACACCGATTACGCCTAGATTTCTGATCCGATTTACGTGATTATTTTTTTATTGGATGCGGAATAGTTGCCAGTTGGTCCCATAAAAGATTATATTATATAATCGATTAGGTAGTTTTAATTTATATCAAAATAACTGGAATGAGTAAATCGTCTATGTATGCAAAATCGCGGATTTTCTAGAAACAATAGAAATGTGAAGCACAGACTCCAAAAAAAAATGTTTCTAGGGGATAATTATTTTAACCTTTTTAGTATTTTGAAGTCGGTATTATTTTTGTTTAAAATTTTAAACTCTTGCTACCTTACTCACCGTAGTGTTATTTGCAGTGGACATTTTTAAACGTGAGTTATTTGAATTTAAAAATTAACCCAAATAAACTTTCGTCTCTTACCAGCGCTGACGCTCTATTATTGAGTCAGGTATGTGAGTGTTTCATTGATAATATGATTCGGTCAAAACATTAGTTCCTAGTTGACTACAACCGGTGCGAGCTGTCTATTTTGCCTTTCCATATGTCACAAAATGTTATTTTGTTGTATCTACCGCAATATGTGCCAATACCAATTATCGTGATATGATTATGGACGATACGGGATAGAATGGTATCCGTGTAGTAGACGCAATAAATAGCACGTCAATATATCGTATACCTATACAGTTAATACAAAGATATTCTTATCTTGCATAGACAAGATATTCTAGAGAGAAATGTATCATCAGAATCATCTTTGATTACGTCAAATTGCAGTCCCCTTGTAGCGGTATTATTAACAATGTAAAGTCATTACTTTTAATAGTAATACCCTTTTCCATCTCATTGGAAAAATAAGAATATTACTTCTTACTTCTTTCATTTTTGTTGTTTATTTTTCTTTAAAGATAATTCTATTGTTGCTAAGGCCAGGTTAAACTAATCATTGTAATGCATTAAAACCGAAACCCTCTAGGTGCCCATTTGATTATCAATTTCGTTTAGAATTTGATCTCGCCGTTGCTCGCGGGAATTTACAGAATTACAGGAAAATTCCTGAAATTTCTCGTGATTCGACTAATATCATTTCACAAATTTGTTTAAAGGCTTCTGTATAGCGGAAAAGGTTAGAAATATTAAACAGAGGACGAAATGATAATTTTATAATAGATAGCTCTTCTAAATAATTTTCAAAATAGATACTATGATAACATCCTCTGTCTCAATATTCAATCTGAATCGCGGCATAGATTCTAATAAATTACAACCAAACTCAGTTTTAATTCAAAGCTAATAGTTTAACTTTCATTATATCACAAAGCGTTAGATGTACTCTTCGTGGACATTTAAGTTCCAAAATATTAAAAATGATTTTTTAATGGTGTGACTTGCTTGTAACTTGTGAGCAAATTCAATACTTTTAGACTAACTACGTTCTTCTAATTGTTTTAGTCCACTGGCTGCCAACAATACAGCGATAGATGGCAACAAAAAACTCAATCAGCAACGTTCGGCCACTGCCTGCAAGCATAATCCACTTAGCGCACAGTCAGTCAACGCGATACAGCAAAATCGAGTTATTGACAGCAAAGAATATTCCGGCTTTGTATTAAACCACAAGTCTGTTCACTGGCCATTACTAGGGCTGACATGTGATGTTCTCAATAGGATTACATTTTTTTTGTTTTGAATTTGTATCAACTTTTTAAAGTTTCATTGCAACATCAGTTTTCATATCAGATAGCAAAGTGGCTGTTTGAGTAGTATATCTACAGTATAATTTGCACAATAACTAAGGTCCTAATAATTAAGTATTATGAGGAGGTCGGTGGCGAAGTAGTTTCAGCGCTCTGGTTTCGAATACGAAAACAAAGCAACTTACGCCATGGCCGATGCCGGTATGGGTCAATCGTATAATATCGAGTTCCTCTGTGCCTTTACTTTGTGTACATGATTCGGATGGCACGTTAAGCCGTTGGTCCCGGTTGTTAGTACAACCGATTTAACACACCAACCCACATTGCGACAGCGTGGTAATGCTATGGCCCAAACTCCTCATATGTTTCTCCTATGTAGGAAGGCCTGTGCCCAGGAGTGGGACGTATATAGACTGGTGATATAAAATAAGTTATAAAGCACATGATTTATCACTATTATTTACGTGCGGGCAAGCCTACCTTCTACCCTCGCTAAGCAACCGACAAAGAGCATTTCACCTTAACGTGCCTAACCGAAGCACAGAGGAGCCTAAATTTATTTTCTTTCGTACCTGTCAGGAAACTATCAACCCTACACCACGGAGATTTCCGAACATAGTCATAAAAATATACACATACACGATAAAAGTATAAGTATTTAGGAAGTATTGTCCTTTTTGACAACCCCATTGAGCGAACCGCAAGCTGTCATAGTGACGAAGGCTCGCTTCGCAGACCGCATTTATTAACTGACCTGATTTTACGTGAGGGACTGTACTCACGAAATAGCCTGGAATAAATGTATCGCAGTGGATAAAGGTTTATTCATAGGTGTTGGGTACATGAATGTACTACCAAATTCTCGAGGAATGACTTGCAAATTTTCTTTTCACATATATTCAGTGGCTGGCATGAACGCAATCTCTTTCATTGATAGATATATGAATTGGAATATCTTTGTGGTTGATACAGAATTGTTATCATTCTGTCGGGTTTGTAACAAAGAGAGTCTATCATTCTTGTCTGAAGTAGAAAAATAACAGACGCAAAAATTTCGCAAACTTTTATGTTCAGTCGACAGCACATCAAGCGTAACAGTTTGACCTTGATACCGCCCTTGCTGCGATCGTAATAGAGGCGGTTTTTATATTGCAACTGTTACACACGATGTTCTGTCGTCTGTACAAAATATACATCATACAATTTCATCATGGTTCTGTAAGTAATACTCAACGCAACCATCTTATGAAACATCTCAGAAAAATTACACTGCTATTGTATAGTCTATATACTGTGACTGTGGTGATGAGTAATATCACTAAAACTCCTCGAGGGAGTAAAATGGAGATTTAGGTAAAGAAGGCGCTCTTATATCAAGTCAAACAAATCGTTGTTATGACTTGATTCGAATTCGCCGTACATTTGTATGTGTTTGCATGCGTATGATATCGTCCATTTTTTTGCGGTGTTCTGTTTTGTGTTGCTATTTTGCAATGTACTAATCCTAATTTTTTAAAGAAAAAACTAATTATTCGAATATTTCACGCCCACATTATACTTAGAATGATAGGCAAATAATATACAAATTGTCTTACTAGACCGGACAGGAAAGATGTATTGGTAAGCCAATAACGGTAGCTTTACCGTGAATTAGGTACATACTAAATTGCGAGAGAACTCCCTTCAACGATCGCAATAAAGCCACAAGGTTCAATCAGGACGCCTGAAGAAATAAGCAAAGAAATCTACGCAATGATACTTAATTACTTGAAAGGGTGATATATTTATTAATAAACTGCTGATTGAGATGTCTTTTTCGTTTTAGTCATTATTCATTTAAAAATCAAATAACATGAATTTTGCATCTTAATATAATCAATAATTGCGGTGGCAAATTCTTAAATACCCTATTAATGTCATATTGAAAGGTATCGCGAAAGACTTTACTAGGTTGTAGGCCCGTATCTAGGGTCATCTGGGTAGGTATCACCACCTTTCTTATTTCAGCCGTGGAACAGTTCGCTGTTTTCGGATTGAAGGGAAAGGTGGCCAGTGTAATTACTGGGCATAAACGGCCTCAGGATGACAACGCACCTGCAATATCAAGTATTTTTTTCTTGTTATTGCAGGTGCAGGTGTCTATAGGCGGCGGTAACCGCTTACCACTAGGTGGTAGGCCGTCAGCTTGTTTGTCATCTAGTTGTATTAAAATAGACTTTCTTCTAGTAAGGCCTTAAGCCCCAGGTAGAAAACGTACACACAATTCACTAGCTAACAATAATGTCAATATAAACAAAAAAAATCAGCTTTGGTAACGCGTCCATCCATTCGTAAATAGATAGTGCTTAATTGTACACCGATTGTGCGGTCATCATTCATCAGGGTCTTGCCAGCCTTCAAAAATGAAGAGGAGTGCAAATACTACAGCGGACAAAATTACTTACTTACCTACCTGACGGTAGGTAAGTAAGTGGTGGATATCGTCTAGACACCTATCAAAGAAATCACATGTTATGACAGGTGCGTTGTCATTCTGGAGACAAAATATGTAAATATCTTCCAGGCCGTGTGCTTATTACACTGGGTACCTTTTCCTTCCTATCAAAGCACAGCGAACTTCACGGTGGAAATAAAAAAGGCGGTAGTTCCTATTCAGGCACACCCTGCAAAACGTCTACCACTTAGTAAAATCTCCATGTGCTCTGACAGCACTGAACATCATCATCATCATATCAGCCTATGATAAACAAAGGCCGCCCCCATCGATTTCCAAATGGAACGGTTCCGCGCAGACCAGGTCATCTGTCAATCTAGAGGGAGGCCGTCCTACTTTGCGCTTACCGGTACGTGGTCGCCATTGTAGAACTTTAACGCCCCACCGGCCGTCAGCTCTGCGTGCTATGTGCCCTGCCCATTGCCACTTCAATGTGTTCAACTTACTAATCCTATGAGATATGTCAGTGACTTTAGTTCTCTTACGATGTCATCATTTCTGATTCTATCTCGCAGAGAAACACCTAACATAGCTCATTCCATAGCTCGCTGTGCGACTGCGAACTTGCACGAAGGGCCCTTAGTGAGCAACCACGTTTCACAACCGTATGTCATCACTGGCAAGACACATTGGTCGAAGACTTTCGACTTCAAGCACTGAGGAATTTTGGACGAGCAGATCTTACGCAATTTCCTCAACGTTGCCCATCCGAGTTAGACTGAACATCACAGCAACACAATAGAAGCAAGGTTATATAGCTGTGATCACGGGGCTAAGGATCACACTCGAATGATGAGAATCTAGAACAAAATAAGAACATACTTTGGAATTAGGTACGTGCCTTCATAAAATGGGTTCTAATCTGCCCAGAATATAGTGCGGAAAGAAAGCAGATTAATTTATAAAGCCTGAACACGTAATAAAGCGTTTAGTCACGTCGGTCGCCCTCGTCCGGTGCAAGGTCGCGTTTGATGACGTACCAGTGGGGCGTTAACGTCAATAATTATGTAATTGTCAGAAGAACTGGATAAGACAGTAAAAATTGGGTCCTTGGCGCGGTACACCCTGTATATACAGATATGCACGCTCAGGAAAATCCGCGAGTATTGCTGTATTTATGAAATGCGAGCACCTTGCACAAGACATTCTAGCACTTTGCACCAGCCATGCGAGCCACTTGCACAAGTCATGCGAACACTTTGCACAAGTCATGCGAACACTTTGCACAAGTCATGCGAACACTTTGCACGTGTCATGCGAGTGCATTGCTCGAGTAATGCTTCTTTTCGTTGTGGGGCCATAACCAAATCACAGTACTACGACCAAATGAGATCTTTTGTACCAAAAAAGCCACACTTAGTATGGGCTGCACGAGTGTTGCTGAACCACATTGGCCGTTGACTCAGTGGAGGCAAAGCAATAGCATCCATACTTTCAGACTCTCATGGATCCACCTCAATCTTTCGTCTCTTACAATAAAAAATCTATTATCTTTGATATGTCGGTACGACACAGATTACGCGAGCTATTTGTCTGAACTTGTTTTAGGCTTGGGAACTCTTTCTGCCACGCCACAACGTTCTGATTGGCGAGGCTGGCCTGTTGCATTCTGACCAGAGGGCCTCGACAAGATGCCTTTCGATAATCGCTATCGCTAAGAGGAAAATGTATGGGATTTGACATAAGCCCTCGATTGATTTTCGATCTCAAATGTCAAATCCCATACATTTTCCATTAAGCGATAGCGATTGTCAAATTGCATCTTGTCTAGCTCCTCAGGCGTTCTTGCCGATTCGGAGCATGTGTAACGTTGGTACATTTTGTAATACCTTCAGGTTTCAATCGGTAGGTGTAGCCTTAAACTAAGTCCCGACGAAGTTTTATAATGATTGTTTAAAACATATATTAGGATTATCATGATCTGTGCGGCTGTTATAGTATTTTACAACCCTGTAAAAAAAGAATGTGTAAATGTTTCAAAACGATAGGTGTTAATAATTTGAATATTTTTTTTGCCTAATAATCTACTGTGATTGTAAAGCAAAACATTTACACAGTAATGTGCACAACAGTAGGCCTTAGTACCTACATATTATGTACCAGATTTGTAAATAAGATTTTTGAAATTAGTCAGTTTATGAATTGCTGCATTTTATTTAATATAAATGTTTCTCTGTCTCTGTATAATTGTATTGACAGATATTTTTAGAAGCCACTGCAAAATGTTATTGCGTAATGAACGCTCTCCTTGGAGAACAGACCTTGTATTTTCAAGAAAAACCACAAAACCTTAGGGAAATCAGTTTCAGTAGTTTTTGTGAGGTCTCTGAATAAAGAAAGGCATAAAAACCCTAGAAAATGTGTAGGTACTGATGTCAGTAACCCCAATCGCACGAGTTTTTGTGACATGTTAGTACTTTCTATTTCTGTAGGTATATGTTGGAAACAGAAACCTTTTTTAGTTTTGTGGTATACCAAACTCCTTGCATAAAAATTTTGATATTTTTATGAGTAAATATATTTTTCAAACATTTATAATAATGAAAATAAAATTAATAATAGTCAACTAAAAAATTAATATTACTCATGAAGAAATATTACAAAAAAATAGTACCTATGTTTAAGGTCAATAGTTTCACAGTTATACTGGAATGTTTGGTAAGTAGCGGCGCATCGTCCAAAAACGCTCCATAAAATGTACGGAACAGGTAACGTCACATGTTTCTATATTACTACAAAATGTATGGGGATATTGACATTGAAATCAATAATAACTATGTAATATGTATGTTTTAATTCAAAGTTTTCATAATAATAGTTAGTTTAATAGATGTGATAAATTTACTGCCATTAACCTTTTTTATTAACTATGTAACAAAAGACTATTTTTATAAATTTTCTCAGCGGTACAACTTCAAAAATATTCCCTAACTTTTAAATTTGATTGGTTTTTATGGGTAAAAGCAGCGTATATTTTCAGAATTTGTTAAAAATAGCGCCATATTCAAACGTCGGCTACATCCCTATTATTGTGCGTGAATCTCTATTGTATTGTGTCAACCTTGTCCACCACACACAAAGCAAATAAAGTATTTGAATTTGAAGAACGTCCCACATTCAATGTCGTCTCATGAAAATCTCTAGCACAAAGGGAAAATTGTAGTGCTGTCACTGTCACGACTGCGTGCTCACACAACATATTAGTTTAGTAGAGTTTATTAGAATAAAAGCCTAAATTCATTTATGAGGGTGCAATAAGAGGAAAGTTTTCTCTGTCACGTAGTAGTCGTCGCAAGGTCGCTACATTACGTCAGGAATCTCCCAAGGCACCGGTACGATTGTCCCCTTATCCTAGTTTTATTGCAACCCTGGACTACAGTTTTTCCCACTTCGTATACTAGTCAGATACAAATGAAACTTGTAATGTCGTCTTAGTGTAATAAACATTTGTTTTTACATTAACCGTAAAACGATCTTAGTTACATTTTGAGTGTGTAAAGGGAACTTTGAAAACGTTCTATGGCAAAGTACTTTATTTTGTTTATAAAAGTAAGGATAAACTCTGTTTTTTTAAGTGAAGCTTTGTCTACCCATTCCAGTCAACAAATTTTACCGTTACATAGATTAGGTAGCGTCGTAAGCAATGCATTTTTTCATTTACATATTAAATTAAAAGTATAGTAGTAATTAAAAGTAGTAGTTTGAGCTCTCTGGTTTCTATTACGGAAACAAAGCAACTTTCGCCATGGTCGATTCCGGGATGGGTCAATCAAAAAGTTGTTATCTCGAGCTCCGGAAGGCACTTTAAGCCGTAAAAGGCCTTGTCTGTCCGCAATTACTCCACCTTCACTCCTCCTACTTATTCGATAATAGATTAACAGCTGGCATGTATAATTTTTAGACCAAAAAATACCTCAAGTCAGAATGCTTATACATTTCACGATATCCTATCATGTCATCTTTAAGTCTAGCTTGCTAGAAGTAATACCAATATCTGAAAGACTATGTTTGTGGTATACATAGTTAAGTAAATTAAAACAGAAAACATTTTGTAAAGCGTGATTTGTATATAAAAGACTATACGGATTTTTTCCTCATTGTAAGTGGAAATTTAAGAGTCGTTTTTGTTACATTCTCTAAGTATTAAACGTAATTTATATGAAAAACGACCGGTTTATGAGTCCTCTACGACTCTTTCTCTTAGATTGATGGTTGTATTTTGTATGAAAAATATACAGTAATAACAGTTTTACGACATAAAAACACTGAAAAGCTAAATAAGCCTTTAAATCCATCAATGCTCTTCCAGCGATTGTATATAGAGTGTATTAAAATACAAAAAAGGTAAAATTATTGCCCGTTTCTGCTCGTTTATAAGATTTTAAAAGTTTTACGAAATGTCAATAATTACTTTTTATTCATTTCAACAATAAACTTTAAAAACAGTCATCATTAAATAAACAAATAATAATAATAATAACAGGCAATTTCGAAAGCATTCGTAACAAAATTAAGTAGATTGATATTTTAAATTGTACAAAATATTTAAATTCAAGCGACATCAAGCTATCTGCGCCGTGAGTAACGTCGATAGAGATCACTTCACAAATTCATTACCAATGTGAAACATTAAAAATATCCGACTTCAGTCGAATTGAATGTTTTCAGGGCTTCTTTCATTAAGTATGAGTTTTTCATACGAGACGGGTGGCAACTAGGCGTCAGGTTGATGATAAGCGGCTACCGTACCATAAAGAGCTATTATGAGCTCTGGCGACCTAACGTACCGAAGAAACACAACACTACAAAGTAGTACAAGCTACAAAGTAGTGTTGTTAGCTGCTAACCCAGTGGGGAACTCTAAAGAAGAGAACCGAAAAAAATGTATAAAGCCTTAGGCTTAAAATAATTTTAATTTTGAACAGCAATCCTGCCTATATGGGTGACAAGGTATAATTATTAAGAATTTTTCATGCGTTTACAGCCCCCGGTTTATTTTTAAAACGGATATAAGATGCCACACTATAGTTGGTTTTAGTGCCCCTAAAATACAAAAAGACAGCCGGTGAGAATTTATTAACATTAATGAAATACCGAAATAGACGTACATGTGAATGTGACAAATCAGAAGTACTCTCATTTTGTGTTTTGTTATTGCATTTCAATTAACAACCATTACTTTTTTAAATATGACTAAGTAGTAAATATATATAACACTTAAGTACCTGCTCGTAATAACGGGCTAGTCTATACTGATATTATAAAGCTGAAGAGTTTGTTTGGTTGAACGCGCTAATCTTAAGAACTTACTGATTCAAATTAAAAAAATATTTTTGTGTTAAAAAGTCCATTTATTGAGGCATTATAAAGGCCATATAACATTACGATTCGACCAATAGGACCAATGAAAAATGTTTCCAAAACGGGTAAAAATATTCCTTTTCAGAGCTTTCGTTGCGTAAGCTGCGTAAACGGTTAAAGTTAAGCAAAAATCATGTATGCCGGAATTGTTATCCTCTAAAAGTTTAAAAAAAATCCACTGCAGCATATGTCTATCTTTTAAGGTAAACTCATTATATAATTTTTTTGGTAATAATTTTTTTTCTCAAAATAATTCATTATCTGCGAAGGTATAACGCGAACGAAGTCGCGGGCACAGCTAGTCTAATAATATGAGTACAAAGTACGTAGCTTATCAACACTATTCTAATGAAGGTATCACACAAAAGCATACGAGTATCTTTTTATTTTAATTCGATTTAGTTTAATAATTTATATGAATATGTATTATTAATTTAAATATCACTAATTTAATTTACGCATAACCGTTTGTGACTAGTTTAATTTAGTAGATATTATCACGATTTTGAACTTAAGTTCAATCAGACGATAATTGAGAGAGGAAATACAATTACCTACAAATCCTTACCACCTCAGCTCTGCTGGGTTCCGTTCAAACATTACAAATTGTTAAGTTCTCTCTATGGACTAAGAAAGTATTTAAATACGTTGTTACTTGAGAGATAATTTAGCAAACAAACCCAGTTTCAAAATTTTTTAAATTAAAAAGTTTTTAAATTCTAATTAGAATGCTCAAAATTGGGACGCGAAATTTCGTTGCACTCGACTGGCTCGACGAAATTTCCCACAAACCAGACACAGATATTTTATTGTTGAGGATCCCTGATGGAGTCATTGAATACATTAATCCTTTGTAATAAGAGTCATTGTAAGTGTGTCGCAAGGAAACTAATTAATGACCTTATTGTTACAACAAATAATTAATGATTCATATAGTCAATAAATCAAAATAAAGAAAGTACATATTATGTAGAATAGACCCATAGTAATAGCAAGGCTTGCATATAATAAATAATACATATATTTTTTTAAAGTCAATAGAAATATTTACTGAGATGTACAAAATAAACTTTAAAAATAAATTACTTGCATATACTTAGTACCTAGTAGTATTTAAAGAGATATATATGTTACTTAATAACAGTATTTAACTATTACAACATTAAATAATAAGTAAGTTAATACAAGTTGCTATTAGGTTGAGATTGCGAGGATGTATTATGTTAATCTAATTGTTATTGTTACGGAATGAGCTCAATGAAGGTACTTCACAAACAACTTGACCCTTCGATTCACTTGGTAGGTATGTACACGCGAAAGTGGATTGAGTTAAGCACTTTACCTTTTGTGAGTACCTTATTCCGTTGTAATAAGATTCATTATACAACTGACGTGCTACGTTTTATGAATGATGATAGTTGATGTAGAGCCGTATGTACATAATAAGTCTTCGAAAATTTTTATTTAATATTCTTCGAAATAAACTAACAAATGTTATTTATTTTATCTTCTTTTTCATGTGTAAAAATAAAAAATCTTGGTGTGTGTCTTGTCTTGTTTTTACTAATATTTTGTGCATGTCAATAAACTTACATTCCTTCTGTTCTACGCGTAGCTATGTAACTTTATAAAGCTATAAGTTCCTGTTTTACAGATTGAAACTTTGATCTGCGTTAATTTTTAACTGCTTCTCTAAGGTAACGTACTAGGTTACTATTGTCTAGATTTCACGAAGAAAGCTTTGTCTTTGCTCACACGCCGCCGCTAAACTTCATTTCTGCTTCAATTTCCGCTGGCGCGAGGTTGGCGGCGCAATCTCGCGGCACAGTGTTTCCGACTGTGGTCTCGGGCAATATCGACATATAATACCTCTGCGCTGTGTTCACATAGAGTACCTAACCTACACATATTTTAGTTTCATTAAGACTGTTATGGCGTGTTTGTACCGTACTTGTATTTCAATCTATTTAGTCCAAAATATAAACGCTCGGCGGCGTAGTGTTTTGAGGTCTCTGTTTGCGATACTAAAACAAAAAGCAACTTCCCCGTGGTCGTACCCGGGATGGGTCAATCAAAGTTTGTAATCTTGAGCTCCTCTGTGCCTCAGAAGGCACGTTAAGCCGTTGGTCTTTAACCCACCAAACCGCATTGGGCAAGCGTGGTGGTGTTTTGACCCAACCACCTCATGTGTTTCTCCCATGTAGGTAGCTTGTGCCCAGCAGCGGGATGGTGATGAAGTCCCGGCATAATCTCGGCGGGTGTCATAAATAATTACGGATAAATCTCAATGACGATATTGCGAAAGGCATATTATAGCATATTTTTATAATACGCGAATATTTACTTTCGCTAAGACGACAGAGCACAATGTAAATTTACGATACAGTAAAAAAAACTAAGTTTAATAGCACATTGAATCATTTACGCAAAGACGACAGAGCGAAATAACGAAGTCTCGAAAGTTCAACGACACTGCCCATGGTTCATTTGCACCAATAGTAAGCTATACTTATGCTTATCAAAAGTTTATATCAAGATGAGTGGATGAATTTTGTACAATATGGGCGGCACAAAAGCATATACTTTGACATTAAATGGCTACCACAGCTAGTTTAACATGTCACGCATTGCCCATTCTGTAATAAATTAAGAGGAAGAGTTATGTTGAAAGCCAGTGTACCCCTAATACGATTTTTATCCCAACAATCTAAAAGTATTGTAATTTTGCTACGATCTTTTTTTAAATAGGGGCTTCGCCAGCTGTCAAGCGATCTTATTTCGAGTGGAGTACCAATACCATCGAGAGGTTGCAATCTTATATCTATTAAGAAAATTATCCGCTGATTGGGTTATACGGTGAGGCAGGGAGTAAGCGTAAAGATGACGAAATAAATCGGCTATGAGATAAATATTATGATACGATTTAACGTTTGCAACACGATACATAGGATGTTGAAAGTCCG
This sequence comes from Nymphula nitidulata, assembly GCA_947347705.1. Taxonomy (NCBI): domain Eukaryota; kingdom Metazoa; phylum Arthropoda; class Insecta; order Lepidoptera; family Crambidae; genus Nymphula; species Nymphula nitidulata. Next base: position 11,370,021 of record OX374634.1, on the reverse strand, counting down.
TGTTTATTGTGCAGTACCACTTATTATTATAAATATTACATTAAAATTTAATGAAACGAAGTTTTTATTATAGGTAACTTCTAAGAGAAAGGGGTTTTAATATAACACTATTTTAACTATAAATGATAAATTAATAAATAAAAATTATAAATCGATTAAACAATCTTGAGAATTAAATAAGGAAAAGAACTAAGTACCTAGTCAATTCTTATAAAATATAAAAATCCTCCGATATACTTACAAAGTCGATAAGTTCCGTAATTCTTTGAGTTCAATGTGGTTGGAGGATCCACAGTTTCAGCAACAATTCTTTAAAGAGAAAGCACCCGCACGTTTGTACACTGCGCACGAGAGCGGACTTCAAACTTTTGTTATTAGATGTACGTGCATCGTTTAGGGTTGGCAGATACCGGAATTCGGATTTATTATCCGATAAACATCTGATTACAGATTTCTTGTTGAATTTTTTTTTCTCTACTCCTTGATTATCAATAAGTTTATAAAAATATAAATTATATTACTAGTAGTCGCCCGCGTCTCTGCTACAGCATAATTATGTCAATCTTTTAAGGTAGACTTACTATAACCTTTTAATGGATATAAAATTTGTTCTAAAATAATGCATTATCTGTAAAGGTATTTTTGTAAACATGATATTGTTCCTTATCAAAATAAATATATTATTCATCTTAAGTTTTTAAAATTAAACAAAATTTTTCTAGACGTCGTTTGTCGTTTGTCGTTGTCACTCTACCCTTGATAGTGAAAGGGGTAGGTTAGAGGGAGCGCGGGGGTGACGAGCGCGACGCGGCGCGGGTTTAGTGAAGCGCAACCATAGAGTAGATTGAATATGCTGAGATAGAGTTATCAGTCAACAGCAAAGAGGATATAAACACTACGGTCAACAGTTTGTGAATGAAGTGGCATCTGTTACCGTGTTTCAAATTTGTCCGTCGTCAGCAAAAATTTTCACAGGTGATCTTCAATTTTATTGGTAATTTGTTTTGGTAAATGGAATACTTATTAATTATTTATAAATTTTAATGTTTTTTTGAAATTAATACCATAATTTATGTAAATTCATGTGGCTGTTATATCGTGAAAAAAGGGGAATGAGATGAAATAGAGAAACTTCAACTTACAGAGCTTTCTCACAATTTGGATCACAACGCTTTTTATTAATTTTGCGTTGGAAATCACGATCACAGTTCATAAAACGTAGCAAGAGTCAACAGATGAGCAAATCAAATGAGTCCAGAAGCCCTACACGGATTAACTCAACAGATAAATTAAAATAGAATTATTAAACAGAAAATTTAAAACGACATTGATGTTGTCACTGACCAACGACAATATGTCAAAAAAAAATCTGTTTCCATCAACAAAATTATGAAATAGTCTTGTACTTCTTACAAAACTATTTTATAATTTTGTTGATGAAAAGACATGACAAGTAAAAGTAGTTAAGTACCGAACAGAGTGACTATGATGACCGCTGTCATTTTTCGAGTTAAGCTTGATTGATATTTTTGTGTAAAACATGGTAAAACAAAAAAAAAACGTTTTTTTTATTTTTGAAGAACTTCATATTCTTGAAATTAGTGCACTGCCTCGAAAGTAACCCTGTATAAAATAAATTTACTCTCGCCGCCTCCCTCTACACTCGCCCAATACTTATACCCTCTGGCAACCTTACTGAAACTATTTATCTAATTAATTATAGCCGCCGTTCTATGGTCAAGTTAATCATTCACCGTATCATCGTCATTATCAGTTTTGAGCTTAGTGACGCAATTTAGAATATTAACATACAGTTCAAATATAGAATAAATTGACCAATATGAGTGTTAACTACTATACTTTGCTTCGAAAACATTCCCACTAAGAGCCGTCCCGGGAACGTGTGTGAAATCCAAATTTCTATATACTTACTGTTGCTCTAATAAAAACTCAAGATAATACAAATTCTGTATATTTTTTTTATAAAGTTTATTGAAAATGCCCTGCAATAATATTATGTTTGCATTTAATTTTAGCAAAGCAACACCTTGTTTTGTTTAAGCTTAAACAACAAATAGGTTCGTTTGCGGATCAAAGCATGTTTATTCCTGTATAATTAATAAGACTAATCAAGTCCTATTATGTCCTGTTATAGAATCAACACGATCAATACTTGATTATTCTAGTCAACTATAACAAAATTAGATAAAGTAATTTGTAACTTTGCATTAAATACATATGAACAACTTTGTAAATAGTTACCTTAAGTTACCTAATTCTCAAATTTTGCATTTTTGGTTACAAGTAATATTTTGTCAGTTCAATTTAATGTGGTTACACTCGTTAATTAATTAAGGTATTACAATAATCCGAACGCGTTGTATTGAAATATTTCAAATACAATTTTAGTAAAACTTTCAAGTAAATTTTACCGTTGGCTATGTATAACAAGTAGAAAATTAGTTACCTATTTTACTAAATCATAAATAATATCACTATGTAGTAAGTTGGTACCTGCCTCAGGACCAAACGTATGCATAGTTTTTAAGGTCCTCCTTTTTATCTATGTCAATTATAATTTGCGTAATACATACCTACAGTCGCAAGCACACCAAGTGCAGTATTTCAAACTAGGCTTTATTCATCTGTACTTACTCAAATTAAGAGTGGGATTGATTATGTTTTATAACGATAAGGATGAATGACATATTATTATAGTATAATTAACACTATGTTTCTTAAGACGAACGGGAAAACTATGTCCGCTCGGTTAAGATGCATAAATCTTTATTTATCATGAACTCATTGATAATTCCAAGATTATAATTATTTATGTAAAAGTTTATTTTTTGTTGTGAGCCATGAAAAATCTTAAGACAGAGAACTCAACAGAATGAAGAAAACATACTTAGTCTTATGAAAGCTGTATTTATCAAAGAGATAGATACTAACGTATTTACAATACTAATACAAATAAAACCATTGTTGTTGCTTAGACTGGTTTTATGTGTGTATTTTGCGATTATAATTCCAATACCTATTTTATACTTCGTTTCGGCTAATTGCCTAAAATCAGCATTTTTTCATCGTATGCAACAGTAGTATCTCTCGGTTAAAATATTTATTACTTAGATAGTACGAAGTATGAACTAAAACCTAAACTTCATTGCTATAGAAAAAAAACGATATGATGAAATGAAAGCGTATTGGAATTTGAACGGTATACAATGCGTCCTTTTTGTTTCCATCTCTGTACCAAAGAATAGAGATTCGACGCGCATTTTAAATTAACGTTTCCGTCTTTCACGTTTCGACATGCATTAACTTTCCCGTCATTTTCAAACAAAATGTATCCAAGTTAAGTCAAAAGCACGCAATCGTAATAATTTTTCTAAAGTCGCTCTTTTTACGAGAAAAAGCAGTCTCGAAGTGTAAGACTCGTTACATAAGTTATGCTTGTTTTGCTGTCGCCTGTGCTTATAATACGTAATGCTCCGACATTCTAAATCTGAAGAGTGTTAACACAGTTAGACTTAAAATGTGCAGTTTTTAGTCAATCACTTTTTCTACTGCTAAGTAAATAAAAAATATGTCAATAGGATTATTATCCGGATAGTTAGCAGAGAAAATGTTGTAAATTAAAATAAACATATTAATACACTCACATCTATTTATTATCTCGCCCAAAGTAAAGATCATTAAGAGCTTGTGTTATAATAATAATACATTGTAAATAATAACAAGATTTTTTTACAGAGTTTTTTTTACATTTTGCATTTAAAGTCCATTTCCGCATTCGTAATATCTGATATTGGTCGCAACTCAGTCAAACAAATCATATTATGTGACGGGCAATATCACTGAAAAAATCTAATAGTTTTCAACGATTTTCACATCAAAAATAAGGAAATATTACGAACATTCAAATTCTAAAATTGGTATTATTACCAGCACTAAATATTGCTTTATCATTTCGTCATAAATGTATGACATAGACAGTCATAAATTAATTTGGGCTTGGAAAGGTTAATGGAATAAACTAATGTTATGCTTTATGAGAAGGAAACATTTCTGAATTTCAAATTATATGACAACTATCCTTTTTTAATGAATATTGATAGAACGAGTTGCTATAGTAAGATTAGCTAGTGGTAACTAGAACATAGTTATAATAATGCCAAACACTATTAACTGCTATGTAATCAAAAGTCTTGTTATTGCTTTTGATTTTAATACTCGCTTTTGAAGTCGTCCATTATCTATCATCCAGTAAATCTATTGAAGCTTTTCTTAATGTATTGTTGGCATTCATAATAAGGTTCCAAGATAATGGTCCTTATACGTCAATTGTTGTATAAAGCTTTGTCCTGTTCACTTAAGTCAATTAATTTATCGAGCCTCTATAGTCTCTAGTATTAAGCAAACTTACCGGCTACAGTTTACGGAGCCAAACGCAAACTTAGTACAGCATTAAGTTTTGCTGAGAAGCACTGACTTATCTAGAACACTGATTGAAATAGCAAAGACCATTTAAATAACCTTAGAAATTTTAATACGTAGATCTATCTATCATCGCAGTGAACTTTTGAGAATTAGTTGTGCATATTGTTTCCTTAAAATGGGCTTCCCTTATTAAGTCTGTACTCAAAATTAGTTACATTAGTCTAAGAGCTTGGTCATTAGGACAATATAAGGTAATCCTGATGGTACTCGGTAAGCTTTTATTATTTTTCACTGTTCATCTATTATTTTTTTGGCGTCTAACTATTCACGGTGCAAAGAACAATTGAACAATGTTTTGAGACAAAGGAATTTTCGTCTTATCTATTGCATTTTAAAGTCAATTTTTCAAGCATAAATTCAATTATAATTGTACAGCTATGTGAGAACACTCCACTTAGCTTTAGTGACGCGGTTTTAGCAGCATCAGATCGTGCATTAATTAAAATATGGTCACATGATATCTGGATAGTAGGTCAAGTAACGCTTAGGGAACATTGATCTAATATGCGCTTGCTTTTTACCCATACTAATCCACCTATTTTTCTTTTTTTTATTAGTTTACTTATTTGGTTGTTCTGGTGGTTATTAGAATATTTATCATATCTACTACTTAATTAGCAAAGCATATTTTATCTAAAGAGTTATTTAATTTTTGATTTAGTAGATTTCCCCCTAAGTAACAACACGAGGCCTTTCTTTGATTAAGTTTACACGATCACAGCCTTTAATTTCATTCTACTTACCTACATCTACAATTTAAGATACTGTCAAGCAAAATTAAAGGACTTAAATGAAACGTATTTTTGTGGTTGGTTGGTCTCAGCGTAGCACTATCTCTAAAAATTAATTTTATAGTAGTTAAGTACCTACTACAATTTTATTTTTTGCCTTGTTAGTCTAGTGACATGTGTTTTTACTTTTGTTTATTTTTTTACATTTTTTGTGAAAAGTTTCTAGATTGGTGACTGTTTTGTCTATCTCTCAGTCACTGGTTCAAATACATTACATATTCTTACGATCGCTTTACGACTTTAGATTTGACGAAGATATCGCGTTACATAAACAGAAAAAATACAGTGCAACCTATTCCTTTTTTATATCGATGGAAAATTACGGAGCCCTTGTAAAGAAGGATTAATAGCATAAATAAAACGGCAATATGTATAAACATAAAGTCTAGTAAAGTAGGAAACGTCTTGAAAGTCCATCCTGGTCATATAAAACGGAGATACTAACGACACCATATAAGGCAAAGAGTCATCGTAAAGTATTCCGGAGTAAACAGCGTTTTTACGAGTCACAGTTGCACAAACCCTAGGGAATACTTGGAATGTCTAGCTAGCAAAAATACTAGTAGGTACTACAGGATAACATTCTTTCAGAGAATTTTTACACAAATTCACCATTGCCCTCGGATTCGATTGCTTTTGTGCACAAGACAGTTCACTATTAATTTATTTTTGTTAAAATTTAATGATCACCCAAAGCGTGCTTCTTGGTTCTCATTATTGAAATAGGATGAATCTATGGAATAGGAATCTATGTTTATGAAACTTAGTACTGCAACATAGATTCAACTATCTACATCACATTTTAATTTCTGCACTAATAGAAAGGAATAATTTCTTAGTATTAGAATTATATTCGTGATATTTGCTTGCTTAGGTGGCGCAAAGTGGAAATCTTTTAATTTATTTTAGGTATAATAGTTTATTTATTTGACCAATGCTATGTGCAATCGACCGGCTTGAAACTGCCCTTACTCCGTTTGTAATGAACGTGTCAGAAATATGGTGGGAATGTAGATGTATATGAGTAACAATTCAAGTACATGGAACAAATAAAATCAAAGTATAAAGGAAAACTCATTTATTTGACAGTGATCACTATTTAATAAAGCATAAATGCATTTTTATGTTATTCAATAGTAACTTACACGGAAATTATCAGATATTTAGCAATATCACAGAATAAATACCATTTTCACTTTACAAAGCTATAGAAAGGAAACCATATAATTTATATTGAAAGAAAAAGATTATCATCCTCAATCACATTGAAATAACACCTTTCAATGAGTTTTACTATGTGAGCCGATACAAACACAACCGGAGCCCATTGAGCCCCGGGAGGATGCAACCTCCAACCCCTCCATCCTCATCCTTTCGCCACCTTTTTAATGTATAAGCTAACAATATTCTTACTGTATTATATTCACATTTTAAACAAAACACAAGTAATACTTAACTGGCGCTGTGCTCGGTCCGAGGGCGCGACAAAGAATGACCTAACTAGGCCGGAGCTCACGCTTTTATAAACAGTGACAAACAAGTCGCGTCATCGAACGATCCCAGACCACGTGTACAAAATTGAAACAACTCTTTTCTTTATACAAGTAATTTGAGACATGAAAATGTATTATTACTTATAGATTAAACATTCTAACAATTAAATTGTTTTTGTCTTATTTAACAAACAAAAGTGGCGTGATCCACCGGAAGTCTGCGTTTTTAAAATGTTACAATAATATACAGAAACATTTTAATTATAACTAAATACTAAATTTAATTATTAAATCGACTATTTCATGATTATTTATTATGATTAATCCATATTAATAATAATGTTTATTTTCTATTAGTTGGCGCGGTTTCCTTACCGGAAACCGTATCTTTCAATTTACAATAATTTGTAGTAATATCAGATATACCAACAAGACACATTAAATTATTCGTTTATTATTTATTTAAGTTATTATTACTGATTGCAATGTTTTTAATACTCTATAACAGTAACAATTTCTACTAAACAAAGATGGCGCGATGTCCTTACCGGAAATCGATCTTAGTTACATTTTACAATAATTTGTTGAAATAGTAAATTTCATAAACATTTGTTTTATTATAATTTATTGCTTTCTTTTATATTATTAACAATTAGATAGTAATTTATAGGTAAGTATTTTAAACAATGTTTATTTTCTGTCAAACGCGACCCTCGTAGTTTCTACATAAATAGGCAAAGACTACACAAATAACACATAAGAAGAATGACAATGATATTGTAGGCATGCAAATATTTATAACATAGTTATATAATTTTAAATAATTGATTTCCACATAAATGTCAGAGAAGAAAAAATACACAAATCAATAATGTCCTTAAGTTTGATTCGTAATAATGTTAATTACGTTGCATCGAAATCGTGGTCACTATTATTTTTTTAAAGATATTGATATTATTATTTATTATTCACTTATGACCAAAGTGATTTAGTTCAGAATATTTGAGGGCAGTTGGAACCTTCTATACAGAACATAGGGCTTAACAGACCTAAACCTTTCCTCTTACTATACCCAAACCCCTCCCACAAAACAATATAGCTTTAGTCGCCCAATTTGTATGGAGGAGGCTAACTATTGTTTGACATTTCATTTTGTCTTTGTTCCCTTGGTGTTAAGTTTTATATATGTTGGTTTCCTAAAACTTGTTGTGTTCGGCATCTACCTTAATTATTCTTACTACAGTCTCATTATTATTATCTTTAATTGACTTAAACTTTGTATTTTTTTTGTTTTTTATTTGTAAGACTTATATAGAAGTTGGTAGGTGGTGACTCGATGAGGAACGCTGGAAACTGTGTATTTTGGCGCAGTCTTCGAGAGACTACGTCCAGAAGTATACTGCCATAGGCTGATGTTGATGATGATGAAACTTTAGTAACGGGGACGTAAACATTGCTTGCATTTTTAAAAAGATTCAAGAGAAGATTTATTTATTTATTTATTTTCGATACACCAACAGTACACATATGTAGCTATACAACAAAAACATTTATGAAATCATGATGCTGATATGTGCACCAATTATAGGTATACTATACAACATTGGGCCTAAATCTGGGAACACACTTTAATTCTAAATTTAAGTACAGTATATCTCTTTCTCGCAATAAGTAATAGGAAAAAGATAGCAAGAATCTGTTTAGAGCTGTCACTTAAATTTAGATGGATTTCAAAGAAACCATAGACAATTTTAGACGGCATGTACGGAGGTGCCTCTTAAACACTGCATTTTAGCACGCTCAATAAGGTCGAAAATTGAACGCACCTTTCTTAATGTCAATCTATAATAATATGACGGCCATCCTTTTCTTTTTCATTTTGAGAGAAAGAAATAGACTGAACTTAAATTTAAACTTAGCATGTGTTCGCCAGAATTAGGGTCATTGCTTAAATAATATACGGTACCATTAAATTTTTAACACACTAAATTGAATGACAAATGACATGCAATTAATATATATACATACACATACTTATACACTTCATATTAGTACAGAGGCAAAAATGACCGGATTTGAAAAACGCAAAATTAAGTATGGCAGAACACTTCAAGCTACTGTGCTTATAACAAATGCTAGAAATAACTTTAGAAGTTTTCGCCTGATCGAAATTAAGATTAACTGCTAATGCAGCTTGGGACACACTGTTCTAGCCGCCTCTACGTCGCCGGCCCATCACGCCTCTTTTGAAGGAACCCATGTCATTGGAAGGAGGGAACACACACTTTCCCAATCTGGTACTCTATATTCGAGTAGAAAATATCACTTTGTCCTTAATGCTCAAATAAAATACCACTTTGTTCTAAACACGTGAGCGTCTACAAATACATCAAAAGTAGCAGAAGTAAGGAATGGTGAACAGTTAACAAGTTGTAAAGTAACAGTAAGTAACACACGCCTAATGATTTACACAGCACCACTTTATGCGTTTGTAATAAGAATCATTTTCTAGCTACATATTAAATTTTAGTTTGCTCTACATTTTGTTATCAATCGTAGCGAAGATGAGCTGGCTTGCCAAAAATTATTCTAAAAATGGTAATAGCTTTGCACGGAACAGTCTAAGCTTTCTACTTTTGTTTTATAAAATACCATTTTCTCCTGAACGCTTAGGTATATTTACGATTGCACGTGGCACACGTGAAGGTGTTTAGGAGTCAATTGTGGCAAGCCAGCTCACCATGGCCACGATTGATAACAACGTAAAGAGCAAACCAAAGTTAAAAATGTAGTTAAAAAATGATTTTTATTACGAGCGTAGGTATAAAGTGGTGCTCTGTAAATCATAAGTGTATCTGTCCACCATTTCTTTTTTGTGATACTTCTGATGTCATTGTAGACCAAAAGTTCCCCATATTGTAGTTGCGTTATTAGCGTTATGAAGCATAAATTTTATTATATTTATATAATTTTGGTATTATTATTTGGTATAAGGTTGAACCGAATTGAAACGCCTCGACTCAATTGCGTTCAGCTGTCAAATCGTATGAAAACGACAGCAGCGAGTGGTTTTGAAGCGCCTAGGTCACAGGTTAATGGCTGTGACCACGAGTAGAATGTGACGAAAAACTACATTGGTTGTTCTTATTTCACCTACTTATTGTTTTTCAGTCAAACAGTTTTCATGAACAGAATGAAAATAAATTTGATACGGATTAATAGAATGAAAGTAAATTTGATACGGATTAATGCAAATGTGATTCTTGAATGATTGGGAACTAATGAAAAACAACATCATTATAATTACTGTTGAAAAGCACGGTCAAAGAAACAGAACAGGTAGGTATAACTTCATATTAATGTGTGAAGATACAGCATAGATATTGCTTTTCAAAAATATATTTCTCGTAAAACGGTTTTAAACAGTGTTATTTTTTAAATTAACTATTCACAAAGGTTGCAGTATCACGAACCACAGCTAGAATAAAATAATGCGCCATGCATGAGACAGGCGGTGTGATCTATTAATACAAAACACATCCAGTTTTACTCTGTTCGCAGATACGAACAGTAGCTATAACTCATTGGCGGGGTAACGTATGGCTTTTGCAGATCATTTTTTATACTGTCTAATAAATGTGTGTCCTACATTCGTAGATACGACAGTAACTTGTGAAAGGAGTATTTTTAAATTCAGATTCCTTTTGATTCCTCATCGAAATGTGTATAAACATTGCAGTGTTACGCTGAATTAATTCTGTTAATTTAACACTACCCTTGGCTGCCCTAACTATATTTGTATCATTGTTTACCTTTTGTTTCATATATACACATACTTATGTACTATCGAGGACGTCGCATAGCCAGCCCCACTAGACAAGATGCCTTTCGATAATCGCTATCGTGATCGCTGAATGGTGATGTATGGGTCTTGACCTCGCCCACCTTCGATCACCTTTTGAGCGCAGATCGGTCGTTTGCAAATTTGATTTTCTGAATTTTATCCTCTTAAAGTTAAAAATATTGTACCAAATTTCACAACTCAAATTCATATCATATTAGCCTATGATGTCCTTTGCTGGATAAAGGCCACACTTATCGATTTCCAAGTGCAACGATTCTGCACTTCCTGCGTCCTAAGGCACCCCGCGACCCTGAACAGGTCGTCTGACCATCTAAGTGGGGGGCCGTCTTACTTTGCGCTTTCCGGTAGGTACGTGGTTGCCATGCTAGAATTTTAACGCCCCATCGGCTGTCAGTTCTGTGTGCTATATACCCTTTTTTTTTGTTCGGCGAGGAATCCGCTTACGGGCCTACCCGCCGCTGGCTAAGCGAAGGCCAGTCGCCCAGTGCCTGATTGTATTGGCACTAGAAATACCCACTAAAACTCCCCGGTAACTCCACTGCCCTTCACGGGGGTAGCATCTGGGCTCTGCCGAAGCAATTTCAACAACCCACCCCCAGGCAACCCAGCCTTACGGCCAGGTTTCGCGCCGATGGAGATTGCCCAGTGTCACTTGGGTAATTCCAGACCTGTGCAAAGCATGCGCGGGGGCCACCCACGCACGCGGCCGCGCCTAGGGCGCAGGAAGACGAACGGTCACCGCCCGCGTTCTCACGCCCACCCACCTCTCAGGCCAGAAGATCCTCTTCCCGCTCCCTCTCCGCTATCTGCTTCTGCAAGAGCACAGTCTCACAGAAAGAAGTGACAGCCTCCCACACCCGGTTGCTACCAACCATGGCTCTTATCATGGTTAGCAGCGAGAGGTGACCGCAGCTCGCGGCGCTCGCGTCGCCAGGCCGGGCACTCTATAAGGGTGTGCTCAGCCGTATCGTCGGGGGTGTCACAGTGATGACACCATGGTGTTACCTCCCGACGGGCGATACGGTACAGGTAGTGACCGAAGCAACCATTTCCGGTCAGTACCTGTACCATTCGGTAGGTGAGGCTACCCAGCCGGCGTCCAACCCACTCTTCTAACGAACGAATTGCTTCGATTGTCCGGTGGCCGGCTGCTGGGATGGTGAGTGCCTCGCCCCATCGGCCTCGAACCTCGAGTCGGCGGGGCGGCCATCCTTCCTGAGTAATCACATCCTCCCCGCCTTCCATCTCCCGGGGAAGCGACCCGACGCGATGCACTTGTCGAGCAACGCGCGGAACCGCTCCTCCCGGGGGCCGAGGGCTATCCCCACCACCTTTGATGGGGTGTCATCTGGCCCCGGTGCTTTATTTTTGCACCGGAGCCTGTCCCTGCCCATGTCAAATTCCATATCTAACACAGGGGGATCGTCGCCCACACCTCCAATGCGGAGTCGGAGGGGGCCATCCTGGGGGGCGGAAAGGGTCCAGGATTAGGAAACAAACATCTTAGCACCCTTCGCATGAGCCCCGGCTCCATACATGATGTGGAGGGGGCGGCGTTGTGTGCTATATACTCTGCCCACTGCCATTTCAACTTGTTAATCCTATGAACTATGTCACTGATTTTAGTTATCTTACCGATGCCCTCATTTTTTATTATATTTCAAGGCAACAACTAACATACCTCATTTCATACAGCTCGTTGGGCAACTGTGAAATTGCACCTTTTTAAAACGACTTAAACTCAATTTCTAAGCAGGTACTCAACTCATTGATGAAATATCATATTTTTTTGCATTCATTAAAAGGACTCTTAACTCAGAACCCACAAATCTTTCTAGTTGGAATTCCGCAAGCTTTGCCAAAATAAGTATCTATCCCAAAAATTACTCAGACAAAAACACAAGAAGGCTTCGTAATTTAATTTATAGCACAAAAATGAGCATGAAATACAGCTGTAAAGAATACACTCTGTTTTTTTATTATTGTGTTACAGCGTACTTAAATGAAAAATGTCTCTTTAGAATCAATTCAGGTCCCTTCTAATGTCACGTAAAATTGGTGAAACTTTTTATTATCTATTTACCTGATCTTCGAGCCGTAAAATGGTTGAAGGGATAGGTACCTTCTTATCGAAGCCTTTGAATTGCGGTCAGTTAAGTTACTTTGAAAATCAATTTTGTTTATTTATTTTAATAAAACACGTATAATGTTCCTTTATAAAATTTGTCAAGATAGTACTTGATTGTTAGAGATAACAACATATACACATGACTTTAAACATTTTATTATAAAATTTGCATGTACAATAAATTACCTATCAAAGTAACATATTTACCGTTTTGTGAATTCAAAAATAAAATATTTTTTTTAGAAAGGCATCCATCCATTTCACTACCTATCAGAGTACATGGAGAGTAAATTTAATGACATAAGAATAAACTGATTATTGACTGTTGTTTTGGTGCTTTTGATGGTTAAGGTTGTCCACTTTAATATTGTCTTTATGTTTGCATGTTATTTCGGAATAAGTTTGATGTGTGAAATATTTAAGTATTGTGAAAAAAGTTGCGAACGGTAACAGTAGGTAATATCTAAAAAATACGATTTGAAAAAATGCCTATTTAATACGTTGAATTCGTGGTTGCTGCAGCTCTGTCATACTTTTTTGCGTTTGTTTGACAACCGTTGGCGACACTAGCGTTTCGACGACGGGATCTAAAAAGTTGTTTATTTTTACATTTTTACGTAAAAGTCCATCATATATTTACAGAAGTCATTATGATACTTTACACAAGATAAACTGAATCGAAAAATATCTATTGTACTTCATATCGTATCTCTAAAACAGCGACAAAGATACACAGCCAAGACATTTACTTAGAGGTTAAAGAATACAATTACGCGCAGCGCCCCGTAGGTAGGTAATATCTAAAACTTCCTTTTTTAATTATTTTATTTTTATTCCAATGGTAAAGTTGAAAATAAAAAAGGTACGAGTATTGAATTCTGTGAGGTTCTTTGAACTTATTGTTAATTTTGGAATACTAAATAACTTAGTGCTTCAAAACTTTTTATTATGGTTTACGTTCACCATAATAAAAAAATCAAGTTATCCATTGTTATAAACATAAAATAAAAACTTTTATTACGTTCATAGTTTATTGGGATTCTTTCTCTAATTTCTCTTAACACCTACGGCCCTTACCAACCTGCCGGCGCACACACGAAATAGATAAATCTTTTGTATAATAAATGATTAACTTCACAGATTCATGCCGATGTTAGCCATAAAACTATAGGATAACCCCACCATCCAACATGTTTACTAAAGATTAACTATACTTTTATAAGTATATAGACTTTTATTTTGGTTACTTCACACCAATACCTGTTGTCATTTATAGACCTAATTATTCTACCATTTTCAAAGCTATTCATTCAACATCTTAGCAGTTAAGTCTGGAAAATTTTCTATTTCACCGTAGTCTATAGTGCGTTTCTCGTATAAATTAATGTGCCCGTATTTAACACCATAAAAGCGCTAAGCATAGCAGCCCACAACTTTGGTAGAATAACAGCGGCTCTAACACTCATGCATAAATGAAAATCCCCAGAGAGATGTGTTGCATAGACTGTCCAATTACACGAAACGAAGCAGGTTATTTGGTGCAATTCAGCAAAGTCATACATTGGCTATCTTGAGTAGGACTACGTGTCTGTACCAGATATTTTGGTAAAGTAATATGTGCCCCTCGCTGTTTTGATTCTTATTCCGTTTACTTTAAGAATCACCAACAGTGAGAAGTGGGTACAGTCGAAAGCACATCGAGCGTAACACTTAGACCCTGAGAGCACCCTTACACCTTTCGTAACAGAGACGGCTTTCGTAATGCAAAAGAAAAAGAAAGAAAGAAATAAGAAAAAGAATAAAAAAGAAAATTAATAAAAGTTCACTTCGTGGTTATTCTTTTGGTTTCCTCCATCATTAGCCACTATCAAACCATTTTTTTTTACAATACTATCTTTCCTTACACTATATCCTTTATTTCCATATCCTCCATTCCATTATATTACTCCTTCTCTATACATTTTGTATTCCGAACGAGTGTTAGGACATCGGTGAACTTTTTTATTTAAAGACAATTGAATAGCAAGCAAGCTGACGGTCCATCTGTAAGTGGCTACCATTGCCTATAGACACCTGCAATAACAAGTGTTTTTATTTAGGTACACGTTCCAGTCAAAACGAAAACTGTAAAAATAGACGTCTAATGTCCGTTTTGACTAACAGTTCCCTAGACTTAGATGTCGTTAGGACTCTTAACGACATCTGTCTCTCTCTATCTCCTTTAGATATATTGAGCTAAAAATCGCTAAGAGACTTTGAACACTAGGTGACTCTTACCTAAATTTTTGCTCAATCTATCTACTTTATATAGATTGAGCAAAAACCGCTAAGGGACTCTTAACGATGAGCAAATGTTACTGAAAGCGAGCATATGAGTTTCGATTTAATCAACAACACAAGGATGGTTGTTTTGCTGACACTGCTCCATCAACTGTTTCAGAAAATTATTTAAATAGTTCGTTTTTTCTAAAAACCTCTTTTTCAACTAGGTATTCCGTTTTATCAGATGAGTGCTTTAATCTTTAATCTTTGAAGCACTCGCTAACAGAGACAATTTTTATTGTGTAATTTTTTTAAAAAACTGCTTTTTACCGATTTTAAAGCTGTATACTCCTAAAGGCCATTCCTAAAGTCATTCTTAAATATTTTAAATACCATCAAAGTCAAATATTTGTATTGGAAAATGTCAAATTGATCACTTGTGTGATGTGATGATTAACTATTCCGGCTTTTCAATGCATGTTTTATAGAAGTCAAGTAAAAAAAGTTATTTTACTGTGAAAACAATAATTTAAATTAACCTCAAAACCATTATTCTGATAACTGAACAATTATGTAGATCACGTTAAATTGAATCAATAATTTTAACACAAATTCTGTACGAGCTACAAATACATTTTTATTACTTTATTTCGTCAAAAAATAATAAGATTGAGCCTAATTAGCTATAGTTAACAAACAAAATCCAATACAATTCAAAACGATGGCCTACCTAGTGAAATAGTTTTGTTTTAAGCACGTAGGCACATCCTAAAATAGTCAGCGAGTCGTTCTATTGTTAACAGTGACTAAGAAAGAACATTGAGAAAGGTACGAAATGCGGAGTAGTGAACAAGATATTCGTCTATGAAATATGTTCCCATAAACCAGCCACAATAGGTTTTCTACTGCTGAGGAAACACCTGCAGGCTGATATGGGATGCAAGGTTGAACTTAATCATACTGAAAATACTTAGGTATTGTGGCGGGAGACCTACCAAGAAGGTTGCATGTCACCTACCTGGCTACCGACGCCTCTTGATACTATTTTACATTGATACACTGTATATATATGTGTGTGTATATACATATATTACTATTTTACTGTTGATTACTTTTTATCTGCCACTGTTGCCTTTTATATTTTCGGAGAGTAAACGATTTTATGCTGAACATATTGTTTTCGTTATTAAACTTTGAGTCGCATCAATTTTGCAAGTAATAATACAAATATTATACCGGGTTCGATTTCCAGGCAGGAATGTGGGATTCCCGGCGCCCGCAGCATCATTGGTGCACAAAAGAATGCCAAAATGCTATTAAGGTGTATTTGTGGCGATTAATGGCATTGATCATAAGCCTTAAGTCAATGATCTTATGTCAATGCATTGATTATTTTTACTTTTATATTTATGGAAGACTAATGACTACGTAAACAAGGTATAAATGCTATTAAATAGTACATTCAATAGCATAAAGTCTGTGAAAGTCTCCGCAGATAGAAAAATTAAATAGTAAAAGATGGAGACAGTTAAAGAAACAAGATTGACAATATAAAACTGGCACAAGATTAATGTCACTTATTAATAACTGAATACCTACACATTGCTTACCATATGTAATATTCATAAGTGTCAAGTCACTCGCATTTAAAGAAAAAACTTAAATGATAATATACGAGATTTTGAACCGTATTCATCATCATCATCATCATCATCATTTCAGCCGAAAGACGCCCATTGCTGGGCATAGGCCTCCCCCAAAGATCTCCATACCGATCGGTTCTGCGCTGTCCGCATCCATCGGCTTCCCGCGACCCTCACCAGATCGTCGGTCCACCTTGTGGGAGGCCAAACCAACGCTGCGTCTTCCGGTACGCAGCCGCCACTCGAGGACCTTTCCGCCCCAACGGCCGTCAGTCCTTCTTGCAATGTGGCCTGCCCACTGCCACTTGAGGCTCGCAATTCTTCGGGCTATGTCGGTAACCTTAGTTCTCCTGCGGATCTCATCATTTCTGATTCGATCACGCAGAGAAACCCCGAGCATAGCCCTCTCCATTGCCCTTTGGGTGACATTGAGCCTTCTTACTAGGCCCATTGTAAGCCGTATTCATGCTCATAGAGAACCAATCCAAGTCGCTCTCTTGTGCCTTACTGTTAAGTAGATTGCACGCTCGCCAAAGAAAGGAATTTTGTTTGTAATTAGATGAGACGAGTGCTAAGCTAAATAGTTTATAAGAAGTCTGTCTTTAGCTAAAACTGTACTACCTAGAATATTTCTTTTTATTTGCCTTAGTGCTTTTTAATAGCTCTTGATCCTAATCTTGCTTTGAAAAAAGTTAGATTGGTGTAATAATGAAATAATTACATAATTCTCGATTTACTTTCGGAATATCTTCGCTCGCTGATGTTTACTTTAAATTTACATCGTTTAATTTCAACGAATTTTCTGATAGTTTCACACACCTCAATAATCCAATAAATCTAATTCTAGGAAAGCATTATCACCAACCTATAAACGTCCAAATGCTTAATAGCATTTTGGCACAGGCTTTTACAAATTGGAGAAACACATGAGGAGTTTGGGCCATAGCTCCACCATGTTGACCCAATGCGGTTGCAGTAACAACCAAGATCATTGAGTGCTCAAATCACTACCCACTGAACTTCTTAATCCTAGGAGAGCTAGCGGTGTTTTTTTTTATTGGGAAAGCACTTCTATCTCCACGAGTTTGTAGTGAATTGTGTTCCTGTGGTAAGTTGAGTCGTCACGGCTTATCCGGGAATTGTTTCTCGAAACAACACAACAACAAACATTGTGGACTTAAAAAACACCGGTCAAGCGCTGTTACAATATACGGACTTAGGAAGGGGCTTGTTGTTACTATAACTTAGCACTTAAAAGCCTTTTATTTTACAAACAGATCCCTGAATTGGAAAATTGATTTCACACACCCCTAATATGTTTGAATGATCAAAGTCACGTTACCCTATACACCATGGGATAGACAAGATATACGGACATAAGAAATGTTTACTGTAGACTACAGAACCCTTAGAAATATTACAGTTTTAGTCTATATTAATAAATGTTTTATTCGACTTTGGTACATGTGTGTACCACGGTTTAACTCAGATGTAGCTTAACAATTTAGTATGTACCATGTCACAAAAATGACTGTGTTTATATTTCTAGCAATTAATATTGTTCGAGTTCGAGTTCATAATAACAGCGCTTCTGGCTTCTGGGACGTTTTATGTCGCAAAAGCTATATGCTGAGATAGGGCCTTGTTGACGGCACCTAAGTATATGTGTGAATTGTTTTATTGTGTCTACTTTTTCTGTTTTAAGTGTCTAAGTTTTAGTGCTGTGTCTATCAATAAAAATATTTTTCTTTCGAGCGCAATATTTGGTGTGATATAGTACTAAAGCTACTTCTGAATTCGTCTGTACATACATACACTTATTGAATGTCTAAGCTATCCGTTCATTTTACTAGGAGGTTTTGTTCTGAGAAGAATTTATTACCAAAATCGTTTTGAAAATTCTTAAATTGTGTTTTCTATTTTTAACCGACTTCAAAAACAAGGAGGTTCTCAATTCGGCCGGTATGTTTTTTTTTCTATGTATGTACACCGATTACGCCGAGATTAATGATCCGATTTACGTGATTCTTTTTTTGTTCGATGCGGAATAGCTGCCATTTGGTCCCATAAATTTTTTTTCAAAATCAGTTCGGTAGTTTGGTTTTATAAATAAAAAAAACTGAAATTAGTAAGTCGTCTACATATATTTTTTCTTTGTATGTACACCGATTACGCCAAGATTACTGATCCGATTTACGTGATTCTTTTCTTGTTCGATGCGGAATAGCTGCCATTTGGTCCCATAATTTTTTTTTCAAAATCAGTTGGGTCAGTCATTTTAAATAAAAAAAACTGAAATTATTAAGTCGTCTACGTATGCGACATTGCGAATTTTTGCTTTTCTTTGACTTTTTAGTGAAACGATACGATAGTAGGAAACAATATAAGTTGACGGTCACCCATGTAGCTTCGAGCTTAGAAAGTTATCACTAAAAATTGTGAAAAAAAAAATTTAAGCAAAAATTAAAACCACTGAACTCAAAAAACTGAAAAGCATAAAATAATTAAATTTAAGTAGGTACTCATCCCCTAGTAACATATTTTTGGAGTTGGTGCTAAGTGTTTTCCAAAAACAATAGACACTGAAGCACCAACTCCAAAAAATATGTTAGTAGGGGATGAGTACCTACTTAAATTTAATTATTTTATCCTTTTTAGATTTTTGAAGTCGGTTTTTATTGTTTTTGACTTCTGTCCACCCACGCACACTTGGAAAATGATTTATTACACCATTATCCCTTTCATTGTTCAATTTCATTATTGAGTCGAGCGAATAACAAGGTGTTTAATATTAAAGTAACCCAGCAACCCACATGGAACCGCAGCTATTTGCAGACATCAAATTGGTTTCATTTTAAGTTTCAGTGAACCCAATCGAATGAAAGTTACGCTAAAGAGTTTTCCGTTTGGGATACAAGTGAAATTATTTTTGTATTGTTCTTGATTATCAAATAAGTTGTTATTCGATTTAACGAAATGTAATAGAAACATAGTTTTAGGGTATTCATATCCGGCGAGATGCCTACAATATTTCAAAAAATGAGGAAAAATCTTCTGAATCAGGGAAAAATATTAATAATTAGTTTTCATTCATAGTTTGTGTGTACAAAAGTAAAAATTTTTCGATTCCACCGTTATTCAATATGGCAATATGGCGAGCGATTTGAAGGCACTAAACGTCACCAAAATGACATAGGCGCCATGATGAATATTTGGCTGTGTTGCAGTTTTTTTTCTATAAAAATTATTGTTTTGTACCACGCAACAACGCAGATAAAAAGTAAATGGACAGTTGAAGACTGTTCTACATATTTTTATCTTTTTATCAGAATACTGTACATAGTAACATAGAGGTAACAGGAAGGAGGTCAGGGGCGTAGTGGTTTCAGCCTCTGGTTTTAATTACGAAAGCAAAGCAACTTTCGCCATGGTTGATTCCGGGATGGGTCAATCAAGAATTAGTTATCTAGAGCATTTGTCCAGCAGTGGGATGTATATAGGCTGGTGATGATAAAGTATAAAAAATACCACCATGTTCCGTTCAAGTGTGGCTATCGCGCTACACTTTACTCAGTCGCTTGCAAGCGTTGCTAGAACGAAACGCGTAAGCGCTATGAGATTCACGGGCGCTTACAACCTTTTGGTCGCGAAAAAACGAAATCCTATCGTCTCAAAATCGAACATGACTTTTGTATGCGATGCCTTCTATAGACTTTTTATCATAATGGTACAGTCGACAGCACACCAAGGGTAACAGTTTGACATTGAGACCGCCCTTACTCCGTTTACAATAACTTGATGTGCTGTCGTCTGTGCATATTGACGTGTAAAGGGACAAAGGGAGGGACAAACCTTAATAAGTTTCTTGTCTGTTCTTCTCAGAACAAGACCCCCGTTGGATTTACGAACGGATGGCTAAGAATTGACGATCAATAAGTGTAAAAATATGCACCAAAATCGAATAAAATAATATTTTACTCGACATTGATAATATACTGTGTTTATTATTTAAAAAAAAACACCGTCATCGCCATCATTAAATAGCGGTTGAAACTTCCGTTTCTATTCAACATCTCAACGTTTACATAGCGTGTAATAAAAAGATAATTTCCCTTAACCCTTGTTGATAAATGGCACTTATCCATAAAACTAAACAAACGTGTTACACTAATATGGCAATGATTCGTATAGATCTTTCCATCCATTAATGAAACAGCCACCAATACCTACGGTTGTAGGTTTGTGGAGATATTTCAGGAAATCGGCCAAGAGCCTATCGGACGCGCATTAACTTATTTCTATCAAGTGTAACATTCTGTATCAATTGTGTCTTGTCTTCCGTGCCATTATCATAAAGTTCAGCTAGCTAAATTAAAAAATAACAGTGAAATGCCAAAAGAAGCTTAATATTTCGTTTCAATTGGAAGTTTTAAGTAACCCCCGGCCTCATGAATCTTATTAAGACTATTCTTATGAGCCCAAACCCGCTGAGCATCTCGCTAACTTTTTGATGCTACAGGATCAAGGATAACATGTCTTAGAAATACCACGGAAGTAACAGTTGACAAAATTTCAAATCAATCGCATCTGTAAAGATTAGTAAGACCTTTTCGTCAAATAGGATATATCATAACAAAAGGCTCAAAACCAAACTGTTTTTGAGATCTCTATAATCTGTTTCTTTTGCTGAACTAATTCCAATAGGATGCATTAATTTCACACGCCACATATTATGGGTCATCAGGATATCTAAGCCGTGGCGTAATTTGCCATAATCTGAGCCTGTAATTGAACTAGGCCATCAAAGAACAGTCGTGTAATTGGGCGAGGACCAGGAAAGGCGGATTACTGCGGGAACGAACGGCTGATTGAGGTTTGTGCTCCTGTGGACATTGATTTATTATGACGTATATTGAGAGACTTCTTAGTAAGATACTAATTGTTTCACATTAAAAGGCTTTCAAGTTAAAGTTTTTTCTATGAATTTATCGATGTCTACTTATACATCATAGGTAAATGAATTTGTACGCCAGTTCAATTAGACTAGGTACTACGCACAGATTAGTGATATGTACCTTTATATGATAGTACTACCTACTTTAATTGAAACCACACACAAATTCATATTTTGAATAAAATAAAATAAAATCCGAATTCATCAGAAATAGCGTAAATACAGTAAATACATCGTATTACTAGGTGGTAGGCCCGTTAGGGTCGTCTGGGTAGGTACCACCGCCTTTCTTATTTCAGCCGTGAAACAGTTCGCTGTGTTTCGGATTGAAGGGAAAGGTAGCCAGTGTAATTACTGGGCATGGACGGCATTTCATATTAGGCCCTAGGATGACAACGCACCTGCAATATCAAGTAATTTTTCCTTGTTATTGCAGGTGTCTATAGGCGGCGGTTACCGCTTTCCATCAGGTGGGCCATCAGCTTGTTTGTCATCCAGTTGTATAAAAAAAACCTAATTCTAGAGGATCAACTCTAAAGATAAGAATAAGAACGCATAAACTAATTGAAAATTCGACTAGAGATATAGTAACAGAAAAGTAGAGATAAAATGAGAATTTATTAAAAAAAACTGCTAATTTTGTTGTAATTTTTTTTTTCTTGCCATACTATGAAAAGTAGATAAGTCCAACAACATCGCTTTGAGTTAATTTTTAACTGTTGACTGATATTACTTAAAAAAGAAAACCATTTTTAAATTGATCCGTTATAGAGTTTGTTTTTTTAAATACAAATCATAGTGTTGTTTCTTTATATAGTCATATTTTATATAACAGCAAAAGCAAGGCGTAATACTGTTCAAATATCAACATATTCAGCAAGTAATCCACATTAACTAACCGTGTCACACCCAACACAAGTCATAAGCACAATCCAGGTTACAAAAATATATCACACCAATATCATATTTTGGATGTCGATTGTGATGTGAGATTATCAGCTATTTTCACCCTTACTGCGAAAGAAATAGGAGTTCTGTTTGTAACGAAGCTCTGCGAGTCCGGTCCGCGGTCGGAAGCATCGTTCGTAGTATTTCCTGTGACCCCATCAATAACCTGCAGGATTTATGAAACCCTGTTTATCTGTCGTTCTTGTCTTGTCCTATCTACACTACATTGGCACTACTTAATGTTTTCATGACCTAATATCTATAGCCCTTAGTGAATTACTATCAAAAGGTTCTCTAATATTTAAATTTTTGATTTTGTGCGTTTATAACGTAGGCATATACTTTATTGTTACAATTACAAATAAGGAAAATAAAGCGATAAAAAAATTGTATGCTCCATGCGGGAATCAAACCCGCGTTTCCTGGGGTTCGGCCAGACGCGATAACCACTAAGTCACCGGATCACTAGTTGTAACCTTAAAAAAAATGTTATAAAATATACTTACATCTGCCAAACTGCATTACAGTTTGTCGGCAACAGTTCTCGCTGAAGGTACCGTTATTTATTTCACAGTGAGTGGTTCACGTCGTTCAGATTCATAATGTCCCTTCCAAATCGTTTAACTATTAGCTTATATTAATTATACTATTTTTATATGATCTACTTCCACGTCTACTTTACTACGGACATAGTGACAATAGTAGTATTTTATTAAAATATTATTTGAAGTTTGTTGTTTAAAATTATTTTTCTACTATATTTAGTAAGCCTTGTGGTAGTAATGTCGGTATAGCCCTCACCTTGGATTTCTGATAACTCATGAATTTCCAAAAAAGGATTTAATAACGTAATAATTTACACATATTTTTTATTTCAGAAGTATAAAGTCAATATTACAGCTATGGCAAATAAAACGTCAAAATCAATTCACAGTTGAGAGCACCGCAGTCATGGATAACAAAGCTAAAGAATAACAAAGATACCCCCGGGGCTATCTTTGTAATGTTATATCTAGCTAGTGTTAGTATGCGCTAGCAAAACGAAAGACCCTATAAATGTATCACGGCTAAGTAGTATATAGACGCACCCTAAACCGAATGTTAACTTTTTTTTATACAACTAAATGACAAACAAGCTGAGCACCATGAACCCACCTGATGGTAAGCGTTACCGCCGCCTGTAAACACCTGCAATAACAAGGGAAAATCACTTGATATTGCAGGTGCGTTGTCATCCTAAGGCCTAAGATGAAATGCCGTCCATGCCCAGTAATTACACTGGCTACCTTACCCTTCAATCCGAAACACACCGAACTGTTTCACGGCTGAAATAATAAAGGCGGTGGTACCTACCCAGACGACCCTACATACGGGCCTACCACCAAGTAAATTAGTAAACTAGCCCTTTTCTAAGCAGAAACTAGATTTTTTATATAACAAAGGCACAGTAATTTAGATTCAAACACGTTACTATGGGAAGGATTATTCATAGGAACCGGAGACTCGTTAGCCGATAGAAACATATTTTCCGCTGTCCAACAAACATTTTTGACATTTTTTCCAAACGTTAGTAACGCTACATAAGTTGCTAGGCACCAATTAAATCGAGTCAAAAACATTCGTTTGACAGCGGTAAATACGTTCACATAGATGGTTCCCATAACAACGTCTATGTATCTAAATGCAGTCAAAAACCGCTCGATTTATTTACACAATTTAGGAAGTTTTTATTTTATTAATTTAGTAATATTACTAAATAAAAATGTAATATAATTATAATCAAAAATATCGACCTACGTTCCGAAAAAAAAGCTTTTTTTACCTTTTGTTTGGAGCAACACAAAATTATTCGCAACGTAACGTTTTTGGTTTCATTTTGTAAAAAAAAGCGGTGAAAATTATCGCGATCGAGGCGATCGAGGCGCCTGTAAGGAATCCTCCTGCTGACCACATAAGATCACCTGGTTTAAATAGCAAAAAATGAAACATCTCCTTTATTCTATGATTATAAACAGATACATAATTCAAATTTCAAAGAATTTAATTTCGATATACAGGGTGCCCATGAAATAGTACGACATACTGCAGGGGGTGATAGCTGGGATCAATATCTACCAAAATAACTCAATATATATTAGCGAAATTTTACGGTTTTAAAGGTATACAAAATTTTCCGAAATATCAAAAAATCTCTACCTTGAAACTGATTTTTTAGCATATCTCAATGAAAAATTTCTTTTCCAGTGTTTTTTTTACATCAAATTATTCGTGAATAATTACTCTACTCATTGATAAGTCTTTTTTGTATCAAAAACAAGAACGTTTCCATAAAAATAAAAAAAATGTTGAAATTTTCGCAGAATGATTTTCTTATCACTTAACTTTAACCTACAGTGGTGAAAAAAATGTATGTGAGAGTTTTGTACTACATGCTTAAAAAATAGCTTGTTTAATGCTAATTCTGGAAAGATACAACACTGGTGCGTTTTCATTAAAAAATAATTTAAAAAAAAATATTCTAGTCCCAGGTGAGCCGATTTTGTTGAAAATGTAACTAACGTAATTTTGACAAAAAAACCATTAGGAGAGTAAGTAATAGCTGTTTATTTACGCAAATTGTCATAAAAAAAAAGTTGTGACAGTAATATGCGACAGTCAAAATGCAAAAATGGTCCGTAATTTAAACCTCAAGGGATAAGGTGATAATAAAAAAAAACAGAGGGCTTAACTTTTAGAAAAAAATATTTAAAACAATAAATCACAACAGATGCTCGAATTGCTTCCTTTGTGTCATAATACACGATCGGCATCTTTTTAAGAACGAGCTTTTCAGTCTTCGAAAGCTTATTTGGGCAATTTCTCTCGCTGCAGTGGTAAGCCTTGCAGTTTCGGATT
Organism: Nymphula nitidulata; assembly: GCA_947347705.1. Taxonomy (NCBI): domain Eukaryota; kingdom Metazoa; phylum Arthropoda; class Insecta; order Lepidoptera; family Crambidae; genus Nymphula; species Nymphula nitidulata. Next base: position 11,344,539 of record OX374634.1, on the reverse strand, counting down.
AAAGGCAGAGGTAGCCAGTGTAATTACTGGCCATGGAAGCCATTTAATCTTAGACCTCAGTATGATAACGCATCTGCAGTATCAAGTGATTTTTCCTTGTTATTCTAGTTGTATAAAAATGCTCAGTGCCTGGGTTTGAACGTCTAAGCCAGCAGAAAGAGACTAACAACTATCCTTTTCTATAATAATGTAGACGGCCTCATTCAAAATACCCCCGCGTTGGGAATTACCCTGCTCTCCCCTAAACCATTTTAGTGATGTGATTTTCTTCTGCGTTGACCAGAAAGTTTTTATAAAACATTGCGTAAAGCGTTCCGTGGAAGGTGAAAAAGGGAGCTATATTTAATAGGATACAATTACTGAATTATCACTATAATTGTAACATAATCAGATAGTAAGATATGCTCATAAAATATGTAGGTAATATAAAAACTTCAGAAGCCGTAAAGCATTTATAATACGTATTTTTATATATTTATTTGGACTACTCTTTGTGCTCTAGTTTTCTGTTCAAGGAATTCAACCGAAAAACATTATTAAGTGAAGAATCAAGTCTTCATAAAATATTAAGATACCTATCCAGTAACCCTATCGAAAACTCAATAATCAATATTTGAATCTGTGTAGGTATATTTCCAATAGACAAGATAAAATACTTTTATTTTACACATAACTAATATTAATAGATTCGCTTATTTTGAGAAAGCTGTTTATTGACAAAAACACATTGAATGACTAGGTAGGTATATCTATAGCATTTCTAGAGTGAAGCTGCAAATGTCAAGTCATAAGTTAGTAATACTAGCTAATATATAAATGAAAAGGTTGACACTGTAAATAATATGGCATTTGTACCTACAGTACTTTTGTGAACATTATATGTATCTTAATAAAGAATATATTATAGACTACAAATTGGACATGTTCGAGAGCGGAAAGTGGACCAGCAACCCTACACAATACGGGTATCCGCTCTAACCGCCGAGCTACGGAAGACTTGGAAGAAATCTATGAATTTCTACTTATTGTTGCGATTACGTTTAATGCTGACATCTTCTATCTCGCCCCAGGACATCTTTTGTTTAGTCTATACAATTGATGAAATATATTTCAAACAAGTTATGTTAAAATTTCGTGAAGTTTCTTATATCACATATTTAACAAATTTATAGGTTCGACATGTCTTAAGATTAAGACCATTGTAATTTTCGAAAGAATGTTTATTCATAGTACTTAATGCTCAGCATATGGAGCGGCGCACAAAAGCTGTCTTAAAAAGTCTGAAGGAAATCTGGTGACTGAGACCGGGCAGTAACAAGGTGTCAAACCTTGACATGATTCCGTGGCTTGTTTTCGTACTTCGTGAGAATATTAATGGACCGCCGGCCCTAATCCAAACAAGAGAATTTACATTCTTAATGAAATTTCTGAGCGAACTATAAATAAGATCGCTGAAATTTCATTACGCAAATGAGATATCAGTCAGAGTTACAATGACCAAAATAATGTATATTCAAGGTTGATCGTTGGCATTCTATAAAATGGCCGTAACAGCTCGTCGGATGATTAGGATATGTCATGTCAAAGTTATAGGATGGTACTCACTGGTCGGTGCGAGCCGTGGGCCGGTGGGGGGTCACTCACACTGGCCGTGGTAGCACTTCACTAGGAGCGGGCGAGCCGTTATGTGCACCAGTGTGGGAGCAACTGGCGTGTAAAATTAGCGCGGCCTCGCGTACGGCGGGACGCGTGGTTGCTGCCCGAGCGGCGGTCGGTGACTAGGGCGCCTCGCCGGCGCCCGCCTTGCCGCCGCCGCCCGCCCCTCGCCTTATCACCCGAATAAAATTTATTTAATGGATAACCGGCCGACGATGGGATATCCATTGAAATTTTCCCGTTTTACGACCCGATTATTAATGACTTAAGTGGTGTTTGCCATGTTTTTTCCAATACGCTCCCTTTATGATTATGGACGACTGTTTGCTTCCTGTTTTTATTTTAGGATTTGTATTGAAAATCGTTTTGTACGCCACACCTTGCTGCGGTGACTGACAGTGAGCGCGTTGATTCAGTAATACTTTCACCAGATTGGATATGTTCGACAATTTATGACTCACATCGTGATATGCTGAAACCGCAGAGATTCCAATCAAACAGAAATCGCGTGAATAAAAATCGGCTTTGACTTAATTTGTGCAATATTGGAAATAGATTATTATTTTGGATAATCTTTCTTTATATCGGTGGCGTAGTGGTTTGAGCGCTCTGGTTTCGATTACGAAAACAAAGCAACTTTCACCATAGTCGATCGCGGGATGGGTCAATCCCACCAACCTTCCAATGGCCTGTCGCAAATCGTTCGGTTACGCAGGCCTGATCATCGGAGAGTGCACTGCTACTTGCTCGGGCTCTTACACAGCGTACCAATAATAATCTTTCGCCATGTCCCTATGGTCTCTCTCCCCCTTCTGGGGCAGACGTACACGAAATGCCTTCCAGGTCGCCCGTGCCCACACAAAGTGGTAGCGCTAACTCCCATTTGCTCAGTCTGTGCTGGTCTTCTGCTTCTTCTGCGGCGTCTTTTTCTTTACCTCTCTCTCTATAGCCCACTCCGAATCGTGTGCCGCCTACGCGCGAGATCCCGTAACTGCCTAAAGTTCGGCCCCGTTCCCACGAGGTCGGGTCGACTGGGTCGACCGCGAGCGTCTTCACATTATCTTAGAGATGGGTCAATCAAAATCTTCAGAAGGTACGATAAAACGTTGGTCTTAGTTGTAACTGCAACTTTATTATCCCACCAACCCGCATTGAACTAGCGTGGTGGTGGTGTTATGGCCCAATCTCTTCTTGTGTTTACCCACTCTAGGAAGCCCTGTGCCCAGCGGGACGTATATATATGCTGGTGATGAATACTTTTTTACAATTCATGGTCTTCTTTTGTAATAAGGCATTTGGTCTCTGAATAAACTTGACTAAGTAAACCTAACCGTTTTGTATTAACTGCTCCTGTTTCTCATGTAGGTAGAACGGAAACTCAATCGAAATCTGTTTTCATTACTACCTCAAGCACTTTTCTCTTTTAGCTTTGCGGCCACCTCTCACACCTAAGTAGCTGTAATTAACTTATATATATGCTTGACTTACGGTTCTTTTGGGATTGATAGCTCCACACTAAGGGGATACATTTTAGTCTCTGATAAATTTCGCCTTAATTTGTTATCCAACGTCATTAAAACTTTACCAGTTACAAACCGTTTCTATGTAAATATTTATGACATCATTTTTTTTTATTCGTTACAATTAAAAAGTTCTTGGCAATTATGACTTGAGTGTCTATTTACACAATATAATAAATAAAATAAATTGTTATTTTTTTGACTGATCCAGCTAAATATTCCAGTACAAAATGTGTAATTTTCTCTTTTTTTTGTGTTTCATATGATTGTGAATTCTTATCAAATTATGAAAAGAAAACTGTATAGTTATTAGATTATCTATATTTCACAGTTACCTACTTCTTGGATAACGGGCTCAATGGTCTTATGATTCCAATTCGTCAATTTTTCACTGAGAGATAATGGTTTTTAAATGTCATGGTCAAAATTTTATGTAATAAGTACGTTTTTTTTTATTTTGTCAGTTGTTTAATATTGTTAAATTTAGGCTATTTCAAATCTATTTTTGTGATTTACCTAATCTTGCCATAAATACTGAAATAAAGAAAAAAAATCTATTGCAAATAACATTTATTACTTTTACAGTGTGTTAGTTTAATACATAAATATAAAACAATTTAATATATAAAATCTTATTCGGAGTGGTCTTTATTGGCTGCAATACAGTCCTTTAAACGTTGAGGCCAGTTATCAATAGAAGCACGCACTCTTTCCATGGGAAAATTCTTCACTGCCAATCGTAGGGATTGTTTTACGGATTTAGGAACTCCAAATTATCATGGCGTTTAGATCAAGCCGTATTCTCTAAAACTGACCATAAATCATAATCCAGCGGATTAAGATCGGGACTAGACGACGGCCAGTATCTAACTCTGATGAAGTCCGAAACGTTCGTTTCCAACCAAGACTGCGTAGACCTGGCTTTATGACCCGGCGCTGAGGCTTGCTGGAAGGACCATTCTCGGTTATTAAACATGGTGTTGTTAAGGGGCTTCACTACATTCTCAGGAATGGTATCTTGATACACTTGTGCCGATGTTTTGATAACATTTTCACAAAAGTATGGCTCAGTCACTATACCCCACCAAACCATCACTGAAGTCGGATAGTGCCTACGTTGCACTCTGTCGACTAATTGGGAAGCTTCCTTAGAGCTTTGAGAATAAATACGGTCATTTTGTTTGTTAAAATGTTGCTCAATTGTAAAAATTTTCTCATCCGTAAACAAAATTTTTCTGTGACCTCACTTTGCGTACCGCTTTAGTACTTAGTTGTTTCGATTTTACCACCCTATTCTTTTTTAATTATCAGTTAAGAAATTACCAGTGCCTCTCGTGTAGGCTGCAAGTCCTAAGTCATCTTTTATAATACGTGACATGGTTCTAGGCGCTATCTTCATCTCCCGAGATAAAATTTTCCCTTACTGGTTTGACCACCTTTTTCGTACGAACATTACGTGGACGGCCAGATCTTTTCTGTCACAAACAGAGGAGGTCTCATTGTACCTATTGATACCCCGGTACACAAACATTTTACTAATAACAATATAGAGAGTATAGAGAGTTTTAAAAATTGCATTTGGCTCCATACCTACTTTGTGTAATGCAATCACAGCGATTTGGTTCTCTTTATCACCCCACTCCATTTTAATATCGCAAAATATTGTACAATGTATTGGCGCCAAAATGAGAAAACTCAATGAACAATAATATAAAAATGGCAGATTCCAAATTCAAATGTAATATTTTGTTTATTTTTAATTGTAACAGTATTTATGGCCAGACTAAGTATATAACATAACATCGGTCGCTATAAATGGGTAGAGTCTTATGTGGTTGTAGCTTATTCTACTTTTCAAATCCCTCCACTATACGACTGACCTGAGCCGAGGTCCGAGCCGGTTTGTCGCTCCGTCATGGCTCCAGGGCCCTGGAGACTCTATACAGGGTGGCACATTTAGATTAGTCAGTATGGGAGAGTCTAAAACTATAAGACATACAAAAATCTCATTTTAGGAACCATGTCATCGATTTTAATAATAAGAAAAACTGCATTCATACATGTAAAAAAACGTGTACTCAGCTCGGGAATCGAACCCGGACATTTTGAAAAATAAAACTAATACTATTTCTGTTTAGATATGAATTGTGTAGGTCTGAAGCAGTAAACGTTACTATATAACATGATGTCTCAAATGAATAAAAAGCATTGTTTTCATATATTTAATTTATTTAAGTAATTACTGGGCAAGTGTAATTACTGGGCATGGACGGCATTTCATCTTAGGCCTCAGGATGACAACGCACCTGCAATATCAAGTGCTTTTCCTTGTTATTGCAGGTGTCTATAGGCGGCGGTAACCGCTTACCACTAGGTGGGCCGTCAGCTTGTTTGTCATCTAGTTGTATATAAAAAAAAAGTAAGATTTCGATATTACCTGCATTAACACCATAGGAGGTTTATCACGTCTCTATTCAAACCAAGACGTTTCATTTTCAAATTAGCTTTATCACGTCTTTGTATCTATCTACATACTTATTCTTAGTGGGCTTTTCAAATGATTATTAGTGTAAGTATGATTAATAGAAATAAGCAATTACAATTATAGATAGATAATATTATCGCAGATAACAATATGTAAAGCAGTGTGTGTAGCAAGTTGCGACACCAGCAAAGAGCTACAAACAACCATAGAGACAATTTTACGCACCTATACGAGTTGAATGTTGTATTGAAAAAATGGTGGTAATTTCGAACACTTAGGTACTAAAATTAATTTAAGGATATGAAAACAATGCATTTTATTTATTTTAGACATCATGTTTCATAGTAACGTTGACTGCTTAAGACGTACACAATCGATATCTAAACAGAAACAGTGTTAGTTTTATTTCGCAAAAAGTCCGGGTTCGATTCCCGAGTTGAGTACACGTTTTTTTTTAAAATGTATGAATGCAGTTTTTCTTATTACTAAAATCGATGACATGGTTCCTAAGAAGACATTTTCGTATGTCTTATAGTTTCCGACTTTCCCATACTGACCGATCTAAACGTGCCACCCTGTATAAGAGTCAACTGGACACCTGCCCCGGAGGTGAGGGCTGGCGATTATAAATCCTCCAGAGGCGAATTCTTCGCCCCTCTTGAGTCTTGAGTACTCACCTAGGTTCTCGTCTCCTTAAAACCCCGGTTACTCTGTAAAGGCAATCTGGAGGCAACAGTAATAGTCCGTCCAAAAGAAATTCTACTTCTCGATATTCAACACGCACTCTTCTCGAAACGTTCGGTTGATCATTATCTATAAAATATATTCTCAGATTATATTACAAGGCTTGGGTCTTCTTAAAGTTATATCCCTAGTAAGATAGTAATTAAATTCTATAGATAGTAATTAGTATAATTATTACTGTCGTCCGGTATATTATAACTTTAAAGATTATATTAGGTATATCATTCCGTGATTATATCCACTTTATATCACTAGAGCTTTAAATAGTTATAACCATACTACGACTGCATTTTTCGTAAGAGGCGGCTAGAGCAGTTTAGACACTGCTCTAGCCGCCACCACCTTGCCGGCCCAAAAGTTTAAATTAAAAATGGCGGCCCAAGTTTTAAATAAGTGAGTCGCTGGTGTCGGCGCTACTTCTTTGACAGTTAAACGTTTGTTACAGACCTAATTCTGAGTTCGAGTTTCAATCGAACCCTAGATTAGAATGAAAACATTCTCTTGATTTCTAGAAGCTCTGTGAACTTCTGTTCACAGAAGTCAATAATAAAAAAGTAGAAAGATCTTATCTTTCTACTTTTTTAGAAACGTTTGTTGCGGATGACCATAACAAGCTTTTCATATACTAAGGCTCTTTTTTTGTCGACTTCAAAAAACAGGTTTTTCAAGGAAAGTCGTTTTGCGCCCCCGGCAATTATCGACCGTTGAATTTTTATATTACATTATATTTTATTCCTCATAGAAAATCAAAGCAAATTTGACTATCGCCTTACATAGAAAACAGTTATTTTAACGATCGATTTTGCGCTCCAAATACCAAAGATCAAATAGTTTAAGCAAGGATGATTGGTTGAAGTCATTGTCACAAAAATATCCTTGCAACGTTCATATCTCCAAAGGTCACACATAACTCAGGCTAATCTAAACCCCGTTCTATTTGGGGGAAGTAATAAAACGATTGTCTCTGAAGACAGAACAAACGTGACGCTCGCTGTGACGTCTAAGTAATATGAGCGTGATCGTATGACAGTCATAAAAGTTACATATTGCAACTAAATCGATCTAAGTGGAAAATGCTTTATAGGAAAATAATACATCCCATACTAATATTGTAAATACGAAAGTAGCACTGTCTGTCTGTTTCCTTATCACGCTTAAAACACTGAATTATGATTTAGATTAAAAGTATAGAAATGGTTTGAGACCCTGGGATGGACATAGGATATTTTTTAGAGCGGTAGCCGAGATAAACGCGGGTGTAGAATAGACGCAATTTTGTGATAAAAATCTTGACTGACATTATTAAATCCCGCCAACAACACCTTATCTGTGTTTATTTGCTATCCGGTATCCATAGCATGATTTACGTAGAGCTAAACTATTGTTTATCAAATTAATTAGTGCGAGTGTCATATTTTTTTTGCCAATTATCTTAGTCAAACAAAATAAGTAGGTGTCTTGTTATCGGTTTTCAGAAAACTAATATCAAGCCAATGGTTGTCTCCGATTACAACTCAAAAAGACGCATTGCTTATAATATTTCAGTAAATCATTAATCTTGACGAGACGTGCGGGCATGGCAAGGTTAAAGGGTAGGTGCAGGTCAACCGCAGCGGGTGAGCCGTCCCCAAATTCCACGAGGATATCATTGACTATGCCCGCTTGTACAGGGTGGAACTGACTAACCGCAGATGAATATTTTCTTAATGGTAGCTAGAAGGAAAATACACTAATTAAAGTACAGACAGCCGCACATAAAATGTTTAACGTCAGTTATAAAATTAATGCGCCGGAGGCGACTCGCCACCACCAACCTGGTCAAGTGCGACCCGCGGCCTTAGCGGCCTACCATGGTGCGACCAAACTGGTCCGCTGGCCCAAATTAGGCCGCCCGTCCACCGCTATCTCCCCTGCCTACTCCATTGTACGGATTATCTTTGCGGCGGAGGAGTCCCATTTAAACGAGGAGCCGCCCACAGACACCGAGGTATGCATTAAGAATTTTCCGTCCGAAAAAAAAGGTTACTGGGACGTAAACATACCGAAAATCGCGTATAAACAGCTGAACAAATTTTTATTTGGGTTTCAAGTTAAAATCCAAGCCATGTTTCATTTTCATCTCAATCGAGTTGGTAGTAGGGGAGAAGTGGTATAAGAGGGACACTTTATGAAAGGGACAATTAAAATTACCGGCAAAATAAAAAACGTATCGAGATGACAATATGAATGTTGTGTAGCAGCCCCAATGCATATCCATTTCCACCTAACTTAGCGCTCCTGCCATTTCTAAGATGGCGATGTCGCGGTTGTGTTTAAAATTATATTCAAAAGTATTTTTTTCGGTGTTCTTTGGAAATTGTTTGACAGATGCTGCAGATTTTTTTTTTTTTTTTTTTTTTTTTTATACACTTACACCTATTATCTAGCCCAAAGTAAGCATCATTAAGAGCTTGTGTTATGGATACTAGATAACGGAGAAATAATGATAATAATATGTATATAAATATTAGAAATATACTAAATAAACATATAAACATCCATGACTCGTAAACAAATACTCGTACTCATCATACAAACATTTGTTCCTACCGGGATTCGAACCCGGGACCTCTTGACCGAGTAGCCTGGGGTACAGACCACTCGGCCAGCAGGTCGTCGTTGATTATTTCTTTGTTTCCCATTGTTAATGATCGACTAACTATGGATAAATACAATAAAGATAGATACTTTTATTTTAAATTGTTGATTTTGTGGTAATGATCTTGTAAAAATGATGATATTTATGAAAGGGACACAACGAAAAGTCTTGATCGGGACGTCCTTTTCATAGCTGTCCCTTTCATGGCCGGTATTTTATGAAGGTTTTACAGTATTAATTTATTATCTTTGCAGTTTACAAATTCCGAATGCGTGTCAATACTCACAAAATTAAAGAAACGCAAATGATGATATTTCTGAGACTCAAGTGCTCGCCCCAAAATATTTATTTTATTAAAGACTAGCTTTCGCCCCCGACTATCAATGCGGTATCCCATGGACAGTGATCCCGCTAGAAAAAGTACCCTATATTTTTATCCAGACTATAATCTATATCTGTGCCAAATTTCATAAAGATCAGTTAGCCGTTTTGGCGATAATGAGTAACAAACATACATCCATCTACAATTTCACATTCATAATATTAGTAAAATGAGTAATATGAAACTGGAAAAATGTGATTTCGTGGATCAGTCATTGTATAAGTATTCTTTTATATTAACTTTGTGTACGAAAATCTAATAAGATTATTTTTCCTTGATATGACAATCTGTCCGCTTCATAAATGATCACGTCCATTTCAATACATGCTGCTTATGATAGGAACAAAATACACATTTAAAAAAAAAGGGAAAATATGCAACTATGACTAAAGAAATGTTCGTATTAGTGAACATTTCTTCAGTCATAGTTGCATATTTTCCCCTTTTTTTCTTTAGTGAGATTATGTAGGATTCCCATTCAGCTGCAACCTGTTCGAAATATTATAATATTTTTTTCACGCGGTGAAGTCACGGGCAAAAGCTAGTTCTAATTTTTTTCTTTGGAGTAGGCAGAGCGTAATCAGGACCCAAAGTGCTACGAGCGCCCTGTTAGGCTACGGTAACGGTTAACCATTGCTTACGCTTGTTTGCTACCCTTGTCGTATGCCCAAGGTGCTACAAGCATTTATAGGCGGTTACAGAAGCCATCCGTAGCCTTTAGATGCTCGTAGCACCTAGGGCACAACTCACATGACGCCTATCCTTCATGAATGTTTTGTTTTAATATTAACTAATTGAATTGATCATAATCTGACTCTGAGGAGCTCGGTGGCGAAGTGGTTCGTGATCTCTGGTTTCAATTACGAAAACAAAGCAATTCCATCCCGGGATGGGTCAATTAAAAATTTGTCTTAAAACAATTAAAAAAAGCTTCTCCGTGCTTCGGAAGGCACGTTCAGCCATTGGTTTCGGTTGTTACTACAACCGCTACAACCCACCAACTAGCATTGGGCCAGCGTGGTGGTGTTATGGCCCAAACTCCTCACGCGTTTCTCCCATGTAAGGCCTGTGCCCAGTAGTGGGACGTATATAGGCTGGTGATGATGATGATAATCTGACTTCGACAATAAAAAAATAAAGGTGTTCTGCTATTCATTTCATAGAGCTTTATTGTTAATACAGATCAATTAATCGTCATGTCACCAGTATCTTCATGTCCGTCAATCATTTATTACAGTAACCGGCAGGTCACGAAACGTAAGTCTTAGTTTTCTTGACCCTAAACAATGTAACAAGCGCAGCATGCCCTACTGACCCGATCTCCCTAGGGAACACTCTTTAATACAGCCTGCCTTACAACCAGAAAATGGTCAGAGCGATGAACCTTACGGTTTGGATTTATGTTAATAAAGATAACTCAATAGTAAAATATTTTACCATAGTAAAATACTATGTCAATACTAAAAGAAAACGCCATTAAAAGTTTTTTCATCTGCAAGGCTACACTATGAATGAGTAGTGTAATGAAGTTTCAACTTTAAGGTCGTGAGCGTTTGCACATAGTGCTTGCACTACTGATTGTATATTATGAAACTTATGGTAAACATTTTGAAAGTATTGTTTGTCATCTAGTTGTATAAACTAGTTGTGTAACACCGCTTGACGGATTAAAATAAAATGCATCGCAATCGTATGCTTGAAATTTGCAGTCCACCTTAGAAACGATCATTCTAGTAAAATTAACACAGCATGGTTACATTTTCAAACCCTTCTTACAATTGACTTGACTTGATTAGGTACACAACACAGTTCTTGATTTGCATGCATATTCATTAATTTCAACAATAATTAAAGCTCCCTATTTTATCTGAAAGTGGTTGATTAAAAGGATCTTACAAAAAATTGTACATGGCTTTACTTCTATAATTAATATCATTACAATTACTTTACAAGCAAGCTGACGGTCACCAGGTCTACCGTCGCCTTTTTGCACCTGCAGTAACAACAAGGAAAAAATAACTTTCTATTTTGCAAGTGCTTTGTCATTTTGTTTTACTAGGTGGTAGACCCATATGTAGGGTCGTCTGGGTAGGTACCACCGCCTTTCTTATTTCAGCCGTGAAACAGTTCGCTGTGATTCGGATTGAAGGGAAAGGTAGCCAGTGTAATTACTGGGCATGGACGGCATTTCATCTTAGGCCTCAGGATGACAACGCACCTGCAATATCAAGTGCTTTTCCTTTTTATTGCAGGTGTCTATAGGCGGCGGTAACCGCTTACCACCAGGTCGGCCGTCAGCTTGTTTGTCATCTAGTTGTATAAAAAAAAAATGAAGCCTTTGATGAAATGCCTTCCATGCACAGTGGCTTCTTTTCCCGTCAATCTGAAACACAGTGAACTGATTTTCGGCCGAAATAGGAAAGGTGGTGGTACCTACCCAGACGACCCTAACTATCTAATAAATATCTGTATAAAAATCCAGTGCCACAGGGTTTACTATCGAACTCCTCCGAAACAGCTTGACCGATTGATATATTTTTTTTGGTTTATATTTGGTAGATATGAGAATAGTTCGTAGGCTTTAATATCCTTGTAATATAATAACCCGATTATTAATACCCCTATTATTTTTATGACCCTAGGTGATAAGGGTGGATCTTTCCAGATCAGCTATCACTAATGTAGTTTCTATATTCTTCCACAACTTTGTAAACTTCCCATTTTTTCACATAAAAATGTACTTTGAGTTTTGACTGAATAGTTATTCATCTCAGTGATATAAATTTACACTAGACGTCTACTGGCTTGCATTCAAATGGTTGGCAACTGCAATTATCGTGTAATACCACATTTAAATGCAAAGGCGGCCCTTCAAATACCACCTTCATCGCGGCATGAAGTTAGAATTCCAAGATATAAGCCTATATAAGTCTCAATTACGATTCTGTTTGCTTCTCTCAGCTATCAAGAGTCAGTCTTCGAGTCACCCTCTAGCGACATCACTTTCGGCAGCATCCTGTTAAAACTTTGTATTACATGGTAGATTATTTATGAGCCTTTCTCTAATTTTCCTTATATATCTCGTTGGCAAGCAACTGACGTCACCAAAAAAGGGACATTGATAAAATAGTTCTTCATGCTACTGCAAGGATCTTTAATACAACTTACTGTATTCTATAATATCTTAATGGAAATAAATATTACGCTTACTGTAAGAGTATTTTCGCTAAATTTTATCGTCTTAATTTACTCTAACGTCTTATTACCGTCTTAAAAAATCACATCATATTCTTCAAATAATACTATGAAGAAAGAATACTATGATACTTTTCTATGGTACAAACATAAAACAAAATAATAGCATTACATAAACTTAGAAACAGGAAAGTAGCCAAGGAAGTGAACTAATATACCACTCTGCAGCAGCAGGACAAATAAGAAAAATCCCGGAATAACAAATTCCTAGAGTAGTAGAAGGACAGATTTGCTTAAAGGTAGAAGTTCAAACCTCCACAGAAAACGAAATAAAATTGATAAATTACACTTCGACAAATTTTATTTAAAAGTAATAATTCACTTTGTTACTTTGGCCAAACGTATGAAACATCTATTGCAGAAATTTTGCCATTGAGAACTCGTGTTAACTTGTTCAATATTTTGAAGATGAGAACATATTTTGGTTTGTAATTGCTGGTTATCTTAAGATCTTGAAAGTATGCCTCTTTTATTATCAGCTGAATAAACAGGAAAAGTGATGGTTTCGCAGGTATTTTAGTATTTATCCTCGGGCGCCATCCCTCTACATCTACACCATTCGTTGTTCGAAAATTTTCTTTACAACAGCGGCGTGTGGATAAACATATTTGACAGCATTTATGAAAGCCATTTCGAAATCACATTTGTGGACTGTAATATTCATTTTAAATTGGACTCTAAGTAAAAAAAGTGTCCTTTAGGTAACAAAATGTAAATAAGGGGTAGAAACTGACAGTGACAGTGTCTTTATCATTATTTGTAATGTCTACGTGCAAGGAATAAAGCTGTTAAAAAAATAGTTTTTTAACTAAAATAAAACCGACTTCAAAACACTAAAAAGGAAAAATAATTAAATTTCAGTACCTAGTTACTTACCTCCTAAAATGTATTTTTTGGAGTTGGTGCTTCACTGTATATTGTCTCTGGAAACAGCTTAGCACCAACTCCAAAAAATAAATTTTAAGTGGTAAGTAACTAGGTACTGAAATTAAATTATTTTTTCCTTTTTAGTGGTTTGAAGTCGGTTTTAATTTTTTTTTTTTTCACATTTTTAAGTGATATCCTAAGGTCAAAGCAAGATGGCTGACCGTCAGCACTATCGACTTGTCTGTCTCTCAGTCGTTGGTTGAAATACATAGTGAAATAATTATCTTCTAGCTCCTAAAGTTAAGGAGTTGTACTAACAGTACACAAATACTTGATTAGCTTTGGAAAAAAGTAAAACTTGTCATACGTGCCAATTGAGGTTTTCCCTCGATTTCCCTGGGATCCCATCATCAGATCCTAAATTGGTGATAATGGGACCACCGCTGGCGTATACTCTATCGAATAAAAAAATAATTTTGAAAATCGGTCCACAATTGACAAAGAAATCGGTGAACATACATACAAAAAAAAATACATACAGTGGAACATATAACCTCCTTATTTTTAGAAGTCGGTTAAAAAGGGTGTCGGTGTTATCTTATAGGTACTCGTATGTTTCATCACCGGTAAAACTGCTTCATATTTTGTTAGCAGTTGCTTAGTCAATGGAGTTCCATAAATGATAATTCTTTCATACACCCATCATCATATAAAAAGTTAGTATCTTCTTTGACGACGACAGTACAATACCTTTTACCATTGCGTTAATACAAATCTGTCCTTCTGCTACTCTGGGATTTTGCTATTCGCTTATCTCTCCTTCTATTGCAGAGGGTAATATTACACCTAAAGTCGCATTACCTTGATGAATGGTGAGGCTAAATCCAAAATATTGAATAGCAAAGGCATTTATAGCTTCACATAACCAATTTGCAAAGTCGCTTAATTTTCGGTGTGCTCTTGGACCCCCAAGGTCCCAATATGTCTCGATAGAAAACTTCAAAATTATACTATATTCTGAATTACCAGTTTAAACGAATTCAAACTACAAAGTATAAATTTTGAAAATAACACCTATTACTTATTGATAATGAATACATAAATCAAGCAACCGTTTGTAGAAAGAGACTGTGCTTAAGAGCTTATACCTCGGAACACTACCATGTTTGGCAGACTATCAACCATACTAGGTTCTTTATCTGCTGGTGTGTAGGATCTTTATCTGCCGGTGTGTTAACCGATATAAATGAAATTTAGCATTGATAACCGATAACTAGCATCCACGTGGGCGGGGCTTCGAGCAGTCCCTTTTTTATAATTTTTAACCGATTTTAAAAACGAGGAGGTTTTCAATTCGGTGGGTATTTTTATACGGTCAAAGTGTGGAACGCTCAATCCCGGTGCTACCGCATAGTCCGCATTTAGGTAATATGTGGGTTCCTAAAAGCAGGACAATATAGGCTCTGGTCACATAAACACATCGTCGACCCTCTTAGCCTCTCCCGGAGCATGAGTGGCTCAAGAGTGTGACAATTTTAATAAATTAAACGTCATAATAATAATATGATCTATCTATGTCTCGGTGGCGTGAGGAGCTCGGTGGCGTAGTTATTTGAGCGCTCTGGTTTCGATCACGAAAACAAAGCAACTTTCGCTATGGTTGGTCCCGGGATTGGTCAATCAAATTTATAATCTCGAGCTCCTCCGTGCTTCGGAAGGCACGTTGAATAACTAACATTAAAAATTTACTTCGGAAAATATGAGAATGGGCATTTGTTTGATAAAAGCATAACCTTCCAACTATAGTTATAAAACTTTGCTTTACCCGAACCCCAATTAAGGCAATAGCTTAGTGAACCTCGCCCTTCATAATTAAAATGACGTAAATTAAAATGTTTCTCATACTTACTTCTTCATTATGCGTACCTTTTCAGGAATTTTCATAGTGACTAATTTATCAAATTCGCAGTTCATCCCCATGTTAAGATAATTACAGATTCTTTATGACTTTATAGCAATTAATTAAAACTAAAAGTTTCTAATAAAGGAAGTACATACCTAGAGTTAATCCGTGAAGTAGGCCCAAAGTCCACATAAGACTGTAGGTGTTTAGTCTGTAAGCTAAACGTTTTGTATAGAAAATATGTTAATGTGATTGAACTTGATTTTATGTAGGTAATTGTATGACTTCTGTGTTGATGATTTAAATTGAAATGACTAAGTATACATATATTAAAATTGAGTGTGTTATAAAATCGCTATACTATATTTGTCATTTATTGCTGTTTTTTTTTTACATAATTTCTTCTTGTGTTTTTCCCATGAATACATGACATATATAGGCCGGTACTAATCGTATTTTCAATACATAAATACCCAATACACAATTTGTAAAAGAAACCGCATCTCATTCAAAAACAGCTCGTTGATTTTGTATGCCATTACGTGCGAAAGCACGTAGGTAGGACACTAATAATGTAACATCATCATTAAAAATGTTTACCTGCCTAATCGTGTGTTATAAATAAAATTGTTATCTTATCTTATCCTCTTATTTTTACAGGATGGGCAACGCGTGACCCTTCGCATTACAAGCTATAAGCTGTAGTAACCGCTTACCATCAGTTAAGGCGTAAACATGTCTGCTAATCTTGGCGTTTTTTTTAAATAACGAAACAAAATTAAACGCGAATTAAGTTACCCATGTACACCATAAAAGAGATGTTTAAAAAAATGTATGGAACCCGGCCAGGTCTATTTACGGTATGTACACTATACTGAAAAATAGGTAAAAATTTGCAGAACAGTGATCAATTGTCTATTGAATATTTATTCCCAGCCGCTTACTCGAACAAAAATTGCCTCAACACAATTTAGTACCCAATCTGTAAGAATGTACAATAGAATTAATCGCTAAGTATAAATAAACACAAAATCATCCAGAGAATGCAAAAAAGCAGTCACATCATATCTCAAGTGTTCATCCAAAGATGACACAGAAAACTTGCTACCCACACACACACCTACATATATATATATATATATATATATATATACACACATACACACACACACATACACACACACACGCACAAACAAACGCGCGCGCGCGATTTTACCTTATTATTAAATTTAGTAACATCGTATTACACACAATATTACTAAATTTATCATTAATCAATAATTCATAATTTCAATAAAAAATTCTCTAGTTTTTTTAAAATACCAGACACATTTTGTTCCAAATACAATTTTATTGTTTCAATATTAATTTTAATCTTAATTGCAAGTGTTAAACGCCACAGAGAAGAGGTACACTCTTCTAATACAGGTTCTACAAACTTAAAAGAGTAATGTACTCGAAAGTTTAAATAAAGATTATTATTATTACTCGCTTTATTGCGTGGTACAAAACAAAAATTTTATAGAAAAAACTACAGCACAGCCAAATATTTATCTAAGCGCGTATGTCACTTTGGTGACGTTTAGTTGACTTCTAATGTCGCCCGCCATATTGCCATAGTGAATAACACCATATTAGAAGTAAACTATGCATGAAAGCGAATTATTAGTATATTTCGCGGATTCAGGAGACTTTTTCCTGATTTTTTGAGATACTGTACGTACATATATACCTGGCCGGATATAAAACATCATTTATATCAAGGAATCAATTGAGGCTTAATAAAAACCGTTCAATTTAATCCATATTACATATAACCATTTTCTTGTTAAGTATATGTATATAACCACACACTGTGTCCACTTTTATTTTCCAGTGTTCCTGTCGCAGGTCTGCTGGTAGAGATTTCTTTAGAAATAAGCAGTGCCTTTGTATACTAAACTGTTTTATGTGTTTTATTTTTAAGTCTTTTGTGTGTATATAAATGAATAAATATAACATTTACATACTTTGTGTTTTACTCGCCGGTTTTACTCTTTATTGCTCTTTACTCTTCATGTATTATTAAGAATTATTGAGCATCTTAACATTTTTTAATACCATAAATGTCTGTGCCATTAACATTCTATGGCGTCGATTATTATCTGTCTACGGCGTCTGTCATTGTCACATGACAAGTGTTTGTAAGTAAGCTGTCTAATTATAAGGTGAGTTCATATGGAGGATATGTAGGTACATAGACCGATCGATGTTAAACAAAAATCTGCTGATGAATATCTGCTGAGGAAATGTACCTAATCTTATACCTACCATTTAGAGTTTGACATTAGAATTATTGTACGACTCTCGTTCTCATCGTAACCATAGGCTAAATATTACGCAATAATTAAAAGCCACTTTGAGGGTCACGAACTCTCTCTTTTGATATTTCCAACCTACCTATGTATTTAAATTAAATACAATGTCAATATTTTCCCAGTTAAGTTTTCTGTTTTATTGATAGTCAACTATAATGCCTAATGTTGGTGTTATATTTAGAAGGGTCGATACACTTCGACGAGATAAAGTTCAGCGCCATGATGAAGTAGCGGAATGATAAAGAACTAAAGGGGCAAACATAAGTACATCGTTCCAGAGAATACATACAGATGGCGTTGCTAGGTAGAGACATTACAAATGTTGAGCCTGAAAGCATTATCAACCTGCTTTTTATTTCCTGCCTTTTATGCTATTGTAGTATCTTTACGTGCTTTTTTGTTTATTTTTTATATTTATTACATCAAAATTATAGGTATTTTAGTAGACGTATTGAATTAGATAATAGTTTTAACTTATTTTATATAGATTGAAGCTATTCTTATATCTTACTATACGAGAATTTAAGCCTCTACTAAGTATTAAAAGTCAAGATTTTGGATGTACCTAAATACTTATCTCTTTTTTTAGTCATAATGTACCTATTACACTTCTTTTAAATTAAGGAAATTAAAGAAAACTGTTTTGTAATAAGTAGGTATTTATGTAATTTTTAAAACTACAGAATGGACATCTTATCTGAGGTACCAAGAAAAGTTTGGCCAAAACTCGTAGCACTGTTCACGAAGAATTGGCCCCGTGGAGTTGAGGGCTATTGTCTCCTAGACACTCAAATATCATATCCAGATTTGGCTTCTGCATTCAATTTTAAAGTGTATTGCCCTGCCGGCATAATCGAAAATGGCATGATTGCTATTATGGATGTAAGTAAACAAATTCTATAGATAAACTTGTACTTATGTGTACATTTTGTCTACTAACTACTCTTTAATTGAATCTAATCAATTTTTAACTCCTGTTTTATTATTTTCATCTATGACATGAACTATTTGGCAAAGGGTTCATAGGAAATCGTACTTGTCCCTATATTTAATTTTTGTCCACTCAATTCTTTCGCGCTTTATTTTTACTGTCATGGTAATAGTTAACAGGATCGTAGCTTTTTACCATCGGACATGATTTTGATGAATTAGGACCTACAAATTC
Source organism: Nymphula nitidulata (assembly GCA_947347705.1). Lineage (NCBI taxonomy): Eukaryota > Metazoa > Arthropoda > Insecta > Lepidoptera > Crambidae > Nymphula > Nymphula nitidulata. The sequence continues at coordinate 11,325,567 of OX374634.1, read as the reverse complement.
AAATATGAAAGTAAGGTACCTATGTTGAGTCAAAAGAATAGTAAATAGTTAATTACTATGAAATATTTTTATTCAATATTTTAGATCATAAAACTTTTACTTCACTTTACAGAATGAATACTACCAACTATTTGTGTGTCCTACTGGCGAAGATACGATTGCTTTAGAAAATGCGTTGATCAACACAAATATTATAGATTGGAACAAAAATATAATGGTGCCATCTGCCAATCATGAGGTGCTAGCATCCTTGACCAAAGTATGCGAACGGAAGAAAATAAAATTGATATATTCCAATAGTAAAGTTTACAAACATTTATTGCATAAGGGATCAAAACCACTACATATAACAAAGTAAGATAAAAATATGACTTTTTTCATTTTGTTTATGAATTATTGAATGGCTAATTGAAGTATAATAATTTAACTGTTTTCCATATCGCAATATTTGAAAAGTTTTAAAAGACGTGTGTTATTCGTTATTCGACGACCGCCTGGCCGAGTGTACCCCAGGCTACTCGGTCAAGAGGTCCCGGGTTCGAATCCCGGTAGGAACAAATGTTTGTATGATGAGTACGAACATTTGTTTACGAATCATGGATGTTTATATGTTTATTTAGTATATTTTTTATATTTATATACATATTATTATCATTATTTCTCCGTTATCTAGTATCCATAATACAAGCTCTTAATGATGCTTACTTTGGGCTAGATAATAGGTGTGAGTGTATAAATATTATTATTGTTATTATTAACCCGTCAAGCATCTGATTCCAGACACAATAGATTTTTCAATTGTCATAGCCGCTCCGGTGGGATAACGCCGCTTGAGGGATCAAATCAATTTCCTTTTTGTGAGAATCGCTACTTTTTTTCTATTATTACAGGTGTCCAGAAAATACCTACGTTGGACCATTGAAGCCAGAATACGTAGACTTAGTTGATCGCACATGGACCTTCCACAATCCAGGTCATTCTAGAAAGATCTTTGAAACATTTATGTACAATAATCTCGCTTACGTGCTTTACTCTACAGAAAACGACGAACCTGTAGCTTGGATCTTTCTAGATGAAGCAGGTTCATTCACACATCTCTTCTGCTTGGAAAGTCAAAGAAGAAATGGTTACGCTGAATACATTACAAGAATAGCTACGAACGGGTTACTGGAAAAAGGGAGAAATATTCTCGCCTATACTTTGGAAGAAAATGTACGACCTCAGAATTTGTTCAATAAATTGGGCTTCGAATTGCTAGAAAATGTGTGGTGGGTGCAATTGACCCAAGAAAAATAAACGATATTTATGATATGAGTAGTAGTTTTTTAAAATGTGTATTATTGGTATATATCAAATAATATAGTCAAATAGAAAGCTGTATTTGAAGCGATGTTGTCACGAATATGCAATGTAAATTCGTATTTCGTATTAACATTTCTAATCCTTCGGCCATTTCAAAATAACCAATGCAGATGTTGTAATGGAAAACAAAATAGACGTTCAAAAAACTCGAGAAATTTTTAACATACTTACATTTACAATGTTATCTGTTTTCTCACAATTTTATTTATTGCCCGACGCTGCTTTGTCATCTTGTACAATTAAGACATTTTCACACGAGGCATGTGCATGTATTATTTTATTCAAAATAGATTTATTTTATTTTATTTGAAAATATTATAATAATAAACTGTACTTAATAACCCACCCCTATTTTCGTGGATTAGATTAATGACCTGCTTTATTTATAACAAATAAAATAATGAATAAATCTTACAACTACGACTGAACATATGTGTTTAATTTGGTACTGTAGTATCTGGTACTGCAATCAAATACATCATACACTATTTTTTTAATCCTAATTATGACGTACCTACTGTGAGATTGAATAACACAATACATAATAGATCGATAATATCTACATGAATACCCTTCTTTTGGCCTCCAATAATGAATGCGGCTTATTGAACCTTTCTAGAAACATTGATTTAAAAAATTTGGTTCTAAAGTATTAAATGTGGTCAAACCACATGATATTTTGAAAGAATTAAAGAAACATACATTGACTTGCACTGTACATATTAAAGGTATAATAAAATTAGCAAATTAGACAATACTAACAGTTAAGTTGTACTTATATCTATTTCTGTTACTAGGTACTGTCCGCGTACAACATTAACGATTTCAAAGTTTAAAATTCAAACAGCAAAAATATGTTACTTTTTGATCTTTTTTAAGGTGTGGGCTGCTTCCCCAATTAGGCTATAGGCCTCTCTTTTTTTATAGCTGCCCAATGTTTTGACTTCTTTCAGCGTTTACTGAAAATAGAAGATGTTTTTCTGGTGTATGACGTGAAAACATATCATGAAACATGATAAAGAACACATCCTCATTGAGCGAGGGTTGTATGTTTTAAATAGGCGTTTAGGTGATTTTGTAGAAGATAAGTCGAGATAACTTGCGATGCGTGTATTTCAAAGGTTACAGGAAACAGCACCCGTACCACCATCTTTTATCGCGATCCAGTTTAGGACCTAAACTAAGTAGAATCGTTATATCCGTACTACGACGCTATCTACGACTATGACAGCGGTGCGGTTTAGGAACCAATACTGAACCGAGCGGAATATGAATCGCTTTTATAAAGATGGTGGTAAGGCCCCAGGGCGGCAAACAAGTATTGCCAACATCAAATAAACTAAAATAACTTAAAAAATAATGTTACCATTAAATAAAATGTTGTCTATCCCAACACTCATGTTTGTCATTAATCATATGAAAGATTCAGAGAGAGAAAAAACATGCATCTCTGGCGGGCAGAGCTATTAAACTTTTAATTAAACTTTACCTTGGATATACTTAAAATATTTTTTATGTCTCAACGATTGATACTAATAATGTTGCACAAACTTACGTCTGACTAATGCAATTATGTCATGTACCGTATGTACATGACATAGCTCTAGCAAGTAGCAACTGAGCCAAGTAAAGTTAGTTTTTGCCGATAGTTCTCATGACAATCAAAACCTTTGCACCACGCCGCCTCACGCACTTGCTAGGTGAAATAATGACTCCATTTAATTTTTATCATTAATTCTTATGTAAATTTCAGTGTTCCACAAACAAAGAAGTATTTTAGTTGTATAAGATCTATGTCCAAAGTTAAAAGTAAATAGACATTATTAGCCTATTTCCGTCTTAGAAAATAAAATTAAGTTTAACATTAAAAAAAAATTAGTACATGTAATTCTCATGGATTATTTCAGTTCTAATTGTTTTGTAAAAATGACATGATAAATGGTAAAAATAAAAAAAAAACGACTCAAACTGGTACGTACACCACCAGGAATCGGCGCCAACTTTTGTCTAGAATGGTTACCCAGGGAGAGTTGCAACACCTAGACACACACAAAAACTAAAACACTCTGTGCAAAAGGTAGAAAGACAGCCAGCATTCTTGCCCTTCGTGAAGGGAGTGACAGATAAGATCTCAAACCTTCTCAATAAACTTTCAGTAAAAGCTGTCTTTACTCCCCTTAAAAGGGTTGGTCAATGCTTGCGCTCACCAAAGGACAACTTTCCCTTAGAGATACCGGGTGTGTACAAGATCGACTGTAGTTGCGGTAGCTCGTATATTGGTCAAACTAAGCGCACAGTTTCCTGTCGGCTCAAGGAGCACACTAAACCAGTCAAAAAGAACGACATTCGCGGATCGGCTATTGCAGAACATCTCATAGAGTCAGGGCCTAATCACTGGATCGAGTTTTATAACCCACAGATAATTTCGACAGAACGCCACTACATTACCACGTTTGGTTCGTGAAGCGATAGAAATTACAAAATACAGTAATTTTAATCGGGAAGACGGGTTTCAACTGTCGAGTGTCTGGAATCCAGTGTTACGGTTATGTGGGAAAAAGCGTCCCGTATCAGTGCCGCGAGTCGATACTGTGAGTGTTGTGTGTCGGGAACCAGTTTGTGTTAGTAGTGAGACTGAGTCCAGTGGTAGGGGCATCGATCGTAGCAAGCGTCAACGAAAGAGGGTAGATCGATATATCTGCCCGCAATGAAGTTGACTTCTACTCGCAGCTTCAGCAGTCTACCCGTGATCATGGCGCATGCAACTGCGCCGAAATATCGGGAACTCACAACTATAAAATTACATAGTAAATATCCCGTAAATAATTCTAATTACCTACTGTACTACTCTATACGTACTATAGTTCTCTACTGGGCTACTCTACGTGCTAGTAAGCGGTAGAGTAAACTGGCTACTATTCGACAAGTTCCTAGTATGTACCAGTTTTAGTTCCTATTCTAGTCTACCAATGCTGTCTACATTGGTATATAGTTAGGAGTAGGAAGGTGCTATACTACTCGTTACATACTGTAGTTATCTACTGGGATACTCTACGTGCTAGTGAACGGTAGAGTGAACTGGCTACTATTCTACCGGTTCCTAGTACACTACCAGTTTCAGTTCGTACTGTACTCTACCAATGCTGTCTACATTGGCATAGCTAGTACTTAACCGCGCCACTCTACGATTTAGTCTATGTAAGTCACCGTTTACAGCAGTCTTAAAAGTCTGCAGAACTCTATGGCAAGTTTCAGCTCACGCTTGACTCGTTTTTATACTTTGATACTTAGTCTGATCTGAATAATTAATAGCTTTCAATAATCATGGAATGAATTCACTTATAATACTTACGACATAAAAAATAATGAAATTCTTAGCCCTTGTGTAATTGAGTTCAACAGTTGGATTGAAATAGATTTTTTTTTCAGTCTAGGCAAGATTTTAGTTGACAAATATTAATCTGTGATGTCAGCTGTTCGCTGGAGTATTGTTTGCATTTTTTTATTACACCACTGCAACGAAGTACTAATACTAAACTTATACGTCATCAATAATTTATCATTCGTAAGATCAACAGATGACTCATCCATCAACCACCACCATCATCAGTACCTTGACAATCTTTCTCTCTGCACATCTCATTTTCCTCCAGGAAAATCCAGAAATACTTTATTATTATTTTGAAGCCCTTTGTAGAAATTATAGAAAAAGGCGAATGAAGGAGGCCTTTGACCAACAGTAGACGTCTTTCGGCTGAAATTATAACGATGCTACAGCGTAGAGTAACTAAAGCTACGTCACTTATTTTGAAACACTACAACTGGTTATAATTAATTTTTAAAACTTTAGAGTGAAGTTCAACGAATATAATTTCTTCATTATATGTTAATACCATAAAATAGTAGTTGAATGAGTACACAAGATTAGTGTGACCGTAATTGATTTAAATCCCGCCATTTTTTTATAATCCATAAAAATGATAATGCTTTGCTCTATGCCATTATCGTTAATTTGAGTCTTTATAGCACGATCGACAGTCGACACAGAAAAGAATGCAACAGCTTCTCACACGCCGATTACCGAATGGTAGGGAGTGCTGTCACCACAGAAAGATATTATCAACCACATATCACAAACCAATCATTTGCAAAGTTAGCTTTCGTATCACCATGTCGCACCCTTAGTTTTTTTTATTTGTACTTTGTTACTAGTGTGGACCAGTGTGCGGTGCTTATGAATTGAGTGAATGTCGGATGGACTTTTGAAATGTGGAGATTAGTTATTTTCGGTAAGATTAAATTTATCACAATGTTGTAAGGACATAAATTGAAAATGTTTAAATCACTTTACCGGATTAAACTCGCGTTTAATTAGATCTCATTACATTATGTATTTTATACCTGGCGTTACGATTACTTTACAGCGATCGTGGTCACGGGAAGACTGAAGATGACAGTGGTCTTTGATAAGCTTATAAGTTCACTAGGTACCGTGACTTTGTGTGGTAAATTTCAATAATAATAAATGTGTAAACGCGAGCTCTATTCGGTAAAGTGGTTTTATTTAAAATGTGTAGTACTCGCGAAAATATTAGACAATAATACTTTTGAAAATGCCATTTACCATTTACTTATAATAGTACATTATGATATAAGTTGAAAATTTGAAAAGTTGAAAATTACAGCCGAGGCGATATTACAAGAAAGCAGAGGCTGTAATTATCAAAGCGCACGAATGTCATACGACGTTTTATAACATATTTGCGAGGGAATAAATAAAACTCGGACTTTAGAAACTTTTTTCAAACAAATAAATCTTTAATCACTTACTTGTCAAAGCAGTTATAAAAATTTGAACAATTTGTAAAATTTATTGAGTTTTTAGCATCAAATAGTAGCACCACAATGAGCTTGATTTATATTTTTGAGAAAGTTCCATGAAATATGCTAAAACACACTTTCTGAAAATGAATTTGCATCATAGCTTGTTTCCCAAAGATACGCTTCTATGTATATGTATCGGCCGATTTTTCGGGCAAGAGGCTTAGAGTAGCCTTTCTCGCTACCTCTGAGACTCATGGCGGTATCGAATAATAAATTTATCACTACTTGACGATATTTTAAAATAAAAATAATATAACGAAAAGCGCGCGGAATAATTTTTACTTGTTCACAAATTAGCGATGCGCACGCATCAGCGCTTTTCTTAGACAAAGGCACTAAAAACAGCCAGTATTACTAATAAAGTAAATTAATATTTTTCTGTTTTTGTCACAGATAAGTGGTTGTAATTTATTGATAAAATTAATTAAATAAAAAGAATTAAATGTTTATTTCTTATATTTTGTCTTCCAAAGTAAATTTTATTCATAAAATGTTGACCACTTTCTGCTATAGAAACTCTTTGCTAAGATTTAAAAAAGTACCGTTCGTTTTTAGACTGAGCCACAGATTAATAACAGTGCATCTTGATAAACCGTGCGTTTTACATTACATTACTGCACAAGTGCGTAATGAGATACATTACGATATTGAAATTGGTAAAATAAGAGACCCTTTACAAGCAAATGTGTTATAAAAATAGTTAAAGCTTAACTAAATAACAATAGCCAATATTGGAATAATTGTATTGCTTTATATCTTTCTTTCAAATTAAATACATATTAGGATGTAAGGAAAATGCTCTCGAAAACAGGCTGGTCATTATTAACACAGCTTGTAGAAAAAAATTTGAAACGCAAAAAAATCAGCTGTTATATCGTCGGTGGGCGAGTAAGACCGCGTACGAGCAGTTTGCAATACCGCGTATGAAAATTTACAAGTCGCAAAATGCCTGCGGGTTATAAGCGCTGATTCCCTTTTAGTGGATTCTTATTATACAATACCAAGCGAAATCCCAAAACAAGTTCTGTAAAAGAAATGTGTAGTATGGAAATTACTGGGCATAGAAGGCATTTCATCTTAGACCTGAGGATGACAACGCACCTGCAATACCAAGTGATTTTTTCCTTGTTATTGCAGGTGTCTATAGGCGACGGTTACCACTTACCACCAGATGGGCCGTCAGCTTCTTTGTCATCTACTTGTATAAAAAAATTGTACAGATGACAGCACATCAAGGGTAACAGGTGCACTACGAAAAAACCGCCTCTATTACGAACGGAGTAAAAGCGGTCTCAAGGTTGTTACTGTTACGCTTTATGCTGTTGGCTGTACATTGGCTGTGAATTAAATGAAAATTAAATCCTTAAACAGGGAAGTCCAAAATATTATGAACTAATATACTCCTCGCTAGGTGACGCCATTAAAATTTTTTCATCTGCAAGGCTATAAGTAAGAAGGATTTCGATGAAGTTTCAACGTCAGGATCGAGAGCGTTTGCAGATAGACACTGCTGGTTATATATTATAAGTTTAATTTTTAAAAGCAAAACATTTTGGGATTATATATAACTCTTTATTAACTTATAACGTCTTTGCAAATTGAACAAATAAATTTCCCTAACGCCCATATTCTTTATTTTTATATGTAGATTATTTTTATTTAAAAATAAGCTCGACAGAGAAATAAATATTCCGGATAAGTCAGGACTTACTTTCCATTGAGTTGTACGAATCATGGTGTTAATGGTACTAGCGGGAGTAGTAATAATAACATTTATGTACAAATAAAAAATATTCTTTTTTATTTTGAGGGGTTAAAAACCAAACTTACAAATTTTAAAAAATGAATGATTATCAAGTTTTTAAATAACCTTATAAAAGAATTATTATTCAGTGTTGCATTAAAATTCACACAAGAACTAGAAATTAAATAATCTTGTTAGGTACTTAATAAATTCCGTAAAGTAGTTCCTTTCGGATCAAAGCGAAAGGTAGCCAGAGTAATTACTGGGCATGGAAGGCATTCCATCTTAGGCCTTAGGATGACACCGCACTTGCAATACGAAGTCGAAGTTTTCCTTGTTAAATACATTTAACAACAAGTGTCTTTAAGCGACGATAGCCACTTACCACCAAATGGGACGTCGGCTTATTTGTCATCTAGTTGTATAAAAAATGCCTTAAAAAGTACTTCCTAAACTAAATAAGTTACAAACGGATAAGTATCCATTATTGTATGTGGAAATAGAACCAACTGTTAATCAAATATAGTTCTAACTAAGTAAATAGAATTAGGTGTAAAATTTAATTAATTACTCACAACTTGAGTCAAAATGTACTGTGCAACGACGTGACTCTATATTATATACAACTAGATGACAAACAAGCTGACGGCCCACCACCAGCGATCACCGCCTGTACGCAACTAAATAAATAAATATTGTAAATAAACATACAAACATACCCATGACTCGTGAATAAATTCACGAATCCCAGTGTGGTACACCCCTACCGTCATGAAATTATCAAATGAATAAGATGTTTTTGAAAGTGGTAAACCATTTCTATGATCTAATATAGCGAATGTTTAAATTTATTGTCGTATTGACGGCACCACCCTGTATAGGCTGGCGATGATGATGATGATGATGATTAGGATAAACAAAGGTACCAAATGGAGACCGACCGCCTATCCAGTCAAGCAGAAAAACTCGCGGGCAAGTGCTCTTACGTGGGCTCTATCAAAAGAAACTGTCTTGATGTAGGGCAACCTGTGCTTCCCTGAATTTGTGGTTACATAAAATATGTATCCATATCACCAAATATTATTCTTACGGAAAACTAGCATTGCAACTGGTAACGCAGCTGCAACGCTGGTTTTAGTATGATTATGATGAGAGGAGACCATTTCAGTGTCAACTTTTGTTGTTATTGTTAATTTTAATTTTGTATCTTAATTTTTGCACTGAATAAATATGATTACTGTCAAATCAATGTCTTATGACAACAGCTTGAAATTTAGTTTTGAAATTTAACACCACTTCCTGTGTGTTTTAATCCAATATTTTAAATGCAATAGTTATACACTCAATATAAGTATATTCGGTGCTAAGTAGATGTGTAATTAAGTACGGTTTTCTAACTACGCGCAAGTTAGACAACAAATCCAAGTCCCCCATTGAGAGACTTTTTGCCCCCTGATTACTGGGACGGTAAAAACCATATGAGAACCGTCTCTATGCCACTTAAAGTTTGCAACATAGCATTGTGGAAGAAACGATATGTGCTCATTTGAACTTTGAGAACATGGTCCTTAGTCACTTGAATGAGATAATTTGTTAAGTAGGAAAATTAAGTGTGCCGCGTAGGTAACGAACCTATGATCAACAACGCACACATAAATAAAGACACGGGTATACGTAAAACGAATAGGTAGTACTTTATTTTACTATCAGTTATATTCTTGCACTAATTTAGTTTTCATAAATCTGTAAAATACAGAAGTGTTTTAAAAAGTACCCAGTCTTGACAATTTAGCATCTTTATTGCCATAAACAGTTCGCTGTGTTTCTGAAGGAAAAGGTAGCCAGTGTAATTACTGAGCATGAACGGCATTTCATCTTAGGCCTCAGAATGACAACGCACCTGCAATATTAAGTGATTATTCCTAGTTATTGCAGATGTCTATAGGCGGCGGTAACTGATTACCACCAGGTGGGGCAGTCAGCTTGTTTGTCATATAGTTGTATAGAAAAAAATAACTATAAGAGTCACAAAGAAAATGGGTACATATTATAGCTCGTGACTGCAATTGGAACAAATTTTTATATTCTGTGTTTTATTTTATCACAGTTTATTCTGCGGTCTCATTAGCCTCGGCCCAGAATGGTAGGACATCAGCTCATCAGGATCACAGTGGCCACGGCTGGGACATCAGGCTGGCCGTGCCGGGTGAGCCGGGAAGTGACTACCCCACCTTGGGAGCAATACCCAGGACTTCCTTCTCTTGTGCTGGAAAAGAACCAGGTGAGAGATAAAAATCTCATTTATTTATTTATTTTAAAACTTGTAGGCTTACAGTATTCTCCAAAACTCCAAACAAGTAGGTCAAGTTAGCTACACACTATAAAATCATATATCTAATGCAATGTCCAATTATGGGTAATACAATATAAAGTTTTATAAATGTCACGTTATTCAAATAAATACAACAAAAGTGAGCGTGTCAGTCATGAAAGAATACCCCAAGATAATATGATTAACTAAAACAGGGTTATTTTTAACCGACTTTGAAATGGGGGAGGTTCTCAATTTTGTTAGATTTTTTTTATGTATACACCGATTACGTCGAGATTTCTGATCCGATTTACGTGATTTTTTTTTTGCTTGTTGCAGAATAGTTGCCATTTTTGACCATAAAATTTATTTAAAATCGATTGGGGGTAGTTTGGTTATTGAATCATAATAGCTGGGATAATGAAGTCGTCTATGTATTCGAAATTGCGGATTTTTGCTTACAAACTTTACAAACAATTTATGCTGACGGTCTCCCATCTTTGAACTTAGAAAGCTATCATCAGCTTTGAACTTAGAAATCTATCCCAAAACTTTGTTAAAAAAATAAAGAAGACTCAAAACACTAAAACAAAATAGTTAAATTTAGGTAGTACTATCCCCTAGAAACATATTTTTGGAGTTGGTGCTAAGTTGTTTACCGAAACAATAGAAAGTGAAGCACCGACTCCAAAACATATGTTTTTAGGGAATAAGTACATACCTACTTAAATTTAATTATACAAACAAACTTTTACTATGGAAACAACTTTGAAATCTCGAAAAAAAATCTGCTATTTCATAAATTTTAGCTGAGTTCATTTGGAAATTTGTATGGGACAGCTGATTTTTTTTTGAGTTATAAGGAGCTGTTAAAGAAATTCGTCATAAATTTACTTTACATAAAAGAATCGAGTTGAAATATTTTTCTTACAATAATGTTGTTTATAATTTCAGGATACTACGCGGATTTGGAAACAGATTGTCAAGTCTTTAGAGTGTGTACAATTGGATCGACATATGGATTTCAATCGTTTCTCTGTCCTAACGGAACATTATTTAATCAAGCTGTATTTGTTTGTGATTGGTGGATGAACGTTAACTGTCAGCAATCGCAAAGACTCTCCAATAACAACAATGAAAAATTCGGCAATCTGAGACTAGGACCACAACTCATGAAAGATATAAAGAAAATGTTAACGCATCCAATGCGTAATCCCTATGATAAAACTGTTATGAAGAACAACCTCATTGTTATGCAAGACTATAGGCCCCCATCTGGGCAACTTTTTCCCAACGGAGCATTAACTACGGAACCTGAGAGATCCCCAAATAATATTTACGTGCCAGCTAAACAAATACAACCTCCAGTTTTTGACACTAATGATATTTCTTTCGCTGCATCTACACTCAGTCCTCGTTATATACCTGCTGCTTTTACACAAACAACGCAAAGAGATGCAGAAGTTTTTCAGCGACAGAGACAACATAATCAATACGCTCAAAGTAACCGACAACAAAGTGCACAAATAAGACAACAAAACACAAATTTCGGTAACAGTCACGCTGGACAATTTACCCAAACCAATCAATATCCAAACATGCTTTACTCCCAACCCTTACAAAACAGTAACAATAGAAATGCACAATACGGAGAGAAACATTTAACTAGACCAACGCAAGTAATTAGCACACAAAATTCAATAAACATTCAAAGAGGACAGCTCAAACAAAAAACATCTCCGTATAGCAACAACAATCCAATAAACCCATCTAAAGTGGCTAATGGAAAACAAGCGGAGTACAGCATTTCGTATACAAAACAAGAATACAACTCAAATAAAGAAAAGCAGCCATATACATATAAACAACCACAATTGCAATTTCCTAATGATTTCAATGGTAAATCTCGTAATGAATTAAAACAGAATTTGGTACGTGTAAGTAATGATGTCCCTTCAACAGTTATAACAAAAACACTAACATTAAAAAGAATTATCCAAGATCCAAAGCAAGGTACTCCAAAGTCTAGAATAACTGTAAAAACCTGGATAGTAAAGCCATCTAAATCTGCCAAACTAGTTGAGCCCACACCTTATACTTATGAGAGGCCTACCCAAGCTCCGGCACAAAAGCTCATCGATACTACTCCACATGCATATGTCTATAATAAGCCTACAACACAGGCACAAAAAATAATCAGTGAAACCGATGGGTCTTATGTCTATAATAAGCCTACAACACAGGCACAAAAAATAATCAGTAAAACAGATGGGCCTTATGTTTATAATAAGCCTACAACACTAGCTCAAAAAATAATTAGTGAAACAGATGGGCCTTATATCTATAATAAGCCTACAACACAGGCTCAAAAAATAATTAGTGAAACGGATGGGCCTTATGTGTATAATAAACCTACAACACAAGCCCAAAAAATAATAAAAGAAGCAAACGGGCCTTACATCTATAACAAGCCTACAACACAGGCACAAAAAATAATAAGTGAAGCGGATGGGCCTTACTTTTATGATAAGCCTACAACTGTTGCAAAACTAATAGCAACCACTTCCAAAGAGCCTACTCGTATCTTTTCCACAGTAACTACACCTTATCCCATAATATCACGTTTGTATCAATCACCAACAACTGCACCACCCACACAGTCATCCAGGCTATATCTTCCTCCAACCACATACAATCCATCCCGACTATATTTACCCCCTTCGCAACCGGTGATTTTATCAAGACAGTATTTAGCGCCCCCCGCTATTGGCCGTCAAAGTGGACAATTGAGAGCTTCACCAACTACGCCATCTCCCACTTATGCTTTACCAGAAACAGAAGAGTTAAACAACCCATCATACTCTCGTCTTGGACAAAGTAACTTTAACACCAATAATAACAATTTAACATTCACTGACATTCTAACGAAACAAAGATTAGATAATACAGTAAGTAATATCGTAAAAGATACAAGTCAAATATTAAACACAGCACCTCCAGTACAATTTGCACAACTAAGAGATTTAAATGCAATCGATTACCCTGATGAAAATTATTTACCTTCTCGAACTAGTGCTGATAGTGGAGAAAAACTTACGTCATTAACTCCAACAGAAGTTCCTAAAAGCGCGCGCTTAATTTCAAGTCCGTCGGTAGATCTCGAACCACCCGCTGAAACATTTACTAGCAACCAGAACACAAACCAATTTTCAAATTTACCATTTTATAAAGAAACTTTAGGGCCCTCCAATACTATTGAAAGAACTGTGTCACTAAAAATATCCATTCCAGAAAAAATTGCTGATTATTTATTTAAAAGTCATAACGATAGTGACTTCGATAAGCTGGAAATACTAAATACAGGAAGTAGTAATTACTTGGTATTGACAAATAATTATATGAATAAGAATTCAGGTACGAACTTTATTCCTATAGGAAAACTAATTTCCGATAAACAATCAAACATTTCTAATTCACAGGCACTGGTGTTTTCACTGCTTGCTGACTCAATCAACGTGGCTAAAGAATATAATTTAGCTCAGCAAGGAACAGTACAATCAACATCATCACAGACACATTTTCAGAATAATAACAATGAAGACTTAGATAAAATATCTGATAAGATCTCACAACTCACATCATCACAATTTTCAGGAAGAAACCAAGGCAATTACAAAAGTGCAAATCTAGTGGAAACCACTCCAAACACAAATAATTATCAAGGATATCATTATAGTAGATCCGCTGCAAATCATTTACCGCAAAATCAAGCGCCTCAAGTTAGTAAAAATGATTTAAGTTATAATCAAGATCAAAAAATAGCTAGATATCAAAGTGGCACTAATTTGAATGTTGGCACTAACTCAAAACAAATATATAGTGGACAGTTATATCAGCTTCCTGTGCCAGATGTAACAAGCCAAATATACAACAAGCAAAGTACATCTACTCTAGAATCCAACGATATTCAACTTAATCAACATTCAGGTGAAAATTTGGAGATAGACAATAGTAAGAATGCAAAATCTTCTAAAGAAGATGTTGAGATAGTTAAATCTCATTCTGTACCACAGGCTCCAGCTGCTAGATTAGAAGCAGCACCTACTAGTGAACTTGATCATTTTAACAGTCAGGAAAATTTTAGGAAATTCATCAACTCTAATAATGGTATATCAGCTCAATTACAAGATAAAATTGTTGGAACCATTCCACATCCATCGGAAAATAATAAAGTTGTAACATACAAGAAAGACGAATCATATTACATTTACACAAAATTTGATAAAGGCATTGCCCAAAATATCGAAAATCACGAAAACACTATTCAATCTAACACAGATGGCAGCCAACAAAGCGCTAAATTAATACAAGGAAACAATTTACCAGACTTTGTTGCGTTCCAATTAATTCCTTCTGTAAGTTATCAATTAGAAGATGAAAACGAGCAACAAAAAATATTAAATGCTTTCAATTTAGATGAGGTTGGAAATCCTAAGCAAACAGCAAATTTAATTGACAAAACTAATCAGCCTGTTCTGACATCTAATGTAGATTACTCGGTTGACCATACACTTTCTGGAAAACCGAATGGGCAGTTCAATGAAGTTAGCAACTTATACGCTGGTCCTTCTTCTTATTCAGCCCCACAAGCAACTGTTGGTAGGTTAGGCCCGAGGCCAGAGTTTACCTCAAGAATAGAACTTGAAGAGAATAGTAATGGTTATGCTAAAAGAAGCCCACCCCCTCTATTTACATTTCAATGACAAGTTTTTCTTTATGACTTTTAAAAAGCTCAAGTATTTATATTAAAATTATATTGGAATAATGATTGTAAGTTTGTTAATGTTAATAGAATAGTTAAATGTAAATAATAATCAAGTTAGAATTTGTAAGTACCTACTTTTGTAAAATACTTTTCTAACATTTTATTGGAATTTATTAATTACGCCACGTAAAAGTAACATGTTGGAAAGGTAGTTAAGAACTTCTTCATTTAAAAATTTAGGTTACAATTTTATTAATAAAGAATTGACCTTTGCCAATTATTATCATTCATACATCCAGTCACCCACCACATCAGTAACTTTGAAACTGATATCTAATAGCACAATAATTGCATTAAGAATTCCTTGTAAAGCTGTAGCTATGTATGTATGTGTAAAGTAAGTGCTTCTATTATCGACTTTTAATAATTTGTAAACGTTTTTCAAATATATTTTCTTTATACAAAGCACAGAAAATGACTTAATACTACCTGATGTGAACCGGTAAAAAGAGTCCATATGCGAAGACAAGCTTAGATCCTGATCAAGCCGCTTCCACTTTGCCGGCCAAATAGGTGAATTTTTACGCCTCTTTTAAAGGAACCCATGTTAAAGGAAGGAAAATAATTCCAAGTTCTGGAAATACGACAAAGGAACGAGGTACTAAATTTCGTTGTGCGTGATGTTGAGAGACAGTTAATTAATGACTCCGAAGACCGGCACGCGAACTTCTGAGTAAAAAGGGGGAAGGTGGGATTAGGTCGAAAAGGTCCTTAGAACACTCTCCGTGATAAAGCCGATAGAAGGCGCTAAGCGATGCAGTGTCACAACGCAACTGTAGAGGCTTTAGGCTGTTCGTGACCATCAATCGTGACCTCTACATCGTCAATAATATAGACGGCACGACGCTGTAATCTGTCCAATGCATCGAGAAGATACTTGGCGGAGCCATCCTACTCTACTACTACCTTTATTATTTCAAAGAAATGTCATAAAATTATCAAATGAATAAGATGTTTTTGTAAGTGGCAAACCATTTCTATGAATTAATATAGAATATGTTTTAATTTATTTTCGTATTGACGGCACCATCCTGTATATAACTCATAAACAAATAGTATAACTAAGATCAATAATTAAGATCAATATTGTTTTGCTGCAAGTCCAAAAAAGCTCTATAGAAAATCTATGGAGTAGGTGACGTCACATGTTCCTATATGAATAAGAACTGTATGAGCATATATTATTATTAACAATAGTTATTTGTTATAAAAGAGTGCAAAGTTGCTTTTTAACCGCGTGCTCAATTTTGATGACCGAGCATGCGAAGGATTCAACGGGAGGAAAACATTTGCGCATTATTAACAGTTTCAGTCAATTCTGTTGGCATCAAATAAACTTCTTCGACGCTAGAATCACTCATTTTGGTTTTTTACTAGTTTTCAAGTTTTTTTGTTATAAAGCTATGGTTTTAACAAATGTGTCGTGAAAAGAAAATGGCACGCGCAATGCAAATTAAACAAAAAGTACACCAAGAAGGAGCCGAGTCTGAGTTTTTAACAAGTTAAAAAACGTTGTCTGATAAATTCGGCACCATGGTGGTAGAAGTAAAGAGGTTTAATGATGTTTTGAAATTACAAACTTTGTGCACACGATGTTCTAAATTCAATTTTACTTTATCCTCTAGCGGATAAAAACGGCTTTTGCACTCAGATATCGAAGAACAAAAATACTCTTTCCGAGATGGGGGGATGAAAAATTAATTTTAACTGTGTAATATGGATATTTCATTCATAGTTGGTGTACTATTATATGTTTGCCCGTCTTTGGTACAATGGTTCTACTGCTACTAGAATGTGTCGGTAGTACCATTGATGGTACTAAGGACACATAGTAGTATCACTAGTACCATTGATTTGTACCATCAATGGTACTATAGACACCAGGGGGTAATCCGGTTTTGGTACGACATGTGCACGCGGGGTGCACCGTACCCCTTTCACGTATTTTAGTGGTATAAAAACTTTCAAATATTCGTGCTTGGGGGCCCTTTTTAAATTCACCATTTGGTAATCATCACTAAGTAGTTTTGGATCAGTAGCTTGTAAATCTATCTGTGCATGCGATTCCAAACCGAATAAGTTAAAATACCTCATAGAAATATAATCGAGGTACACACGCACTTCAACACACTATTCAAATTTTTCATTTGAGAATTGCAAAATTTATGTTTTGGAATATAACACGGAGTACTAAACCAGTGGAGAGCGCATAGATGCATTCCTCCTTAGAAACACAGGTCACTGCTTAGCGGTGCGGGGGCGACGAGACATTGGCTTCGCTGATTGGTCAGTTCAATTACACATGTTTTTGTAGGGAGGCCCAAAATATTATCGACTATCGATAAAAACTATTAGTCAACTTTAGTGCGAGAGAATTTCTAGTGTAATTAAACAACATAATAACTTAGTAAGATTTTAATGAATGAACGTAAGAAAGAAAGAAAGAAAAATAGGTCACAAAGAACCACTTTTAAATCGTCAAAAAAACACATTGTTACAACTATCACAAAAAATACATTAACTAACAACGTCATAGTCTCTGTCTGTCTGTCATGTCTGAATTTACACCGGATGAAACACTTGTAATAAATATTCAATTTCATAGGTATCACGTACAACATATTAGTGTGTTTGTTAGACAAATTTTATCCTGCACAATAATCCTACCGATTCGTATATAAAAATAGCGAGGGATTACTTTTTTAATTTTTAGTTGGTTCGATTCCCGGGTGAGACAAGCGACTTTTAGAAGATCTTTAAATGCGGTTTTCTTTCTTTTCAAAAATAAAGGAATGTTTCCTTTCAGTAAAATGAGCTAACTAAAGGATTTAAAGTAGTTCCCCTCCAGGGCTCATGGATTTTTTCCATCCTGTATATATGAGAACATAATTTATGTTCACAAATATAAACATACCTTTTCAAAACATAGTGATATTCATAACTTAAACACTAGATATAAAAATAAACTTGCTGTTCCAAGTTTTAGATATTGAGAAGCAACGGTCAAAATATTAATTTATTTAAATAAATCCCTCAGTGAATCACGTGGCTTGAGTCTGTAAATAGAAATAAAAATTATATTAATCAAATTAGAATTTAGATTTGAATAATACGAAAATAATATAATTAAATCTTACAAAATGATTTTATTATCGATACCAAGAAGAAATTGCACGTAACAGCACTATCTTGAAAGAAAGAGATAAATGCATAGTAAATTAAACCTAGGAAAGAGAGAGAGGGGTAGAAAGACATCAACGCGTGCCAATTTTTAACCGACTTCAAAAACGAGGAGGTTCTCAATTCGGCCGGTATGTTTTTTTTTTTTTTTTTCTATGTATGTACACCGATTACGCCGAGATTACTGATCCGATTTACGTGATTCTTTTTTGTTCGATGCGGAATAGCTGCCATTTGGTCCCATAAAATTTTTTTCAAAAACAGTCGGGTACTTTGGTTTTAAATTAAAAAAAACTGAAATTATGAAATCGTCTACATAAGCGTAATTGCGAATTTTTGCTTTTCCAATGACTTTTTAGTGAAACGATACGATAGTGGGAAACAATATAAGTTGACGGTTACCCATCTAGCTTCGACCGTAGAAAGTTATCACTAAAAATTGTGAAAAAAAAATTTTAAACAAAAATTAAAACCGACTTCAAAAAACTGAAAAGGATGAAATAATTAAATTTAAGTAGGTATTCATCCCAAAACCTATTTTTGGAGTTGGTGCTAAGTGGTTTCCAAAAACAATAGAAAGTAAAGCACCGACTCCAAAAATATGTTTTAGGGGATGAATACCTACTTAAATTTAATTATTTCATCCTTTTCAGTTTTTTGAAGTCGGTTTTAATTTTTGTTTAAAAATTTTTTATATTTATTAAGAAGAATTTATTTTTGTGAAAATTATTTTGTACGAATTTCATCTAAATAATACTTACCTGTGGAAGGTTATTCCATCTTTTTTGTAATTTGAAGTAGAACTCGACTTCTCACACCATTTAAACGCACAACTGGGCATTTTTACCGTATTTTGACTCTTTAAATAATATTTTACTTCAGTGTGTGATACCCGCGGCAGCTAGAAGCACACTGAAGCCGAAATCGGCACATAAACTCGTTTTAGCATATGCTTAGTGAGAAGATTGCCCCCGCAAACGCAGTCAATTGGTTATATAGTCTTTGGAATATAACAAATAAAAACCAATTACATATGTATAAAAATAAGTTTATTTGATCCTACTTATTAATTCTACTACCAATCAGCTACTTTTAACTTTTTGTTTTCTTTTGTTGCTTAAAATTAGACTTATAATATATTTTAAAGACAATATTACTACAATTAATGAGACGATAACTGCTGATCCTATTGCTGCAACCACATCCAACATCAAGTATTCAGCCCAAGTGGTGTTAGCTATAGGCGAGCGAAGATGCTTCGCACCTTTGTGCCGTATCACGTACTCTGTCCACCAGACTGCGCGCTCTATAGGACTTTGAGGTTGATCATAGACAATATCTCGCAGCTTCTTAACGTTTTCTCTATATCTGAAATGGAATCATTTAGATTTGAAAAAAAGGTTTCCGGTCTCTTTGTTCGAATAAAATTGCTGTCAAGAACCAAGTTACAAGCGACGGACAAAGTTGAACTATAGTCTAGAGTCCAACCAGGCACGGATTATAAGTGCATTAAGCATTCCTCGTCTATCTGTATTTATATTCCAAAATGTCCGAATATTGTATTCCGAAACTCGACAGAAAAAATCAAACCTACATACAGTTATTCAAGTGAAGTCTCTCTATCCTGTACCAAATAATAAATTAAAGATAACTTTGACAGCAAAAGAGATCAAGGAGTATTTTAATATTGACTTTAAAGATAAGAAAATATGCTTCGAGGAAATCACAACAAGATTTAAAACCAAACATTAATAATAATAATAACCTATCATTTAGCCTAAACCAAGTATCATTAAGAGCTTGGACTACGGATACTAGATAACGAGTAAATATTTAATAGTAATATGTATATAAATATTAGAAATATACTAAACGAACAATTATAATCATCATAAATGCTCTATCTCATCATACATAAAGCCGCTCGTCATAATTGACATTGATAACATTTTTGACAATTAAGACATAGACTTTCATACCTGTTAATATCATTGAGTACATTATTAATGCCCGCCAGCAGCGACTCTGCGTCAAGAGTCAATGTATCTAATTTGACGCCAAGTCCTAGTTTTTCAAATTTGTATGCGTTGTAGAATTGATCGCCTAACATTGGAATGTAGACCATAGGTACGCCAGCGTCGATAGCTTCATCTGATGATTGCAGTCCCCCTTGTGTTACAAATAGTTTGATTTTTGGATGCGCTAAAACATTTACAATAGTATGAAAACAGTGCTAAAATGTAAATTTTTATTATTATAATGTGAAAATAATACGTATGCCTGAACATTTTACGTCCATTGATAGGTGCGATTTGCATAAGTAACATTTTTTTAATAATTTCCCTTCGAGATGAATAATTGTCCTTGTGAAGGAGTTCAGTGCTTTTCGTATGATTGTCGTTATTTTATTACAAGATGGAAAAAGGATTTGAACTACGGAAAATTTAATAGACAATATGCGCAGTGCGCACGAACTTGATTACTTACCTAGAAGATCCCTTTGCGGGAACCACTTTTGAATTTTCAAATTTTTCGAGACTCTTTTTAAATTGTCACCGTCAAATTTCCACAGGACATCGTAAGGTAAGGCATCGAAAGCGTCTAAAAAGGCATCTAGTAAATCAGCATCCATTAATGATGGACGTACATTGGTTCCCAAGCTGACATAGATCACTCCAGTTTCCGAATTGTCCAAGTAAGCTTTTATGTCCTGAAAATATCATAATGATTTGAATAAGACAACAAGATCGAAAAATACAAAGATAGGCTTATTAATTTACTAAAATTATAAATGACACTACGCAATTGAATGACAATCATTATAGACAATATCGACACAATAATAAAGAGTCTTTTGCAAATCACAAATGAGTACCATATCATTCTCCACCACTTTGTTTAAAGACTGTAGTCTTGATAATATGCCAGTAGCCTCCTTGTTTGTTGAGATCTTGCGAGATACCCTCAGATGGCGATGTAATTTCTGCCTCGGGTGGAGAGTCAGTGTTCTGAGTCGCAGGTTCGGGAGGATCAATAGATCTTGTAGGGAGTGGCTCAAGTTGAAACAGTGGAATGTTTAGGTTATGTATCACAGGGGTCTCTTTAGATTCAGTCTCTCGAATCCTCTCTACTTTGTCTCCAATTGGAGCTAAAGGCGATTTGATACTGTTGTCTCTTGGCCATCTTCAGTCTTACAATATTGAGTAGTCAGGTCACCTCAACTACATCGGCTTCTTCTACTAAATGCAAGTACTTCTTTGTCCTGCGCTTGTTAGCCAAGTCGGTATGGTGCTGCCGTTTGGAGATTTTCGTGAGTATTTTTTTTATATACAAAGCACGACAAATGACTCAACCCCACCTGATGTGAAGAATGAATAAACAATGTTTGAACATTCTTTTATCGGCGAGTAGTTTGTTGAGGTACACAGCAGAGAAGGAATGGAATATAGAACTTTAACATAAACCTAACTGTACCGCTTTCCACAATGTAGAGTTAAGTTTTTCAACTTGCCCATTTCCTTGCGGGTTATATGCTGTTGTCCTGCTTGTGACAATGCCGCGGCAAAGTAGATATTCTTTTACTTCAGCAGATAGAAAAACTTTCAAAAACAGTACATGAAAAAAACATGATATTTCTTGAAGAGGTTATTTAAATGGTGATAACTGTTTTTGAACTCATATCTGAACATGGAAAGGCAAATAGAAACCTAGAATTTTCGTCATTGTTGGTAAGTATGTATCGATTGTTCGTATTGGTTTGGACAGGACCCTTAAAATGATGCTTTAACCCTCGAACGGCGCTGTGGCTTTAATAAGTTCCGGAAATAGATTGGCATTTTTGAAAAATCTTGGCCTCAGCGCGGCCGTATCTTCTGGAGGAGGTAGATTGAGTGACGGTAGCAGCCGGCTACTGTCCGATTTGACAATTTTGACTCCAAATTGAAACAAGCTTTCTTCACTATTTACTCAATGTTAGGCAGAGGGAATGCATCTTAGAGTTTGTATCATTGTTAAAGAGTAATAATCTATCACCATACACTTTTTATGATCTGCGTTTTTAGTCATCAGCACTTGTGCTCGCCAAGGTGACTGCTTTTCTGTGACTATGCCTTGTTCAGACGATTTCTTAATTTCTCCACTCATATACTCAGTTTGCACCCAGTTTTGATAAGTAGCGCCAGTGACTTGCGAAGCTAGAGATAGACAGAGACACGCCATGGAGATTATCTGACTACATGGTGTTTTATTTAGGCGGGCAAGAATTGCAAAATCTTCTTTAGCAAAACTGATACTGCTTCCTGTGTCTATTAGGGCCTTTGCTCTGACTCCTTTTATGTAAGCAGGGACCATTGCGTTTCTTAGAAAAGCTGGGGCTGTAGCCGTGATACTGACTGCGCAGTGTGCACAGGCCTCTGGTGAACTGACAGAAGCGGCTTGTGGCGTGCTATAGCAGATAAAAGCATAATGGCCTTTCTTGTTACATATTTGACAACTGGTGCCGAAAGCAGTTACTGCGGCCGTAAATGCGATCTCCCCCACAATAGAAATATTTTTGACGGATCTTCGTATCGGCTTCGAAGTGAAAGCCGCAGCCATTTGAGTTGGAGTAAAGGCGTCAGTAAGCTGCACATTATTACATGATAAATGGTTTGTCTTTGTGATATCGCGTTGACAGCGGGTAAGTTAAATTTTGCGAATTATTCTCAGCCATCTACAAGGATAATGCTTTGTTATAAGTTTCATCAATCGTAAATGTAAGGTTTTCAAGAAGGCATTCCCTTGTTTCAGCAGATGTTATGCCAGTGATAAAAGCCACCCATATGTTGTCGCTGTTGTTTATGTTGTTGCACTTATGTTGTCATATTCGTTTCGGCATCTATAGCGATAAAATTGCATTCTGTAACTAGGTGTTTTAGCGGTTAAAGATATAAATCAATGGTTTCACCAGGATGCTGTCGCCTAGTAGAAAGTAAATGCCGATCGGTTATAATATTTTTGGGTTTAATGTACTATACATCTAGTAAATACATAGCCGTGTTGCATGTGATTGAACGGTAAACGCGTGGCGGTACATGGTTTACCAGCAATTGTAGTTTCGTGTGTGATCCGAAAGTGCCGGTGCAGTGGTTGTGAGCCCAGCCACGCTTGGCGCGGATACCGCTTTTGCTCCCAGAAAACTGGTAAATGCTCCCGTTCGGGTCCTGCGGAGCTTAGAGAAGAATTACCATCAAAACGATCCGGTCTCAGAAACTTCTCCATTTTAGTAAAGCAAATTGAAATAATGAAGAAATTTCCAAAAATACTAGGATCCAATTTACTAAAATTCTACATGAGACTTTACGCAATAAAAAAACTAAACAATATCGTCACATAATAATAAGGGTTCTCTTGCAATTCACTAATGAGTATCATAACAGTTCACGTATCCTTCGCTAAAAAGGGTGTATGGTATACCTTATACAGCCCTAAATAGTTAATAATTATTTTGATGCTACTAATGTGTTCAAAAATCATGTATCTCAAAATCCGTGTCAAATTGCGCTGCAATATATATATATATACATGTCACGTGACCGCTATGACATCACCTGCTACCAAATACTGCTTAATTGCTATTGTAATTTAGATGGTTTTCTTTTGACGCCATCTGATGCTAACAAAAAGTGACGCCACACACTGTGATTGATGTTTTAATTGTCATAGCCCTCCGGTGAAATAGCGCCGCTAGAGGGATTAATATTAACTGTAAAAATATAATAAACTACTGTTTTAGTCTTTGATAAGTCAGTTGTAAGTTTTCATCCGGCATTAATTATTTTAACATTTTCAAATAAAGAAATAAAACGATGAATAAACATTAAAATGTCATTAGAGAACCATATTGAGTAATCACATTCGATTCAAATGTGATTTTAATCAAACATTAAAATGTGATTAAAATCGCTTTTCTCACCTTTACTGGAAGATTAAAAATCCTTGTAAAAGAATTCTTCGGATCACTAGAGGTGTTTACTTCAGTGTGTGGTTGAGATAATAAGGTTGCTGTAAAAACGTTAAGAAAGAATAGAAAGCGGTGAAGAAATTGATAGGTCGCACCTAGTGCTCCGGTGCCGTAGTGGTAAACGCGTCTGACCGGAGCCCAGGAGACGCGGGTACGATTCCCATCTGAAGCACTAATTTTTTTCATCGTTTCCTTTCTTTATTTTTCAACATTTTTACAATAAAGAAGGCGTTATAAACGCACATAAGTATATCTTACATTAAAATTTGATTCAATTATTTTATACCTCAGGAAGTTCCTTTAACGGCTGCAAATGTAACGGTCCAACATATACAGCATTCGATGGCAATGGTCGATTGTTACAAAAAACTGCATTTGAATTAATAAGTAAAAATTCAACACTATTGTATAAGTCTCGAACAGTAGGAGAATCGGGACCAAATCTCTCTTTGAGCCGCTTATTTTCATATTCTTCCAATTTTGTGTCTGTTTCCATAAACTTGTACTCAATGTGCAATTGTTTTATTTTTCCAAACAAACTTAAACCTCCAAAATTTTGTCGCAGTATATGAGGGTAAAAAACAGGATGACGGCTTATGGTTCCCACAGCTTCGTAGTTCAGAGGCATTGCGTGTAATGAAGAAACCAATATTACGGGTGCTTTAAATATATGTGACAAGCATAATTGATAATTTATAAATGATTCGGCTATGATCAAATCGAATTTTTGGTTCTTATTTTCGATTAGTTTTGTTATATCTGGATGATCCATTTGACGGTCAACTAAATTCACCAAATCTGCATAAGCCTCATTGTTAGTCATTGTTTTTAGTTCTATCATCACCCCTCTTGTATATTTAACTTTTGTTTGTTTGATCTCAGCTATAACATCGTAAGAAAAACTAATGTCGATTTCAGTCATGTTGTGGAGTGGCTTACTCTTCGGAAACGCTGGGTCGGTGGTGA
The DNA here is from genome assembly GCA_947347705.1 of Nymphula nitidulata. Lineage (NCBI taxonomy): Eukaryota > Metazoa > Arthropoda > Insecta > Lepidoptera > Crambidae > Nymphula > Nymphula nitidulata. Next base: position 11,300,294 of record OX374634.1, on the reverse strand, counting down.
TGACGACCACCTCGTGTCCTCTCTTTGCCAGTTCAACATTTAAAGCTCTAAATACAGCCTGATGACTTATTGATGGCACAGGGAATACACCTAATATTCGAGCAGAATTTGCCACTGCGAAAACTAAAGTCAAAGTTCCAAAATACAAGACAAGTCTACACATCGTGGGCACGTCCAATCGTTACACTCAAATATCACAAACTAATTTACAAATTGATGTGTCGAGAATATGTAATAGAAATACTCGGCTCGAAAATTAGCTAGTCATTTAGCCCATTAACGCCCAAAATGAAACCGCATATCTATATATATATATAAATGTTATGTTGGTTTGTGTACGCTTCAAAAACTCAAAAAGTTCTGCACCAATTGAGTCGAAATTTTAACATGATATAAAATCCGCATCAAGGATTGTTTTTATCTATTTTTTGCATCAGTCACATATCTGCGACCGCGAGAAAACAGTTTTTTTAACGATGCGCCACTGCGAAGCGTGGCAGGGTACAGCTATAAAATATATATTTATAGTGTGATTTATTTATAATCTCATCTTGAACATTCTATCGTGTGAACCTTCAGCCAAGGAATTATCTACAACGTGCAGATTCTTTTCTATTTCCCACAATAGATTGCGTGACATACAGTTTGTGACCAATGAAACATCAAGATCAACTTCAAAACTGCAGTATGCAGGCTCTATAAGTAACTCGTAATAACGGTAAGTAACCGGCGAGGCTCAAAATACCCGAATGATTGAAAATTGTGCATACTATTCCTACCTACGATCTGGTGAGGGTCACTGGAGGCCGATGGAAGCGGGCAGCGCAGGACAGATCGGTTTGGAGATACCCGGGGGAGGCTTATGCCCAGCAGTAGACGTCTCTCTACTGAAATGATTCAAACTAAAACTTTTCGGTACAAGACGATCCTTTCAATACGACAAGTCATTGAACGTTAAGTGAGTCTAGTACAATTAACTATTGGCCTAAGCATTTGTTTCAATGCCTGTGTTTAATCAACGGGCTAGGCATCCAATTAAGCGGCGAATTTAACCAGATGCCGGCGACATATACACTAACGCGAACGAAGACTTCATTGTATAACGGATTAATCGGATGTACAATTCATGACCCTTTGCCTTCTTAACAGCGAGGCGCTAAATTCAAAAAGCTGTGACAATAACGTTGCCATGGCATCTGGGTTGCATAGCAATTTTGTTTACAAACAAAATGTTCTGTTGTTTCTATTCAGCGACCGTATTTTGTATAACAATTATGTCATTGATCCGGCGACCGCTCTCTTCGTTCGCCGCATTGATCAATATTTATTCCTTGGTAGATAAAAAATAGTTAGAAAATACCATATTATTTTATTTAGAGAGTTTTAAGTGTAAAGTAGTGTTGTGGTTTTCTTCTAGTCACAGGTAAGTTTATTTTGCAGTTATTTTTTTAAACTGTCTGACTGCTTTTAATAACAGTAAGTATTAAGAATACTAAGTTTACGGAAAATGTATGATTTAAATAATAGGTAATACTTTTAAATATTTTATGCATACCTAAATGACCGTAAACATCCATGACTCGTGAAAAAATGTTCGTATTCATCACACCAACACCGACCAGGATTTGAACCTGGGAATCAGCGACGGCTCTCTTTGTTCGCCGCTCACTCTGATTTATTAGCTAGGTGACGACCACTTATTTCACATGTTTCTCAAATTTAATTTCTTAAAGTTTTTCACATTTACAGAATGGATCAAGAGGCATCGTCTCCTCCAAGTGCTGAGGATATTATATACTCCCCACCTGAAGAGAGTGTACCACTCCTTAGTTTAACTCATGACCCTCGAGTCCAATGGCTAAAGAAAAAAATTCTTGGTTACATCGGCATGGATGATGAAGAACTTTTCTACAACATGCTGGAAACTGATGAAGCCAGAGAAAAAATAACGACTTTTCTTTCTGTGCCGTTGAGGCCCAACGAATTATCGTTGGATAAGAGAACATTCTACGTGGCAAAAATTATTGTTGACAAGCTTATACATGAAGACAAGGAGTTCACAGAATGGAGTGAGTCATGTTATTTCTGATTGAATTTTTCAGCGCCAGGATTTTCAAGCAAAACTTGCTAGCTTGCTTAGAATCATAGTAAATTATTAAATTTACCAATTGAAACAGGACGGTATAACTCATACATAATCTATCAGTTTATTTTAATGATGTTCATAGTCGTGTTCTTTTTTCAAAAACATGGTTTTGTTTCCCGTCTAGAAAATTTTGAGAATTGGTTTGTAATTTTTTTTTGAATTAGCCTCGAAATTCCTTTACGATTTTTAATAGTTTCTGATTTGGCTATCTTTGGTAAATTGACTTCCATACTTCTGTTCCAAGATTATCGCATTAACAACTCAAATTTAAAATTAATTAGTGACGTGACTTACAGGAGTTGTTCCACCACCACCGCCACCTCCACCATCACAGAAGAAGAAAAAAGGCAAGAAGGCTGCCATAGTAATTCCTGAACCTGAGCCAGCCAAATCCACCAAGAGTGTGAAAAGTGTAAAGAGTGTGAAAAGTGTAAAAAGCTTGAAAAGCACTAATAAAGGTAAAATTTCTAAGCAACAGTCTTTATCTATTTAGCAAATTAATACTGCTGCTTCTAGCTCAAGTAAGTATGTAGATGTGTGAAGAAAAATAACTGTGTCCCGCAACACTTTCATATGGAACTTTGGAACCTAACTTCCGATTTTCTGAATATTATTGTGTGCCTTTGATTTGTTGGCACAGTTCAATTACTTGACTAGATCTTCCTATAGACAACTGTAGGTGGAAAATCTTTATTTCGTAAATGTCTATACATTGCTAGGGCATTTTCTCATACTTCAATTTAGTTATATTACTTTTATTAACCACCGACGCAAAAAGAGGGGTCTAAGTTTGACGTGTGTGTCTGTGTATCTTTTTTGTTAGAAAGCTGACGTAATCTAGACTGTTCTTAGCTATAATTTAAGAAGATGTACTCAGGCGTTTGATGACTATCGTCTCATTTCCTACTTGACAGAAGACTAACTTTCACAGATCCCATTGATTTAAAATTCATTTTACTGTTGCTTCGGTGGTATTTCCAAGAAACGCTAACCTTGAGCTGATCTTGTACCATAAAATAGACTCCGAGATGATCAATTCTTCAGAAACTTACAGGAGATATGGCATGTTTGGGCTGATAAAAATAGTCTTAATGAGATGATGATAGATATATGATTATTGAGGCGGGTTACCTAAAATTTTCAATTTTATATTATAGTTAATAAAATATACTTTACTAAAGTGCAGTAATGTTTGAACCAATACTGTTCATTTGGTTTGATTTTCTAGCGATTCTGCTAAGTTATCGCTTTTATTTGTGCAGTTACCAAAGTCTGATAATTTAAAAAATATTTTTTACTTTTCAGATATCGATATGGAGGAAGGTAAGATATTTCCCAATCGGACTGTTAAAAAAATATGAAATTCTAAGAAATAATTGCGTAATTATTGTTAAGTCGCTATTAGATAATGAAAGTTTCTGAGCAGTATAAAAAACCGACCAAGTGAGAGTCGGGCTCGCGCACGAATGGTTCCGTACCATTATCTAAAAAACAAGCGTCTACCTGTTGCCGTTATCAATAATGAGCAAAAACAAGCAAAAAATCGCGTTTGTTGTATGGAAGCCCCCTTGAATATTAGTTTATTCTGTTAGTATTTGTTGTTGTAGCGGCAACAGAAATACATCATCTGTGAATATTTCAACTGTCTGACTATTACGGTTCATGAGATACAGCCTGGTGACTGACGGACGGACAGCGAAGTCTCAGTTATAGGGTCCCGTTTAACCCTTAAGGGTACGGAACCCTAAAAATTTGGCCCATACACCAGAGGTAGCGTGGCAGTTCTATGGCTCAAACTCCTCATGTGTTTCTCCCACGTATATAGGGAGGCATGTACCCGCAGTGGAGCTCAAAATTTGTTGATGATAATAAGTGCAATGCAAGCTGAAAAAAGTATACACAAATCAAACACGTTTTCACTTTCGGACCTATTATATGATGTGTTTGTGGGAGGAGCTCGGTGGCGTAGTGAAAACAAAGCCAATGGTCGATTCCGAGATGGGTCAATCAAAATTTATAATCTTGAGTTCCTCCGTGCTTCGGAAGGCACGTTAAGCGGTTGGTCCCGGTTGTTACTATAACCGCTTTAACCCAGCAATTCGCATTGGGCCAGCGTGGTGGTGTTATGGCCCAAGCTCCTTTTGTGTTTCTCCAATGTAGGAAGGCCTGTGCCCTGCATTAGGACGTATAATAGGCTGGCGATGATGATATGATGTGATGAGGGTTTTAATACTATATATATAATAAGTTATATTCTTTTTGACCCAGCACCAGAACAATCTGAGGTAGAAACTGTAGCTGCTGCTGTAACTGGTGAAGAAGAGGAAACCAAACCCGAACAAGTTGAAGAAGAACGCCCATATGTAACTGAAGAGAGATATTCTTTCCCTCCACGTAAGTTTTTGGAGCAGTCCAACTTTAAGGTTTATTTTATATGTTGAGGGTTTGTTATGGGAAGTATTTTGATGGTGATCTCTTAGAAGTATTTACACTGGAGCTTACTTGATTATGTTGTATTTTAAAACACTTTTTCATTTTTTTATTCTGTAATATTTTTCCTTTAAAATGAAAACGTACATAGCATGAAATATAATTAGAACACTGTGTATCTATCGTTTCAGCTCCCGAGGATCTAGATCCAGAGATAGATGGAACCTTGGAGTATTACACCGTTATTGTAAGACTGCTTTTAACATGTAGCAGGGGTTGTATTGTGAACTCATTTTTTATTCGATTTGAGACCAGCCCCTCAATTCTGCTATTTATTTACCTAAACGGACCGGCAGCGTTTCGGTATCGTTACTATGGCGCTATTGATAAAAAAAGGTATTCCACTAACATTGCTTATAAAACCGGAACTCTAACGAAACGCTCTCGGTTGGTTCAACTATTTGACAACTGAAACGTTGGTGACAGAAACATATAAAAGTTGTGAAATTCGGTATGTATTTCGTGTTTTTGGAAATCTTTGTAAATCATATTTATTTAAAATAAAATTAGAGGGTTGATTCTGCTAATTGTTTACCTAAACGAATCGGCAGCGACTCAGTATGCGGTTGTGTTATAAAATAGGTATTCCACTAACAAGCCGGAACGCTAACGATACGCTCTCGGTTGGTTTAACTGAAACGTTGGTGACAGAAACTGTCAAAAGTTGAAAAAATTGGTATATACCTATTAAATATTATATTAGTAGTAATAGAAAGTAATATTTGTTAAAAAAATACTTAAAGTTGTTTTAAAATAAATTAAATGGTAATATTACATATAAGTAAATGTGAAAATATTTTATTTTCCAAAAATATTTAGGAAAAAATCATACATTCGTGATAAGTAATTATGATGACACGCCCAAGGTTTTTTATCCAAATTATACTTGATGCAATCCTTTAGGCACGCGAACTAAGTTATAGAGTACTTTTTGTTCTATTTTGCGAAATTAAATGTTATACAATTACTGCCGTTGTAAAACGGTAACTTTTGACAGTTCAACCAAAGAACTACCGATGCGTTTCGGCTGCGAGAAGTGTCAAATATTTTGCAGAATACAAAACAATCATTGAACCGAACGGTTCGCGTTACGTGTTTGTTAGTAGAATACCAAACTGATGCGTTTCGGCTACGTTTCGATTGCGTTGTGTTAGCAGCGATTGCGTTGTGTTAGCAGAATACAAAAACGTTGTAATTTAAGCGTTTCCGATTCGTTTTAGATCAAAATAAAATAGCAGAATTGGGGGGCAGTCCCCTTATACAGGATGCCTTAACTGATTGATAATCGCTGCCGCTACCGCCAAGCGGAAAATATATTTTAATTTGACATTTGCACTCAAATGTTTGTTAAAGGTTTAGGTCAAATACCATAAATATTCCACTAATCGAAAGCGATAGCAATCATCGAAAGGCATCTTGGCATTGACGGCTTTTTATAATTTTTCAAAACAACGAACTCTAAAAGCTGCTATTTATACACACAGTTACACCATACTGTAGCAAAAAATACTAGTCCTATTTCTGAAGAACACGTGCTAAGTGTTGTAAAGGACATGTTTCATATCCGGCCAGGTATTAACTAACGGCGGGAAAAATACAAATAATTCGTATTAATGCATAGTTTGTTTGTACAAAATTTTAACATTTTGTCCTTTTCACTTATGTCAATATAGCGGGCGACAGAGAAGTCCTCAGAACAATAAGCTTTAGTTATTGTTCTGAGTAGAAGTCAACTAAGCGTCACCAAAGTGGCATAGGCGCCATGATGATTATTTGACTGTGTTGCAGTTTTTTTCTATAAAAAGCTTGTTTTGTACCACGCAACAAATGAAAGAAAAAGAGAAAGGTAAAAATATGCAAGAGTATTCAATTGTCCACAATATATTAGTATACTGTACGTAGGCCTGGCCGGGTCTCCATACATATTTGAAACATCTCTTTTCAAATGCACTTGCATATATTTTTTTTAAATAGACAAATAGCAATGACACCAATATCTTGAACAAGTTTTAGTTTTAAGGTTTTAGTAGCTAATATCATAGTGAAATCAATCAATTTACCCAGTGACATGTCAATTTCAGCGAGCGATACCACGTATTATCAAGTATCCGAAACTGGTGCCAGTGTTTGGCGAATTTACTCCTCAGCGCACTCATCGCAATCGTCGATACATATATTTTGTACGGCAAACACCAGAGGGTATTCCTCTAGCAGATAGCAACGAAATCACTCAGCTTCAGATGCCAAAGTATATTTTAACAGGTATAACGACGGGAAAAGTTTTAATGAGCTTGGCATTGGGGCTAAAAGAGGTTAGTAAGGTTTCACTCCTTACAAATTAGTGAGATACAGGTTTTTGTTGTTATAATACCTGGCATTGCAACTCGTTAAACCCTATCAATATTCAAAGGTGGGGTTTCTTACTTTAACGTTATTAATCTGTGCTTTAACCTCAAATTTATAATTAATGGAATTTATGGATTAATTTATAGAATTTTCACTAGAAACATTTTTTTCAGGCATTCATACCATTATTTGTTAATCAATTCCGCGAAGTAATGGTAACAAACACAGAGGGTAGTCATTCATTACTCTCGCGGCAGGTATCTTACGCTGGCAAGCACCACAAAATGGATGAAACTGCTTCACAAGTTAGGAGCTACAATTGTTTTCTAGATTTTTTCGGCAGGAAAGAACCATTTTCATAACATGCGTATTTTTCAGGTTAATTACCTTCGCCCTTCAGACTATCGTCGTATGTCCAATATTGCTAGAGGAGAAAATGCAGAAAAGAGGTAAATTAGTTTAACCACAATATGAAGAAAATGAATAGTACCAAAATGTACAAGATTTGTAAAGAAACCCCAGTCCTAACTTGAAAAGAAATTATCAGTTGTTCAAAAATTATCACGAAACATGTCTTTTTTTATATATACCAATAAAACGAATGTTATTAATTTTTAATATATATGGCAAAAGATGCCACTTGATTAGGGTCAAATACCAGATAGAAGGTTTTTGTATGAATGATACTCTAAATAAAAATGTCATCGATAACTCAATAATTGCTTAGTGTGGTCATCACACAGTTTCAATAAATATACTTTTTTGGTTTTATTATTAAAACATCAAGTGTTTTTTTTCTGCTTTTTTTACAATGTTACCACATAGAAGTAATAGATTTTCGGCTCTGAGTACAAAGTTTTTCGGTCGGCAGGGTATTTTTTAAACACTGGGTACTGTGTAAATATAATTTTAATTTTTTTACAGAATTAAAAACATGCGATCTGAGTCACTTACGGAATCGCGTAAGGAAATTCGGAAGATAGCCAGTGTAGAATCGGTAAACTTCGATAATTCGTTTATTATTGTTAAGACAAGGCACTCAACCACAAATTAGGTAACTTAACCACGTAAATTCAAATGGAAAATTAGGTAACATTTGGAATAACTGTTGACACTGGTTGTCTATCACCTTTAAGAGCGTTTTCGCCGCACGGCTTTTCATACAAACTTTCAAGTCGAAACTATTAGAAACGAACAAACTGATTCTAAAAAAAAATTCCTTGCAAGTCGGGCTTGTCTCAAAAGTTATTAGAGGTCAAAAAGACTAATAATACAGAAATGCGATTATTTTTTTGTATGACAAGCTTAAAATTGCTTTAACTCAACAATAACATTGTTTTTCGAAAAATCCTCTGATAATATTCAGGCTAGCCTGACTTGCATAAGCATGCAGTCTTATTAGAATCGACAAAAAAATCTAAAATTAGGCATAAGGCTGGGCATCATTCTGGTAGCTTCGCTGCATATTCTTGACCCAGCTTCCACAGTGTCTCAAGACGAAAATCTTTAATTCGTGTGTGTTAATTACCACTGATGATATACAGAACCGAGACGTGGACGCATACAATGGGCCTCATTAGAAATGTTGAGATCTTAAGGAGAACTAAGGTCGCTGACATAGTCCAAAGAATTACGAGCCTCAAGTGGCAATGGGCAGGCCACATGGCAAGGAAAACCGACCGGCAGAGTGGTGGTGTTACGGCCCAAAGTCCTCATGTGTTTCTTACATGTAGCTAGCAGTTGGACGTATATAGGCTGGTGATGATGTTGCATATAAACAAAATGAAAATTCTGATTTTTAAAAATAAAATAATACTCGTATATATTAATCTTTACTACTAGCTTTTAGTCGCGGCTTCGCTCACGTCAAATTCGTAGTCATTTTAAATTTAAAAAAACGCGACTTTGCGCAAAGCCATGAGTGCAATTCAAGATCCAACTGAATTTTCAATATATACATATTCAGACGTTCCCTTCTTATAACTTGGTAGGTTTCAGGGCAAAACAGAGATACTTTGTAGAAAAATAAGTAAAACCTAAAATTATTGTCTACGATGGAAGTACTATGGCCTGTATAAAGATTACTTACCGATGATCACACCGTTAACTAATTAAGTAAGCTTTAGAGAGGTTGGTCATAGTATTATACATATTTAGATTAACTTCAAATACTCGCTCTTTCTCTATTACACACTCTTAAGCCAGCTAGCTACGATAAATTTGTTACTGATCTTTAATGAATGAAAGCTATAATATAAAATATATCTGACAGGAAACGTTTGGCTTAGGCGAATCCCAAACACAGGTAGATAAGCAGAAGACTACTGCTGAAGAAGTCACCACTGATATTAAAGAGCTCGTCTCCATAGTCGACTGGTTAGTAACTGAGTATTTAAGAATTTTTTTTTTTTATTATCTTTATATGAATTTAATTTGCATTTAAGGCCTTAAAAATTAAAAGTCTTAAAAATTAGCGGTTTAAACAAGAAATATAAACAATATTGTGATTAAATTTTGTTCCATTAAATCTAGGACAACAGAACATATCGAAGGAGAAATACAGTTACCAATGCCAAACATACCAGCTCTTGTGGACGAAACGCCTGGTTCTCGCGAGGACTATCAAGACCCTGCTCTACTAAAACAACTTGAAGAGACAGTAGTTATGTGGAAGACACATATTGACAATACCATCAGTGCTTGCCTGGGAAAGGTAAGGTTCAGGTCTATAAACCATGCTACCTCCCAAAACTTCAACCATATTTTATTTATTTAAGTAAATTTAATTTTGGTTAATGCGCAAGCGCATTTAACTAAAAAATTAAAAATAAATTGAATTTTTTGAAGGGTTTTAAACATCAAGAACTGAAAAGAATAAAAATACATAACTTGGAACATAGAACCTCCTTATTTTTTGAAGTTGGTTAATAATAGCGTTACTTAGCATGTTATATATCATTAAATCAATCAGAATCACTCAAATTAAAATCAGTATTAGTTTCATCGCCGAATCAGTTTGCAAGTATTATCATCTTAAAAATCGCAGTCAAAATAGTTCACAGTTATAATCTTTTCCTTTTTTAAAAAAACATTTTAACAAGTTTTGCTTCACATCTTGCCTTGGATATTTTCTATGCTTGCTTTCTTTTATCAATAAAACAAAATAATAATACAAAAATAATGATAAAACTTTTTGTCACAAAATGAATGTATTTTATCTTATGTAAATACTTGCATAAAAATAAATCTAAAAAAATAATATATCAACCTCACCTATCAAACTCAATGGTCAACTTTGTGACCATTACTTACTTTCCAATCTTTCCATACTGATGCTACTTGAAGCGACGATTGAATACAGATCTCTTCATCACTTTACGTCGCCCGTGTCTTGGACGGCATCGGTACTGAGAGCTCCTGTAATTGTGTGCATTCGCAGCGTGTTTGTACACTAGGTTACCACAAGTAAAGCACGCGTCGCTTCGTGAGATAAAAGTTCTGTAAAAAAAAAAAAGTAGTAGTGTCTTGAGTATTCAAGACATTAATGAACTAAAGATTTTCCATCTTTAGTTGTGCCATAAGTGCTCCTGATACTATATTCTTACTAACCTGTTGAATAAACTGATTAATACGCGTAAGGAAAAAAGGCAATAGCGTAAGCACGTGTAACCTAAGCGATAAAAAAACTAAATAATTTTTGAAAATCTTTTTTAAGAATAATTCAAAAAGTATATTGCCTTTCTAATCAATTAAGTTTGGGTTTTAAATATTCTTCCGTTTGTAAAAATAAAAAATAGAGATTGGGATCCTATACTATAATGTTGAACCGACTCTAACATATTTGAAAACCAGAGAACAGTAGTGGGCAAATGTAGGTAGTATGATCAAAATAGTGCAAAGCAGAGCCTTAACACGATTTCTGTTCGATAAAATTTTCCGTTAATACCATAATAAGATTTGCAAAGTAACGGACTCAAAATAATCCTAACAAATTACTTTTAATATACCTCGCGTTGCAGAGTCGTGAAGGAGAGGGGCCCGTAGCCGAATATAAATACTGGCGTGAACGAGATGCGGATATATCGTTACTGGTGGAACAACTCAAACAACCAATGGTGGTCAAGATCCTTTCCATACTGCAGAAAGCCGAATCCCCTACTCTTGATGTAAGATATACAAAATCTCCTTAAAAGTTTCTTGTTTGTTTAATTACAATCAAATAAAAAATTTAAAGAGTTGGCTTTTTTTAGGATTTTAATAACTATAAAGAAGTGTTATTGGATCAATATAATTTAGCTGGTGACAATTTGAAGTTTCTCTCAACATTGATGCGTTTTTTTACGGCAAGTATTTTTATTAATATAAACCATATAATAGAATAGTTATTATGACAATTTTGGCTGTGTTCTTTTGACAATTTTATTGAAAAATAAACGTAATTAACGTTTATTTTTCAATAAAATTGTCAACTACTTTTAATTTTCTGACGCTCTACCTATGTTTAAAATGTTTTCTAGGTTATAGAAGACGATTCACCTCTCCAGCAAGTTATTGAAATGCTGCCAGAATTAGTTGAAAGTATCTACATGATGTGGGTGCTCTCTAAGGGTTACAGGACAGATGAAACCATGGTCCCACTGATTTCGAGAATTTCTTGGTCGCTTTGTGACAAACTTGAGCGGTTTCTGAATGTACACAAGCTTTTCAAGTGAGTGATCGGTTTGTTTATAATATTTCTATTGTTGCTATTGTTGTTATAAATGAAATTAAAATTTCTTTATTTGGTTTCTGAGCCCACTTTAACTTGAAATGCTTTAGCAAATCCAATGATGAGGTTCTATCACTTGCTCGCGCTGGGCAAAAAATTATGGACATGTGGCATACACTGTACAAAGATACCAGGCGCAATATCGAACTAAGTGGCAAAGGAGCTCGTTGGGAGTTTGACCAGCCGCTACTATTTACACGCACTGACTACATAGGCACTGTTGCTAGAGATCTGGGAGACGTTGTACAGGTAACCTATATGAACAAACCTTATTCCAAAATGTACCTTTCAATATCTTCACAAAAATCGTGAGCTATTGTGATCACAATTTTTTGGCCTTAATGAAGTAGTTACGCCTTATAACATACTGCATGCTGTGACTGCATCTTTTTACCCAGGTTCTAATAGACTTCGAAAGAATATTTGGCCTCGAACTGAAATCAATCATCAGCGACCCAACTCAAATTGATGACGTGCGTAAACGCGTCAAAAACCTCGTTTACGCGATTCGTACAATTGACTTCAGCGTATTCGTGTTTGACAATAAAGAGAACTGGGACGTCATCATGGGAGATTTCTGGAACGAAGTTCGGTATTTAGAGGAAGAAGCCAAGAATTATATCAATCAAAGTTTTGGGAATTTGAGGTAGGCTTAAAAACTGTAGCTCCTTTATATTAAATTTCAGCCTAAAATTATGATTTCGTTAAAACTCTTTTAATTGAATCATCAAATAAATAATTTAGTAGAAGCTTCTCTTGACTTACATTTTTAATACTCGTAAGCCGGTTGGCTTATTAAAAATTTTGGTCAATGTTTTGTTAAAACTGTTTGTGTTTGCAATAAGTATCATAAATAGAATTGTTTATTTTAAAATAGAATATGCGTCTGTCCCTCTTGCCATATAAACTTCAGTATACACGGTAAGTTTTTTTTTCGGGTCAGTATGGGGAAATTTTAAACTATAAGAGATAGAGAAAAACTCTCTTAGGAACCGTGATCTTAATTTTAGATAAAATAAACGTGGTATTGAAAAAAATTTTAAATCTTAACAGATTTGGAGATATCGTATTTTTAAAAAAAAAAAATTTTTGTTATTTGGATTGTATATCACTATACAAACCAAAAATTGTATGGAGACCAAAGGTCTAAACTTGCTAGAAGTTGTTAAAATTGTTTGAAATTAACATTTTATTAAAGATACATTTTACTATCTAATTGATATTGATGACTGAAACAAAACAAAACCAAAAATCTGCCACTTGCCTTAATCCAACAAAACAAACTCTATCTTATAATTAAACAATTTATAAGATAGAGTTTGTTTCGTGGGATTTCAAGCAATTTCAACAACTTCTAGCAACTTTAGACCTATGGTCTCCTTACAATTTTTGGTTTGTATAGTGATATATACAATCGAAATAATAATAAAAAAAATTTTTTAATCCGTTATCTCCAAATCTATTAAGATTTTAAATTTTTTTTCAATACCATTTTTATTTTTTTTTAAATTAAAATCACGGTTCCTAAGAGAGCCTTTCTCTATCTCTTATAGTTTAGAATTTCCCCATACTGACCCGAAAAAAAAACTCACACTGTATACTGCATCTTTTATCTCTGAAAAACTCACCTTTCTTAGTGGTTATGGACCCATATTTTATGTTATGTTTAATTTTTACAATTCAATATTGAAGGTCATCGGAAGAAGCCCTAACAGTCCTTCTAAAGTTTCTGGAGTTCGACACGCGGGAGTCTATACGAAAGCAGTTGTCCACCAAATTTGATTTAGTGATGCGTCAGTTCATCAAGGAGATCACCGCCCTAGAGGACAAGTTTACTGTAAGTAAAACTAAAAGATTGAGCAGTTTATTTAAATGCGAAAGATCTAACTGAAGGATTTCATTTTGTTCTCTATAGAGATACCGCAAAAACCCCCCGTTGTTACGAAACCATCCCCCAGTGGCCGGAGCTATATACTGGGCTCGAGCGCTTTTCAACAAAATGAAGCAGCCGATTATGAAATTTCAAAAGGTAATATTGATAGGAATACTACCCTCAACTATAATTCAACTAATACCCTTATTTACATTAACAGTTCTGAAGGAAACTATAAACAATTCATTAATAATAAAAAATGATTGGTAGGCAAAACTGCAAGCAATTATGGTACAGTACATCTATCATCGTTAATAGTTTTATCTATTGACATGTTAGATTGATATTTTAATCAAATAATATGACATCATCGCTACGACAAAGTTACTTAAATTTTCCTATTTAATTTTATTATTCACTGTAGATTATTATCTTAATTGCTCATCGTAAATTGTATTCATGTTTGCCATATAACAAAGTCATTCATATTAATATGGCATGTATATTTATATTGCAGTGCCCCTTTAAGATTCACGTTTTGATACTGTAAATTATTTTTAAAAGCTACTTTTGTAAACAACATGAAACCATTAAATAGACTGAATTAAATTGAATAGTAGGCGCCCTTTTTATAAAAAGTTGAATCACCGAAAATCTATATCTCAGGTACCAGAGTTAAATGAATGTGAGCAAAAGAAAGAAGCTTTTCTCCAATACAAAGCGTTCTCAAAAGTGATAAGGGAATATGAGGACACAAAATACAATGATTGGGTGAAGAACGCATCAGAATTTGTCGACAATATGATGAAGAGGAATATCTTAAAAGTCCAATTTAAAAAAGAAGACGGTGAGTTTTTTACTTTCATATAATTAATACTAGCATTTTCCACATTCTACTATAATTATTATAGGTTCACATTTCATTGGCAACGTATTAACATCTCTTTAAAATTCAGAAAATAAATAATCGCACTTCTCCTTTTCTGCTTCTTTATTCACTTCTTCTAACTTTGTTCCGAGTGCAATAAAGAGAACGAAAGTAATAATATTTTTTCAATAATGAAAATACCTTTGCTAAAGTTTTTCATTTCATTATTAAAATTTACGTTTTTTTTCTCTTTTTACGTATTTCCGTAGACGCTGGTAAGTAGTTTATTTTGAATAACTTATCATTATCAACAATGCTAGTAACGTACATATTTTTAGTTATCAACATATTTTACGAAATTATTCATTGTATGAAGTTAGATGTAACAAATTCAATCCGGGATCGGAAAGTAAAGCGGCATTTTTATCTTGTTTTTGTCGGCATTCATAATAGTACCTACTCATCAACTCTTTTGAATATTTATATTATGTCAATACTATAGAGATTCCATCTGGAGGTGGAAGAGGTATGCAACTGACCCCAGCAGGCCGCGCCCACGTAGCTAAGAAGAAAGCTTCACAGGCATCACTGCATCCAGCAGATGTCGTCAACAAAGAGATAGCTGAAAAAAAGAGACGGGATAAAGCATGTAAGAACAAATAGTTTGTTCTTTATTGTTGGTTTTTGTAGAGTATAAATTTTAGGTCAGGCATTTGACAACTATTTGTTAAAGGATAAGTCTTTTCTTAGAAAATGCAGTGACTTTTGTATGAATTTAACGCAAACCTGTACGTTCTGGAATTAGCGAACATTGGTTTGGAGCTTTAACAAAGAATAACAATCTAAATTGTTGTTTTTTATATTGTTTATTTCTCAGGGAATATTTCAATGCAGTGTCTTTCAAAATTACGACAATTTTATTTTCTAGTGATGCTCATGAGGATTCCAGGACAACACTACGAGAACGTTAGATCTCCAAGTTCGGTATCACTGTTAGCTAAGGAAGGACTGGTAATTTATATTATACAATAACCATTTTGTTTGCTATTGGTAGCAGTTTTATGTAAGTATCAAGTATTACATAGTAATCAACATATATCATCTCTGCAGACAGATGTGACTTGGCGAGATTTAACAGTGCATAAGTTAATGCAAGAGTACAACTTAGAATTTCAGCCAAATTTCAACAGAGATATATTTCAAGTTATTCATGAAGCTGAGCTAATGGAACAACTAGGTATGATACCATCTGTTCTCGCGTCTTTTAAAGTTCATTTTTATTTAATGGAATAAATTTATTAAATGATTATTAAATTTGACATCCGTCATGCAATTTTGTCAAATTTTGCTTATGGTGCGAAAGCAGGTTTCCAGTAGTAATAATGAATGAAACTATTATTGATATTTTATATAGTTGTCATGATTTTGTCATTAAAGATTTCCAATAAATATATTAAAGAATATACCACAAATAAATCTAATTTCAGGGTTCGACCTACCCTCAAATATTCGTGATGTAGCTATGCAGAAAGCTCGACTCTACTATGAACTTGAAGCGCTTTCTGATGTGATAGCGAAGTACAACGCCAGCGCAGCTTCGTTAAGTCTTTCTGAGACGCATCTTATGAAAAAACACCTCCTTGATATGGAGCGACACATCTTACCTGGCCTTACTAGAGTCACGTGGACTGCTCTTGGAATCAACGATTATATTAAAGATATAACTAAAGGTGAAAAGAATTATTAAGAAATATTTATTTCTTAAGTATGGCAGTAATTGGCATTGTCTGTAGTTAGGTTTTCCAATATTATCGTGCACTTATCTGCAACATTTTGCATCTAACTATCTAAATTATACAAAGTAGAGGCGTTTATACGGAATACTTGAAATGAAAAGCCAAATTCTCGTTTCAGGTGAAAAATCTCTCAGAGCTGTTTATCAGCAATTAAAAATGGTAGAGAAAGAGATCCAGTTCCTCGTCGATCAAGTGGAATTATTCGATCTGTTCCCGTTGGTTTGTCCGCAGAAATACGTAGATCCAGTGACTGGTGTGCCTGATGACACTTGGCTATATCCGTGCAAAGTAAATTGTTAAGCTTTCCCTTGCACTCATTATAGTGCCATTTTTTTTAATCTGTCACTGAACTCAAATATTTTTCTCAATTAGCTAAAACCGAAAATCTTAAGTCAAATTCTTATTTGAATAAATGCGTACAGAATATAAACTATTTTAACTACATTGGTTTTCTTGATAATTTGTATTCTTTTTGCAGACATATTTTGTAGAAGTGGAGAATGAGCGCTTAGAACGCGTAGCAGTCGTTTCCCGTATTTATGATCGCATAGGTCCAATACTAATGAAATTGGAATATCTCATCTTGGGCACTAGCACGGGCCGCTCTAACGTCATGAATGCATATTACACATACTGGGAGAAAAAGATTTTTAAGTCTTTAGTTAAGTAAGTCATGGCTTGTAACGGCCACATTAACTTAGCAAAGGTACCTAAGCAAGCCTTTCGTTACCTTTGCTAAGTTACCCGTAGGTAACTAACCGAATTGCTTGTTTGTTTTTTAAGCCTCACAAATTATCACGCCTTTTAATGTATTTAAATAGCTTGGTTGTAATAACTATTAAAAATCATTGTTCCTTGTGAATGACATAGGTTTACGTTGGAAAATCTGGAGCAATTCCAGCGAATGCTTAGCGAGAAGAAGCCAATGTTCCAAGTGGATGCTGTGTTGGTACCACCTGATATCACAATGCGACCAACGTCCGCTGAAGTCTGTAATATTGTTGGCTACAACATCAAACACTTTCTAAATAGGTGAGTATAGTACATTTTTAAACTTTACGTATTTTTGTACTCTTAGGATCAGATTCCAGACAATTGATTCAGGCATCAGATTCCCTTTAAGCACCAGATTCCAGACACAATTGATTTTTCTGTTGTCATAGCCCTCCAGAGGGATAACGCCGCTTGACAGATTAATACAGGCGTGTATGCGTCATTGACAGCATCCAAATGCTTTAGTATACACATGGCCATGCTAAGGTTAAAGTACTTTGGCCATTTTTTTGTATGATGATAGCGTTTCGATAGCGAAAATTGTACATATCTACTTATTATTCTTTTATCGTGTAGGTTAACTGCTTTCCCTCGCTGGATGAAAAAAACTTGTCTCCCATGTCCACCACAGCGCATCGCTGAAGCTACTGGCAACGAGTTCTATGTGTTCTCGTATTTTGAAGATATTTTGCGGGTCATGGCCATCAATGACGTCACATTACTTATACAAGATACAATATATCGACTAACGCAAGATATTAATGAATACATTCAAAAGTAAGTTTGGGCCATTATTTAATTATTTTAATATTCTCGTTTACTTAAATTATTAAAAATCACATTTACAAGTGACTAAAAACATAATCTTCAGTATATTTATGATTATTAATGTTCTAAGGTGGCAGAAATACCAGCATTTATGGGCATTCGACAAAAATCTCTCATGTGAAAAATATATCCAAAAACACGAGCAAATCTACAAATATGATGAGAAGTTCTTCTTTTTCGAAGACATCATCTCCGATTTAGATTCGCATGTGAAGTTTGTAGACGTTGGAGCAATTAGAGTTAATTTGAGACCTATTATAAGTCAAGTGCAGGGTCATGCGCAGGAGTGGAAGAATATATTGGGACACTGTATCGCTTCTAAGACTAGAATGAATATGTATGATTTGAAAAATCAAATTGAGGTTAGTAGATTAAATCATTGTTTGACCATCACAGCATTATTATCAATTGATACCTTGCTATTAACGTTATAGTATACAGCCTAGGCTCATATAGAAAGTTGTTTGCTTTCATGGTCCAGACCAAACACGTCGAGATAATTGAGATCCACTTGAAATTTTTAATATTTAATATTTTGGCAGTCACTCCGCATGACAATGAATATGAACATAAAAGGCTTGGAAGATTTCAAGCTGGTAATGGCAACGATCACCCAGGTGCAAGCGATGACTATTACCGCTGAGGTAAAATACCGAGGCATGCAAGAAATATTCCACATGCTGAGGCAACATGCTATCGACGTGAGTTTGAAACATATTTTTAGAAATGACTTTACTTGGTTATTTTCACGCTGTGGTAACTGATGCTTTAATACTTTTCCATTAAAAAAAACATGAGTATCCATAATACGAAGATACTTGCGCACCAACTAGGTTTCTATGTTTGTATTTTAAATACTTTAAACATAGTATCCATAACACGAAGAGACTTGCGCACCAGCTAGATTTCTATGTTTGTATTTTAAATACTTTAAACATTTTAGGTATCTGACGACGACCTTGAATTCGCGAAGAGTCTAGAAGCTTCATGGGGTAGCTTATACCAAACTTCGCTCTTCAGGGGCAACACCTTGGAACAAACTAAAGAGAAATTCTCAAAGTTGAACGTAGTTGAGATATCCAAGTTCCTTCAAGAGCTTGACAACTTTGTTGAGAAATTTGACAGAGAGGGTCCTGCTACTGTCGGTGATGATATGGATAGGGGACTTCTGTTGATGGAGGTAATATATATGTCACTTCCCTCATTATTTTTTAATTGAAATTGGCTAACTTCGATTGAAAAGTAAAATTCTTCTGAGATTACCTTTTAAGTAATATAAAAAGAGCTACCATTGCTGTTGAAGCTCGCGATCATTCTGTAATATTTAATTTTCATACCTTAAAATATAAAAAATACTTCATTGATTGAGAAATGGTTTTATATTAAATCTACTATCGTAGGAATACAACAAATATATTGAAGAACTTGAATCCCGTAAGAAAATGCTTCAAGCTGCAGAACAGCTGTTCGACAATCCCCTTGCTGACTTCTACAGTTTTAATCGCGCTAAGACCGACTTTCTAGCCATGGACCAGGTTTATAAGATCTACAAGGCGCAGAAAAATGCTAGGGAACTGTGGGCTAAGACGCTATGGGTGAATTTAAATCCACAAGCCCTGGTTGATGGTATTGAGCAGTTTTTCAAAGAATATAGGTACGTGTATAGTGCTTCTTTCCCATTTTAGAGCAGGCACAGTTAAGAAACGATTAACTAAGTATTGTGATTTTTTTTCTTTGTAATCCACCTTTTGCATCAATCTATATAACTCATTTTCTTTCCTCTTTACTTAAAAACAGGAAACTACCGAAAGTTGTTCGATTAACCAATACAGGACTTATGTTAGATCTAAAGATGAAGCAATTTAAGGGCGTGGTACCACTCATGGTGTCTCTCAAGAACGAAGCTATGCGCGAGCGGCACTGGAAAGAGCTTATGGCTAAAACCGGTTTGTATTTTAAGAAACTTAATTAAAATTAAAAAAATAAAATAGTGGACGAACAACAAAAGAAGTAATAAAAATACAAAATTAAAAATTTTAAGTAACCCCCGGCTTCATTAATCATTTATCTAACACCATCTCATTGAGACTATTCATAAGAGCCCAAACACGCTATATCTGCTGGAAGTTTCTGAAGAATTAAGCATTTCGCAGACTTTGATGGTATAGGATCAGCTCAAGGATAATATGTCATAGGAATGTCACCGAAGTGACAGTACACGAAATTTCAAATCAATCGGATGTGTAAAAGTTAGTAAAACCCTATTATCATGTACAAAATGAGCTGATAGTCATCAAACGCCTGAACAGATCTTCATAAATTATAGCTAAGAACCATCGTAGGCACATCAGCTTTCAAACAAAAAAAACCGAATCAAAATCGGTCCAATCGTTTAGGCGCTACGATGCCACAGACAGACACACAGATACACAGACAGACACGTCAAACTTATAACACCCCCCTTTTTTCGTCGGGGGTTAAAAAGTATTGTATGGTATACTTGAAATAATAGTGGTACTTTAGAAAAATGAAAAGTAAAAGTATCTAGAAATTTATTCAAGATAGGTACAGAAATGCTGAACTTGCCAATGGTTTACTAACTATAAAAGTTTTTATTTATAGGTCAGGATTTCGATATGTCACCGGACAGATTCACTCTAGAAAACATGTTTGCTATGGAACTGCACAAATACCAAGATGTTGCCGAGGAAATTGTAAATCATGCTATCAAAGTAAGTCCAGCTTTCACGTTAAGCTTAATTTGAACCCCAATCATGTTCAAATTCAAATGTTTTACGTAGGTGTACACCATTTTTTACAATATACACCATTTTATACAATCGAAATGTGGAATCGATTGTAAAAAATAATAATAAAATATAGAATTAGAGGACGTATTTTACAACTTAAACAATGCTTTCAGGAATTAGCAATAGAGCGTGGTGTCAGGGACGTGCAAGAGACATGGGCGAACATATCGTTCTCTGTGGCGCGACATTTCAATCGCGGGGAAGATCGCGGCTACACACTTAACCCGTGCGACGAAGTTGTGGTCAAGTTGGACGATGACGCCATGACTCTGCAGAGCATGGCTGCATCACAGTAAGTTTATCACTCAGTAAAATAGCCAGAAAGATGTAATTATGTCATTATATGACGTGTGGCTTAAAACTTTACCTTAGCTGCTTTATCACCAATTTTGCTTCCTCAAAGTAGGGGCATTTAACTATTTTTTCTCATGTGGGATTTCTCAAATAGATTTTTAATGTATTCCACTTTCTTAGGGGCTGAATAAAAAAAATCCCAAAGTTCATCCTGCAAGTAAAATGTCTTCCAAATTACATGTACCTAGTCTGTAGGTATTATGAAGAGAAATATATTTTTATTCGAAATAGTTTTAAGAGCGGCAAACAGACAATACGGCCTATGCCCAGTGACTCACGTCCTAACCTGGTTTTTATTCTAAGTGAAGACGGATGATTCATATCAATATAAGTTATGATATTTTATGATGTAGTAATTTTCAGGTTCATTGGTCCATTCCTATCTGTTGTGCATACGTGGGATCGGCGGTTAGCATTGATCTCGGAAGTAATAGAAGAGTGGCTGGCAACTCAACGCAAATGGCTTTATCTAGAAGGAATCTTTGTAGGCGGGGATATTCGTGTACAACTACCTGACGAGGCAAAGAAATTCGATGATATTGACAAGGCATTCAGAAAAGTAATTTATGAGTAGAATACTAAAGTATTTTATTGCATTCATTTTCAATAGTCTATTGGTAAAACTCTTGCATCTTTGTATTTTTACAGATCATGCTGGATACAGCTAAGCGACTAAATGTCGTAGACTGCTGCACAATAAGCGGTCGATTAGAAGAATTCGTTAATTTAGGCCTTGGACTTCAAAAGTAAGATTAAAACCTGGCTCCGTTCTTAATATCGAACGATATTACTTTTAAAGTCAAATGACATATACAATATTTGTATTAGTCGTTCGATGTCATGAAGGGAACCTAGAACCTGTATGTGTTATAATTTCAGAAATCTGTCTAGTTTTAATATATAATTTGCTATTGTATAGGTGTCAGAAGTCGCTAAATGACTATTTGGACTCCAAACGTCGTATCTTCCCTAGGTTCTTCTTCATTTCGACGGACGAATTACTATCAATTCTTGGCAGTAGTGAATGTAGTTGTGTCCAAGAGCACATGATTAAGGTAACGTAACCGAATTTTATTTAAATACCCATTTGTAATACATATCGGATATCTTGACCTAATTTGTTTTGTTGTAGATGTTTGATAACATCAGAGCGCTAGATTTATATATTGATCATACCAATCGGCCAGTAGCAGCAAAGATGATATCAGCTGAAGGAGAGGTAACGTACAAATTCATTCACTAATGAATTAATACAAACAAGCCAAAGACCCGTGACCAAACTCCTTTCGCAGATAATGGATTTTAGACGAGTAGTAAACACTGAAGGCAGAGTGGAGGATTGGATGAACATGGTATTGAGTGAAATGAGAAACACTAATAAATTCATTACTAAGAAAGCAATATTCTATTACGGAAAGAACTGGAAAGTTGTAAGGTGAGGGGATGCGAATAATTATGTTCTCTCTTTTGCAACTGTCTCAATAGAAATAATTTTAAATACCCATTCTGGGATTCTTTTCAAAATCACCATAATCAAAAAATATTAATTTAAAATTACTAAATAATTTATTTATGATTTAGGAAAACAATGACTTGCCAGCATTACAAGAAGCACTGGAGATAATAAATTACAGATCGTATAGATATAATAGTAATATCTTGAGAGGAGCAAAAAAATATATCTATCTATTCTTATTTTTAGCAATCTACGTCGTATCGTCATTTTCTGTAACCGTCAATTGTTTTTGATTGACCATTTTTACACTTATGTGGTCCAGAATGGGTCGTCCCTGGTTTAAATTTATTAGAACTTAAGCCAGGGACTACCTATCCTAAGCCAACCATAGCCAAAAAAAATTCCAATAAAATCAACGAAAAAAATTATTGAAGCATAATTTTAAGTCAGTAATTGATAACAATAACAGGCTTTAGTTGCTAGTTTGCTAAACCAAATAAAAGTAATTTAACAAGTATGTGCTCAATAGGTATGGCGGTGCATGTTTGGCATGTGAAACACGTGCATAAAGAATGCATAATTATAACCATACCAACCTATGCCCAGCAGAGGGCGACTCTTGGCCGATATATTTTATGTGATGGACATAAGGGTTTTTTGACGATTCGAAAGTGCTTCTTGGGGGGCGTAATTCAATAAAGAAATTTTCATTTTCATATGATGATCATGATCATCATATCAGCCTGTGAAATCCACGGCTGAACAAAGGCCTCATCCATCGATTTCCAAATGGATCAGTTTTGCGACCCAAGTACCAACGAGATCGTTAATCACAGAATACTTCATAAAATGACGTCAACAGGATATCACTAAGGGTGTGTCACTGGGAGACACATGTGCAAGTGACACACCTGGCAGTATCTTTTTAGCAGAGCCATGGGGTATGATTATAAGCGCTCAGCTAGTGACGCTAGTGAGCACCTTATGTTTATTTAAAGTTTATTATTATCATATTCAGAACGGATTGGATCATGGAATACCAGGGCATGGTATGTCTTGCGGCAAATGGTGTGTGGTGGACAGCAGAAACTGAGGAGACGTTTATACGAATTCGCAAGGGTAATAAGCGTGCTATGAAGGATCATTTGCAGCAGCAAAATGAACAGCTTGATGGACTCGTGGTGAAAGTTAGACAAGGTAAGTGGAATGAATGGGAGATACCGAGACAGACAACATCACAATAACCTGAGCTCTTCAAACAAGAATAGAACACGGAAATAAAAATAGAGTAACCAAATATTCGCACTGCTTAAGAAAACCAATTCTAATTCTACAGTGGTATGTTGTTTGTAGGCCTCCGTAGCAAGTGGACAGATTCGCAACTGGACAGATTCTCAGCTGGACAGATTCTCAGGTGGACAGATAAGCAGCTGGACAGAGTACAGTCGTGAAATATAGCTAATAAATAGAAGTCATTAAAAATTTAAAAGCTAATAAATAAGTTGAAGGAAAATTAAACTAAAATGAAAATGAACTAAAAATAAAATAGTCTACTATTTTTCTCGCTTATTCTGTTGATAAATTCATACGGCTGATATGTATGTTGTTGTTGTTTTTTGTCTATTGACCTGATAATGATGTTTTGAAATCATTACGAAATTGTAAGCTGCGGAGTTTCTTTCGCCATTTCTTCTCTGTCTCAGCATAATATTAAAATTAATTATTTAAGTGAAATAATTATTCGTCCCGAAAAGGTGGTAGGGTTTTGACGATTTAAAAGTACTTAGCAAAGTCCATTTAAATAAAGAATATTTTCATTTCATTTTCATTTTAGTTTTATTTTCCTTCAACTTATTTATTAGCTTTTCAATTTATAATGACTTCAATTTATTAGCTTTATTTCACGACTGTACTCTGCGAGAAAAATAGCGAAGAAAAATAGCGAGAAAAATAGTAGACTATTTTATGCTTATTCTGTTGATAACTTCATAGGGCTGATTTGTATAGGTATGTGGTTGTGGTTTTTTGTCTATTGACCTGTAATGATGTTTTGAAATCATCACGAAATTGTAAGCGGCGGAGTTTCTTTCACCGTTTCTTTAATTGTGTTAGTTAGAACTAGCTCAATTAACAGAACTATTGGGAATAAAAAAGTTTCACGTGTGTATCATTGAAAAAAACAGAGTAAAGAAGTATATAAATTGCACCAATAATGGATTACATGAAATAGGATCAAATCAATACCGGACAAACAATTGTACAAGAGGATGTCGTTATGTCATGCACTGTACATGTCCTGTCCAGTTGCTAATCCGTCCACCTGAGAATCTGTCCAGTTGCGAATCTGTCCACTTGCTACGGAGGGGTTTGTAGCATCACTTTATTGTTTAACAGGATTGTTAACCTGTAGTAATAAGATTGATTATTTTAAGGTCATAGTTAATTTTGTGCATTCTGAAAGCTCTGATAGTTCTGACGCTAACTGACTGTACGTTGATAAGTATAGTTAGTTTGTGTGCCACATCATAGGGAGAAATTATTCCCAAGAACTGAGTTGGGAACTTTGTTTAGTACGAAAAGGAATAACTAACAAAAGATTTATGATAAATTAACAACATAATGCTATTTTTTCTTTAAATTTCATACTGAGTATTAAGATGATTTTAAATTATATATTAGGTATGTTAAAACAAATTATTTGTCGAAAAATTTATCGATGTCGATTCTGTAAGAAAATTAAAAAACAAACATATTAACATTTTTTAAAAGTGCTCCACTTCAACCGCTTCACCTTATCATATTAAAGCACTATTTTTTTATGGATGTAATAATTAATAATAATATTTCGACCGGAAACTGCCGGAACCCTAGGCAATAGTTATTTCGCCGCCATCTCGTTAAATTCTCCGCTTAGTTGGATGCCTAGCCCGTTGATTAAACGCCGGCATCCAATTGAATGCCTAGCCCAATAGTTAATTGAACTAGACTCATTTAACGTTAAAAGACTTGGTTTATTGAATAGATCGTCTTGTACTGAAAAGTGTTGGTTTGATTGGTAGGTTCAACGTTATTTTTTTATGACCACTTATAACCGACATCATCTTAGTTCTAAGAGGCCATAAAAAATAACCTTGAACCTACCAATCAAATCACTCAAACAGTCAAACAAAAGTTCTTCGATTTAAACGACCTATCTAGGCGTCCAATAGAATGGCTAATTTAAACCAGACGGCTGACATGACAATCAGCCATCTTGTTACACGTTGCGCTCAGTGACTTTGCTGGTAGTACTTGAGCCGTTTGATTAATACATAAAGTATTTTTTCTTCAACAGATCTAACATCAAACGACCGCCTCAAGTTTCGGACGATAACAACTATAGACGTGCATGCGCGCGACATTATAGAAGGCTTTGTCCGTGACAACGTAACCGAGGCGGCAGAGTTCGAGTGGGAGAGCCAGTTGCGCTTTTACTGGCTCAAGAAAGATGATAACTTGTGGATTAGACAGTGCACGGGTGAGCTAGGATCTAACACTTGCACGAATTATAACTGCGGTAACCTTTTGCCCCTTACCAGACATGATTTAGTAGCTCGTTCCTACACAGCACATGTGTTCCCTCCTTCCTACATGGGTTCCTTCAAAATAGACGTGAAAAAGCACCTTTTGGGCCGGAAAGGCGGAGGCGGCTAGAGCAGTGTCTGAGCTGCACTAGCTGTCTTCGCATATGGACTCTTCTTACCGCTTCACATCAGGTGGTGTTAAGTCATTTGTCGCGCTTCATTGGGAGTAGGATGACTCGTCTTCTCTATGCTGTGAACATAATTATTTCTTTTGATTTTCCAGGGTAGGTCAGGTACTACGAGGGTTTATAAGCTACGGTAACCGCTTGCAATTAGGCGGAACATAGAATTGCTGGCCACCTTTTTCTTATAAAAATAATTCGCGATTGTAGTTTTCAAACACTATACTTTTGCGTAGGTGTGTTCGAATACGGCTACGAGTATATGGGGCTAAACGGGCGGCTAGTGATCACGCCTCTCACTGACCGCATCTATCTGACCATCACTCAAGCGCTCACCATGCAGCTTGGTGGAGCACCAGCAGGTAAGGTTAACATGCGATTGTAATATACCGTAGCAGTATTAAAAACAAATAAAAAATAAACCATATCCTCGCTTAAGATGTTTAGACAGGTAGGGGTTGGTGGCTGAAAATCAGCGGAATCCGTTTCCTGGAAAACATAGATTTAGGGCTCCTTCATTATCTTTCATGTTCATATCGTTCCTTTAGTTTATATTATTTTTGCAATTTATAATATTAAAAGCAATAAACCTTCAGATGACAAGAAAAGATTTTTATCTTTATCATATTCATTTCATCTATTATACCTATTATAGTATAAGTTGTATTAACCTAGGTCCCGCTGGCACCGGCAAAACAGAAACCACCAAAGACCTAGCGAAAGCCCTGGGCCTATTGTGTGTAGTCACGAACTGTGGCGAAGGCATGGACTTCCGAGCTGTAGGTCAGATTCTTGCGGGGCTCTGCCAGTGCGGCGCTTGGGGCTGTTTCGATGAGTTCAATAGAATCGATATATCAGTGCTTTCCGTGATATCTACACAGCTACAGTGCATTCGAAGTGCACTGCTTATGAAGCTCAAAAGATTTACGGTAAGCATCACATCCGTTAATAGCTGTTGCAAAATCAATCAAGTAATATGATAAAAAAATGTGACAGTACACCAGAAATCAAATTAATCGGATCTGTCAAAGTTATGACCATTTATAATTTTAACGTTATACGCTCATGTCCTTTAATTTTTCAATATTTGAAGTTTTAATATCATTACGTGTGTGAGGGGGGGGGGGGGGGGGGGCACACACGCACGAAAAAACTGAGGTGTTATAAGTTTGGCGTGTCTATCTGTGTACCTGTGTGTGTGTCTGTATGTGGCATAGAGGCTCCTAAACGAATGGATATATGCAGATACAATTAATTTAAAATTATGTTGTTTACTGTCAGTTCGGTGACATTCTCATGACATACTAACCTTGAGTTAATCCTATGCCATGAGAAAGTCTGCGGGATGCTTGATTCTTCAGAAACTTACAGCAGATTTATCGTGTTTGGGCTTACAAAAATAGTCTCGATGAGGTGGAGTGAGATTAATTAATGAGGCCAGGAGTTACTTAAATTTTTAAATTTTTTGTATATTGTTGCAGCTCCACGTATTTCCAAATATTATTAAGAATCAAAATAGTGACACTTTTTCACCCGATATAGGGTAGATAGAGCTGATTTTAAAAATTAAAGCTATTACAATCCTACATATTCTTTTTTCACCCACTTAGAATACATATTAAACATGTACAGAACCTCTTCACAGTATATTTCTATTAAAATCAGCTCAATTACAGTTTGAAGGACAAGAAATATCAATGGACAGCAAAGTAGGCATCTTCATCACCATGAACCCTGGGTATGCTGGTCGCACCGAACTGCCAGAATCCGTGAAGGCATTGTTTAGGCCGGTCGTGTGCATTTTGCCTGATCTGGAGATGATATGCCAGATATCGCTTTTTTCGGATGGATTCCTTACAGCTAAGGTAAATTTTTGTTATTTTTTTTACAAATTTAGTATAGGTACTATATTCGTACGCTGTTGCTTTGTTGAAGATGACTTCCCCTTCACTCTACACAAAATGTTCTGTCAAACAGTTATAGCGACCTTATATCCCAGGAACATAAAACTTCAGATTAGTTCTATGAAGATGTGATCTTCTGTAAGGTGGAGGTGGTACCCCAGTCGAGCATTCAAAATAATGGATAATACCCCTACCACTTTGCCCTTTAACTTTCTAATTTTATAGGTTTTGGCCAAAAAGATGACCGTTTTATACAAAGTGGCCCGTGAACAATTATCCAAACAGTCGCACTACGATTGGGGTCTACGAGCTTTGACAGCTGTACTGCGTATGGCGGGAAAACTACGTCGGGATTCACCGGGTCTCAGCGAGATAATGGTGCTTATGAGAGCTCTGAGGTAAACATTTGTGTTCAGATATCAGATATACTTTATTTGTAGTTAGTAACTAATATCATGACGAAAACTTTTATTTTTTGGGTTGTTTGTTTAGTATACTTAGTAGCATCTTATTACTGAAGATTTTTATTTGTTTTATGCAGAGATATGAATCACCCGAAATTCGTATTTGAAGACGTGCCCCTTTTCCTCGGCCTAATTAAGGACTTATTCCCGGGCTTGGAATGTCCACGTGTCGGCTACCCGGAGTTTAACACTGCCGTCATAAGTGTGCTAGAGGCAGACGGGTATATTGTGCTGGCACATCAAGTGAGTCCCGTTTTACTGATTGGTATCGACTATCGACTTTTGATGAAGTTTTCGATTAAGCAAGTCTTGCTGTTTTGCCCAAACTGGCTAAAGAGATTATTTATTGTCTTTGGCTTCATAATATATAACGTTTACGAACTGATTGCTTTGTTAGTGATGAAACGAGTGCCATGACCAGCCCCGTTATTCGTCAACTTAAATGACAAGTGCCAATGGATAAAATCTTCAAATATTTTTCGTCCACTGATGCTTCACTACGAAACATTTCCTTTCAATGTAGCTTCAAACAGCAATATTTATAGAAGGTGGTAGGCATTGGCACATATCATTTTAGCGAATGAGCCCACTTAACAAGGAAAATACTAAATACTCTAGTAAAGAAACTGTAAAAATACGGTTTGATTACCTATATTCCTGCAGAACTAAAAAATGTGTGAGTGGGTTTTTTTACGGAATTCAGGTGGACAAAGTGGTTCAACTCTACGAGACTATGATGACTCGGCATTGTACAATGCTTGTGGGCCCAACTGGTGGTGGGAAGTCAGTCATATTACAGACGCTGGTCAAAGCGCAAACGAACTTAGGACTACCGACAAAGCTAACCGTCGTAAATCCTAAGGTAAAAAATATTTTAAAGACTGTTCAAAATTTAATACTCATTTTTTTTTTCACTAAACAGCAACCTGCTCCTTAATCATAAGCATACTGTATATATGCTACTTCAAAATTCATGTCATTAAAAAACCATTCTTATAAAAATCAGAAATTAGATTTCTTTTCAACGATTTAAATTTTGCAGTACCTAATCATTTAAGAATGTTATAAAGACTCATTGTACTGACAATAATAATACGAGTCATTACTGCTGTTATTATTTTTTCACCAAATATTTAATTTCAAATGTTTTAGGCTTGCTCGGTAATAGAACTTTACGGCATTCTAGACCCAGTTACTAGAGACTGGACCGATGGCCTGTATTCCAAAATATTCAGGGAAATGAATAGGTATGTTTGTCACAATAATTGAGTTCATGTGAGTATTATACTAGATTTATGAAAGCGATACTTCCCAAGTATTGTTTTTCCTAAAAAGAGGTGTTGATCGACCTAAGTAACCGTGGCTGTTTTTAAATAAAATAAATGACAGGATCATTATTAATAAACAGTAGAAATTAAGAGTATAGAGTTTCCTACCTGGCCAGACTTTGTACCGATTAATATATTCTTTTTTTTAACAAATGTTTGAAGAAAATATATTATCTACCTAAAAAAATATTAAAACTAGAAAAGTTTCATGTCCTGGGGCAGGGAACAAGCCCGCGCTCTCTCACAATCCGGGGTGCTGCTCTAACTATGTAAGCTTCCAAGAATCTTAAGATCTGACCCAGGATAAGAATTTTTTCTATATAGTTTTGATATTTTTAGCTGGATATTTTAAATTAGCCAGTCCTCGTTATTTTAATTTGATTTCAACCACCTCTGTGGTCTAGTGATTAAGACTTTCATAAATGCTTTAGATCTAGAGTTCCGAGATTCAATTACTGTAGGAACAGAAATTTTCTACTCGGTTTAGTTGGTGATAGGACTTTTCTACGTCCGCCTGGCTAGTTTCCACCATCTTACCTAAGTCTGCAGCCATAGCTATAATGTTGGAAGTAAGATAGAGTTTCTCTGTGATTGAGAATTCTGGGTATAGCTCGCTTACATCATCGGCCTTATCATCACTTGCCAAGATCAAGAGCTACCTGCTTAAGAATACAAAAAAATGACATATGAACAAGATGGTAAACTTTACCAAACCGAAAACGTTATACAAACTCATCAGAATAATTATTAAAATTACATTTATAGGCCTGCTGAAAAAGACGAGCGTCGCTACTCTCTCTTCGACGGTGACGTAGATGCTCTGTGGATAGAGAACATGAATTCGGTAATGGATGATAATAAACTGCTGACGCTCGCGAACGGCGAACGAATTCGGCTCGCACCGTACTGTTCGCTGTTGTTTGAGGTCGGCGACCTTAACTATGCATCGCCTGCGACTGTCTCTAGGGCTGGGATGGTATTTGTCGACCCTAAAAACTTGGGTTACCAACCGTATTGGGATAAGTAAGACTATAATATTTTTAGATAAATTCAAAATTTACATAGAAAATAACTTAACTTTTTTAGCTCTATCAACTGAGTTTATGCCGAGCATACTTTTTGATCTTGTTACGTCATATCACAATTATGTCAATAGATGGCTTCGAAGTCGCAATAACGAAGAAGAGCGCGAACAACTGGCAGGCCTCTTCGAACACTATGTGGCAGGAGCCATAAACTACATAGTGTTCGGTATGTTCGGCCTGCAGCAGCAGACACCTCTGAAGACTATCGTGCCGCAAACCCCCTTGAACCTGGTTTGTCACTTTAAGCTACATGCCCCTGTTATGAAGTTTGTGCTAAAAAAATAACTCCTGGAAACTTTTTAGCACGACACCACCTGATGTGAAGCGGTAAGAAAAGTCCATATGCGAAGACAGCTAGTGCAGTTTAGACACTGCTCTAGCCGCCTCCACCTTGCCGGCCCAAAAGATGCTTTTTCACGCCTCTTTTGAAGGAACCCATGTTATAGGAAGGAACTACATCGTGTTTGCTGGTAAATGTTATCGAAATCGAGGATATTCTCTGGCACGTAGCCGTTTTCTTCAAGAATTCGTAGTTTTTTTGTATTAAAAGCAGGGGGCAAGTATTAAAAGTCAACACAAGACAACCTGAATTTTGTTGCTTGTACGAGCTCGTAGAAGCCTTTTATTCCTGGAACATCACACGATCACGACATAGTCCTAGTGTGCTGACGGGAGTTACCGACTGAATGATCGGCGAATAGCCCCCCATATTAAACAACATGCCCTGAAGTACCAGGCTGCCATATATATGTAGGAGATGTTTAGCATACTCTTATTTTATTTATATAATATTCGTAGGGGTACAATAAAAAACCTCTCATATACTTATGGTAGCCTGGTACTTCAGGCTATGATCCAGCTACATACATACGAATTTGAACAATTACCCAAGAAGGTGTTACTTAACGGGAATTACAGCGTTCTGTTTAGTTACACTGTCACTTAACGGGGAAAAAATAGTGGCCTTGAGTTACAGTGTTACTCATCGGGAATATTTTTCCCAATGTGTAACAGTGTGACACAAAATGGTGTGACTCAACGCGAAGAAAGGAAAAATTTAAGTTGATCGTCGTGGAATGGTTCTATCGTTGAGCTTTTCCTACGACTTACAATTCTTTTTATAGTTCTTCCCAGCGGATCAAACTGCTACCTAATCTATCTATTTAATTAACAGGTCATGCAGCTAACCTACATGATAAGTGGGCTGATGCCTAACAAGGAAGACAGTAATGAGGAGGTCGACAAAACCGTTGTTGAATGCGTTTTTATGGTCGTAAGTATAATTATCTACTTACAAAAGAGTGAAGATAATATTGTCATTTAAATATCCATTTTATTTTTTATTTTTTGATGTTAATAGTGATTTGTTTGAAATTTTTCACGCTAACATGTAAAAGGTGTCGATTTAAACTAAGTACCTATACATGTACAAACAGTACAACGTTATAATTACTATTAGAGTAATGTCACGTGCATCAAGCGTCATAACTTGGTCCGACCTTGTATAATGATAATATTAAGCAGTAACTTTATTGTATATGCTTACTTTCACTTCAATTTGTTAAGGAGTGTGACATTTCTGGCGTAATTATCATCGGGGGCGTAGCTCAGATGGTAGAGCGCTCGCTTAGCATGCGAGAGGTACCGGGATCGATACCCGGCGCCTCCAAATCAATTTTTTTAGTTACTTGTAAATGTATATGTAGTATGAAATTATGACTATAATATATTAGATTTTTTGTTTCTATAAAAATAAAATATCTGCACTAGAATAAAAGTTTTTCTTTCTAAAATTCGTGACTTTCGCATAGTAATGAAATGATAGTCTGATCACGAGCTATAATAATTCTATGTGAAAATACCTTAAAGGCGTCAACGTCACACGGCTTTCATACATAATCTCTAGTAGTCAAAAATTACAATATTTCGAAAAGTTTAAAAAAATTATAATGATTGACTATTTTTGGTTAGTATAAAAAGATAAAAATTGTTCTTAGGCACTCATCTATATTACTTTTTTTCGAAAAATCTTCTGATAACTTTTATACTAGCCAGACATGCTTTTGTATGGAATGTCTTATTAGAATTCGTTTGTTCGTTTCCAGTATTTCCGACTCGAGAGTTTATATGTAAGGTTTATAATATGTATGTGACGTCGATCACACAGCTTTCACATGTTCGACTGTTGCACACGCAGCTCAGGTGATTTTATATTATAAAATGATGAAAACTACCCAGGACTGAACAGCTTTCTAACTCACGGGACCTGGAGTCTAATTTTTTGTTGATCCATCCGGAACAACCCATGCTGATATGGTTAGGGCGGACAGCATCCGGGCCCACCGCATAATCTCAGTTCTTTCAAAATTGTTATGGTTTATCCTCATAGAGACCATACCAATTTTGAAAGCTACGCAATTTGCGATTCATATTTCGTACCTACTAAATCAACGTACGTACGCTTTCGGACGAACGTATAAGGACAGAGATATTGAGTGCAATGAACAAAATCCAACCAATCGGTTTTGAGATCCTTGGGGGAGCCCCGTGCCCAGCAGTGGGCGTCTCTCTGCTGATATGATAATGAACATAACCTATATTGCTTTCGTAGGCAGCACGAAATGAATTAATAATTCAAAAGCAATGTAGGTATTTACGAGGTAGGCCATGCCTTCGTGGGCAATTGAGCCCACACACCACTCAGCCC
Source organism: Nymphula nitidulata (assembly GCA_947347705.1). Classification (NCBI taxonomy): domain Eukaryota; kingdom Metazoa; phylum Arthropoda; class Insecta; order Lepidoptera; family Crambidae; genus Nymphula; species Nymphula nitidulata. Next base: position 11,266,552 of record OX374634.1, on the reverse strand, counting down.
GCGGGCTTATTTAATCACTGGCTGTCTACCGCTGTAGGGTCAACTCAGTATGGTAAAGTCTGATACTGTAAGACATAGGAAGATCTGTTCATAGGGACCACGTCATTGATTTTAGTAACAAGGAAAACTGAATAGACCCTTTGGCAAATTAATGGGCCGACTCGCCCCCGACAAAATAAAAGGTGTCAATTAAGCCCGCGGGGTGAGTCGTGTGTGGGCTCAGTTGCCCACGAAGTCATCTTCATCATTCATATTTCACATTGTTGAATTTAAAAATATCGTCTGTCTTGTATCAGTCAATGTACAACAGTCTTGGAGCAGCAATAATCGACGACGGGCGATTTGACTTCGACAACTATATCAAGAAGGCTTGTCCAATGATGCTCGTCGAGGACAACCAGGAGAAAAAGGCTACTACCAGTTAGTACATTTTAAAAGAATAAAAAATCCATTACTTACAATTAAATTTTCAACTTTAACTAGCAATAAAACTACGAAGTATAGAACTTTTTTATTTCTTTCTAAAATTAACTTACACCATACTTAAGTATGGTTTAATTTTTATATTTGCAGCAGGAATTTTCTCTACAGTATTCCCTTGGAGAAAACATGCAACATTATGTCATATTTAAAGCAATGCTTTACTTATCCAAACCGTCGGTATTTATAAAAAATACTCATTACGGTGTTGAAAATGTTAAAAGAATATAATATTTCGATTCGAAATTGTGAAAATCAACGTTACGTTAGCTTCTAATAAAGATATAGGAACTTCTAACGTAAATATAGCCTATATTTGTGTTAGAAGCTAACGTTGGGTAAGTTAGGCATTGCTTTCAATAAGATACTTAAATTGTATGTTTTCTCAATGGAAATATTGGTACAGAAAATTCTTGCCGTAGGTAAACATAAAAATTAGACTATAATTATGAAGGATATCATGGGGTCACAAGTAATTGCTAGCTTCTGAACTATCCGTGGTTAGAGCAGTCACCCGGATCAAACGTCGCGGGTTCAATCCCCGCCCCACATAATATATCCACATAATTATTTTATAGTTTATATATTTTTGTAGCTACAATCGAAAGCATATCAAGCGTAACAGTTTGACCTTGAGCTCGCTCTTACTCCGTTCGTAATACAGGCGGCTTTCGTAGTGCAACTGTTACGCATGATGTGCTGTCGACTGTACAATAGTTACCGACAGCATCATGTTTGTACAGCCATATTAAAAATATACTATGATTTGCACCCAGAACATTTTCCAATGGGTTTCCCGAGCCTCTACGATTACTGCCTTCAGCTGTCAACGAAGACTTGGGAGGCTTGGGAGTGGCTGGTCCCGGAATACGTGCACGACCGAGATATGAAGTTCTCCTCTATCCTAGTGCCTACAGTCGATACGCTGAGGCTCACCTGGCTTATCAAGATTATGGAGAGCGTAAGGAAGAAATTAATTTTTAATTAGATGTTTATTTATCCATACTAATATTATAAGTGCAAAAGTAAGGTGCTACGAGCGTCTACAGGCTACGCTAACCGCTAAGGTAGGCCGTATGTTCATCGCCACCTTTGTCGTTTATAAACGACAACGACATAAAATATCTTCCTTCTAAAGATTATGGTGAAACACGTGATTTCTATTGGTTGCTTTCAGTATATTTAATCCACCGTGGCGTGGCAACAATTAGCTGTAATTGTATTCTGCGGCCACCTAATAATGCTTTCAAAGTGATATGGTTTATGGCGTCATATTGTCAACATAACCGCCTCTGTTGCTTTAGTGCTTGAGACCGAGGTTCGGGGTTCAAATTTCCGTGGGGCAGAAATTTTCCAATTAGAATCGATTAGTTACTTAGTTCTCAGAGCAAAATGTCATTATTAAAATAAAATCCATAACGTAAAACCACAGTCTATATAAATTGGGTATGGTTGGGTAAAACGGTATGGGACCAAAAAGTCCTCAATTTAAAATATTACATATTGCATTAAAAAAGTTTTACAAAACGACCACAAATTGTATAGTCATGGGAGCTAAAACGTCCACAATTTAAAAAGTAGGTACTCTTCACATAATTTGGACGTCTAAATGGGCGGCTAAAAATATAACTTTTTAATTATTTTATAATATACAGTATAGCTTCCAAAAACGTTTTACTGCACGTTATTTACTTAAATAATTACTATAGAGATCTTTGAAACTCTACATGGGGATGCAGACTGTGAGGTATCTATTGAAAATAGCTATGTATTGCTTTCATGGCTATTTTCGATAGTGGGGGCATTTTTATTTGAGGACTTGCTTTAGGGGCATTTTTATTTTAGGACGATTTGCTCCCGGGTATTTCTTTCATACGGTCTTTTTTGTTCAGCAGACATTATTGTTTTAGAACTGAATGTCTGTTAGACGTTTTGCTCAGAGAACCACCTGCTCCTAATTGAAGTTTTCTACTCGGTTTGGTTAGTGGTAAGGGTTCTCTAAATCCGCCTGGCTAGTTATCACCATCTTACATAAAACTGTCGCCATAACAATAATATTTACAACTTTTTTATGTTCCGGCAGTTGAAGGTAAGATAGCCAGTTCCTTTTGAGGTTGAGGAATCCGGGTGTAGCTCGCTTCTATTTTCAGCCTTATCATCAGTATCATCACTTCATCATCACCTTCAAGAGCTACCCTGCTTAAAGATTTAGGACGTCAACATGGTTGACGCCACTCGGTTCATCAAATATACAAGAAGCAACCACTCGTAATCATAAAGACTCCAAGATCTAATGATAAAACGTTTCTCTCAAAGAACCAAGTGATTCATAACCTTCGATAGGAAATGACAATATTAGGTATTATGATGTCATAAGCCACAGCAATTTTTCGTCATTACTTAATTAAAAAATGTTTGTGAGAGTTTTATACAAATTTCTTACTGTATTTAGGTGGAAAGGCCCGTTCTTCTTGTAGGCGACACGGGCACGTCCAAAACAGCTATTATCACCAACTATCTACGTGGATTACCGGCTGATAAATATGTAAGCTTGATAATATTTTATTATTTAATCATGTCTACCTATCTATCATATATCTAGTTGAATGCACTAGTTTTGGTACCATCACCGTACATAAAAACGGTTTGCGCGGTCGTTACTTGGAAATATCAATAAAATAAAAGATGTCACAAATTTTACAAATGTGTTATAACAACTTGTTTTTATTGTGCTATCGTTACACTTTATGTGTTGTCGATTATAGCTATTTAAATAATTGCAATTACGACATGCAACTGGAAACTATTTGCCCTACAAATCCGCGCCGGTTATTTCGAAATAAGACTGGTTTAAAAATACACTACCGGATTGTGTAACTGTCTGGCGCGGCGACGCAATCTAAACAGTATTTTCGTAAGGTTTTATACCGGGGGCGTAGCTCAGATGGTAGAGCGCTCGCTTAGCATGCGAGAGGTACCGGGATCGATACCCGGCGCCTCCAGAAAGTTACTTTTTTTCAGTTTAGTTTTATTTCAGATTGGTTATATTCCAATCTAAGATTTTATATTTTAACTTCAAAAGTTCGACATTAATTTAGTTTATTGGAGTAATGTTTTTATGTGATGTGTGACGCACATTCTCATAAATTAGGATTTTTTTTAATAAAATCATTTTACCGGATTTAGCACGCGTTTAGTTAGATTTAACATTATTACCTACATGCTCATTGTCGAACCTTACAAACATAAAACCGAATTCAAAACACTAAAATAGAAAAAATATTTAATTGAAGTACCTACCTAAGCTCTTACCTCATAAAAATGTATTTTTGCAGTCGGTGCTTGACGTTCTATTGTTTCTGAAAACAGCTTAGCACCAACTCCAAAATATATTTTTTTATGAGATAAGTACATCAGTTCACCCAAATAACCCGATATAATACAACAATCGGTCTAAGCGTACTTGTAATATTTCAAGAATTATCAACTCCTAACCGTTAAGGAGCCCACTATCACCAGCTCATCAACATGAGATGATAGCTTTAGAAAAAAAAACATGTAACACATGCCTATAAATTTGAGGTTTGCCCTCGGTTTCCCTAGGATTATCAGACCCCGACTTGGTGACAATGGTACCATTTCATGAGTATACTCTATCGAATAAAACAAAGAATTTTAAGAATCGGTTTACATTTGACGGAGAATACGGTGAACATACATACAAAAAAAATACACACAGTGGAACATAGAACCTCCTCCTTTTTTGAAGTCGGTTAAAAATAAAGTAGGTGTAACTAGGTAATATTGTAGTTAAAAAGTGTAAAGCGTCATTTCAGCTGACATGAAAAAAACAGTAGTAGTGGATATCATTATAAAACGCTTCAAAAATTGCCAAAACGAAGAAGGCACACATTCTATTTTCTTTAGTAATGAGTGGTTAGAATTCATCAGTCGCGATAATTACCTCTAGATCGTCCAGCAAATGAACTTCTCTTCGCGCACCTCATCAATGGATGTTCAGCGCAACTTGGAGTCTGTGGTAGAGAAGCGTACAAAAGACACGTTCGGTCCGCCCGTTGGCAAGAGGATGCTGGTTTTTATTGATGACATGAACATGCCAATAGTGAGTATTTTTTGATAGGGTACTTAATAATATTTTTTCAATGGACACATCACAGTGACATCCATCTAAAACATTTGGAATGTGGGAATCAAGGCCTTCAATTAGATCTGGGGGTGGGCTGGTGAAATTGATGCGGCTGAGCCTAATCACCCCCGTGAAGGGCAGTGGAGTTACCGGGGACTCCCAGTGCCGTTACAATCCGGCACCCCCACACACGCCCGTCGCTTCACCAGCGGCGAGTAGGTCCGTAAGTGGATTCCTCACCCAAAAAAAGGGCTTCAATTATAGTGATGATTAAAGAAAAAAAACTTAATTCTAAAATTTATCTTATTTAAAAAAAAACTACTAAAAATATCACGTGGGATGGTGTAAGGATTCTAAAGATACCTCATGCATCCAATTCTGTACCTACATGTATTTAAAAGTTATTTCTTTATTTAGGAAATAAAGAAAATAAAGGAACCCCGAAAACTTTACTTTCGCAAAACAGTATTGTATTCACTTTAGAAAATAAAACAATTCGATCTGACTTGTATGCAACAGTTAATAGTCCACGGCTGTAATAACGAACAAACTGAATCTAATACTTGAGACTACATGCATAAGCAAGTCAGGCTAGGCAAATTAGTTGTGAGAGGATTTGTCGGAAAGTCAATTAGTAATTGAGTAAGAGCAATTTTTAGCTTTTCATACAAACCAAAAATCGACAATAAATTCTTTATTATTAGACTGTTCGAAGAATCCTCTTACAACTAATTAGACTAGCCTGACTTGCTTATGCGTGTAAGGTTCCTATTAGATTCGGTTTGTTCGCTTCCAATATTTTCTACTGAAATCATAAATACCATTGTACCAATCGAGTGAAATACGAGATGTATGAGTCAAAAAGAAAAAAAAATATAATGCATCTTTTGTTTCATTTTTTTTTATTTACTAGGTGGACACTTACGGCACACAGCAACCTATAGCTCTACTTAAGCTATTATTCGAAAGAAAAGGATTTTATGACAGAGGTAAAGACCTGAACTGGAAAAATTTAAAAGATATTGGGTTCTTGGCTGCTATGGGCAAGGCTGGCGGTGGAAGAAACGATGTAAGTGACCATATAGGTTCGGTATTTCATTGAATTTAAAATAATTTAGTAAAATCCAAAATATTTTCTTACAGGTAGATCCCCGCTTCATTTCAATGTTTTCTGTGTACAATTTACAATTCCCATCTGAAACTACACTCCGCCACATTTACTTGTCAATAATGAGGGGACATTTTTCAATTTTCCCTGAAGAAATACAGGATATCGTCGATAAGATTGTCCAAATGACTCTTGACCTTTATAAGGTAAGTTAAGATCATGTAGAAATATGTATACAATGTGTTACAAAAGACCGGACTCAATTAAAGGGTTGTAGTCCTTGCCAAGTGTTACCTGTAATAATTTGACACTTTTCAGACCACTTGAAATAATGCGTACTATCGCGTATCGTGCGATACACTACAGTTGTACCACGCACAAACCGCGCGCATAATACTATATCGACCGGGGGGTCGATATCCAACCTAACCAAAAAGTGCAACCTAAGAATTCTAAATTTTATTTCGGAATTCAGTAACACCCGGCTTAGGTATCTTATTCACATAAATTCACATAATATACAGTATTTTTTAAAGTTCAAGCATCTTGTTATTAATTTTCATGAATAATTTCTAATGATTTACCATCATATTTGGATAATTTATAAATTCGCAGGCTATTTGCCAACGCCGTCTAGACTTAAAGGGGGATTTGGACCTTTTACAGAGTTTCGCTTTTTTGTATGACATTGACAGTCTATATATTATTTGGTGCACGGACCAACTAATATATAGACTGTAAATAAAAATTAAATCAGTTTATTTCAGACAGCGTGTGCCAATAAATTGTTAATTACATGATTACAATATAATTAATTAAATTAAATTAAATCACATTAGTAAAAATTAAATCCAATCAAGCCAACATAGGTCAAAATTACACAATAAAATCATAATAGTGACCTACAACGATTATACAAAAAAAAAATCAAAATTAAATTGAATTGAAATTAAGATACTTAAATAATCATAATCACAATAAATTAATCCTTGTAGTTCTTAGTTTACAAAACAAGGATTACCTACTATTCGTAAGCTACAAGAGAGCTACTAGACTCACTTACATAACTCTAGTATACGATAATTTTTTATGAGAGGATGTATCTACTTATTTCCCTTACTCTTACCACTTGCACCCCATAATAACAGATAATCATTGTGGAGCTACCTCCAACCCCAGCCAAGTTCCACTACATCTTCAACTTGCGCGACTTGTCCCGTATAGCAGCCGGCATGTGCCTGACGCACCCGAACTTCTTCAGCGAGAAGCGAGCCATGGTCCGGTGCTGGCGCAATGAGTTTACTCGGGTGATATGTGACAGATTGATTAATGTACCGGTTAGTATGTAAAATTTGGCACATTAATATTGTTATCTTAAGACCGTAAACGTGCAGTAGAGAATAGAAAGCCACAGATCATCTCAAAATATTTTATTGAGTGATTGAAAATAGGAAATATAATTTGCACATTTTAAACAGTATATCATTTTAGCTAGAGCTTAGCGTCTATGCTATAAAAGATGTATCTGTTTTTGTACAATAGGATAACGAAGTAATGCGCGGTCACATACAAGAGCATATTGTGAAATATTTTCCGGAAGCGGAGCCGGTGGTTCTCGAAGAGATTGTGATACCTGAAGAAGAAGAGAAAGTTGAGGAGGAAGAAGACGGTTAGTATAATTTTGAACAATATTTAAAATGAGAAATTAACAAATCTTCCGAAGTGTTTGAAGTCACAAACATTTTAGTGAAGATTTAGATGTCTGATCAGTTTGTTCCATTTTATTCGTTGATATCAACATGTTATTTTATTAATGCCAGAATTCACAGTCAAAGAGACCAAGCCGCCTGTAGAACCCGAAGCCATAGAAGTCGAAGAGGCTGAAGAGGAAGAGGTAGTACAAGAAAAAGAACTCACTGTAAGAAACCATAGTAATTTTGGTATTATTCATAAAAAAATTAAGTTGGCACCGAACTAATTTCGTTTATTTATGTTTATGCTAAAGCTTGAAGAATACGTACTCCGGGATCCGTTGTTGTTCGGAGATTACAGAAACGCTTTGGACGAAGAAGAAACACGTTACTACGAAGATTTACTTGACTACGAAGCTGTTTACTTCCTTTTCCAAGAAGTAAGTACAAAAACAAGTTCCTGAGTGGTTTAGGCTTCAGTAAAAATTTCAAAATAAGTCTCAAGTCTTAATCATGAAGTCAGTTCGCAATCATCTGAACCTTTTGTAGGTTGATTATCTTTTAAAATGACAGATATTGGATGAATTCAACGAACGCGTGGGAAAGTTGTCGGTAGTACTATTCGAAGACTGCCTCGAACATCTCACTCGGACTCATCGCATCCTGCGCATGGACCGCGGTAACGCTATGATCATCGGTGTAGGCGGCTCTGGCAAGAAGTCGATATGCCGTCTTGCCGCTTTTGCCGCAGGTAAAAATCATTAATTTATCGATAAATGGATCGAAATCATTTCTGAGTCGATTAATATTTTTTTGTGTTATTTTGTGTCATATGCCATGCTTTGTATAGAATATTTTTGCTAAGAAATTCCGTTCCCTACAGATTTGTGTTGATTATATCCTCTAAAAATATATCGTAAATTCAAAGCTCAAAAATAAGTACGCATAATGGCCAATAATTTTAAATTTAAAAACGCGTATTGACCAATACGCATTACGACCAATACGCATAATGACTAATACGCATAGTGACCAATATTTCATTCGCAAAAAAACCAATTCGCGTATTGACATACCCTATCCGGAATATGACCAATATTGTATTCTTAAAACAACCAATCCGCATATTGACATTCCATAAACGCAAAATGTTTGCAAAATGCAAATTTTTTTATAATAACAAAATAAAAAAAATCGTTTCTAATAAAAATAAAATATGTTTCTAGTTTCCGATACAGAATATAGAATATTCTTTTGGAACTCATTCATGGATAAAGAATATCATGAACCTATTTTGTTATACTCGTAGCTTTTAAATTGAAATTTTCAAAAAATAAGCAGCAATAATAATAATTTTCATAAAAAAAATATTTGCAAATAATGTGTTGTTATGCGTATATGTCGTTTTGCGAGTAGTCATTTCACGTATTTTTTTATTTTAAAATGTGTGTCGTTATACGCATAAGTCGTTATGCGTCGAGAGCAATTCAAACATGACATACCTACTTATAGACAGGCAGACAGACATACATTATGACATTGTTCATTGAGAAAAAATCTTTGTGATATAAGTAGATATACAAATGGGATTTTTGGCAGTTCGAAAGTGTTTTATGGGGGCCTAATTCAACAAAGATATTTTCATTTCAATTTAATTTTGACATAAAAATAAGTTAACATTTCATTTTACTTACTTATTGTTTATTTTCAATATCTATATTAGAATGAATGTGTTTTTCGCGATCCCTCAGCATTGACCGCCCACCGATTCATTTTTCTCAAATATACAGTATGAGTCACAGAACAGTGCATAAGTCTCTCAAAACTTCGGTGACAAAGAACATCTTTTTTCTCAGGGTGTGATGTGTTTGAAATCACAATAACTCGTAATTACAATGAAAATACATTCAAAGATGACATGAAACGCCTGTACAACCAACTCGGCGTCGATGGCAAGAAGACAGTGTTCCTGTTTACCGCTGCACAGGTATAAATACATAAATAAATATTTAACTTGCTGTACAATAAACGTTGGTGGAATTAGGTCCTAGATTATTTACCTTTGTAGAAAAGTTGGTCTGTATCAGCTAATCAAATTTCAATAATAGCGTTCCCAGTTGTAAAAATATCGGCTACGTTTTTCGGCAAGTTTTGTTTTTCTAATTTGTTATTCGTTTTATACAGATCTTAGAAGAAGGCTTCCTAGAGTTCATCAATAATATTCTGATGATCGGCATGATCCCGGCTCTGTTCAGCGACGACGAAAAGGACGCTATTATCAATACAGTGCGCAACGAGAGCAACGAAGCTGGTTATGGAGTTGCGAAGTAAATTACCAATTTTATACAATAAATACATGTATGTTTTTTCTAAGACGCTAATTTTCCCCGCGCTCTTTCCATATGAAATTGGATTTTCCGATTCGTTGCAGTCTCAATTTTATGTGATTGTACTAAAATCTTATGAAAATATTGACTTGCAAGGTAATAATGAAAAGGATCTAAGTTGATGTCAGTCTCATGATTATTTTAAAATATTTTTTCCAAATAGAGATGCAGTATGGAACTACTTCTGCAACAAATCTGCAGATAACCTACACGTGGTATTATCAATGTCACCTAGTGGAGACATACTACGAAACAGGTAAGAACTATTTGCGTAGCAAGCAAATTCTTTTGACCTAAAACACAAGAATATGCTAGTTTGTTTTGCCAGTGCACTTCTGTACAAGCTTGGTGATAATTAGCTTAGCAATAATTAACTTAATTATTACCGAGCTTGTCGGAAAAAGACAGGACCTTTTAATGGCAAGCGATGGTTCACCATAGTTTGTAATTTGGTTGAGAATCCCAAATTAAAATAATATGATTGATATGATTTTTTTTAAAATTATACTAATTTTCAATTAATAAAATAGTACTTTCTTGATATGTATAGGTGCCGCAGTTTCCCGGGCTTGGTAAATAATACAACTATAGACTGGCAATTCCCCTGGCCCAAGCAGGCTCTGCTAGCGGTAGCTAATGTCTACTTAGCTGATGTAAGTACCTGATATACCTACTATAGTTATTAAAGCCTAAACTAATTCCCAAAAAAAAAATTATTTAAAACCAGCCTCCTAACCATGAACCGTTTTAGCCTTCTTCGTTTCTTTAAATTCAATTTCTTCAAAATTTCATTCGAACACCGTTCTTATATCTACTAAGTAATGATTAGCTTGATTTTTCAAGTATGGTAATCTCTGTTTTGTTAAGTTGTAATAAATATTTTGTAAAAAAAATTGTCGTATTCTACAATCATTATAATAAGGACTCACAAAATAACTCGTAATTTGCCTGCTTTCTTCTTATTTCTTTAGGTGGAGAAAATTCCTGAAGAATTCCGTCCCATAATCGTTGAACACGTAGTTCACGTGCATATGTCGGTAGCGCGCTATTCAGTCGAATTCCTCCTGAGGCTGCGGCGAAACAACTACGTCACGCCCAAGCACTATATGGATTTTCTCACCAACTACTTATCTCTGCTTAATGAAAAGGACGCGTTTATTGTCACTCAGGTAAGTTACGTACTTATATGAAGAAGATTTTTGGAAAACTGTGTTCTTCTATACAAAACCTTAAAAAAAAAATAGTTACTAAATCCTTACTAAACTACACTAAATCACACTTACTAGAGTTAAGTACAAAATATCTCTTTCTATCAATTGAATAATAGGATAACAGATAATGACAGTGTTCTTATAATATCCATCAGAGCCATCCCAATAAGTTCATATAAACTTATTGTAGTGGGTTGAATTTTCGACCTTACAAAACTTTTTAAATATGTCCTGTACTAATATTGTTTTCAGACTTTATTTTAGTAATATTGAAAAATTTAGGTTTCTTAAATGAGTCCCATCAGCCCTTCATGCCCATTAGTTTTTATAATCCTGATACATTTATAGTGTGAACGTCTGAAAGGCGGGTTGGCTAAAATTGAAGAGGCGAACGTCCAGTTGGAAGACCTGAACGCGAAGTTAGCTGTACAGAAGGTTATCGTTGCCGAACAGACAAAAGAGTGTGAGATACTCTTAAAGGAGATCTCCAAAGGTAATAATAGTTTTTGCTTTATAGTTTTTCTATTTTTTATTTATTTACATGTCTAATAGCTTTGTCTTAAAAAATACGATTCCTTACAGCTACGGACGCAGCCGTAACCAAACAGAACGTAGCAGCTATCAAATCCGTGGAAATAACGGAACAAAGTACAGTCATTGCTGAAGAGAAGTCTGAGGCGGAGGAAGCGCTATCGGCGGCTATGCCCGCGCTAGAAGCTGCTAGACTAGCTCTGGCTGACTTAGACAAGAACGACATAACTGAAATCAGATCTTTCGCGACACCACCAGAAGCTGTGCAGGTCAGAATTTAATGCCTATGAATATAATATTCTCCATTCTAAAGGCATTTTATGCCGTTGTGCCGGTTATCAGTAGTTACTGTAACAGTGTCATCTGCGTTGAGTTATGGTGGGCTATATAATTTGCTTCTCTCATATAAAAGATATGCACCCATCAGTAGGACTATTATGATAATACCTCGAGATAATTTAACAAATACTGAAATCAAAGTGATTTCCCAGGTGGTATGTGAATGCGTTGTAATAATCCGCGGTATCAAAGAAGTCAGCTGGAAAGGCGCCAAAGGCATGATGGCGGACCCAAACTTCCTGCGCAATCTTCAGGAGATGAACTGCGACCTCATTACGCAGGCCCAGGTCAAAGCAGTCAAGACTCATATGAAGAAGAGCAAAAAGCTAGATACTATGCAACAGATCAGTAAAGCTGGGTAAGAATCCTAATTAGCTAATCTTGATTCTATTGCAAATCCATGTATCTTTATTAATAATGAGCAGACGACAATTGAAAAAAGAACATTGAATTAGGTTAGATTACTATGATTTTTACTTTTTAAAGATACAATTTTTATAAACAGATATGGTCTTCTAAAATTCGTCATCGCAGTCCTCGGATACTGTGCCGTCTACAAGGAAGTGAAACCAAAGAAAGACAAAGTTGAAGCCCTCGAGAAAGAATATACAGAAGCTTGCAACTACCTCGCCTCGTTAAACCGCGAAATTGATCGTCTACAGCGAACCTTAGACGGACTTAACAACAAATATGATACAGCCATGTTGAGACGACAAGAGCTGCAAGAAGAAACTGACATCATGATGCGGCGTTTAGTTGCTGCGGACAAGCTCATGTCTGGCTTGTCAAGTGAACAGAAACGTTGGACTGAAGACTTAGCGGCGTTGTATATCGAACAATCGCGATTGATCGGAAATTGTTTGCTTGCTGCTTCCTTTTTGAGTTACGCCGGACCTTTTTCGTTCTCGTTCCGTGAGACGATGATTTATGAGGATTGGTTAGGTGATGTTATGAACAGGGGAATACCGCTCACAGAACCGTTTACAATTGAAAGGAATTTGACTAATGAAGTTGAAATTAGCGGGTCAGTATATTATGATGTAGATTATTGTAGATTAAAACGTTTTATAGATTAATATTGTATTCTGCCTAGTGATTCTGTAACCAATCTCGCACCTCACTTCGCAAGTCACTTTGAATTCATCTGTCAAATAGAGCAATTTTTCATACATTTTTTGCTCTATCGGCCAGCGTGATGGTGTTATGACCCAAAACTACCCCATGTGTTTCTCCCATGTAGGAAGGCACAAACCTTTATGGGAGATACACATGAGGATACATTCCACATTCCATATAGGACGTATATATATAGGCTTGTGATGATGTTTGAAATCTTATAATCTTTGTTTGATTTTAAGATAAATCTAAAAATTAAATTATATATTCTATAGTTGGAACTCCGAAGGTTTGCCTCCCGACGAGCTCTCTGTGCAGAACGGCATCCTGACCACGAGAGCTTCCCGGTTCCCGCTGTGTATAGATCCGCAAACTCAGGCGCTTACTTGGATCAAGAAGAAAGAGGCTAAAAATAATCTTAAGGCTTGTAACATACTTAACTTGTGAGAGTTTTGAAGTCTAAGAGATAAATCCCAAAATAAGAAAGAATGTTCTAAGTATTATCATGGTAAGGAATCAGTCCAAAAAGTAATACTATTTACATCAAAGTCAGAACCCAAATGGAGGTCAACAATAAATTAAAGGTATCGAAGCGTCGTATCGTATCTTAGCAGTCAATTAATATTATCAGAGGTATGAGTCGGTAATGGAAAAACTGTTGATAGGCTAGTGTCAAATCACACAATATGAAAAAGACTGGTCAGGTGCAGTAGACCACAGAAGTAGCTTAACACGTAAGTACCATGTCACACCGACCATTGCGCACGTACTTAATAGTTGCTACCGTTCTATATTGACCATTGATTGTGACATGGTACTAAAGTTTTCAGCTACTTATGTGGTCGACCGTACTACAAAATTAATTTATTGCTATATTAAGTTTTAAACTTATTTTGAACTATGAGAGGCAATAAAATTTACAAAAACTATTTGTCATTCAATAACAATTACCTCGTCTTGCAAATAGGTTTTATGGCTTAAGTGTAATTTATGAGACTGTAACATGGTGAGTCTTCTAACCTATAAGACGAATCCTAACATTAAAATTAATAACCTAGTATAATAGTTTCGGTCCGTGCGGTGACGGATTAAGAATACAATTCACCGCCCCATTTCTTCCCGTGGGTGTCGTAAGAGGCGACTAAGGGATTACCGAGCTACCAACTGCTCGACTGGTGGTAGGGTCTGAACACCCGTCTGGTTAGTGACCACCGTGCGCATGGCGTAAAACCCGCCAAGTGACCACTTGTGGTCGCGTTCCGGGATCAGTCAGCGTACAACCAGAGCTTGGGGAGACGTTGCGGCGATGGATTCGGTCAGTGACGGCTTCCGTCTAACCAGAGCCAGGTGGACTGCGTTGACCCGCCGACCAGGGAGACCCGAAGAAACGGCTGTTCCGCTGGCCGCCCGTGGTACAGTACAGGGGCCCAAGCGAACCTAACCAGTTCGTGAGGCTGCCCTATCATGCCACGCATAATCTTGGGGTGGTCCGTCGTGCCGGTTGGTGACCGGGTGGTGGGGTCCCGGCGGCCATTCCCGGGGGGGTTCGGGGGCCCTTCCGTTCGGCGGGTCAGCGCTTCTCTTCTGTCGGCTATTAACTGGGGAAACAGGCCTCGCGCTTTGACCGTCTATATCGCGGCAACGTTCCCTCAATTCACGCCTCTCCTCCTTACATCACCTTCTATGGCAGCGCTCAAGAACATGAACGGTCGATCAGCGGTGCACACCCCCACCACAACCACGCTGTTTGAGGTCGGGCTCACTAACATCCGTGGGCTCCATGCTAACCTCAATGCCGTCCACCAACATCTCGAGACGGCTCGACCGGCTATGCTGTTTTTGACGGAGACGCAAATTCTTCGCCCGGCTGACACTAGCTACTTGGATTACCCCGGCTACGCTCTTGAGGAGTCCTTCAAAGCGAAGGCCGGGCTATGCTTGTTTGTCCGGGCGGATGTTTGCTGTCGCTGTCTGCGCTGCTTGGAGGACCCTTCCTACTCGATTCTTGGGGTGCATGTGGACCTGGGCACACATAGCCGTGTCTACGTGTGCCTCTATAGATCTCACAGCGGTGACATGGAGACAACTCGACTTTTCGAACATCTTAGTCGGGTGGCAGATGTTGCGCTGGAGCAGTATCCAACCGCGGAATTGGTGTTTTTAGGGGACTTCAATGCTCACCACGAGTCGTGGTTAAGTTCCTCTAAAACTGACCATGCTGGTAGAACTGCCCACGCTTTCGCTCTCACGCACGACCTGACACAACTGGTAAACCAGCCCACCAGGATTCCAGACATTGTCGGTCACGCGCCCTCATTGTTGGACCTTCTGCTGACGTCTCGTCCGGACGGATATCGGCTAGAGGTTCGTGCTCCTTTGGGAACATCGGATCACTGCCTGATATCCGCTGGGGTGCCACGGGCGTCGCCACCGGTACCTATGGTTGCCAAACGCCGCATCTGGCACTATGCGTCGGCAGATTGGGATGGTATGTGGGATTACTTCGCATCTGTCCCTTGGAGGCAGCGCTGCTTCAGTGAGCTGGACCCGAGCGCTAGCGCTACTGCTGTTGCTGATGAGATCATGTTAGGGATGGAGTACTATATCCCTCACTCCGATCTCATCAGTAGGGGTAGGCGTAACCTCTGGTTCAACCGGGAGTGTGCCATAGCTGTTGAGAACAGACAGTCGGCATACCGCGCTTGGATCAGGGGTCGAGCTTGCGGAGATCCTAACATTGACTCGCTGAAAGCAGCTTATAACAACGCCACCAAGTCCTGCAAGAGGGCATTCATCAGAGCGGATGCACAGCGCGTTGCACGAGTTGGCCAAGAACTACTCACGCATCCTACGGGAAGCCGTAGCTATTGGCGTCTGGCCAAAGCCGTGCAGTCCAACTTCTGTCAACCCTCGCTGCCCCCGTTGAGATGTTCTGACGGCTCGCTAGCTCACAAGCCGCAAGAGAAAGCCGATCTTTTGGTAAAACTCTTTGCTGCTCATTCCCGAATCGATGACTGCAACTCACAGCCACCAACACTCTCCCACTGTGGCCACACAATGCCTGATATCCGTATCAGGCAATGTGATGTACGTGCGGAGCTGCAGTCAATCGACGTCCGGAAAGCTAGTGGACCTGATGGCATCCCAGCGATAGTACTAAATAAATGCGCAGCGGAGTTGTCTCCCATCTTAACCCGGCTATACCGCCTTTCTCTCTCTTCTGGGTGTGTGCCTGAATCTTGGAGAGAGGCCAATGTGCAACCGGTCCCCAAAAAGGGAGACCGATCAGACCCAGCAAACTACCGCCCAATAGCTGTCACCTCAGTTCTTTGCAAGGTCATGGAGCGGATCATAAATAACCAGCTGATCCGATACCTAGAAGGTCACTCATTAATTAATGATCGACAGTACGGGTTTCGGCCGAAACGGTCAACGGGTGATCTTCTAGCGTACTTGATGCATGTCTGGGGTGAAGCTATTGATAAACGTGGTGAGTCACTGGCTGTTAGCCTTGACATTGCCAAAGCTTTTGATCGGGTCTGGCACAAGGCTCTTCTCTCCAAGCTCCCGGCATACGGTCTGCCCGATCAGCTCTGCAACTGGATCGCCGGCTTCCTACATGAGCGGAGAATACGCGTCCTCGCAGATGGATGCGCTTCGCGGTTCATGTCTGTGAATGCTGGTGTACCACAAGGCTCTGTTTTATCCCCCACACTCTTTCTTCTTCATATCAATGATATGCTTCCATTAGGAGGCATTCATTGTTATGCGGATGACAGTACAGTGCATGGGGGATATTACGGTCGCCCAGGGGCTGGGCGCGCTGAAACCGAGAAAGAGAGGGAGAATCTTACTATTGAGCTCAACAGGGTGTTGAACCTCGTATCTGAATGGGGATCTAACAATCTTGTTGAGTTCAATGCTAAGAAAACACAGGTGTGTGCGTTTACAGCCAAAATGTCGCCGTTCCTTCCCCTTCCCTCTCTTCAGGGCACTACTCTTTCGGCACAGGCCTCCTTGAACTTGCTCGGTATGGAGATATGCTGCGATCTCAATTCTAGAAACTACATCGAAACCGTGATAAAAACAGCCTCACGGAAGCTCGGTGTCCTGAACAAGGTGCGTCGATTTTTCACGCCTGATCAGCTATGCCTGCTGTACAAAACTCAGGTCCGGTCTTGCGTGGAATATTGCTCGCACTTATGGGATGGCTCCGCCAAGTACCTCCTCGATGCACTGGACAGATTGCAGCGTCGTGCTGTCCGTATCATTGGCGATGTAGAGGTCACGAACAAACTTGAGCCTCTACAATTGCGTCGAGACATTGCGTCGCTTAGCGCCTTTTATCGGCTTTATCACGGAGAGTGCTCTGAAGAGCTTTTCGACCTTATCCCACCTTCCCCCTTTCTGCTCAGGAGCACGCGTGCTGGTCTTCGGAGTCATCCATTTACTGTCTACACCTCAACATCACGCACAAAGAAATTTAGTTCTTCGTTTCTTTGTCGTACTTCCAGAACTTGGAATTCTTTGCCAGCGCATGTGTTTCCTCCTTCCTATAACATGGGGTCCTTCAAGAGAGGCGTGAAAAAGCACCTTTTGGGCCGGCAAGGTGGAGGCAGCTAGTGCATTGTCCGTTTCTGCACTAGCTTTCTTCGCATATGGACTCTCCTTACCGCTTCACATCAGGTGGTGTTGGGTCAATTGCCGTGCTTTGTATAAAAAAAAAAAAAAAAAAAAAATTCAATAGTAAGTGTAAGTTTCCATCTAATTGAAACGAAAAAGATCGTTGTTGTGATAACTGTCGAATTGTATGAACTTGAATCTCGTCGTGAATTGCTCGACATGTGCCTAGCTGTTGCATGATATACTAAACATTAAGAGCGGCAGATTATGCACTCCCAAGTACCGTATAAGACAAACTCCCTTTCTCCCTTACTAGGTATACCTCATCATCGCTTTAATCTGTCTCTTCTTCAATTCACTCAATAACATGAAATTAAAATTATGTAAGTGCTGTGGACACATGTGATTTGTGTATGTACTAGTATTATAATTATAACGTAACATAGATTGAATGATAAAAATTTTGTACAATACACTAATTATGTTCATAATAAATAAATAAATAAAAAATGAAAACGGCAGCAGCGCCTCCGCCGTAAATTATTGGAAACCACTTTTTATACATTGATTTGAAAGGTGAACACGACGATGATCGTTTTCGTTTCGTTTCGATTGAAACTTACACTAGGGGCACAGGATATGCATTTAAACTTAGAATTGTTTCCAGTTGTAATGTCCATGCCATTAATTGCCACTATACTACCACTTTTATGGATCTGTAATAGAATATTGGTCCTACAGGTGTTATCCTTCAATGACCCTCAATTCTTGCGGCAACTAGAGATGGCTATCAAGTACGGCATGCCAGTGCTGTTCCAAGACGTCAACGAGTACATTGACCCTGTTGTCGATAATGTACTCGAGAAGAATATTAAGGGTCAGTCTATAAAATTGTCATTAGATAGGTATACGAAAAACTAATATCAGACAGTCGATCATTTAAAACCGGAGCCTTACAGCGCTGGTGCCTACCGTGTCAAGCTATTGAGATTGCTTACATTCCGTCGTATGTGCTGACGGTAGCCACTTGACCACCAGGGTTTCTACTAGGTGGGCCGTCAGCTTGCTTGTCATTTACTTGTATAAAAAAAATCTTTCTCTTACTTGACACACTGTTTTATTTTTACTAAATTACTTTTCTTAAACTCTTCTTAATAGTGCCAAAAATTATAGTAACTAAGTAATAGAATAGTGCTATTAAAGTTCTAAAAATATAAGTCCCATTCACTGAGACTTCTTATTAGACAGTCTAGTTTTTTTATGTCAATAAAGGTCATGCAAGTAGGTCCAAGCGGTCACCAAACGTCGCTTATAGACAGATATACATACTATAGAATCACCTGATACTCGTATCGCATATGCGTTAACGTTCTGAAAGGATTTTAATGGATTTTGATACTGTTTAAGGTAGGGGTTTTACGGAAAAGTGTTATGCTATGCATCATCCATGACATTATGACCATCATGGGAAGCGGTGCCTGAAGAGTTTCAGTAAAGGATGGCGTAGTTTCGCCACTCTTTTCGAAAACAGTGGCTGGGAATATTGGGATAGGTGTTATGGAAATCGAAATTGTAAATGAAACTATATTTTCATGTTTTTAGTGGAAAGTGGCCGCACTTTCGTCATGCTTGGCAGCTCAGAGGTGGACTACGATCCGAATTTCCGAATGTATCTAACTACCAAGCTTGCCAACCCGCAGTTCAACCCCGCTGCCTACGCTAAAGCAGTGGTTATTAACTACACTGTCACTGTGCAGGTAAATTGCTACCTTTAGAGCCACCGCACATACCTATACAATTTCAAGTTGGCCAACTAAATCGCAGAATGTCTAATAGGCATAGAATCTTATGATAGCCCGCACATTATATCAACTAAGTCGTTCAACTAAATAATTGGCCAACTATCGGCCGATAGCCCGCACACTATAACAACTTAGTTGGTCAGTCGCACGGCAAGATGCAGTGTGACCAGACCCGTGCGCGTGATTTCCCCACGCTTGGATTTTTGCCGACGGGCACGCAGCCGCCGCAGACAGTCAATCTCTGCATTCTCTTCTTGTAACAAATGAAAAAATAGAACTGCTGATCGACGAAGTCCAAAAAAGGCAAGCCCTTAAAAAACTTATCTGGGTAACATCTCAGTTTATCTTATCTGGGTAACAGCTCTAATCTGTCACTTAATATCGGATGCACCCTAAATGTTTTTTCTGTTTTCGTCTTCTTTTTATTAAGTTAAGAAGTGCGTTGTTTTTCTGCATTTTATCGCAGACTTCACTGCGCTAGCAACACTGTCCACCAACTAAGTCGACGAAGTGTGCGGCCTATGAAAGCACGCAATTTAGTTGTTCGATTTGAAATTGTATCTGTGCGGTGTCTCTTAACGACTTGGTAGATAAATTCCTCTATAAACAAGAAATTGTATTTCATAAAACATCATCGACATAAACAATACTGATAGTATTTCCACGGATACTACGGATCGGTGCGACCGTCGAGTGGTCTGTAGCCCTTGCTATACAGGCTACTCGGTTAGGGTCTCGGGTTCGAATCCCGGTAGGAGCAAATATTTGTATGATGAGTACGAGCATTTGTTCATGAGTCATGGATGTCTAAATGTTTATTTAGCATATTTCTAATATTTATATACACTTAACGCAGACCACTTAGGTACAGGTAATCTACAGCGTGCAAGTGGTAAGGAATGTTGTGTCAATGCGTGGCGTGGCGACAGACGTGTAGGTACGTGCAGTGAGCCCACCACAAAATTGGTGATGAAAGTCGCCGAAAAAATTGGTCCATCTCTGGGACTAAGAAAATTCTTAACGCAGACAAACATCCTTAACCAATTCGTCATTTAAGACTTAAAAGTGCAATTATTTAAAACAATAATGAACAATAAGACTTTGATTCTAGACCTATGCTTTGTATCCACATGTCAGGGTCTGGAAGACCAGCTACTAAGCGTAGTAGTACGCGCCGAGCGTTCCGATTTAGAAGAACAGCGCGAAAGCTTGATAATTGAGACGAGTGCCAACAAGAGCTTACTATCAGGGCTAGAAGACTCGCTACTGAGAGAGCTCGCCACGTCCACCGGGAACATGCTGGACAACGTGGAGCTTGTTGACACGCTCGAGAACACTAAGTCCAAAGCGGCTGAGGTAATTGCATGCCATCCTTTATAACAGAACAACATGATATATCGTCGGGGATAGCGAATCCACCATACGTAAAGGCCGCGTATCTGCAATAGATCCAGTTTTAAAGTCGAAGGTTAAAACTTAACAACTTTTTTATTTCAACGAATTTTAATCTCATATTTACACAAAGAGTAATTATTGATGTGTTCTATCTCTTGTTTGGAAAATATAAATCCCTTAAAGTAGCAGCCAATTTTGCGTGAATAGCTCGCGACAACTTAAATGGGCTACATTTTTCAGATACGCGGAGTTATCCAATGCTAGTTACGCGGATTTGCACTATCCCCGACGATATGATGTTCTTTCTTTATAATTAGGTATAAAATGCCAGTAGGCTGCATTTATTCTAAAAAATCTTTGTAATTTTAATCATATTTTTTTTAATCTAGACAAATCAGCATCACTGTGGCACTGCTAATAATCATTCAAATCTGATGCATAAAGTGTTTTTTATTAGGTAATGGAAAAACTAGCACTTGCGGAAGCTACTACCAAAGACATAGAGACGCTTCGTGACGGGTACAGGCCAGTAGCCAAGCGCGGCTCCATATTATTCTTCGTGCTCTCCGACATGGCCGGAGTCAACACTATGTACCAATACTCGCTGTCTTCGTACTTAGACGTGAGTCTGTAATAGGCTTGACAATTTAATTTTAAAATTTAATTTATTTTGATATTGGTAATATAAGTGCATCTAAAATTACTTCTCGTGGAAAGTACGCAAATATTGGAGCAAAAATTAATGATTTCAATAATAAGCATGCAGACTATGCAGAGGTCTAATTAACATTATTATTCACAGGTGTTCTCGTTTTCCCTGCGCAAGGCGATGCCGAACGTTATTCTAGCGAAGCGTTTGAAAAACATTATCGACATGTTGACGAAGAACGTTTACGATTATGGATGTACGGGTAAGATTCTACGACATAATCTATATTTTTTGTAAATAAAATTGAATAGGAAACAATCCAACAATGACCGAAAACGAATCAGGAGTTTGTTTGGATTTAGGGCGCATATTGTAGAGTTTACGTTAATAACCTTATTGATAAAACAGCACTGGGTGTTTTTAATCCAATATTGATTACTAATATTAACAACCATACAGTAGAAGACTGCTCTATTTTAAGTGTCTATTAAAAGAATTCTTTTTACTGCGCCAGTGACAAAGATCCTTGAACTCTGATTGCTTATTTCAATTTTGTTCCATACACTGTAGGTATCTTCGAGCGTCATAAGCTACTATTCTCGTTCCAAATGAACATTAAACTGGAGCAAAGTGAGGACCACGTTACTCAAGCACTGCTCGACTTCTTTATCAAGGGAAATGTCGCACTGGAGAAGTCCCCCAGAGTTTGCCCTGCTTCTTGGATACCAGGACAGGTAACAAACAAAATTGTCTTGAGATCATCCGTTCATAGGTTGGGTTGAGAATCTGAAGCAGCGTACTCTAAGTAATATGACACAAACGTCAATTAACATTTATTTTTATGACTGTTAACTGTTTTTTTAAAGCAGGTTACAGCAGGCAACCTACCAAATTTCTTTCATATTTTAGGGCTGGCAAGACATCATGAAACTGAGCTTGGACTTTGAAGTATTCTCTTTACTTCCTGACCATATAACACGAAACCTAGTTGCTTGGCAAGAAGTAAGTATCCTGTTAACTTAAATATATCATTTTCACCTACGACTAATAAATAATTATTTCCCAAAATTTAGTATTTTTAAAAAAAGAAAAAAAAAAAGAAATATTTTTTATTTTGAAATAATAAAACGCTAAAAATAATAAAACATTAGTGTGAAAATCTAGTGGACTTATATCTGTAGGATATTATGAATCTACAAAAACATTTAAAAAAAAACTGTTTCCGCCCGGGATCGAACCGGGGACCTTGTGCGTGTGAAGCACACGTGATAACCGCTACACTACGGAAACTTGCTAGATTAAATTGAAACAATATTCCACTTTAAGTCTGTCACGCGGCGTTATCTCTCCGAAGAGCTATGACAGTTGGAAAATCAATTGTGTCTGGAATCTGATGCTTGACAGATTGAATATCACTCAAACACCCATGTAAAAATAAATTCAAAACCTTTGAATCCTAAATCACTTACTCTCTGTATGTTTTACACCGATACCATTTGAGTAACAATTGTTTATTGCAGTGGTTTGACAGTGACACGCCGGAATCCGCGGATATTCCCGACGGATATCGCGACAATCTGCAGCCTTTCGAGCTGCTGATGTTGTTGCGGTGTTTCCGCGTGGACCGAATATACCGCGCCCTTACAGACTACATCACCATCACTATGGGCGAGGAATACATCACTCCACCTGTTATTAGGCACGTGTCAGCAATGTAAACCCCATATATGTAGTACACTTTAGACCACACAGCTCTGTATTTAATAAGACGAGGATAAAACCAATATGGGCGAGGAATATATCCCTTCACCTGTTAATAGGCGCGTGAAAGCAAGCAGCAGAATTTTCTTTTCCATTTTCTTTTTTTTTGTCTTATGGCGATACTTGTTAAAAAATGCTTTTTGAAAAGTTTATAATTCTATTTGTCCTACTACTATGCTTCTTACTTTTATATGTATATGTTTTCTAGTAGTAGTATAACAGATTACATAATAAAGTTTTTACAAAAGCCAAAACAAGGATTGGAAACCTTTTTCTCGATAAAATAATATGCACTTTTTTCTGTTTTAGAAGACAACTAACTAATATTTAAAACCCAACTAAGTTCGAAAACATTATCTAATGGGAATCCGATTGTTTTTTTAATAATTTCCAATTTGTGGCTAACGCACGATACGCGTTCGAGCGACCACTATTCCTCTCTGTTTCGGCGAGAAAGACCTCACGGGGTAGTGCCTTCAGTTATTTGGGCAATCTATAAATAGGCTTTATATTGTTTATTTTACAGCACACTACACTGTAACAGTAGGTAATCTGCTTATGTGCTATTGTTTGTGATAAAAAATCAAGCAAATATAATAGATCGTCGTCTTTGCTTACAGCCTTGACATGATAGTGGAACAAACTACACCATTCACGCCAGTAGTGTTCATCCTAAGTCCTGGTTCGGATCCTACAGCTGACTTAATGAAGCTAGCCGATCGATGCGGCTTCGGTGGCGGAAAATTTAAATACCTATCCCTGGGACAAGGACAGGAAGGGGTAAGGAACTGTCTAGAAAGTGATAGGAGTTTATAGATTTTTCTGAATTTATTACATCAGGTTGGTTGACGTCTTCGAAACTTTGACCTAATTATTGCCAAATTGTTAGAATCCATTTTGATTTTGTTTTCCGTGTAATCACAGGCAGCCCTAGCCCTGCTAGAAGGCGCAATTTCCCACGGCCAGTGGCTGATTCTGCAGAACTGCCACCTGCTGGTGTCGTTCTTGCGCGAGCTGGAGAAGCAACTGGAGCTAATGGAGAAGCCTCACCCAGAGTATCGACTCTGGCTCACTACTGATCCTACGCCTACCTTCCCAATTGGCATACTACAGCGGTCGCTAAAAGGTCTTCTTACTATATTACCTAAAAATCAAATTAATCCTAAGCTACATATCTCATCAATTTATTGGTATCTCCAGCCCAACTGAAAACAACTACACACTAACAAAACTGAATAAACACTAAAAGTCATTAGGGTAATCTCCTCCTTTCCACTCCTTTATGACTGACTTCACTACCTACTATTATTGGGTACATTCGGCAGGAAATCTACTGTTCGGCTTAAAGATCTTTATTTATCTGCCGTATTTTATTGACCGTAGTAACTAGGTATGTAAAATCAAGACGGAGCTTTCGAAACAAATCAGTGTTCGTACAATTGTCAATAAGGGTCAATGATCATGCCATCATTTTTATTGCACAGTGTTTATAATGCCATGCATGTATACCTCCATTCCAAATTACCTACTTGCCTTACGACTTTTTGCGATATTCTCTGGAACCTGAACTAATTTTAAGAATATTTTCACCACAGTGGTAACCGAACCTCCGAATGGGCTAAAGCTGAACCTGCGAAACACTTACTTCAAGATGCGTACGCACGCGTTGGAAGAGTGTCCGCATCCAGCCTTTAAGAAACTCGTCTACGTACTCGCTTTCTTTCATGCTGTCGTACAGGTAAGAATTTAATATCATCCAGAATATATATTGAAAGACATCTGTCTGTCCTTTAAAATGTGTTGAAAATTTACCGATCTGTTTCATTTGATAGGAGCGCCGCAAGTACGACAAGATTGGGTGGAACATTTCGTACGACTTCAGCGAATCTGACTTCATGGTATGCATGCAGATCCTGCAGTGCTACCTCGAACGTTGTTATGTTGTCAAAGGGCCTATACCTTGGGCCACGCTTAAATACCTTTTCGGTGAGGTAAGACTACAGTTTACAAGAAAAGAGCTGTTATGATTCACACCCTAAACTTTTTCAAATACTGACCTCTTTGAAAGATAGAAGTAAATTATGCAATGCTTTAGCCCGTTACGAGCACAGTATCTAAAATAAAAGATGACAATGCTTCAATCATACATACTATGATATCCTATCTTAGCAGGAGATTGCCTATATATCCGTTTGTGCTGCTTCTTAGTCAATTGTCTGATTGGTATGATTAAAGAAGTTGGCATCTTTTATTCTAGATCGTCAAACGTTTGAATGAGACTGGGCCGAACTTGTCGAACTCTCAATACGGGTTTCGTGATAGCATCTAAGTTTTATTTATTAATTTGATAGTTACATTATTGTTCTTAAGTGCAATTGGTACTTAACATCAGGTGTCACGTGTGCCATTGGTCAGCTAATTATACTTTAATTAAGTATCAAGAACACAAGAAGTTTTAAAAAAGTTTTATGGTTTTTAAACTTAATAACAGGTAATGTACGGAGGGCGGGTGATCGACGACTTCGACCGGCGAGTAGTTGGCACCTACATGGAGGAATACATGGGAGAGTTCCTGTTTGACAAGTTCCAGCCGTTCCACTTCTACCATGACCACGTATTTGATTACGTCATCCCGCCTGACGGCGAAAGGGACCAATACATCGGTAATGAGAAATTATTTTTCTGTACCAATTAGATGAATATTTAAGACCCTACAAAACTAAGTTTATATGAAAAGCAATAAACTATTGAAATTGTTATCAAAAGATGATTTCCAAAATCACTTAAAATTTTCAGTTAATTAATTATTTCCAATTTTTTGCTTTGGCACTTGTGCCATGTATGTTGTCTTTTTTCCTCTCGTTCAGAAAGCACATATCTATACCTCTCTATATAGTTTATGTAATTTTTAGGCTTTGAACATTCGTGTAATGTTTTTTCACGGATAACATTACACGAATGTTTAAAGTCTGACTTTCAAAGCCGATAATAACATGTTTCGTTTCTCAACCAGAGTTTATAGACGTCCTGCCGTTGGCAAATACGCCGGAAGTGTTCGGTCTGCACCCCAACGCGGAAATTGGGTATTTCAGCCAAGCCGTGCGTATGATGTGGGGGCACCTCATCGAGCTACAACCGCAGACTAGTAAGTGATCTCACGATTAGCTATCCCGAATCCCATATAAAGACAAAACGTGCAGACCATTTTTAAAGTAATAGGACTAGCACGCTTAAAATAATTATATGATCTGAGGAATTATATATTAATTATTATATAAGCAGCACATTTATTCATCATAGGTAGGTACCTACAGCTACGTTATTGTAATCGTAGATGTTTAATTTAAATTGCGAAATAATATTGATTATAATACATTAAGTCGCAAACTATCGCATAAGTGTAAACTACAGTTTAAGTGTAAAGTTTATGTATCATAAACCTATTATTAAATTTCATAATAATTGCTTTCATGCCGCTCTAGTAACCGTAGGTGAAGGTTAGTGACCAATAAAAAACTAATGTCTCTTTATAAGATTACAACATTAATCATAAACTAAATTTGTTTTCATTTACGCCTCCTTAGTAAGGAAAATAGGTAAGTGGTTAACAAAACTGTATTAAGTTTTGGAAAAAAATCTACTAAAGCATAAAGTGTAGCAAATTATTGTAATAAATTAATTTTCAAGTAATAAATTCAATTGCATTTAAAACTGGTTTTAAATGTTTGATTAAACATTGACATTTAAATGTATTTATTTAGTCATGTCAATGCCATTGAAGCAATGTAATTGAAATTAATATTGAACCGAGATTGAACCGTGTAATATCGCTCTATCGCGAAAGTAGCAAGAGAATAAAATATATTATTTGATTACCGCATGTTATCATTTTGCGGTCTAAATCAAAAAGTTACACCATAAATAATAATAAGAGAAAGTAGCTATAAAATATAAATACCTACTTAAAATAATTGAGTAGGTACCTATTCTATTTTATTTACAATTCATATCAATGTTACAATCAGGTGACTCCGGCGGAGCGATGAGCCGCGAAGACTTCATAGATACAATCGCAGTGGACGTGCTTAGCAAGCTGCCGGCGCTGTACGAAATTTGGCGCGTGCGCAAGCAGTTTGAGATGAACATTACGCCCACGCTTGTTGTGCTCCTGCAGGAGCTAGAACGGTACATATAAGTAGATTTAGATTTAGGTGCCACCAACCTATAATCCCACTGCTGGGCACAGGCCTTCCTACATGAGAGAAACACATGAGAAGCCATGGGGCATAACACCACCACGCTGGATTAATGCGGGTTGGTGGGTTAAAACGGTTGCAGTAACAACCGGGACTAACGGCTTAACGTGCCTTCCGAATCACGTAGTAGGTAGAAGCTCAAGATTTTAGATTTTTATACTTTAGTATTTCATAATATTATAAATTAAATACGTGCATTGTGAATAATAAATATTTAATGACAGCCTTCAATCATGACACCCAACCAATAAAAGAATATAACTAATGAGGTCACAACAGTCCTCCACCCCTAATTTGATCAACGTGCCGACGATGACAGGTTCCAGACGCAGTCTCTATCACATAATGCAACTGACCAATTTTTCTCACTATCCTGCTAAACTCCCAGCTTCGTGTTCCACCCACATATGTAAAGAACTGTACCCTGTCGCCTACTTTATGTCCTCGTACAGTAGGTTGATCAATCGGACTCGTAGTTAATTCTCGTCTAGGGAGCATGGTATCCAAATTAGTTTTTATGTCCCTATTGAACATTAATTTGTACGGGCAATCGCCCCCTTCACGAGATGGGACTCGACGAAGCTGTATCAAAATTTTCCTGATCTTTGAATATATATCGCCTGCCTCAGTCTCCATTGCTCTCAGGGCATATTTAATAGTCTGAACACTCCGTTCGGCTTGGCCGTTTGTTGCCGGGTGATATGGTGCTGATGTGCGATGGGTAATGCTATAAGATTTTAAAAATTCTGTAAATGATCTTGATGTAAATTGAGGTCCGTTGTCGGAAACAATAGTGTAGGGTAAGCCAAATGTACTAAATAAATTTTGAAGTTGGTTTACGCACCACTCAGATGTCGTTCTTATTGTAGGTATGACTTCCACCCACTTGGTGTAGGCATCCACGACTATGAACAATTGTTTTCCTGAAACCGGCCCAGCAAAATCGATGTGTAAACGTTGCCATGGACCATTAGGAGTTTCCCAGTCATGCAGTTCTACCTTGGGCGGGGCTTTTTGTTTCAAGCAGCAACTTCTACAGTTCTTAACCAAACTCTCAATATCATGATCTACGCCCTTCCAGTAACAGTAATTTCTTGCTAGCATTTTCATTTTTACAATGCCCGTGTGACCCGTGTGTAGTTCATTGAGAACGTGTTTCTGTAATGATTTTGGGATAACAACCCTAGTTCCCTTTAGTAAACACCCATCTTGTAGAGTGTACTCAATACTATCATATCCAATAGACTCCAGTGGTGTACCACTCTGTAAGAAATCCCTAATATCTTTCAACTCCTGATCCTTATCTATTTCTGAGGCTATAGTCTGTTTATCAACAGGAAGAGTATTGATTTGGTTGTTTTGCAATACGTAAGCTTGATCAACTTCTGTGGCTGAAACTATCTCTGTAGGGAATCTAGATAAATAATCAGCGTTGCAATGATCCTGCGTTCTGCGAAATGTAATGTCGTAATCGAATCCGGACAGGAATTGTGCATAATTAAATATTCGCATTGCGCTCATAGTAGGTAATGTTTTATGGGGATGTAATATTGATATCAGGGGCTTATGATCTGTGATGAGTGTGAACCTTCTGCCATAAGAGTACTGAAAGAATTTTTTAAGACCCCAATAAATAGCTGTAGCTTCCTTATCTATCTGGCTGTAACGTTTTTCACTTATCGTCAATGATCTAGAAGCAAAACCAATTGGTCTTTCAGATCCATCTGGCATTCTGTTAGAAAGTACAGCTCCTAGCCCTACAGGTGAGGCGTCGGTAGCAAGGATTAAAGGGAGATACGGATCGAAATGTGTTAAAACTCGTTCACTTGCAAGTTCCTTTTTTATTGCTGCCAAGCTTCTCTGACAGTTATGGTCCCATAGAAATGTCACATTTTTCCTTAGTAAACGATTCAACGGATGCAAGAGGGAGGCCAAATTAGGTATAAACTTATTGTAATAATTAATCATTCCCAGCAAAGTCCTTAATTCACTTACATTTGTTGGTGGGGATGCCTTGGTTATTGCCGTTATCTTCTCTCCCGTTTTGTGTAGTCCGTTTTTATCAATTGTATGACCTAAATATGTAATACTATCTTTTAAAAATTCACATTTTCCCCTATTTAAAGTTAATTTGTTATCTCTTAACCTCTCAAAAACTCTGTGTAGTCTCTCCATCACATCTTTGACACTTGTTCCTTTCACTAAGATGTCATCAAAGAAACAAGTGACGCCTTCTATACCTTGCAAAATATTATCCATAAACCTTTGCCACTGATTTGGTGCTATCTTCACCCCAAACATTAATCGGTTTATTTTGTACGTACCCTTATGAGTACTGATAGTCTGAAGCAACGCACTTGTATCTTCCATTTTCATGTGTAAGTAGGCTTGCGTAATATCTAATTTACAAAATAGTTTCCCACCATTCATCTGCGCAAATATGTCATCTATTATTGGTATCGGGTAATTATCATCCTTTATACATTTATTCAGAGTCACTTTATAATCTGCGCATAATCTAATTGAACCATTGGGCTTAGGAACTGGCACAATAGGGGTACCCCATTCTGACATCTCAGTTTTTGTTATTATATTCAAGCTTTCTAATCGCTCCAACTCTTTTTCAACTTTATCAACTAGCGCATAAGGTAACCTCCTTGGTTTGATAAATATGGGTTGAATATTCTCTTTTAAGTAAAGCGTACATTCGTAATTAGGTATGGGTTCAATGGAATTGGAAAACAAGTCTGAGTAAGTGTCTAAAAGTTTATTAAGATCTGTATGTCCAGTAGGTTGAATATTGTTAACGCTGAATTCAAATTTTATTTGACGTAACCACTCTCTTCCAAATATAGCGTCCATATAGCGTCCACGTTTTCCTTTATAATATATAACTTCCCGTAAAAGAGTTGATTTTCATACATACACTTAGTATAAATCACTCCGTATGGTTTAATTATTTCTCCAGTGTAAGTACGCATCTCTAATGAAGTTTTATAAATTTTCTTCTTGATTCCCAAAGCTTGGAATTGATATAATGAAATTGAGCTTAAGGCTGCTCCAGTGTCTAATTCCATTTGTAAATCTTTGTCTTCAATTTTGATTGTGATAATGAATTTACCGTTGATACCACTAGAAATTAAATTAATGTCACTACATGGGTTTTCTTCTGGATTTTGATCTAATTCTTTATGTTTTATGTTATGAGCGACTTGATTATTTTGCCTGGTCATGTTTTTCTGCAAGCAAACTCTAGAAAGGTGTCCAGTTTTGTTGCAAAACGTACAGATAACTTCAATATGTGGGCATTTATTAGATCTATGATTGAAACTTCCACATCTGTAGCAACGGCCTTTCAAATGAGCTATCGTCGTATGTTCTTTTGGTGTGCTATAGTTGGTAGATGTGTTATTTGAAGGGTTTCTAGAAATTTTGTGATTAGCATTACGTGAAAATTCCAAATTCTCGTTTTTTGAGGATTCAATCGCTAAAGCCTTTTCAATAGTAAAATTAAAGGGTCCTGGTTCACGTTCTTGTAGAAGTTTAGTTCGGATTTCTATGTCCTGCACACCTCTCAGAAATTGTAAATTTAAAAACAAATCAGCTACCGAATTTCCACATTTACATTTGAAGTGACAATTTTCAGTCATCTTTTTGAGTTCTGTTGCATATTGCATTACATTTTCCTCTTGTTCTTGGATTCTACAAATGAATTTGTGCTGAAGTGTCCAAGTATTCGGCTTTGGTTCGAAGAAATTTTCTAATATGTCAAATATGTCTGAGTACTGTTGATTCATCGGATCGTTCGGATAACAGAGGTCGTACAATTTTTGGTGTATTCTAGGACTAAAGAAGGTTAACAACATTTGTAATTTGGTGTCATTGTCAACAATATTTTTCAAACTCATGTAGGTTTCAAAACGTCTGCGAAAATTTTTGACTGACTCGTCTTCTTGCATCGGTTGAAAATTGTTGTATACTGGCTAGTTTTATAATCTAGATTGTTATTTAAATTATTTAATTCTAAGTCACTTCTTGACAGCTTGTTACTTGGTTACCAATATATCTTTGTACACACGCATTTTACTTTATTTTTATTTACAACATTCGTTATCAGCACGAAGCTCTAGTAAAATGAGTGATCAGTTTAGTGGTATTAAATTATTAACTAGTCGTGATGGATATAGCATCTGGAAATTTAAAGTTCGAGCACTGCTTATCCACGAAGAGTTATGGCAGTCTATTGCAGGCTATGCTCCCGGTGATATGACCTCTGAGGATGTGAGGATTAGAAAGGATCAGAAGGCCTTGTCTAAGATTTCCCTCACGCTGGATGGTTCAGCCATTACTCACGTTAGGTCTGCTCAATCAGCAAAAGAAGCATGGGATGCATTGGCAAATGCTTATGAAGACAAAGGTATGGGTCGCCGGTTGTCATTAGAACGTCGACTATACAGGTATGCCTTAAATGATTTTACCACAATTGAATCATATATAAATGCTGTTTTGTGTACGGTCCAAGATTTGTCCGACATTGGAAAAGTCATAGATGATGAATCTGTAGCTGCTATTTTGTTGGGAGGATTGTCAGTCAAATATGAGCCTCTCATAATGGCACTGGAAAACTCTAATGTTAAGGTGACAAGTGATTTGGTGAAAAGTAAATTGATAAACGAAATGGCTAAAGATGTTACTCAAAATGACATATTAGCATTAAGTTCGAGAAAGTCAAATAAAAATAAAAAGCCCATTATATGTTATAAGTGTCACGAGCCAGGACATAAAAGTCCTCAATGCCCATATAAGCAAGGCAAGAAGAAAACCAATATTGGTTCTTTGGAGACTAAAGGTTCCTTGTGTGCTCAAGATTCAACACTACTTACTGCATGTGTGGCTGATGGTAATGAAAATAAATGTCAAAAATGGTATATTGACTCTGGAGCAACAAGTCATATGAGTCCTTGTTTGGAATATTTTGAGAACTATAAGCCCTTGATCAGTAATGGTCGTTCTGTCACCATTGCGAATGGAGACAAATTACCAGCTGTAGGAACAGGTGATATAGCTATTAGTGATATTCCAAATATTAGTAAAATAAAAGACGTTGTTTTTGTACCTAATTTACATTGTAATTTAATTTCCGTTAAGAAAGCTGTTGATAAAGGACTCACTGTAATTTTTGATAAACATGGTTGTAATTTTTATAATGATATTGATGTAACTTTAACTGGCAATCCTATTTTACAGGGTACTTATAGTGGTGGTTTATATAGTTTAAATTTAAATCCAAGTAAACCATATAAGTATGCAGCTTTAGATGTGGTTGACAATACAGAACGCACGGTGCACTTTGATTTGTCTGAGTATCAACTGTGGCATAGGCGTCTGGGTCATCTGTGTCGTATCGGTATGGACAAACTTAAAAGAGGCCAAGCAAACGGTATGACGTATTCTGCTATCGATAAAGATCCCTGTATACCATGTATAGAAGGTAAGCAAGCCAGAAAACCTTTCTTGAAAATTAAATACAAACGTGCGTGTTGTCCTTTAGAATTGATTCACGCCGATGTTTGTGGTCCGTTTTCTACTACATCTTTTAAGGGAAATAGTTACTTTATTATATTTATTGACGATTTTACACGTATGATGTTTGTTTATTGTTTTTCTTTAAAATCTGAGGTTTTTGAGATTTTTAAAACTTTTCATTCTTTTGTCGAACGACAATTAAACATGAAAATGAAATGTTTGCGAACGGATAATGGGACTGAGTTTGTTAATAAACAACTGTCCAATTACCTTAATAGTTTCGGCATTAAACATGAGACAACAGTTCCTTATAGCCCGCAACAAAATGGAATTAGCGAGCGAAGTATAAGGTGTATTGTTGAAAAGGCTCGAACTATGTTAGCTCAAAGCAATCTCCCTAAAGCATACTGGCAGGACGCTGTGGAAACTGCTGTATACATTAAAAATAGGTCTCCACACCGCGCTTTGGTGTGTGTAACTCCATACCAAAAATGGTATAACGAGAAACCGAATATTTCTCACTTAAAAGTATTCGGATGTAGGGCTCTTGTGCATGTCCCAACATGTCATCGTACCAAGTTGGACGTTAAAGCCGAAGAATTTATTTTTGTCGGCTACTCTGACGATCCAAGGAGCTATTTTTTCAGGCATGCACAGTACCCTAGAAAATTAACTAAAGAGAGAGACGCTGTATTTTTTGAAAATGTTTTTACTGGTTTGAAGGCTGAAAAACAATATGTAAATACATTGTCGGAACCTCTCATTTTAGAACAATGTACTTCTCTTTTAAATAATAATATTTTAATGCAGTCATCAGGTGCCGTAGTAACTGATAGCAGTGAAAATTCTTTGACAGAAGACACCAGTGAAAGCAGTCATGAAGATGTTGTTTCTTCAACTGAACCATCACATGAAAATTGTGATAACGCTGTGAGTCGTTACCCGAAAAGAGATCGTAAACCTCCTGATTTCTTTTCTTATAATAGTTTGGTTTCTAATTTAGATGAGGAGCCAAAATGTTATACTGATGCGATAAGGAGTGAAGACAAACTTCATTGGGTCTCTGCTATGTGGGACGAGTATAACGCGTTGATAAGCAAAGGCACATGGATTTTGGTTGATAAACCTAAAAACAAACCGTGTATCCAGTGCAAGTGGGTGTACAAAGTCAAACGAGACTCTGTCGGGAATATTTTAAAATATAAGGCGCGTTTGGTTGCAAAAGGATTTACGCAGGTATATGGCGTAGATTATTTTGAAACATATGCACCAGTTGTGCGTAACTCTTCTTTGCGGACTTTGTTAGCTTTTGCTGTCCAAGAAGGTTACAAAATCCGTCATATGGACGTGGATACGGCTTTTCTAAATGGAGACTTGGACGAAGAAGTCTACATGTTGCAGCCAGAAGGTTTCACAGATGAAACACAGAAAGACAAAGTTTGCTTATTAAAACATTCTCTTTACGGTCTTAAGCAGGCACCGAGGTCTTGGAACATTAAATTGAAGCAAACATTGTCAAACATTGGTTTCAAACAGTCACCTTCTGAGACTTGCATTTTCTCAAAGAAAATTAGTGACAATGAAACCCTTTTCTTAGCTGTCTACGTTGATGACCTAGTTTGCATTTTTAAAAACAATTTGACTTTTGACAATTTCAAAAGTGACATTCAAAAATGTTTTTCAACAAAAGACTTGGGAGAAATAGAATTTTGTTTGGGAATGAATTTGAAATATGAAAATAATAGTCTTAAAATTTATCAAAAGACTTATATTGAGAAAATAGCGAAGCGATTCAATATGAGTGATGCCAAAAGTGTTTCTGTGCCGCTTTGTAAGAGGTTAGAGAAATCTAAGGAAGAAAGTTCTTATGATTGCCCATATCGAGAGCTTATAGGATGTCTAATGTTTCTTGCTGTGACCACTAGGCCAGATATTGCGTTTACGGTAAGTTACTTAAGTCAGTTTAACACCAAATATGACGAAAGTCATTGGAAATGTGCTAAACAGTGCTTGAAATACTTATTAGCAACTAAAGATTTGGGTATCACTTACAGAAAGACAAAAGATACAGGACTTTGCGGCTATTCCGATGCAGACTGGGCAAACTGTACCGAAGATAGACGCTCATATACAGGATACTACTTTAGTATAGCTGGAGGTCCTGTTACGTGGGAAGCGCGTAAGCAGCCAACCGTAGCTCTTTCGTCTGCTGAAGCTGAATACATGGCTCTTTCTAGCGCTGTCAAGGAGGCCTGTTTTCTCAGACGACTATACGCAGAACTTTCAGGTGAACACCACAAAGTTGTTTTATATTCTGACAGTCAAAGTGCACTTGCGTTAGCTTCCAACCCTATCCATCACAATCGAACTAAACACATAGATGTTAAGTTTCATTTTATTCGTGAGAAGGTCAATGATGAAACTGTCAAATTAAACTTTCTATCGACAGATAAGTTACCTGCCGATATATTGACCAAACCCTTAGGGCGGATAAAACATAAAGTATGTCTAGATAGAATGGGCATTACTTAAGTTTTTGTGTTTTTAGTTATGTTGTTTATATAGGATAGAATTTAGTTTGATTTTTAGTAGCTGTCTGTGCTCTAATTTATAATTTTATAACTAATTTAGATTAAGGGGGCGTATGTTGTATACTGGCTAGTTTTATAATCTAGATTGTTATTTAAATTATTTAATTCTAAGTCACTTCTTGACAGCTTGTTACTTGGTTACCAATATATCTTTGTACACACGCATTTTACTTTATTTTTATTTACAACAAAAATTAATATTGTGACCTGAGCCTGAGGATACCACAGAACTAGGGTAAGTAGCAGTGACGTCAATTGGTGAAACAATGTTTTGAATTTTGACCTTCAGAGCTACCAAGTCTTCCTCGATTGTAAATCTTATCTCGTTTTCGTCATCCAACTTATCATCATCAACCAACTCATCTATTTCGTTTTGAATTTCGTTGTATTTTTCGCCTAACTTATCTATTGCAGATTTTCGTACCTTATATTCATTTGAAGAAATGTTCGTCGTATTGCTAAGTAATCTATGTAGTCTTGTTATTTGTCCTTTAATCGTAGTTCTAGCCTTTTTAAGTTTATCCATTTTAAATCCTCGTCGCCACTTTAGTATTTCATAATATTATAAATTAAATACGTGCATTGTGAATAATAAATATTTAATGACAGCCTTCAATCATGACACCCAACCAATAAAAGAATATAACTAAACATATATTATAGGTACAACTAGATGAAAAGCAAGGTAATGGCCCACCTGCTGGTAAGTGGTATCCGTCGCCTATATAGACACCTGCGCAAGGAAAAGATCACGACTTAGGAGTCAACTCACATACTAAGAATATTACACATGCGTGAGTTTTCTACGGACCGTGTGAAATGAAATAGGCAGGCACTGTCATTTATTACAAAAAAATGTCGTTATTATTTATATATTAAGAAGTTAGATAGTTGATATTTTATGATATTAAGAAATAAACGTTAATTTTGATCTGTTTAACTTAATTTTTATTGATCACGCGATTCAACCACTTCTAAAATGTAGGAGTAGTAAACTCATATTATTCCGACTACCGAGTGAAACTACCAATGCCAATCAAGGTCCGTAGTAAACTCACGCATGTGTGACATTCTTAGTATGTGAGTTGACTCCTAAGTCAAGATCATTTGGTTTTGCAAGTGGTTTCGACCATGGCGAACTTTCGCCATGATCTTCCATGGCGAAAATTGTTTTTTGTTTTCGTAATCGAAACAAAAGCGTTCAAACCACTACGCCACCGAGCTTATTGCATTAGGTAGTCATTTCTTAAAATATCAACTAAATAATCATATACAGGCTGTTGGGGGGCAGTCTCAAAAACGAATGCAAACTTGCTAGAAAATAAATTAAAATCGCAAAAAAAAAAGTTGTTCCATACAAACAGCTCGTGTAGATATTGCAATTTGTATGAAACATCTGCTATTATTTTCGAAATTTGAATTTAGTTTTCACAATTAATAGTAAGTAGGTATGTAGGTAGATAGGAAACTAATGTATTACTTTTTCATCTCTAGTTACACAATAACTAAGAGACAAAAAATACACAGCTGAGGAAACCAGCTGTAGTTAAGTAAGTATGCGGATTATCTTATCCATTAGAAATAAAACCTAGCCTACCTAAGTAAGTATTTATGATATTAAATGTCAAATCGCTCTACAGATTTTCATATTAAAAATGTCTTGCAAAAATAGCACGTAACTTAAGATCAAAGTAACCGTTGTTAGCAGCATAGAGTAAGTACCTACATTTTTAAATGGGTAGTTAGCAGTAGCACTGCCCCTCCACTGGCACTGCACCTACCTGCCTATAAGATATTTTTTATGTGATGTTGCCCCACATGTCGCATGACACGTAGATGTGTAGGTAAGTACCTATAGGAACCTTCCTACCTCCCTGTTTCTATGATCTGACTGAGGTAAGTACCTACCTAACCTACCTCAGTGCCACCTATGGCTGGGTACATTATAATAATATCGTTTCACTGTGTGATATAAATACCTACCTGTAAAATATTTTCCTAATTTTATTTTAACATAAAATTAATGTTGGAAAGTTATGTATGATAGTTACTTACCTACCTAGTCATTTTGTAATTGTTATAGTAGAAAATATCTAGATTAGAAAAAAATCACAAAGAACGGGAACCAATCCCGCGACCTAACTACAATCCGGGTGCAATAGCAAAGACAAACGCCTAGCAACCTAGTAAGTAATTATTACCAAGTTTTCTCCCACAAAATCAATGTAATGAAACTAGTAACACAAAAGAAAAATACTCAAGACGATAGAAATTTTAAAACACTAATAAATAAATCCATTTTTCGAAACAATACTGTCCAAAAAATGTGGAACGCTTCACGATTTTGCGTGTCATCCTTGCGCAGGGGCCATGCTAATCTTCTCTGTATCGTTCCAATTTTAGTATATGTACTGCCGAAGCAAGTACATTTTACTATGTCGAATAATGATATATATACTCAATTATTATAAAAACTTCATCACCGCGATTTAGTTCCCGATACTTTAACATCACTTTGTATGATGATGTGCTTATAGCGCCATCTAGTAACGTATTGTCAAAATAACTTGTAACAATGACGGCCATATGTTCTATGAAAATCATTCTGGTTCTTCATTATTCTATGCAAGGTGATATATTATTATGTTAAATGTTTAAAAAAATAATAATAATTTTAATTTTTATACAGGAATTGTAATAATACTCAGATGTTCAAAATGGAACCGACGAAAAAGGTAAACGTATACATAGACTACAAAAACACATTTTAATACGAGTGGGATACAAATACAACATACAAGCCCGCGACTTATGATTAACCCTTTTACACATTTTCTAAATATTTCTCAAACATTTATTATTCTTTAATGTTCACCTAATAAAATGAAAATTACTATTAATTCATTCTAGTTTTGATGTAGCTAGGTTAGGTATAGCCCGATTTTGCCGTTTCTGTCCCAGATGTAAACAAACTCTAAACTTACAAAAATCTCGTAAATTTTTAACTTTCTTATTTATAATACAGACAGGACTTTCTTAACTATTTTTCTTAACCAGCTATGAAAGCAGATTTTTTATTCACTTTTTCGTAACTGGTTAATAATAGTTTTTTTTAATAGTTATGACAATGGATAAAATATTCTTGTTTATTAACCAGTTAAGGAAAAGTGAATAAAAAATCTGCTTTCATAGCTGGTTAAGAAAAATAGTTAAGAAAGTCTACCAAAGGGTCGATTCTCAGACCTACTGAATATAAATATAAAATTTGGTTACCTATTGAAACGCATAACGTTTTTCGCCATAAACTGACAACTTATAATATTACTGGCCATAATAGTCACTTGCCATAAGCCATTATAGCATAACTTGAAACCTGTAAGGCATAATCATAGAAAGGCATTATTTTGATAAGCATAAGTAATGAAAGGCATAACATTTGTTGGCCATAATATTCAAAAGACATAATAATCAAAAAGCATATATTTAATAAGAATAACTGGCAAAATCCCTAGACTTCCTACACTACTGCAAAGAACATGCAAACAAGCAAGCAGCATGCATGCATGCAAGCAAGAAAGCTGCATGCATGCATGCATGCAAGCATAATGCCTAAACTTTTCTGCATGCTTACAAGCATGCAAGCAGGCATGCTTACAAGCATAAAAGCAGGTATGCATGCAAGCAAGCAGCATGCATGCAAGCAAGAAAGCAAGCATGCATGCAAGCATAATTCCTAAACTCCTCTGCATGCTTACAAGCATGCAAGCAGTCATGCAGCGTGCAATAGGTTCTGCTCTTCTCCGGCGCTGCGGGAAGTGCAGCCCTTACGTAACGAGTCTCATGCGCCCAGTCGCTACAGAGGGCGAGGGCTACACACCCTCCGCGCCTCCGGGTTTTAAATTACACTCTTAGTATGGGGCAGCCTAGTACCACGGCGAAGGACCACGGCCAGTCGGGTTTAATATAATTAATTTCGTATTAATATTGATTTATTTATTTTTACTTCGAAATTTATACACAATTTTAGCATTAAAAATACTTAATTGTGTCGAAAAAAAAATACGTAGGTATAAGTAAATATTCATAGTAAAAGTAAACAATAAATTTATAGCTATGCTTTACAAAAGTATGTCAAACAAAATTTTGAATATGGCCATTTATGCATAATTAAAATATGCGTTTCAAAGTATGCTTTATAAAAATATGGCAAATGAAAATATAGATTTAGATGATTATGGGTTTTATTATTATGCCTTTCAACAAATCTGCGTTATTATGTTTATGCGTAATTATAACTTTGCTAAAAACTATTATGCTTTTTAATTTGTATGCCATATGACGTATGTCAATTGAAATTATGACAATAAACATTCTGAGTTTCAAAGTGTCACCATAAAATTTCACATGAGAATTGGTCATGCCGTTTCGGAGGAGTATGGTAAATAAAACTGTGAGTCGAGAATTTTATATATAAGATTAGTATATTTCTAATATTATGATTTTATTATTTCGCTCATTTGAACTAAAAGCGCTCAACACTATGGATATGATAGTAAATTTGTCTGTATTATAAATAAGAAAGTTAAAAATTTACGAGATTTTTGTAAGTTTAGAGTTTGTTTACATCTGGGACAGAAACGGCAAAATCGGGCTATACCTAACCTAGCTACATCAAAACTAGAATGAATTAATAGTAATTTTCATTTTATTAGGTGAACATTAAAGAATAATAAATGTTTGAGAAATATTTAGAAAATGTGTAAAAGGGTTAATCATAAGTCGCGGGCTTGTATGTTGTATTTGTATCCCACTCGTATTAAAATGTGTTTTTGTAGTCTATGTATACGTTTACCTTTTTCGTCGGTTCCATTTTGAACATCTGAGTATTATTACAATTCCTGTATAAAAATTAAAATTATTATTATTTTTTTAAACATTTAACATAATAATATATCACCTTGCATAGAATAATGAAGAACCAGAATGATTTTCATAGAACATATGGCCGTCATTGTTACAAGTTATTTTGACAATACGTTACTAGATGGCGCTATAAGCACATCATCATACAAAGTGATGTTAAAGTATCGGGAACTAAATCGCGGTGATGAAGTTTTTATAATAATTGAGTATATATATCATTATTCGACATAGTAAAATGTACTTGCTTCGGCAGTACATATACTAAAATTGGAACGATACAGAGAAGATTAGCATGGCCCCTGCGCAAGGATGACACGCAAAATCGTGAAGCGTTCCACATTTTTTGGACAGTATTGTTTCGAAAAATGGATTTATTTATTAGTGTTTTAAAATTTCTATCGTCTTGAGTATTTTTCTTTTGTGTTACTAGTTTCATTACATTGATTTTGTGGGAGAAAACTTGGTAATAATTACTTACTAGGTTGCTAGGCGTTTGTCTTTGCTATTGCACCCGGATTGTAGTTAGGTCGCGGGATTGGTTCCCGTTCTTTGTGATTTTTTTCTAATCTAGATATTTTCTACTATAACAATTACAAAATGACTAGGTAGGTAAGTAACTATCATACATAACTTTCCAACATTAATTTTATGTTAAAATAAAATTAGGAAAATATTTTACAGGTAGGTATTTATATCACACAGTGAAACGATATTATTATAATGTACCCAGCCATAGGTGGCACTGAGGTAGGTTAGGTAGGTACTTACCTCAGTCAGATCATAGAAACAGGGAGGTAGGAAGGTTCCTATAGGTACTTACCTACACATCTACGTGTCATGCGACATGTGGGGCAACATCACATAAAAAATATCTTATAGGCAGGTAGGTGCAGTGCCAGTGGAGGGGCAGTGCTACTGCTAACTACCCATTTAAAAATGTAGGTACTTACTCTATGCTGCTAACAACGGTTACTTTGATCTTAAGTTACGTGCTATTTTTAACCGACTTCAAAAACGAGGAGGTTCTCAATTCGGCCGGTATGTTTTTTTTTTTTTTCTATGTATGTACACCGATTACGCCGAGATTACTGATCCGATTTACGTGATTCTTTTTTTTTCGATGCGAAATAGCTGCCATTTGGTCCCATAAAATTTTTTTCAAAAACAGTTGGGTACTTTGGTTTTAAATTAAAAAAAACTGAAATTATGAAATCATCTACATAAGCGAAATTGCGAAATTTTGCTTTTCCAATGACTTTTTAGTGAAACGATACGATGGTAGGAAACAATTTAAGTTGACGGTCACCCATCTAGCTTCGACCGTAGAAAGTTATCACTAAAAATTGTGAAAAAAAATTTTAAACAAAAATTAAAACCGACTTCAAAAAACTGAAAAGGATGAAATAATTAAATTTAAGTAGGTATTCATCCCCTAGAAACATATTTTTGGAGTTGGTGCTAAGTGGTTTCCAAAAACAATAGAAAGTAAAGCACCGACTC
Source organism: Nymphula nitidulata (assembly GCA_947347705.1). Classification (NCBI taxonomy): domain Eukaryota; kingdom Metazoa; phylum Arthropoda; class Insecta; order Lepidoptera; family Crambidae; genus Nymphula; species Nymphula nitidulata. Next base: position 11,224,516 of record OX374634.1, on the reverse strand, counting down.
CAAAAATATGTTTCTAGGGGATGAATACCTACTTAAATTTAATTATTTCATCCTTTTCAGTTTTTTGAAGTCGGTTTTTGCAAGACATTTTTAATATGAAAATCTGTAGAGCGATTTGACATTTAATATCATAAATACTTACTTAGGTAGGCTAGGTTTTATTTCTAATGGATAAGATAATCCGCATACTTAACTACAGCTGGTTTCCTCAGCTGTGTACTTTTTGTCTCTTAGTTATTGTGTAACTAGAGATGAAAAAATAATACATCTAGGTACTATCAATTATCATCATTAAATCAACTAAGAAGTTATGTAGGAATTTGTTAACTAAGACAGCGCTGTATTAGTATCATCTGCATAGACCAAATAACTAGTTCCAACGTCCTTGTATCTGCAAACATGCGCTCTCCGCATTCTTAAACTCATAATAAACATAAAATCAATTTTGAATTAACTAGCTATGACGTATCTAAGTATGAATGTTCCAACAATTCATTTCATTGTAAGTTAGCAACGGCCCACCTGAAGATACTGCTCCTTATTCCGCAATGTTTTGGTCCAGGTTCAACCGTCTTATAAGCCGGATGAACAGCACACTCTCCCTGCTACGGAAGGCTTTGGCGGGCGAGATCGGTATGGACGCAGTGTTAGACAACGTGTCATATAGTCTATTCAACGGACAACTGCCGCAAGTATGGAGAAGCCTAGCGCCCGCGACCTGCAAGGGGCTTGGAGGATGGATGGATCATTTTATTGAGAGGACCAAACAGTACACCGACTGGGTACCTATGTTGTTATTTAAGTTACAAAATATCTCTTATTACAAGCGCTTACAGTTTTGATTTATAACAAGTGTAATTACTGGGCATGGAAGGCATTTCATCTCAGGCCTCAGGATGACAACTCACCTGCAATACCAAGTGTTTTTTTTATTGTTAATGCTTGTATCTACAAGCGACGGTAACCACTTCCCACCAGGTGGGCAGCTTGTTTGTCAAGTAGTTGTATAATAAAATCTACCTAGTTAGGTATTTACTTGCGTTGTTATTAGTTATTTGCCTAAGTACTTACCTAGAGTTCTTGTAACATTTTTACATCCATCATCATCATTACCTACGTACCTGCCTATTGTATACCTACTTATACACCTACGTCCCACTACTGTGCACAGGCCTTCATACATGGGAGAAATACATGAGGAGTTTTGAGCTATAACAACTCGGTTCCGAAGCACGGAGGAAATTACAATTTTGACTGAGCCACCGTAATTGAAACCAAAGCGATCACACTACGCCACCGAGCTCCTCATTATGAAATGTAACTTAAAAACTGTTACCCAGGCTACAATGGAGGAGCCGCTAGTGATTTGGCTGTCGGGGCTGCACATCCCCGAGTCGTACCTGATCGCGCACGTACAGATAGCGTGCCGCCTGTACACGTGGCCGCTGGACCGCAGCACGCAGTTCACGCGCGTCACACGTTGGACCTCCCCAGACTACGTGGAGGAGCGACCAGCGACAGTCAGTAATTAATTCAATGTTTATTTTAACGCAGTAGCTACTACTTAGTTGTGTCCTGAAAATTCCAAATGGCCAAATAGGTTTGAGTATGTATTGCCTGGTATTTTTTGTAAGTATCTAAACCTACAGGCCATATTTATGAGAAAAATAAATGAAGGTGGGTTTTTCAAAAATCTATTTACTTTGGATATAGGTAGGTAGGTCCTTAGATTTTCTTCCACAATTCTCGTTATATCGGTGAAACTAATCTGAAATAATATGTTATGGGGTGGCCGTACCTTTACCTACCTTAAATAGGTAGGTACTTATTCCATAGTTGTATTTTTAACCTCTCGAATTTATTTTGAGTATAAATAACTATGCTTCGATGTGTATTTTCCTTTCTAGCACATGTAGGACATGTGAAAAATATGGATACCTACCTAATTTTTGGTCTAAAAATTATTTGTCTTATGTAGTGTACCTACCTACTTCGATATCTAGAAAGTTTTATCAG